>CM053787.1:570948003-571593837 GCA_028749045.1 Cupressus sempervirens | reverse complement strand
GAGCAAGAGGAATAGGAACATATTTAGCTTCAACCATGCCAAACCGCTCTACAACTTTGTCAATATATGATTTTTGTGACTAAGTCAACATCTTTTTCTGTCTATCTCTAGTGATAGTCATCCCAAGAATCTTTTTGGCTGCCCCTAAATCTTTCATGGAAAACTGAGAAGCTAACTCTTTATTTAGTTTATGGATTATTTGAGAAGAAGTACCAACAACTAGCATGTCGTCAACATAAAGTAACAGAATAAAAAACTCACCACTAGGAAGTCTTTTATAGTAGACGCAAGGATCTGATTCACATCAAGTGAAGTTATGCTCAGCCATGAACTGATCAAACTTAATATACCATTGTCTTGGAGCTTGCTTGAGCCCATACAAACTCCACTTCAGTCGATAATAGAGATGTTCTTTCCCCTTTTGAACAAAGCCTTCAGGCTATTCCATGTACAATTCCTCATTGATGTCGCCATGTAGAAAAGTCGTCTTGACATCAAGTTATTTGAGCTCAAGATCCCAAATGGCTACCAATCCCAAAATTGCTCGGATTGTAGTCATTTGTACAATAGGTCAGAAAATCTCTTCAAAATCTAAGCCCTTTTTCTAAGCATATCCCTTGATAACAAGTCGAGCATGGTACCTCTTTCTTTCACCATCTTCCTCTTTCACTTTGTATACCCAAAAATTTTTTAGAGCTTTCCGGTTGGGTGGAAGCAGAACTAAGTCCCATGTTTTATTGGTTTTAAGAGAGTCCATCTCTTCTTCCATCGCAATCATCCACTGATTTTTATCAATACTTCTACAAGCATCTTGAAAATTAGCCAACTCTACTTGATCAAAGATTAATATCTCAAGGTCTGCCTCCTCAAAATAAAGGAGCTCATAATCTGAATATTTTGCAGGCATCCTCCTCTGCCTTGTAGATCGTCTTAAGTCTATATTTTTTTGGGCATTCTGAGAATTATTTCTTATTAATTCATATTCACTGCCCTTTGAAGATGTTTGAATGGGCCAAGGAACATCAAAGTCTTGTTCCCCACGAACACCCAATTCCATGGGGTTCTTAAAACAATTTTTATCTGTCACTGTCTAGTGGTGTAAACAAGAATCCCCACACCTTCCTTCATGCTCTATAACTGGTTGGTGCTCTATCATAGATTGGTGAAGACTATCATATGGACAGTAACCTAAGACATGTGGAGGAGTTGTAGCTAATGTTTCACCTAGCTGACAGTGACTATGATTACCATGATGGCTATGTTTGTGCACTCGGCTTGTGGGAGATGGAGTAAATTCATACTTGCTGTGCTCTATTTGCTATGGATCGTGCCAATTTACAAAGACTTTTCCTGCACCTTGTGCATCATGACTGTGACTATTGAAGCCAACATTATAATCCCTGCATGAATGAGAGGGTTCACTGACGGCTCCCTGTTCTTCATTGGCAGGACAAAAGACTTGTCTCATCTACCATGTGGATGAAATACCTCTAGATTCACTAACATACTGCTCAATGCCATGAGACACATCATGACCAATGACTCCTCTTTCATTGATGATTGGTTTGCTGTTAAGACTGTTCTCCAATAACCTGCGTGAATGATTAACAGAAGTTTGCATCCCGTGTCCCTCAACCTCTTCTAGTCTAACATGAGAGTTAGAATTCCCATTATGGTGGGATTCATTGGGCTTGTATGAGGGGGGCTGGCTAGAAGAAACCAGATGTTGATGGTCTCCAAGTTCAAAAGGCTCTACTGCCCGAGTGGAGGCACCAGGTGTAAAAATGACTCCATGTATGTGATGAAATGGCTCTGTATCATCGTGAGCAGAAGCATCATCCCTGTGAGCATGATTTTCCCTGTATATGCCATCACCAATCTGTTCCTATCTTCTTACAGTAGCAATTTCATTAGAAATCTGTCCCAGTTGCCCAACATGGTTAGAGGTTCCCCTTCTTTCATGCTCTGTCTATTGTGATGATGGTAGAGTATGAGAAGAAGATTGTGAATCATTGCTAACACCAAGAAATGGAGCCAAAACAGAGGTAGGAGTGGAAGTTATAGGTTGAGACTAAGACTGAGATTGAGAGTTTAATGAAGAATTATTCTCATTAAATAAAGGCATAGGAATAAAATCTTCAACTACTCTTTCTTGTGACACTGATTTAAGAGACAAAATTTTTGTCTCATTAAATACCACATCTCGACTCTGTACAATCTTCTTTGCAATAAGATCCCATAATCGAAAACCATACTGATCTTCACCATAGCCTAGAAAGATACATTCTTGTGATTTTGAATCCATCTTGCTCCTTTTTTCTTTAGGAACATGAACAAACACTTGACACCCATACATTCGAAGATGTGAATTAGGAAATCCTTCTACCCAGCCATTCCTCCTTTGGAATTCCAAAGTCCAAATGAGATGAAGGACTTTGATTAATCAATTATACTGTTGTATTGCAAGCCTCCACCCAAAATTCTTTGCCTAAATTGGCATTAGATTACATACATCAAACTTTCTCAAGTATAGTTTAATCTTTCCACTGCCCCATTTTCTTAAGGGGTGAATGGCACAACTTTCACCCGTCGAATACCATGATCTGCACAAAAGTTATCAAACTCCAAGGAACAAAATTCACCTCCATTATTTGATTTTAAACATTTAATTTTGTGCCCGCTTTGATTTTCAACAAGAGCTTTAAAATTTTTGAATTTGGAGAAAACTTCAGACTTTCTAGACATCATATAAACCCAAACCTTTCTAGTACAATCATCAAGAAAGGAAACAAAGAAATTTGTGCCTCCATCGGAGGTTACCTCTGTTGGACTAAAGACATCCGAGTGCACCAACTCCAATGGTGTTGTCTTCTTGTCATGACCATGCTTCAAAAAATTGACACGTTTTTGTTTCCCATGAAGACAATGTTCGCAGAATTCTAAATCTGCTGATTGGAGACTTGAAAGTTGCTCTCTATTAAGCATAATCTCTAACCCCTTCTTGGTCATGTGGCCTAATATTTGATGCCAAAGTGCAGCATCACTGTCCACAACAGTCATCGTAGCTCCCACCTCATGATTAGTTTTTACAACATACAGATTGCCAACTTTATCCCCTTTGGCAATAATCATGGAACCCTTGGTAATTTTCCATGTGTCCGTGAGGAGTGTAAGAAAACCTTGAGCATATAACTGATTGACGGAAATCAAATTTCTTTTTAATTTGGGAACATACCTAACATCTTGAAGCAATAATTGAGCGCCTCCTTTAATTGATAACAAAATATCCCCCTTTCCTACGATTTCACAAGCCTTGTTATCACCCAAATAAACATTCCCAAATTTACCTTCCTTGTAGTTAGTGAAGGCTTTGCTGCAAGAAGATGCATGAAATGAAGCCCCAGAGTCAATTACCCATGAATTCAAAGTTGTGTCACTTGTCGCAAGAACCAAAACACCATCACCCGGATCATGAATGATGTTTGCTCCACTGTCCAAAACTTTTTCTTGAGTTCTTTTATACTTTCTGCAATCTTTTTTAACATGACTAACCTTTCCACAAAACCAACAACCGTTTTGTCTACCTCGGGACTACGAGCTTCTAGCTGATTCTGACCTTCAATTGTTGTTATTATTTTTGCCTCTATGTTGAGTTCTTCCTCTATTTTCTGTACTAACCATCGTTAGTGCATCACCGGATGAAGACTCTTTATTAGTTCTTCTCATGTCTTCACTAAGCAATGTAGAGGCTACCTCATCATAGACCAGCTTGTTTTTGCTGGTTATGGAAGTGGTAATCACTGTAACCACACCATCCTAGCTATCTGGTAAAGAACATAATAAGATGACCACCTTATTTTCATCATCTTGAGGCATACCGATGGAGTGTGCTTGACATAAAAGAGTATTCAACTCATTTATGTGATTCGACATTGCTGTACCATCCTTCATCTTCAATTTGTAAAGCTTTTTCATGATGAAAATTTTGTTTGCAGCAGATGCCGTTTGATACATACTATGAAGTTTGTCCCATACATCCTTTGTTGACGTTTCATTGTTCACATTGAACAACACATTCGAAGATAGCAAAAGAAAAATCTCTGCCATTGCCTTCTCATCAGTTTTAGTCCAATCTTCATCTGACATGGCGGTAGGCTTCTTTGCTTTACCTTGAATTGCTATTGCAAGATCATGCTTGACCAAAAGTGATTGCATCTATACCTTCCACAAACTGAAATTCTTCCCTGAGAATTTTTGCACTCTTGCTTCCTCCATGACTTCAGAATTTGGTCATCGAAATCAATTACAACTCTGATACCAATTGTAAATAAACTAAGAATGCGAAAGAAAATATAGAACAACAAAAATGCATAAACACAGAGTTTATCGTGGTTCACCACAAATCGTGGCTACATCCACACTAAGAGTAGAGGAATTATATTAATGAGAAAACCAATTACATTTACAATACATGCCATCAGCATTTATAGATCACAAATGATCAGCTGAAGAGACAAAATAATATGGAGGGAAAAAACATGTGTCTGTTGGCCTTCACAATTCAATAGGCATTGCTTCATGGATATCCCAAGGGACCCGAAACCTCATTAGACTTTGGTATTTGCACCAATATGGAGGAGTTTTTCATGACCCGCCAAATATTCAACCAAGCAACAGACATAGCCGATGAAGACATATTCGTGATCGTAGGAGCCCGAACTGAGAATGGAATATTGATTTGAGATATGTGTCCATGATTTGTGATGGCAATACCAGGGCTTGAGGCATATGTTGTTGATAATGTCCTTCACATACTTGCAAAGGATCAAATCAATGCAGAGATGACTCAATCCCTTTCTGTCTCTAATTAAATATGCTCAACCAATGTATAATCCACCATGATCGTGGAAGACAAATATTGGCATCCCTCAAAGCATAATTGCACCCGTAGTCTTTGTGAACACCAGATCCTGGGTATCCATAGGAGTGCATAATGTGCTTTGCAAGGAATTTATTTTCAAAACCTTTGAATTGAAAAAGTTTCTCAAGAAGAACACACACGGATTCCTAAGGAGCTCTCGAATAAAATGGCTATTCCAACGAAAAGAATTTGATGCAAGATGCATTTACATCATATAGGCTCTATAATCGGATAGAGAAGAACATGAAAATTAGATCAATCGATTCCAAACGATCTACTGTAGGAGATGCAAATTATTCGAAAAAATGCTTTGTCTTCTGTGTAGCCTCTACAAATGAAAGATATAGTCATATGGAAATGCCTAGACAATGCACACACCCACATTGTTGAATTGCTCGACCAAATATCTTAACGAGAACCCATGTGGAGATTATATTCAAGTTCTCACAAATTCCATGTGAGAACTGTTAAATAAACCAAGAATGCAAAAGAAAATACAGAAGAACAAAAGTGCATAAACATAGAGTTTATCGTGGTTCACCACAAATCGTGGCTACGTCCACATTGAGAGTAGAGGAATAATATTAATGAGAAAACCAATTGAGTTTACAATACATGCGATCAGCATTTATAGATCACAAATGATCAGTTGAAGAGACAAAATAAATGGAGGGAAAAACACAAGTGTCTATTGGCCTTCACAATTCAACAAATCTCCCACCTAAAGACAACAGATACACTAGCTGATCATCCATTCCCCTGCTCTACATGCTGACTTACTTCTTTTTAACAAGGCCAAGAGAAGTCCTAGCACATTCGAACTTCTCCTTGGCAACAACCTTCGTCAACATGATCTTGGTATCAATTTTGGCAACCTTCAGTTTTCCTTCTGCTACCACATAATGAACATAGTGAGCATGCTTGTCAATATGTTTGGAACATCATTGAGAGGAATGATTGTGAACCATAAAAATCGCACTCTGACTATCTGAAAAATAAAACATAATCATCTTGTTGCCAATGTAAATCACTGAATAAGCGTTGCAACCAAATAATCTCTCTAGCCCCTTCGAAAAGAGCCAAGTATTTGGCTTCAGCAGAAGAAAGTGCAACACAATGTTGCAGTCTTGAGGACCAACTAATGGCAGCCCCGACAAATGTGAAAGCATAACCAGTAGTAGATCTGCACTTTTCTAGATCTTCGACAAGATTTGAGTCACTGAATCCTTGCAGCTGAGTATTATTTCTACCAAAACACAATGCATAATCAGAAGTACCCTTGAGATACCGCAATGTCCATTTCACTGCTTCCCAATGAGGTTTCCCGAGATTTCTCATGTATCTACTAACTACTCCCACCGCATGAGCAATGTCGGGACGTGTAGAAACCATAGTGTACATTAAGCTACCAACCGCTGATTTATAAGGAACATTAATCATAAAATCCTTCTCATCTTGTGTTTTGGGACACAATTCAGAACTGAGGCGAAAAGGAGAAGCAAGCGGAATAGGAACGTGTTTAGCTTTAGCCATGCCAAACCATTCTACAACTTTGTCAATATATGATTTTTGTGACAAGGTCAATACCTTTTTCTGTCTATCCTTAGTGATATTCATCCCAAGAATCTTTTTGGCTACTCCTAAATCTTTCATGGCAAATCAAGAAGCTAACTCTTTCTTTAGCTGGCAAATTATTTGAGGAGAAGTACCAACAACTAGCATGTCATCAACATAAAGTAACAGAATAACAAGCTCACCATTAGGGATTCTTTTGTAGTAGACACAAGGATCTGATTCACATCGGGTGAAGTTATGTTCAGCCATGAACCGATCAAACTTAATGTACCATTTTCTTGGAGCTTGTTTGAGCCCATACAAACTCCGCTTCAGCCGACAATAGAGATGTTCTTTCCCCTTTTGAACAAAGCCTTCAGGCTGTTCCATGTACAATTCTTCATTGATGTCACCATGTAGAAAAGCTGTCTTGACATCAAGATGTTCGAGCTCAAGATCCCAAATGGCTACCAATCCCAAAACTGCCCGAATTGTAGTTATTTGAACAACAAGTGAGAAAATCTCTTCAAAATCTAAGCCTTTTTTCTGAGCATATCCTTTGACAACAAGTTGAGCACGGTACCTCTTTCTTCCACCATCTTCTTCTTTCACCTTATATACCCAATGGTTTTTCAGAGCTTTCTGATTGGGTGGAAGTGGAACTAAGTCCCATGTTTTATTTGTTTTAAGAGAGTTCATCTCTTCTTCCATTGCAATCATCCACTAATTTTTATCAGTACTGTTGTAGGCATCTTTGAAATTAGCCGGCTCTACTTGATCAGAGATTAAAATCTCAGGGTTTGCCTCCTCAGAATAAAGAAGCTCATAATTTGAATATTTTGCAGGCATTTTTCTCTGCCTTGTAGACCTCCTCAATTCAATTGTAGAATCCTTTATTTTATCTTGACTAGAGTTAATTGTAGAAGGAACCAATTCAAATGGGGAGCCTGTGACTGAGGTTCTTCTTTTATTTGCTACTGCCAAAGGAGAGGAATTCCCAATATCACAATCTAAGATGTGAGTAGAAAAACTAGAGGTGTGTGGTGGTAAAGGCATAGCTACAGAGGTTTTTTGAAACCATGTTTCCATCCCCAAAGTTGTGGTTGTTTTGACTTCCCATTCCCAATGGTGAAGCAGACTCGACTGGAGTGCTAGGCAATAGTCCATCAACATGTTCAAACACAGTATGATAATTCTATTGTCTACCGCTCGGGCCAAAGGAAGTAACACCTGTGTTCTGCTCACAAGACATGTTTTGTCCTTTTGTGGTAGCCAAATCTAATCCAAGCTGTTGTAATTGGCCACCACAAGAAGAGATTCCCCTTCCCTCATGCTCTATCGTTGTTTGGTTCCCTTTCACAGAGTGATGAAGAGTATTATGTGAACCAAAATTTGAAATATATGAAGGAGCCCGTGTGTTATGTTGATAATTGAAGCCCCCAAACCCACAGATAGTCTGCTAAAAAATGTGAGATTCATCAAACTCGTGAGACTCAGTGATGCCTCTTTCATCGTTGATAGGAGTATTGTGAAGACTGCTCTCCAGCAACCTGCGTGAGTGATTAATAGAATTCTGTAGCTCTTGTTCCTCAACATCTTCTGGTCTAATGTGAGAGTTAAAATTCCCAATATGGTGGGATTCATCGAGCCTGTATGAGGGGGGCCGGCTAGAAGAAACCAGACATTGATTGCCTCCATAATCAAAAAGCTCTACTGCTCGAGTGGAGGCACCAGGAGTAAAAATAGCTCCATGTATGTGATCAAATGGCTCTGTATCATTGTGAACAGAAGCATCATCCCTGTGAGCATGATTTTCCCTAAATATGTCATCACCGATCTCTTCCTGTCTTCTTACAGCAGCAACTTCACTAGAAAATCATCCCAAATGCCCAAAATGGTCAGAGGTTCCCCTTCTTTCATGCTCTGTCTGTTGTGACGATGGTAGAGTATGAGAAGAAGGTTGTGAATCACTACTAACACCAGGAAATGGAGCCAAAAAAAAGGTAGGAGTAGACACCATAGGCTGAGACTGTGGATTGAATGACGAGTTATTTTCATTTAAATAGGACATAGGAATAAAATCTTCAACTATTCTTTTATGTGATGCTGATTGAAGTGCCGAAAACTTTGTCTCATTAAATACCACATCTTGACTCCTTACAATCTTCTTTGCAATAGGATCCCATAGTCAAAATCCATACTGATCTTCACCATAACCCAAGAAGATACATTCTTGTGATTTTGAATCTAGCTTGCTCCTTTTTCTTTAGAAACATGAACAAATGCTTGACACCCGTACACTCGAAGATGTGAGTAGGAAATCCTTCTACCTAGCCATTTCTCCTTTGGAATTCCAAAGTCCAAACGTGATGAAGGACTTCGATTAATCAAGTATACTACTGTATTGCAGGCCTTCACCCATAATTCTTTGCCTAAACCAGCATTAGATTGCATACATCGAACTTTCTCAAGTATAGTTTGATTTAATCTTTCCACTACCCCATTTTCTTGAGTGGTGTATGGCACAACTTTCACCCGTTGAATACCATGATCTGCACAAAAGTTATCAAACTCCAAGGAACAAAATTCACCTCCATTATTTAATTTTAAACATTTAATTTTGTGCCCGCTCTGATTTTCAACAAGAGCTTTAAAAATTTTGAATATGGAGAAAACTTCAGACTTTTTAGACATCATATAAACCCAAATCTTTCTAGTACAATCATCAAGAAAGGAAACAAAGAAATTTGCGCCTCCATGGGAGGTTACCTCTGTTGGACTGAAGACATCTGAGTGCACCAACTCCAATGGTGTCGTCTTCTATTCATGACCATGCTTCAAAAAACCAACACGTTTTTGTTTCCCATGAAGACAATGTTTGCAGAATTCTAAATTTGCTGATTGGAGACCCGAAAGTTGCTCTTTATTAAGCATAACCTGTAGGCCCTTCTTGCTCATGTGGCCTAATCTTTGATGCCAAAGTGCGGCATCGCTTTTCGCAACAGTCATCGCAGCTCCCACCTCATCATTAGTTTCTACAACATATAGATTGCCAACTTTATCCCCTTTGGCAATAATCATGGAACCCTTGGTAATTTTCCATGTGTCCATGAGGAGTGTAAGAAAACCTTGAGCATATAACTGACTGACTGAAATCAAATTTCTTTTTAATTTGGGAACATACCTCACATCTTGAAGCAATAATTGAGCACCTCCTTTAATTGATAACAAAATATCCCCCTTTCCTACAATTTCACAAGGCTTGTTATCACCCAAAAAAACATTCCCAAATTTACCTTCCTTGTAGTTTGTGAAAGCTTCGCTGCAAGAAGATGCATGAAGAAGGTGGCAAATTTTCTTTCGAGGAGTAGTCCAGATAATCATCCTATTTTTAATTAACATTACATTTTGTGGCTAAAGATTCATATAGACATTTACATAGTAAGCTCAACTTAATCTTAATTCAATTTTCAACATCAAAATTAACACCCAAATAAATAACATCTAAAAAAACAAAAAAAATAGTTTTCTAATACCATCAATTGATCACTTGAATTGATAAATATTAACACATACACAATAGGTCCTAGTATCATTCTACTATTCTAGTTTAATCAATTATATATATATATATATATATATATATAACAAAGGTGCCTCAACCAAAAAGCATCAAATATTATCTTATATACAAAAATTATCAAAGAATTCTATAATAAAAAAAACTAATAAAGAGTGGTCCTACATCCTCCCCCTCTTTGCCTTTGACTTCCTCCTGGGAGTCACCCAAAAAAGAAGGCATACTCCTCATGCTAAACCTATTATCACTTTGCAAAAGTTCTTTATTTATAACACACTAGGTTAACCTATAATCCTATACACTAATCTTATGTTGTGATTTGATCTTGACTTGCAATAGTCAAAGGAGGCTAGCTATTCCTACTAAAATATAGGAGAGAGTGAGCACAAATAGCTCCACTAAACTTTACACCCTAATGCTCTAATTCCCACCTAATTCATCAGGAATCCTTTCTGGTCTGGCCATTTACAAGTTACTTTTCCAACATAATTTTCAAGAAAATGCCTCATAACGAAATTAAAACTGAAGATAAAATAACCAATTTAGAAGTATAAAACAAAATAAAATCAAGAGTGACCACACTAGAAAAATTTTAATCAAGAAAATAAGGCATGTCCAAGAGGCAAGATAGGACCATCATTAAGAAATTTGGCTATGTAGCCCAACATCATGTTTTTCTAATTGTAAGTTGAAATTTATATCTCATTTCTTCAATTGCTATATGATACATACTACTCACTATAGGGTTTGTACTTACCATCATATTTATATAATTCTATTATCCAATTGGAGTTATATCCTTATATAAGAACTTCTAACACTCTCAAGCTTTGAGTATTAATAACCAACTTATCGTTTACATCAACCTCTAGATTTTTAATTATATCCCTAGAAGTTCTAGAAGGTTGTTGTTCACATAACTACATTGAGATGTAATTACATAGATAGTCTTTTGATAAATCTATGTTGTACAAATTGATATCTTAAGTCAGAAGCTACACTAGTTATATGTTCATGTTCAAAGCCCTAGGTTTTTAAATCACTTCAAATTTAGAGTTGACTCAAATATTATTTATGTTTTAATGCTCTTCTGAACATCTAAATAAGTCTAAATATAGTTTTCAAATTATTTTCTAGTTATCGATTATGAAGATTAAATTTTAATTTTCCAAAGACTCACTCATAAAATCTAGGTTAAACAATGTTCCACTTCCCAAGTTTCATTTTTTATGAATCATTTAGAAAAAAAAAAAAAAAAAAAAAAAAAATTTAACCCACAAGCCAAAATATATCTTACTTGAATGTTTCACTATACATATATCAAATAAAATTCATATATTAGATTATGTTTATTAAACATAATTAAATAACATATATTTGAAATGATGCAAATCAAATATATGATATAATTTATATTATATATACACTTAATATTTAATAATATAATATTTACTAAATACAAACACATAAAAGTATCATTTATTATGTATATAAAGTAGGTGTAAAGAAACAAAACTTAATGTTATTCTTACATTTTTTTTTAAAATTTTAAAAATCAGCTTTGTATAAACAATTTTAAAAATTGATGAGTAGATATTCTTACAAAAGAGAGACTACATTCTATACTTAAGCTTCTAAGGACCAAGTCAATGAAAACTGACCATATAACGAGAATAACTTGAACCAAACTAGGCGTATGCAAGCCTTAGAATATGGTAGCTCAAGAATATATAAATAAACACACGGTAATGTATAAAGAAACAAGCCAAGGATTAAGCAAAGGGAGAAAAAAAGGTATGCATCTAACTTAGCATCATGAATAGGTAAGGAATATGAAGCATTACTAATCATATCAATGTATAAGGAAAAATAGAAATATATGGCATTTAAGAGCACATAATGAGTTAGAACAAAACATAATAAGAATACAGTACCATTGCAAAGTTGGAGGAGCGATGAAACTAAAGCGATGGAAATGCAGATTTAAATTCTTGGTCATAGATTTGTTATATAAACAAAAAGTTAAATATTTTCCAAACGAGTAACGTTTTCTTAAACATTGTTTTTATTTGACAAAATAATAATAAAATAACACAGCTTTGTAATAGCACAAAAATAGTTAATCAAAGCTTATGAATTTTAAATGTTAGATCTGATGCAAGTTTTCTTGAAGGATCACTTGAGGTAAGATCTATTGGAATCAATTCAGCCATAAATTTTTTTTTTTCATTTTTGTTTTTGGAGGGAAAATCAAATTTTTAAAATGAAAATAAAAATAATTGATACTAGAATTTACGAGAAAGATAAGAAATCTGAATCATAACACACATACGTAGCATTAAATTAAAGAAACATCTTATCCAAACTTATAGTCAATACATGAATTTTAAAAGAAAGGAAATGAAGTCTTGAATAAAAATATCATTGAAGGATTTATATGCAAACTTACATTTTCTGAAAGAGTTATATACAACCATAATATTGGACTAAAATAAATTAAAAGGGTACAAAACTTTTAGAATGTTGATATACTTGTCGTTGTAGTTATAATTGATAAATAATTAATTATATAGTTATAAATTTGTTGTATAAAACATTTGTTGTTATAGATAATATTTTAGTTGCTTAAAAATGCTAAAAATTATGGGTCTAGTTCCCAACACAAAACTATATAGAAATAAACATATTTCACTTTGATCTAAGACTATGTCATACATAACATATATAGTTAGAGAAATCAAAAATAAAAATAAGCTTTGGACCTATATTTTCTTTTTTATAATGATTCAAATTTCAACTCACTTGAAATTGATAGTTTGAATCTCCCACCATAGTTGTCAAAGCAAATCTATTCTAACGAAAATAAAAATTATACATTCTAGAAGAGGACTCTCTCATCTAGAACGTCATATAATTTTTAATTTTTTTGATATCATTTAATATTTTGTCTTTCTCAAAATTGACATCTTTTCGAGTGTTAAAATACATGTTTGTAGACTTTTTAACTTAAAATATATCATATCTAATTAAAACACTATAAACTCTATATGAGAATATTCTTGACTTTGAGCTCTATAAAATGGTGTTTATATGTTATTTAAAAAATATTGTAAAAATAGTAGCAATTATTGAAACGCCAATTTTTTGAAATTATTTAATTTCTTTAGTAATTGGATACAAACTAGTATAAAAAATGTATTTAATAAAAATTTTCAATTGGAAAAGTGTGAGACGATATATAACTTAGCTAGAATAGATTTATCTAGACCATATGTTTGAAAAAAATTGATTTTTATATAGAAATACTTAAATTCAATTGTTCTCATAAGTCAACCTAAAAGATGACACAACTTTGTACTTTTACCCACACACACACTCACATCTCTCTCTCTCTCTCTCTCTCTCTCTCTCTCTCTCTCTCTCTCTCTCTCTCTCTCTCTCTCTACACACACACATATTGTGTGTGTGTGTGTGTGTGTGTGTGTGTGAGTACATATATATTTTATATACATATTATTAGAATTATGATTTACAAGTCAATCTGACAAAGGTTATACCATTAACAATATGTGGGAGGTCCTTGGAACACATAATTCCTTTTATCTATGTTAGCAATTAGCAAGCTCATACTTGTGCCATTGATGCACCCCATAGACGATCCTATTCAACATGACGAATCTGTAGCCAACCTCTTATATAAATAATTCTCATATCAGTATTCTTGCACATTTCAAATGTTATTAACATACCATAATAGGAGAGAGTCTTCAATAATCATCAAATAATTCTTGTTCTTCTATTACAAATCCCTGACAATGTTATGTGACTATTGATTTTTTTGGAGCATTGCCAAACTTTTTTAGTCGTGATGCATTGGGCACATGTGATATCCCCTATTAGACTAGAACTTAATGAATACATATCATAAATTAATGAACCAATATAATATATTATTAATATAGTAATATACTGTTTACTAAAATTATATAACAAATAAATATTAAATATATTAATCAAGATAATAATCATATGTATTAACAATAATATTATAATGTATATTAAATATATGATGTTAAACTTATAGTAATATCATTGAATAAATTATAGTACAAATCTAACTAGATAACAAGAGTTGTGATACAAGTGAAGTCCCACCTACTGTAAAAGTGAATTAAGATTGAAACGAAATATACTTTGATGACTTTGATACCTGCAATAAAATAATATTGTAAATTGTATAAATAATAATAATAGGTACTCAATATTCACATTATTAATATCAATAATAAATAATATAATATTATTTTATTACAAGTTAATAAATTATATATATATATATATATATTCATTTTTTCAATTTTCTATCAATAAATTTTAGATAATTATTATTTATAAAATAAACTTTAGATATATTTTCAATAAATATATTGTAATGAAATAAAATGTTGATTTTGTAAAATGTAATTTTATTACGATTCATAATATTTAAACATGTGAATATAGTTATATGTTGAATTATATAAATATTAAAATCAAGTTTTATAAAAAGTAAAATTTCAACATCAACCTATACTTTTAGAGAATATGTAAAGCGTAATCTTGGAATATTTTAAATTTTTGAGAAGAAAAATGAAAAAAAAACTAGCAAAAATATGATGAACCAATCAAAATAAGAAATATTTTTGCTAGTGGTTTTTTCATTATTGAGTTATTCCATACAAGAAATATTTAAAAATTAGATTATTGAATTATAGAAATTACATATAATTCTATTATATTATTGTATTAAAAAAATCATTTATTAAAAAATATTAAATCTCCTAAGTAGCATTTAAAATATATGTTTAATGACATCAGGCTGGAAAAAGGCTGCATGCGGTAGGAGAAGCTGCATGCGGTAGGAGCAGAACGAGGTCGGGTTGCAGGAGGCCATTCTGTGCTAGGGCCTGCGTGCCCTAGCGTCTGTTCTTGTTCCTCCTCGCTGTCTTGGTTGCAGGCTTGGTGTGTTAGGGGATTTCCATTGGCGCTCGGCGGTGTTTGTATGGGCTGGAGGGCCCATTTTCTCTTCTTAACAACAGGAAAAAACATTCATTACTTTGGCTGTGATTGCAAGACTCTTGGTCTTGGTACGAGGCTTTGCTCTTGGGGTCGGAGACTAGGGGTTTCCTATCCTCTTTTGCTGGTAAGATTGTTGAGTTGGCCCTATGGCGAATCGGGGTCTTGTTTTATCTCAAATTGCCTCTGAGGATATGGTGATGGCTGATCCATCTTCTTCAGCACATGCAAATGGTAAGGATCAGACGAGTAAACCTACATTAGGAGATGGCGTCTTCTCCTCTACAGGGGTGCCTTGAATTAAACAAGTTAATGGATGTCTGGAAAGATCTGAGGACTGACCTATTTTGGTTATTCAACCTGAGCAGATTTCAGAGGATGTTGAATACTGGCAGAATCATGCCCTTATTTGCAAATTTTTGGGCCTTCGTCTCTCCTTACCTATGTTAGATTCCTGGGCTCGTAGGGTTTGGAATCCCGAAGGTGATATGGAGATCATTTTGGTAGTGAATAATTACTTTTTAGTTATCTTCTCTTGCATGGCGGACAGAAATAGGGCTTTTGAAGGAGGCCCTTAGTTCTTTAACCAAGTGGGGCTTTTCATCAAGCCTTGGCACATGGGCTTCAATTCAGCTGAAGAGACTCCATCACGGGTCCCTGTGTGGGTTCGTCTGTCAAGGCTTCTATTGGAGTTTTGGAGGGATGATATTCTTCATTCTATCTCACTATCGCTTGGTAAGCCTATGGGGGCGGCTACACAAACTCAGGATCGTAAGGTAATTTCTTATGCTCGTATTTGTGTTGAGGTAGATTTAACTAATCCATTACTAGATTCTATGGAAATATGTTTGGGATCCTCTTCCTGAATCCAACAATTGGATTATGAGACCCTTCCTTTTAGGTGTCGAATTTGTCATGAATATGGTCACTTGCTCCGCAAATGTCCTAGATTCAAGTCTTCTACTTTGGATGCACCCGGACCTCTTAGGGGAGACAAGGGGAAGGCTCCTGTATGTACTGGACCGACAGACGATGAGGGCTTTACTCAGGTCAAAACTAGGAACAAAGGCAAGGGTAAGAAGAGAACCTGGCAGGAGAGACACAATGATGGTACTTTTAACAGATTTGATGTTCTTGAAGACCTTGTACAGGATGAAGGTATTCTGGTTGAGCTTTCTTCTAGGGATACGGGCTTGGATGAAGTTCAGGAAGATGAGGAAATGGGGGAGCATTGGTTACTATTGCCAGAGGATCCTCAGAGTGTACAAATTGATATGGATCTACCTCCTCAGGGTCAGGATACCAAGGAGCCCCAGGGATCATAGGTTCTGATGAGTTCAAGTGTGGTGGTTCTCGACCCCCCTGTTCCCAAGGGGGTTGCAAAGATGGCTAAGGGTGGCAAAGCCCATCCTACTTTAGGGTTATAGCAGAAATCCTTCAAAAAGGGGTCTCTGGAGAAACCGTCTAAGAGTGGTAGAAAGACTGATCAAGAGCGGGTTAAGATTATGGGGGATACTTTGGTTGAGTCTGGGTCTGTGCGACCCATTGATTCCCACTTCACCCACCCCCATAAATGATTATTTTGTAATGGAATGTATGGGGGTTGAAAAACATCCCTAGACAAAAGGTTGTTCATAAATTAATTGAATCTCAGTTACCTGATGTACTTTTTATTTAGGAAACTAAGCTTACAGTGGATGGTTTGGTCAGTTGTGCTATGCATATCTGGCCCCAAGGAAATTGGCAAGGGGTGGGAGTTCGAAATAGTTCAGGTGGGGTTGCTTGCTTCTGGAACCCAAGAAAAGTTCTTCCCTTATGGTGGATTTCTAGTCGATCCTCTCTCTTTGGTTGCTTCCTGCTTGGCGACTGGGGAAAGGTGCCTTCTATCTAATATTTATGCTCCTACGGATATTTTGAGAAAGTTAAATCTATGGGCTCATATTAACTACATTTGGGCCATGGACCCATTTCTTCCATGGATTTTGGCTGGTGATTTTAATTCTATTACTAACTTAGATGAAAAACGGGGAGGAGTTGCTAGGTTGGATCCCTTTGCAAATCTTTTCAGGGATATGATTGACTCTTTGCATCTCATTGATGTGAAGCCAACTAATGGTGTCTTTACATGGAATAGTAGGAGGTGTGGTGAGGAGGCTATCTCAGAAAGGCTTAATAGATTCTTGGTTTCCTGTTATTGGATGAACAACAGGCTGATCACTAACTTTGAAATTCTTTATTGGAGAGGCTCTGATCATTGGCCTATCAAGGTCTCGGCTACTGCTCATGGTGTCACCAAGAACCATCCTTTTAAATTTTAGTTAATGTGGTTATGAGATTAGTCTCTGCAAGATCTTATGATGGATTGGTGGTATGAGGGGATGCCGGCCCATGGGACGGCAATGTCTAGTTTTTGTAAGAAGTTTTAACATGTTAAGTACAGGCTTAAGAAGTGGAATAAACAATGTTTTGGGAACCTACAGGCTCAAAGGATAGCTGCTCAGGCCAATTTAGACAACATCACTCGGTTGATTCAGGATCAAGGGAGGACCTTTGATCTAAGTGAAGCAAAGTCTATGGCTCTTAAAGGATTAGAAGAGTGGGAGCTTCGTGAGGAGATCTTTTGGAAGAAAAAATCTCGTATTGATTGGCTTCAGTAGGGTGACAGGAACACTGCATTCTTTCATAAATCAGTCAAAGCTCGGAGACAGGGGAATTCTTTACCCTCCTTGATATCGCTCGAAGGGATTCATCTTTCTTCCAATATTGACATTTCCAGAGCTGCAGCCAACTATTTTTCAAATCTCTTTTCTAAGGAGGATCTTGATGCTAGGGCAGAGGAGAGGGCAATTTTGGATGGAATTCCTCACTTGGTCTCTGCGGAGATGAATGAGGCCCTCTTACATCCTATTTTGTTATTTAAAGTGGAAAAGGTGGTGTTTAACATGAAAAAAGGTAAGGCTCTAGGCCCTAATGGATTTCCGATTGAGTTCTTTAAGGAATTCTAGGAAATTATTAAGTTAGATCTCCTTGAGGTGGTTCAAGAGTCTCATAGGAATAAGCAGATGCTCAAGTCCATTAATTCTACTTTTTTGGTTCTTATACCTAAACAGGAGGGGGCTAATCAGTTGAACCATTTTAGACCTATTGCTCTTTGTAATGTTGTCTATAAGATCATCACCAAGCTGATTGCAGAGAGACTTAAGCCACTTCTCAACACCCTGATCTCCCCATAGTAGGGGGGATTTGTTGAAGGAAGAAATTTTTTGGATGGTATGGTGGTTGCTATGGAATCCATTCATTCTATGGCTAATTTGAAGGAGAGGGCTATGTTCATAAAGCTGGACATGGCTAAAGCTTATGATAGAGTGATTTGGGAATTCTTACAGAATGTTCTTTTAACGTTCGGTTTTGCTAAGGAATGGGTTAATTGGATTCTGAGTTGTGTGACTTCCCCTTCCTTTTCTATCATTATAAATGGGGAACCATTAGGATTGTTTAGTTCTTCTCGAGGGCTATGGAAAGGGGATCCTTTATCTCCTTATTTATTCATTACCTTGGCAGAGGGTCTTGGTAGATTTATCAAATCTCAAGTGAGGTGGGGCCTTATCCAAGGGTGGAGTTGGCATGACTCTCTCCCTTCTTATTCTCATCTCCAATTTGTGGATGATACTGCATTGATGGGCATGGCCAGAGTTAGTGAAGCCATAAATTTTAGGAGGGCCCTTGACATTTATCTGAAGGCTTCAGGTTAGTCTATTAATGATGAAAAATCTTCCATCTTTTTCGTCAATACCTCTCAGCCTATTCAAAACAAGATTGCTAGGATTTTAAGATTTTAGATTGGTGCTCTTCCCCTATTATATTTGGGAGTCCCCTTGGTTTTTGGATCTCAGCTTAGAGGGTATTGGTAGGGAATTTTGGACAAATTTCAAAGTAAAGTTAGTCATTGGATGAATAGGTGGCTTTCTTTTGTTGGCAGGGTGATTCTTCTTAAGACGATGGTGCAGTATCTACCTATTTACAGGTGTTGTGTGCAAGTTCCCCCTTCCACCTTTTTTAGGGATTTTGATGCTCTTTCTTGACAGTTTCTTTGGTCTGGTACCCTTCTTTCATCAAAGTGGAGTTTAGTTAAGTGGGAGTGTGTTTGCAGGCCTAAGTTTGCTGCGGGCCTGGGTCTTAGATCCATGGCACTTGTTGTCACGGCTCTTGCTACTAAGCTATATTGGAGGTGGTGCAACAATCAACACTCTGATTGGGCCAAGATTCTTACTCACAAGTATTTTCTTGGTGTAGATAGTCTAGATGTGCCACGCCTGGATTTGGTGGGCAAAGGGTCTTGTGTCTGGAACACTCTCAAGAAGGGAGCTCAGCTAATTAAGGAAGGCCTCTTTTGGATTTGTTATGGAGGCTCAGATGCTCTTTTTTGGTAGGATTCATGGGATCACCATTCGCCCATGATCTCTTTCTTTCCTTGGCTTCAACCTCTCTGTCACATTTTCACTAATGCTGGCTGGTTTAAGGTGGAGCATTTTAAGACTATCAAGTGTTTAGGACAGGTGGAGGTGACTTGCTGGAAGGATCCTCAAGAGTGGCCTATCGGTGGCTCTAATGAGGATTGCGCTCTTCTTGCTCATGTGTTGGAGGGTAGGATTTGTAGCTCTCTTAAGGGGAGGGATGTTCTAGCTTGGGATCCTAGTCCAAAGGGCATATTCTCTATGGCTCAAGGCTATGCTATGCTAGACAGGAACTTGCATGGAACAACCGAAGTGCACTAGTGGAGGAAGGTTTGGAATAACTTTTCTTGGCCCGAATGTAATTTCTTCATATGGTTGCTCCCCCAGAAGAAATGTCTTACTTGGGAGCATCTCCATAAAAGAGGCTTTCAGGTACCTTTTGTTTGTTCTCTATGTTTTCATAATGAGGAGTGTATCTCTCACTTATTTTTTCTCTACCCCTTTTTGAAGGATATTTGGCATCGATGGTGGGAGGCTTGGAATCATGGTTGTATTCATGCAACTTCTCTCATTGACTTTTGGGTAAGTTTGGGCAAACCTCCAGCAAAGACGTCTTTCTTGCAATCTGCCTAGACGGTTGGGCCAATTTTTATTCTTTGGAACCTTTGGTTGGAAAGGAACCACAGGATTTTTTGTGACTCTAAGTTAGATAGCCTGCAGTTGTGGAGGAAGATCCTTAGTAGGCTGCAGGAGACTATTTTTGCTAAGTGCGACATGTCTGAAAGTATAGATCCTGTGGAACAAAATATTGTGAGGAATTTGAACTTGGATGGCGGTAATTGGGGATGCACTCTGGGGAAACGATCAAGCCATGGCAAGCAGCGTGTTTGTAGGGATGGGCGATGGACCCCTCCCCTAGCTGGGATCCTAAAGATTAACACTGATGGGTCTTCTCGGGGAAATGCTGGTCATGCTGGGATTGGAGCTATAGGTAGAGGCAATGATGGTGGTGAGATATTTATGATGTCCATCTATAACGGTCAATATTCTAATAATCTGATGGAGGCCCTTGCTATCAAGATTGCTGTGGAGAGAGGTTGCTCTTTAGGCTGGAAAAAGATCATATGTGAGTCTGAGTCACAAATTGTTGTTGATATGTTGAATAATCAGAGTTTTGAGAATTTTAATTGGAGATTAGCCTCTTTGGCCAGACAAATTTTGATTTTATGTGGTTCCTTGGATTATGTTTCCTTTCGTCATATCCCTCGTGAATGGAACAGAGTTGTGGATTGTTTGGCGAAGTGGGCTTCAGAGAACGTGGCTAGTTGGGATATTAACGGAAGGGATGAGTTACCTTGGGAATATTGAGAGATTGTTGATTAGATGATATTGGAAGATAGGAATATTTAGTGTTGATGTGGGCCTTTGGCCTTTGTTTTGTAATCTGGTTTTGAGTGAATAAATTTTTACCCCTTTTTCCAATATATATATGTTTAATTATATTAAAAATATACATATAAGGAAGTTATTTCATTATAATAAATTATATTTGGTTCCTCATATATTAAAAAAATTTAAAAATAAAAATAGATTATTATGCAATGAGGAAATTGCCAATTAATATCTCCATTCAAAACGATGGGAAATAGTACTACAAAGGAAGGAAAGCCCTAGATGTTTATGAAATGCCATTGAAAAACTTGTATTTTCTCACCTTGTACCAAAGTGACCCCTCCTACAACACCATGAACTAGGCAACTATACAGGGAAAACTTTGATTATTTGTTGAAACCCAAAGCATAAAAAATGAGAAAAAAATAGAATAGAAGGAAAAAGTGACAAAACCTAGAAAGATCCTTCTAAGACTAGATGACCAAGGCAAGCATTAATTTGTTCATTTATCTTTGGAATTTTTGTTACTTCTCTTTAAGGTCTTGTCTAATGTATATTTCAAGGGTATTGGTTTACATAGTGTTGTTTATTAGTGAACATTGAGTAGAATTGCATTTGTCCTTGAGAGTGTAATCTACTCTATGGGAATGACTATGTGGTGTACATAGGTACTAATTAATTACATCAAAAAAGGTCTTAACATCCACTACGACTTAAACACTTCTTAACTTTTAGATTAAGAAAATCCTTTGTTCAAGCCTTATCTATAATATCTCATAGATGATACTTACAAATAGTTTAAATATGACTACTTATACTATCCTATTTACAGTTTTGTAGAAATGGAACCTTTGACAAGTAAACATCTCCCAAGAACTCTACCTTCTTTACTACAAATATAGGAAAATATAAAAAGAAATAGAGAATATTATGCACGAAACAAAGATGTGATAGCTGCCCATAGACATGTTAAAAGATTGGAGAGAGTTTCAACTACCTCTAAACAAATACAAATAGATAGTACTTCAGAAGAAACCACCGAGCAAGGCCTTCAATAGTTGTTCCATCTATTACCACCTTCTATACTACAAATACAAGAAAATAGAGAAAGAAATAGAGAATATTATGCACATAACACATATGTGATAGCTATCTGTAGAAATGCTAAAAGATTACAGAGAGTTTCAAGTACCCTTGAATACAAACAAATAAGGACTACTATAAAAGATTCCATAGAGAAAGACCTTCAATAGTTACAGTTCCATGGATTATAGAGTCAATAAGCTCTACTACAAGAACAATATGCCTACCTTCCAGAAATAATAGTTCATGATCTTTAATGAAAACAAAGGACAAAGAGCAATCGAGAATACTATGCCCAACATAAAGATCAAATAGCTACTTGAAGAGGTGCTAACAGATTCGAGAAAAACTTAAATCCCTTGCAACAGAAAGAAACATAGAGTGAGAACATAAGCACACAACACATGGATCCACCATTACAAGAAGAACCACTTGAAGTCTATCAGACTCCATTGCTAGAAGAAAGGAATAAACAAGCAAGGATTAGGCAGAGAAATGATTATACAACGACACTTAGAAAATTTTGCCAACGGATCAATGCACTGTCCAACTTATAAAGCTACACTATATGCAAAGAATGTTATCTAGGTACACTTGAAACTATCAAACACGACTCCCACATGCATGAGATGCTTCCATGAGAAAGGAATACATTGGTTCTCATGCTCAAAAAATATGGATCCGGGAGATCAACCTACTTATATACTCAAGAGATTGACCTAGGTTGAAGAGATGTTGATTGCTAAAGGCAAACCAATACTACAAGCGAGTCAAAATTTTGGAGGCCAATATAAATATTGTGGACACACAATAAGATTTGCACAAGACATAAACAACATTGAAAACATTCTTTTGTATAGAATACAAGATCTAGATATACTCATTATTCAAAGATTACATTCAATGGGCGAGTCGTATGATTGTTATGTAAAGAGAAGTCACATTATAGATGCATTACAATACAAGGTGAAATATGACCCATACTATAAGGATGTCACCATTTATGATGAACATCTAGTCAACATCCTGGACAAAAGGACAAATATCTCAAGTATGCTCAAATTGTTGAAACAATTGAAGACATATCAGTGCCAAATCATGAAATGGATATTGATGAAGAGATTAATGGAAATAGTATAGTGTACACATCATCATCTATGTCTTGACACCCAAAAACAATATGTGAGCTAGAAATCATTAAGAAAAAATTACAACTTGAAGATAATGCAGATAATATTATGAATTGGCCAGTGATAGATTCATTTCTAGTAAATGAATACAACACAGAGGGCTTGCTGGATATGGCATTTCCAACACTCTTCCCAAATGGATCTGCACTCCACATGTAACCCCGTATAAAGGAAGTGTACATTCATGATTTTTCACAACAATTAATGAAGTTCCATGACAATAGATTTGGAAGGCATACCCGCTTTCGATATTTCATCCTCAATGTCATGGCTAGGCATTGCAGCCAAGAAGTTGTGGTGATATTCATTAAAAGAAATGCATAAGAAAATATGTTTGCTACTATAGAAAATATTCATGCACACCTTAGAAATTTTCCATATAACCAACTTGCAAAAGAAGTGGTGCACAATGGTTCTTCCATGTGAGGGACACAACCATATTGAAACAGGCACAAAATAGAGTTGATAAACTTGATCAACTAGATAGGATCACCTACACTTTTCTTTACACTTAGTGCAATAGACACAAAATGGCCAAATTTACATCGATTGTTCAAAAATGACACTTCCCCAAGGATGTTATCAAACAGTTAGTGCATGGACAATATAATCAATAATCCTCATACAGTAGCATTATACATGCATCACCATTTTATAATATTTAGGGAGGAAGAGATTGAAAAACTTTAGGGTCCAAAAAACTATTTGTATCGATTTGAATGGAAAAATAGAGGAAGTACACATGTGCATGGAGTTATATGGATTAAAAATGCACCAAATATGGATAAACTTGATTGGAACAATGTTGCAGAACTTGAAAGAGCACAACTCTTTTTTGACAAGTCTGTTACTGCTTGGAACCCTCACAAGGCTTCACAAAGAAATAACACACTTTTCCACAGTTCTCTAGATGATCCATGCTTGCTCAACACACATGAAATATTAGCAAAAGAGCCTGCCCATGACTACAAAGAATTGATAAATTGGGTTTAAAGACATACAAATTGCAAACAAGGAACATGCTTAAGAAAAAAGGGTACAAAACTAGAGTGTTGCTACAAAGCTCCATGGAAAGAACAAAATATATCTACTTTATCATGTGATCAGGATGGAAAAAAATATGAACTTGGAAAAAATGATGAAAGAGTTAACATTCATAATTGAGAAATGTCGATGATTTGGAGAGAAAATATTGACTGCCAGCTAGTTATATCTTGGGAGCTTGTTCTCAAATTCATTGCTAAATATGCATCTAAGGAAGAAAGAGCATCTAAGACATATACTGATATGTTAAAAAGAATATCTTCAACCCAACAACTTGATAGCCCAACTCCTATAGAATACAAGAAATTTATGGCAAAAGTTGTTGAACGTGATATAGGGGCACAAGAAATGTGTCACATGCTTCAAAAATTTCCCTTGCCATATGCAGTTGTCCTTTCACATCCTTGAATGTTGGACAAAAAAAGTTCTAGCAAATAATAGACATGTCGTACACAAATTGAATACAATCCACATAATTGCAGACATAGAGTCAACATCCTCTAGAGCTTGAGATGGTGACACTTCTTGAATCTACACAATCGTACATTTATTCTATAAATCATCAAATTAACAAGTAAAAAGAGAGAAAGTTGCAAGCCATTGTCAATATTTACCCAGAGTTCAACAATATTCCACATGTTGAGTCATACCATTTTGAAATATTCTGCTAGAGTAAGCTTCTCTTATACAAACAATTTTTGTATTATAGAAAATAACATTGGCTTGATGAAAGAAAGAATTATTAAAAATTAGACCAATATGAATGAAAATGGATATCATGCTTGACATGTCAATTGCACACCAGAATGTGAATCGAACTTAGAAGAAGAAGTAGACGAGGAGCAAGAAATAGTGCAGATGAATGAATGGAAAATGTTGTCACAAATGGGTACCTTACATGATGAACTTTATATGCTTGGTAGATGTGATTTTGATAACAACAATAGATGGGATCAAAATATTATTCCCCAACATCTACATGAAATTGAAACATAGTTCATAAATACAAGTAAGAAAATTACACAAGGTGAGAATGTTGTATCAGAATACCATATATTGAGCTATCCATTGTCAATAAGTCAACAAACAATGCTCACAATAATTAAGGAACACAACAAATATCAACATAGAAAACCTCTACACATGATTATTAAAAGGACAATTGGTACAAGAAAATCATAATTGATTTACTGCATGAGAAATGCACTGAATACTAATTCTGAGCAATAGAAAGGATAACTACTGGCACTGGCTCCTACAAGTGTTGTTGCATTCAACATATAAGCATATACTATACATACGGTGCTCAAGATACCCATTAAAAAAATGCAACCACTACAAGGGCAAGCATTAACTACATTGCAAGAGGAATTAAAAGAAATAAGATACATTCTTATTGATGAATTGAGCTTCATTGGCCCAAAGTTACTGTTGCAAAATAGACAACAGATTATGACAAGCATTTCCACAGAATCAACAACTTTTCTTTGGTGGCCTTTCCATCATCTTGGTTAGTGACCTTGCCCAACTACCTCCATGATGGACATGCCTCTATACACATCAAACTCTACTGCAAGAACATTGTGGGAGAAATTTAAAACAATCATCACATTAGATACAATATTTCACCAAGAAGTTTATGATATAGAGTAGGCATAGTTTCGTCAACTTCTATAGAGTATACGACATGCAAAACTGACAAAAGAGGATTGGGAGCTCATACTCACATGCACAAACCAACAGATTGCATCAAATGAAAGGGATAAATTTGACAAATCACGAATACACTTATTTGCTATATATGATCTTGTCAAACTACACAATAAAAAAATGCTGAAACTATTGAATTGTCCAATTGCAATAAGTATAGCAATAAGCACTACATGCAACACAGAATATGTGGTTGCTAAAGAATGAATTGAGAAGGAAATCCTATTGTGCAAAGGGCAATGTATCATGCTCACAACAAATATATGGACACAAGTAGACCTCATAAATGGAGCATTGGTGATGCAAGAGCATCTTGGGTGTAAGAGCAATCTTGCATCACCCAAAAATATTTTATTTTCTAGTCTTTTCTATTTTAATAAGGACTAGTAGACAGGGTGGTTACTATTTATGGGAACTTGCTATTTTTAGTAAGTTTGTCATATGAGCTCAGAATGATCTCATTTTCTACAAGAAGGTTCATTTTAGAGTTGTAAGCCTACCAAAAGAATCACATTGCTCAGGCATAAGTATCAAAGAAGTTATTGCGAATTTTTGGTGAAAATATTTGTAGTCTAAAAATCTTCAAGCTCACCATTGGAGGCCTTAGATTACCTATATGAGGTCCAATAAATTGATGGAAGGGCACTATCGCCATTTTGAGATCGTAGATTAGAAGTTGGTATTTTTGAAAAGTGGTTATAATAGCCAATTAGAGCAATGGTTCGTGAGTTATGGCCTTTCAAAGTTGGGCTACCTAAAATATCTAAAATAATTGTCAAAGATGTATTTGGCCAACTCTATATGTATTGTTAAGGTCTATCGGCCCTAGGTATTAAGTTTCAATGTCTAGAACCTTCTTGGGCAGCATAGAATTGCCTATTTAAGAAAGGCTCGAACATTGTCTAGAATAGCTCTGGGTGATAGTTCACAGCTTGTCTTGCAAATTATTGTAATGAAGGTACCCATGTGGGTTAGCATATTGTACTTGTGAATTATGTAATTCTGCATTTGCAACACAAGTAAGAAGTCCATATTTTGTTCTCACATTTATTGTTGTTTCTTTGTTTTCTATTATATTTTATGGTATTAAGGGGAGCACCCTTCATCAAGTGGTATCAGAGCTATCATTCTTGAGTGTGTGGACAAATCATCAACTATGAGGCAGTTCACACCAAGAATGTGGTTTGGGCTAAACATGTAGACAGATCACCGATTGTGAGGTAGTTTACACTAGGGTTTCAACAGAAGCACAAAAATGCCTCCACAAAGAGAGCGTGGCCAAAGCGCTGTAGGTGTTACACTTTAGGGTTTTCAAGCCCTCCAAAGAAATATGCAAGATTTGGAAGAACAAATGCATAGAGGAATAAATCTTCCTGTAAGAGATGAAATTGAGGATGAGGACAAAGTAGAAGAAAATGCAAAAGTAGAGGCAGTTCTAAACCTAAAGGAAGAGAGGCTTTTTAGGGCCATCTCCAAGATTGGAGAAAGACTTAAGTTTGAAGTTCCCACATTTTTGGGAAATCTTAACCTAGAGGAGCTAATCAATTAGATCAATGAATTGGAGGAGTACTTTGATTATGAAGATATTGATGATATTGATAGGGTCTAGTTTGTGAAGGTGACACTGAAGGCCAGACATGCAAAAATTTGGTGGCAGGAGGTTCAGTTGGAGTGAAATAGAAAGGGAAAGAAGGGCAAAACCACCGGATGGGATTAGATGATAGATAAAATAAATTGATAATTCATTCCTGTGGATTATGAGCTTGATTTTTTGAAGAAAATGCAAGCATTGAAGTAAGAAGGAAAATATGTTTAAGAGTATACCGAAGAGTTCCACCAAGTTCTCATTAGAACCGACCATGCAAAAGCTGATAAGGAGAAAGTGGTATATTATCTTAATGGATTAAGGAAAATTATTCAATATAAGCTAAGTCTAGTTCAAATGAATAGTATTGAGGAGGCATACCAATTTTCCCTAAGGGTTGAGGAGAAACTGAGAAAGAAATTTAACAACAAGAATAATGGAAGAGGTCGAGTTGGAAGATCTAACATACAATCTTATGGTGGCCGTAATGATGATAAGAAGAATAAGGATGAGGCTGGAAGTAGTAGTTGGATCTAGAGGGGAAACAATCCCAATCATTTCCATGATTAGAACAATAGAGATCAGAAAGGAAGAGGAAGAGGACAAGGATCTAGAAGAGGAGGCTTCAGTGGAATATGTTTTCACTACGAAGAAGAAGGAAATAGAGCATTTGAATGTTCCTAGTGCCAAGGAAGGAAAAATCAAAAACAAAAGGCCAAGCCAGAGTTGCACATGTTGATGAAATGTCAGATCCTTACATTCTGGAGATGCTAAAAGAGGAGAAGTCCTAGTTAATAGAAGAGTCCTGCTAAGTGGTGAGAATGAACTTGCTCAAAGAAGGAGCTTATTTCGCACAAGGTGTAGATGTGAAGATTAGTGTTGTGATGTGATCATTGATGGTGGGAGTACTAACAATCTAGTTTCAAAAATGATAGTTGCTAAGTTAAAGTTGAAGAGACAGAAACAGGTCTGCATCCATACTATATTGCTTGGGTGCAAGATGACCACAAGGTCATGGTCAATGAGTAGTGCTCAATGAAATTCAAGATTGGAAGCTATCAGGATGAGGTACTATGTGATATTATACCTTTGGTTATATGTCATATGTTGATGGGTAGGCCATGGTAGTTTGATAGGCATATTGTACACGCTGGGCGAGCAAATACCTACACTCTAACCAAGGATAGAGTGAAACATAAGTTGAAGCCATTGAAGGAGAAAGAAGAAAAGGTATGTAGTGCTGCCAAAATATGTGTTTTTGATGGAAAAGAGTTTCTCAAAGGTATGAAGCATGAGCATACATGTTTTTCTATAATTCCAAAAGATAGTAAAGAAGAAGTAGGGGAGGTTCCTACATAAGTTACAAATATGTTGGAAGAGTTTTCTGATATTGTACCACATAATGTACCTAATGGATTTCCCCTAATGAGGAAGATCAGTCATCAGATGGATTTGGTTCTAGGAGCCAGTTTGCCAAACAAGGCCCTGCACAAAATGACACCAATAGAAAGTGAAGAGTTGAATAGGCAAGTTCATGAGTTATTGTAGAAGGGGTTGATTCAAGAGAGTCTAAGTCCATGTGTTGTACCAATAGTATTAGCACCAAAGAAGAATGGAGAATGGAGGATGTGCACAGATTCTCCCACCATCAACAAGATCACAACCAACTACAGATTTTCATTGCCAAGAATGGATGATATTATGGAATGTTTGAGTGGAATTGAGTATTTCAAAAAGATAGATATGAAGAATGGGTACCATTAGATGCGTATTAGAGAAGGTGATGAGTGGAAGATTACTTTTTAGATAAAAGAAGATCTGTATGAGTAGTTAGTCATGCCTTTTGGGCTAACCAATGCATTGAGCACTTTCATGAGGCTCATGAATGAGGTATTAAAGGAGTTTCTAGGTAAGTTTTTCATTGTTTACCTAGATGATATATTGATCTTTAGTAAGACATTGGAGGAGTATTTGATTCATATTCACAAGGTGTTTGATAAGTTGAGGGAAGGAAAGTTGATGATAAACATGAAAAAGTGTAATTTTGTAAAGGAGTTGGTGTACCTAGGATTTTTAGTCCCAGTAGAAGGTATAAAAATGGACCCAAAAAAAGTGAAGGCTATCCTTGAATGGCCTATCTAAGTTGGACAGAGGTAAGATCTTTTCATGGACTAGTTAGTTTTTATAGAAAGTTCATAAGAGGTTTTAGCAGTATTTGTGGACCCTTGACTGAAACAACGAGAGCGTATAAGAAAGAGTTTAAGTGGACTATAGGAGCACATAAGATTTTTAATCTATTGAAATAGAAAGTTGCCGAGTAGCCTGTTTTAGCACTTCCTAATTTTAAGAAGGTGTTTTAAGTAGATTGTGATGCTAGTGGTACTACAATAGGAACTATTTTGAGCCAAGAAGGTAGACCTGTTGCTTATTTTAGTGAGAAGTTGAATGATGCAAAAATAAAATATTCTATTTATGATCAGGAATTTTATGCTATAGTTCAAGTATTGAAGAAGTGGAGACACTATTTTCTTCTTAAGGAGTTTTTTTTGTATACTGATCATCAAGCTTTGCAATATTTGAATATTCAAGGAAAATTAAACCAAAAGCATTTGAAGTGGGTTGAGTTTTTGCAGATTTATACATTTGTTTTGAAACATAGGAGTGGGAAGTCTAATAGAGTTGTAGATGCTCTTAGTAGAAGATAACTTTTGCTAACCAAAATGCAGATAAAGGTGGTTGGGTTCAAGGAACTCAGTACTTTGTATCCAGATGATCATGATTTTGCTAAAGCATGGAAGGCTTGTACAAAACCTGCTACACTTGACACGAAAAAGTAGTTGGATTTCATGATCTAGGATAGTATGTTGTTCAAAGGAAGCCAATTGTGCATTCCCATAAGTTTAATGAGTGAGAATCTCATAAAAGAGAAGTATAGTGGAGGGTTGGCTAGACATTTTGGTAGAGATAAAACCATAGGTTTGGTTGCTGAGAATTATTACTGGCTACAATTGCATCAAGATGTGAAAAAGTTTGTACAAAGTTGCAGAATATGTCAAATGTCGAAAGGAGTAAAGTAGAATACAAGGTTGTATCAACGATTACCTATACCAGAGAAGCCATGCAAGGATGTCAGTATGGATTTTGTTCTTGGATTATCGAGGACACAATCTGAGCATGATTTTATTTTTGTGGTGGTTGATAAGTTTTTAAAGATGGCACATTTTATTCTTTGCAAGAAGACTAGTGATGTTGTTCATGTAGCAGAGTTGTTTTTTAGAGAAGTGGTGAGACTACATTGTCTGCCAAAGAGTATAGTTTCAGATCGAGATACCAAACTTGTTGCGTATTTCTGGCATACATTGTGGAAGAAGTTGAAGACATATTTGAAGTTCAATTCACCACATTGTCCATAGACTAATGGACAGATAGAAGTTGTGAATCATAGTTTGGGAAACTTTTTGAGATGCTTGGTTGGAGATAAACCAAAAGGATGGGATATGATTTTACCATAGGCAGAATTTGTATATAATAATTCTATCAATAAGAGTACTAACAAATCACCATTCTAGATTGTATATGGGAGTAGTCCCAGAAATGCTTTTGAATTGAGGCAGTTGGATAAAGGAGAGATAAGTAGTGCTGAAGTAGAAGAATTTGGTGAACATTTGAAGAACATCCATGAGGAGGTGAGGAAGCACATTATAAGGATGAATACATAGTATAAAGATAAGGCAGACATGAAAAGGAGTTATAAGGAATTTTAGATTGGAGATGAAGTCATGGTTCATTTGAGAAAGGAGTGTTTTCCAGTGGGTACATATAATAAGTTGAAGATGAAGAAGTTTGGACCATAAAAGATAGTGAAAAGGCATGATTTTGGAAATGCTTATGAAGTGGAGGTGCCTACTAAATTAAATATTTCACTAGTATTTAATATTTCAGTTTTAATAGAGTATTATGAAGGAGGTGATGGAGATGGAGTTGCAAAAGCATAGTGGAGTATTTTAGCAGCTAGTTTGGCTACAAAGGAGATTAAGGAGATACTAGACAGTTGCATTGGAAAAGGTACCAGAAATAGAAATTATGAGGAATATCTGGTCAAATGGAAAGGGAGGCCAGTAGAGGATTCATCATGGCTAGAAAAGGAGGAGGTTAACCATCTTGGTTTTCCTCTAAACACTTGAGACATGACGGGGTCACTTCTCAAATTATCCCAAGTGTTTGATGCAGGAGCATCTTGGGTGTAAGAGCAATCTTGCATCACTCAAAAATATTTTATTTTCTAGTCTTTTCTATTTTAATAAGGACTAGTAGATAGGTGGTTACTATTTATGAGAACTTGCTATTTTTAGTAAGTTTGTAATATGAGCTCAGAATGTTCTCATTTTCTATAGGAAGGTTCATTTTAGAGTTGTAATCCTACCTCAAGAATATTATTTCTCACGCATAAGTATCAGAGAAGTTATTGCAGATTTTTGGTGGAAATATTTGCAAAAAAATCTTCAGGCTCACCATTAGAGGCCTTAGAGTGCCTGGATGAGGTCCAAAAACTTGATAGAAGGGCGCTAACATTGTTCCACAATTGTAGATCACAAGCTGGCATTTTTAAAAAGTGGTTATAATAGCCAATCAGAGCAACATTTCATGAGTTATGGCCTTTCAAAGTTTGGCTACCCAAAATATCTAAAATAATTGTCAAAGATGTATTTGGCCAACTGTAGTATTGTTAGGGTCTATCGGCCCTAGGTATTAAGTTTCAATGTCTAGAACCTTCTCGGGTGGCATAAAATTGCCTATTTAAGAAAGGGTTGAACATTGTCTAGAACAGCTCTGGGTGATAGTTCACAGCTTGTCTTGCAAATTATTGTAAAGAAGGCATCCATGTGGGTTAGTGTATTGTACTTGTGAATTCAGTAATTCTACATTTGTAGCGCAAATAAGAAGTCCATATTTTGTTCTCGCATTTGTTGGTGTTTCTTTATTTTTTGTTGTGTTTTATGGTATTAAGGGGAGCACCCTTCATCATTTGGGTGAAATAATTTCCATTATTTATAGTGACAGTTCCAAACCCCCACAACTTCCACTATACATGCAATAAGAATTGATAATTACAGTGGTCCAACATGGGATAAAAATGATCCAAAGGTGGTATCAATAATCCCTTTGACCTTGGGCACGTGAAGACAAATGCCCCTAATAATGGCATGGGCTTTAAGCATTCACAAATCCCAAGGGCTTACACTACAAAAAGAAACAATTGACATTGGTAAAATAGAAAGGTAAGGGCTCACAGTCACAACAATATCTAGAGTCAGATCACTAAAAGACCTTCGCATTCAACCAATATTAATCCTTGAAAGTTTCTCCAAAATGACAAACAATCCATACATAATCATAAGGAAAAGAGAAGAAGCTTGATTACATCAAATTGCCCTCTCAACAATCAAGGTATGCAACAATTTCATAGAATCACGCTCTTATTATGAAATATGTGTACAATTATGATCTTCTAAGAATTATAAAGTAATTATGTTACCACTAATGAAATCTTAATAGTTATATAGAGGACCCTATTTTAATTATTCAGTGACTAGAAGTTGCTTCAATGGATGTTTCAAGATCATTTAGTAAGGTCAACAAATCAGTTGGTATTTTATTACTCTTTATACCCAATGCCATGTTTAACTAAGCATATATTATTTGATAACTCATAGTGAGATACTCATTTATTCATATTTTTTCACTGATGGTATAAGTCTTACCAAGTTCTAATTTACAAATTGGATGCTATAATTGTGGTAAGTATACTATGCTTTACAATTTACACATTTCAACTCAAAATGGATATGTTCATTACTTTGGTTTAACTTCCTATTTTACTAATATTTCTTGTTGTCTTGAATCCCTATTATGTATTATAGCCCACTTCAAAAACACAAGGAAGTTTTCAAATGGTTCTTGGAAGACCAAAACATGATTGCCATACTTCTACATAGATTTAAAAGACATACAAATGCTCAAAACTAAAAAAGACAAGTTGGTTAAACCAAGAGACTTGGAAAATTAGTTATAAATGATTCTGCTATTTCCATGCAATAGACGTGATATAATGTAATCATATATATGTTCTACATATCTTTGGTTGAGTATTGTAAAATACACAACTGATTCAAGCATAATATTTACAAATACAATTGTTTTGGAAACATACAAAACATTTGGGATTATCTATTTATATTTGGCTTAGTACCATAAAATACACACAACTAATACTAGAAGAAGATTTACAAATATAATTTTTTTGGAGTATATGAATCATTTTTCCTTGTCGTGAAAATTTTAACAATTTTTTTAATTTGACAATCGGCTTAACCCTTGGACCTTTGGCTTACAAGTGCTAGTACAAAGTAATAGCAGTTTGTAGGACTCTATAGCTGAATTATAGTGGACTCAATATCTAGGTCAGTATAAAACAAAATAATTTGAAGGTTTTATCAGAATATAATATCTTTTATTACACATCCATCCTATCTGGGCACTTACGTAAAAACTTAAGCTCCCAGGAGGAAATGAGTGACAAAAAGGATTTACAGGATTGTATGATCATGCTAGAGAATATAGGAAGACACAATACATCAGAGAACTAGCGTACTTAGGAAAAAATAATAATTATTAATTGCAACTCATAAAAAAGTTCACTCTTGTAATAATTGTAATTGGAATTGATTACATTAAAATTTCTTTGTTCAAAGTCTACAAGAGTTCCTAGACATAATATTGCCATATCAAGGACATAATCAATTCAATAACTAAGCCTTCCTATTATACACAATACTATCTCATCTCACTTATTAAATCTGATACCACACAAGTTCAAGCCATTTCCATTTGATATTGCCATCAGACTATCACATAAGAGGAAGATATATGTTGTTTTCAAGCCAAAGAATTAAGTCAGAAGCATTCGATTAGCAATATAATTTTGTATAACCTCAAGATACAGTAAAAGTACATTTCTTATTCTTTTGTCTAATTCATAGAATAAGGGGGATTGATGATATATATATATATATATATATATATATATATATATACTAAAATCACATTCAATACTCATATTGGTGGAAGAAAAGAGTCTACATATTATAATTAGGAGAAAGTCTCACACAAGTGAATATCAATCCCAAACCTCATAGGATCAGACATGGAACATTATAGTGAAGGGGGAAGGCCAACTCACTCATCAACATACATGGAACATTACAACATAGTGAAGGGGGAAATCCAACTCACTCATCAACATTTGAACTTATATCTTAAGCAAGGTGCCTTTGTTGGTGCTCACATTGGCAAGTGAATCACTCTTATTTGCTTCCCAATAATAGAAAGAAACTAATTAGTTTAAAGTTATAACCTAAACTTCAAGCTCTTTGAAATATTTGTTTTCGGATTCAAGGTCAAGCAATGCTGATTATGTATTGGTCTTGATTTAGATTCCCCTTGAACCCTTATAGAAATGAGTTGAAGTTGTTACAACATTTTAAAGAACTTTAACTAGACACCACCTTAAGCTTTTTTATTTCTGTAAAGAGAAATCAATTATGAGGCCATAAAAGAATTCCCTATGCAATCTATAATGATACTTGCTTCATCTTGGCTAAGATAAATTTTCCTAGTTGAAGGGTGCTATGTATATTGCTTGTCCATATTTGTCCTCCCATTCATAGGGCCATGCTTGATCTTGGTTCATTTTAATCCTTTCCTTGAAAGTTCCTACATGGAGTATTCTTTGAGAGGAAACCCATACCAAGATAGCCACCTCAATGTTGTTTTCACATCTCGTACTAGTTCATTGACCATGGAAACTTGTGTGTTGGTATCTAGTGATAGATTTTCAACCATTAGAAGAAGCAATTTTCTGCATTATCGTTTGAGAAGGTGAGGTTCAAAGAAGTAATTTGAAAATAGCTTTATGAGCAGCCCAATAATGGTTTTTGTTATTGAAATCTTATTGCTGGATCTTTTGAGAATATTCAAAATATGGGAAGAGGTATTCTAACAGTTTCAATATTTTGCCATGAAACTTAGAAATTCCCTTTTATATTAGTGTCTTAGAGTATAATTATATGAAAAAATACTAAACTCACTCAATTCAAGAAGGTATAATTAAAATTATATCTTGGAATTAGGCAAGTCATATTGATTTAAAGTCAAGATATAAATTTTAGTTTGGATCTAGATTAGTCAGATCCATTTCATGGGTTACCTAGAAGAAAGTAGTGTATTTGATCTTTACTGTGCACTTGTCAAAATTCATTAGAGGATATCTTCTTGTTGCTCCTTTTAAGAAGATCCTTAGTAAAATTATTGTTCTTATTGTTGTTGAGGGGCATGTCTTCACATTACAAATAGATGAAGGAAGACTTTTGATGAGTTAGTCACATTTAAGAAGTTGATAAAAGGGTAATCATTATTGAAATATTCCAAACTATTTGCCTCTATTGCTATAAAACTTTGCTTAAGTATTCTAAAAAACTAGCTTAAAACCACCTAACTTTAGTTTGTTTGAAATTATTTCACTATAATCTTTGATGAAAGTCCACGCACATGATTCAAGCAAGAGAACACCAAAAGTGAAGAAACCATTGAGATCCTCATTATAAAGGTGTCTATCTCTTAAAATTCTCCTCCCTAATTTGGAAGATTGAAGTTAATTTTTTTGGGTGAGCCTCAAAATCATCTCTATTTAAGTGCTTAGTTTCTTGATATGATTATTAGCTTTGTATTTGTGGTCATAACCATCATCATAGTTGATTAGTGGGAATTTACAATCTTTCAAAGGACCTTTGAAAGTTCTACTAGAGCCTTTATGCAACATTTGTCTACAACTACCACTTACCACTTGAAGATGCTATGCCATTTAAGAACACATAAAAAAGGTGTTAAGTTCCAAGGTTGTTGTTGAACCAAAAGAACTACTTGTTAATGTTTGATAAAACCACTAGACTTATAGAAGATATATGGGGATATTAAGTTATGTTGTGAATCCAACGAGGGACACTAGGTCACTGCCAACAATCCTTTTCTTAATGTTACTTGTTGTAGCATGTAAGGATTCAAATATGTGATCAAACTTTGATACCACTTGTTAATCCCTAGGGTTTCCATTGCACCAACATATTGAATTTTTAATGCTTGATACAACCACTAGACTTATAGAAGACAAGAGGTTGTTAAACTATGTCACGAATCTAGCAAGGGACTCTGGGCCATTGCTAACAAAAGCTTGCTCTATTGTTACTACTTGCTTGTGCCAATGAAGAGGGAAAGTGTTAATGTACTTGGTGGTGTTCTATTTCAAAGTTTATGTCTGAGCTTGACATTTATTGTTAAACCCCCACACACACCCCCCCCGCCCCTCCCTTTTTTTTTCTTTTTTCTTTTTCCAGTTAATAGATATTTTGTGGATAAGGTATGAAAAACAATTAAGTCAGAGAGCTATGATTGAAAGTAGGTGTTAACAAAATATACCACATTACATAGCCATATTATTAAACATTTACATGACAAATAAAACATGTAAAATATCAATATTGAAGGGGAAGGTATCTTCAAGAGCATAGTTTCAAGATTCAATGAGTACTTTGCAAGGCTCACCACACTAGATTTGTCATAAACCAAAATCTTTTTCTTATTTTAATTGTACTTTAACTTTTTGTGTTTTATTATTAATATTAAATTATTAGGAAATTATTTTTGAGATATACCAATGCAATAATTATATTGACGTTTCTTTATTAATGTGTCATTTAGATTGCATTTATTTATTCTCTTTTCTAATTATTAACTATTAAAAATATTATTGTATAACTTAGTCAAATAATTATATTAGTAATATTAAAAATTATATTGATGTAATATATATTTCTATTATCATATATTATGTTATTATTGTATAGTAAAATAAATTATATAAATATAAATATAAATATATAATGAAACCTAAATTAAATAAATATCAAAAGTGCATATAATATTATAAGTTGGAGACCTAAGCGTTTGTATAAATGGTTGACTGGTGACTAATTAGTGGTCGATGGTATCTTTTTAATTTTTGTTTGAAAATATGTGTGACTTAGAGACACACTTGATAGGTTGTGACTCTTCTAAGAGTTACACCTATCATGTGTAACTATCTGTCACATATAAAAGCTCTACTCCACCTTGATAGTTTGGCATCAAACACATATATTCCAAACAAACTTCAAGCTTCAAACTCAAGGTTTTCAGTGTAGTTATCTTCTATTCTAAACAAGTAAATTCATCATGGATTAAATGATATCCATATATATATATAAAATGAAACCTAAATTGAATAAATATCAAACGTGCATATAATATTATAAGTTGGAGACCTATGCGTTTGTCTAAATGGTTGACTACTGACTAATCAATGGTTAATGGTTTCTATGTCACATATTAAACCTTTGCTCCACCTTGATAGTTTGGCATCGAACATAAATATTCCAAAAAAATTTAAGCTTCAAGTTCAAGGTTTTTGGTGCAGTTATCTTTTGTTTTAAACAAGTAAATTCATCATAGATTAATCACAAAGCATAAAATGCATTTAGCTATGATTATCAATATTGAGCATAATATTATATAAACACCTCTATTCTTGTCATACTGATTACTAAAGAATACTTGCAAAAATATCAAGCAGATCAACTGATTATTATATATAGGTAAATCTTAACATGGTAAATTGAATTTTCCAAGGGGTCAACTCTTCTTTCGCTCAAAAAGTAACAATAGCTATCATAAATTGATCCTCTATTAGATAAAGATATCAATTCAATCAACAATGAGCTTAGAATTTTTGGCAATAGAACATGACCGAGAATTGAACTTCATGGATTATTATCACATATTTACACCAGGTGAATTGGATTATTAAGTTATATGGTCGATAGATTGTATCCTATGCGGAATATATTGTTTGTCAATATATATCTTAGATATATCCATTTTGATGGACACGTAATAACTTCCCAATTTATAGCAACATACTCCTTCTCACCACCTAATCTACAATCATGTACGATATTGTATGAAATAGATAGAAATGGTGATTTTGGATTGGATTAATTCTCGATGACTAAATATAAACTTGCTATAATTTTTCATAAATTGATGTGAAATGGTCAGTTACCCTTGGAGCCAAACATCTACCTACCCAATTGATGCTCATTAACTTGGTAGGTGAGTTTCAATTTGAAAAGAGAGGGAAATGTTTTTGAAGCCAAAAAAAGGGATGAATCTCATTCATTCAATCAATTAGAAGGAAGCAAATTGAGGAGAAGTGTAGAGAAGGAAGAAGATCATCAAATCAGATCAAAGGAATATTTAGAGTTTAGAGGATAGAAGGAAGGTTCAGTTTTAGTATTTGCAACTACACATGTTTGAATATCTCTATCATTCTATAAGTTCATTTTGGTTTATTCTGAGAAGCAATGATTTTTCTAGGTGTACTATATGCAACCTTTAGTGCTGTAAGTTTAAGTTTTATCAGTTGAAGTTTTATGTAGTTTCTGGTTGAAGCCGAATGCTCCTATATTCTATAATAGTTTTAACCTAGTTGAATAGAAAGAAAACAAGCATGCACATTTGGCTTATTGTTGTCTCCCTTCTATTCACTATTGCATGTTTATTATTTGAGAAGTTCATACTTACAAGTTTTGTTGTTATCCTCTCTATGTTTTAATGGTGGAAAAGTTAAAGCATAAAGTCTATAGATAGCATACTTAGTTTGTGTAAGACATGTTGTCTCTATCAAGTCCACCAAACTTCTATCTGTAGCCCTTATCAAGTTCACTCGATTCCTTTGTCGATCATGTCCACTTAGTTCTTGGTGTTGGTTGAGTGTTGAGCCTGTCAAGCTCCACCTTCACTTTGTTGACTGAGCTCACTTGACATCCAATGTGCTGAGCTCTACCTCTTTTTGATGAGCAAGCTCACTTGACATCGTCTTGTGTTGAGTTTCCTTTACTACTGAGCTCACTCAACTTCTTTGTGTGCTGAGTTACTTAGCACCATCTACTTGTCACTTGACACCTTCTTCTACTAAGCAAAATTATCACTTGACATCCTCTTGTCCTGAGAAAAATTTTAGTTGTGAAGTTGATTTCTTCACATGGTATCAAAGCTTTAAGGCCCCACATCTAGAGTGAGTTGGAGAATTTTTTTTCTAGGTATATTTGATATGGTAGGAGATGCAAGAAAGATATGACAGAAACCACCATCCTTTAATGGACAAAAATATGATACATGGGCAAAGAAGATGAAAACCATAATGATAGCTAATGACTTGTAAGAGTTTTTGATCAATGGGTTTAATGATTTTACCATCCCAACACTATGTTTTGCTATCACAAACCCACTGAAGACTAAGTTGAAGGATTCAAGGAGAAAGGATGCAAACGCATTAAGTCTGATAGAGACAAAAATGACAGAGATAATTTTTCCCAAGATTGCAGCAAAAAATTACTCAAAGGAAGCATGGAATATCCTTGAGACAAACTTTAAGGGGACTAATAAGGTTAGATTAGTGAAGCTATAGATGATTAGAAGGGAGTTTGATAAACTTCAAATTAAGGAAAATGAACCTATTGCAGAGTTCAACTCACAAATATCCACTTTGATAAACCAACTCAAATCAAATGTCAAAAATATGGAAATCTTGTGATGACCACTAAGGAAGCAAAGGATCTCACCACATTAACCATGGATGAGTTGATGGGAACTCTTCAAATGCATGAGCATCAAATTAATAGATCAAAAACAACTTCCCAAGAGCAATCTTTCAAGGCTCAAGAGAATTCAAGAGGCAGGGGGAGAGGAAGAAATGGCTCTAGTAGAGGCTCAAGAAATAGAGGTCATGGAAGGAATGGTCAAAGGAATTCTAGTGCAAAAATCTCAAGACAAGCAAGAGACCAAGAGGGAGCAAGCACCTCTCAAAATAGTTCTAGAGGAGGTAAGAAGAATTACAACTCCAATAAGAGAAATGTAGAACACTATTACTGTCATAAGTATGGGCATTATGCTAGTGAATGTTGGAAGAAGTAGGTTGATTAGTCAAAGTAGAATGCAAATGTGGCTGATGTAAACATGGGTAATGCAAACAATCCCATAGCCTTCATCATATGAAACATTGGAGAAGAAGGCATCCCTGAGGTATGGTACCTAGATAATGGTTGTTGCAACCACATGAGTGGTAATGAAAGTTTATTTTCTTTGATTGATAAGACTTTCAAGTTTGAAATTAAGATTTTGGGAAATAATGGAACCATTCCCATAGTGGACAAAGGATTTATCATGGTTCACACCAAGTAAGGTGAGAAGAAGGAGATACATAATGTATATTTTTCCTCGGGTATGATGAAAAATTTGATGAGTGTTGGACAACTCACTCAAAATGGTTACAAGGTGTTGATGGAAAATGACAATTGTGTCATTCATGAAAAGGATGGGAGTAATAGATTACTTGTTGCAGTCTAAATGACAAAGAACTAGATGTTCCCTTTGAGGATAGAGACATGTTTATCTTCTCAAGTTAGTGCCACACATCCCAAGCATGCATGCACAATAGTACATCAATAATCAACTCTTAGGAGCATGATTGGAGACCCCTCCAAGCTTTGGCATCTCAGGTATGGACATCTTGGCTTTGCTGGTTTAAATTTGTTGTCTAAGAAAAGAATGGTAGATTGTTTATCAAGCATAATAGATTCATATGACAAGTGTGAGGCTTTCATTTTGGGTAAGCAACACAGGCTTCCTTTTAATTCTAGAAATTCTATAAGGGCTAGAGCACCATTAGAATTGGTGCATTTTGATTTAGTAGGCCATATGTAAACTAATTCTATTGAGGGGAGTACTTATTTTATGACATTCATAGATGATTTTAGTCATAGGAAATGGGTGTATTTATTGAAGAGAAAACCTCAAGCATTTGATAAATTTGTTGAATTCAAAGCCTTGGTTGAAAAAGAATGTGAACACTATGTAAAATTCCTTAGGTCAAATAGAGAAGGGGAGTATACCTCCAATTTGTTTATAAATTTTTGTAGGAAGAATGACATCAAGAAGGAGCTTACAACCAGTTATACTCCACAACAAAATGGAGTGGCTAAGAGAAAGAATAGGACCATTGTTGAAATGGCTAGAAGCATGATCAAAACAAAGGGACTCCCAATTGAATATTGGGGAGATGTTATAGCAAAAATAGTATATTTGATTAATAGGTATCCTAAAAAGTCAATTTGTGATATGATTCCTCTTGAGGCATGGTCAAGGAATAGATGGACAGTTGAGCTCTTGAGAGTGTTTGTATGTATAGCATATGCACATGTGCCAAAGGAAAAAAGGTAGAAGTTGGATGACAAAGGTATGAAGTGTATCTTCAAGGGTTACAGCTCAAAATCAAAGGCTTATAGATTGTATGATCTGATCACCAAGAAGATCATCATTTCAAGAGATGTGAATTTTCTTGAAAATTAGTCATGGGATGGTTTGGTTGATGAATCTTCAAGCACTTCAAGAAAAGTGTCAAGTATTGATCAAACATTACTTTAGCAACAAATATTTACCATTTGGTGATCCCATCTCATGGGTTGATTGTCATTTGGCAAATAGTGTATGCAACATAGGTCAACCACATCATCAGATATTTATCAAATTTGGGTCCAACACCCATGGTAATTTCCCATTAGTTATCACATGATTGGTCAAAAATATTGGTCCAATTGCCAATGCAATATACATTTTGGATAATTTATTTTAAACATTTCACCATCCTTTGCATGTTGTTTCTTATTGGCCCACATTCTTTCACCATTACTAAATCAAATAATTTTCCATTGGGTTGGGCATCACCTACCATTTTCTTGACATGTGTCAACCACCAACCCCATTTAGGAAACTATTTCTTATTGTGGGCTTGCATAGGAAGGTGCATTTCATGCTGCATTTGACATTCCCGCTTGTTAACCCTGTGTAGTTTTTCAACCTAGATTGGACTATAAGATATTATTATTCTGCACAATTCACTCTTTTTTGGTTTGGAGATTGGCATTTCTTATTGCTGCCGATGTTTCAAAGTGCTGAGTGCATTGTCGATTGACTCGTGGACCTTGGCTTTCACAAAAGGAAAGTGATTTTTAATTTTTTTTATGTTGGTAGTGGTACTGGTTATTCTTTTAGTTTTACTATCCAATGTCCATTAGTGACTGGACATCTCACATGCTAAGATAGCCTATAGGTTTGTGAATTATATTGGATAGTACCATAGACTGCAGTACCATAGCAGTAGTACCCTTTTTTGGAGAATGAACCATATCATTGTTATTATATGTAGTCTAAGAGTCTACTATCACTATTAATAGTCTTTGAGTTGTCACTATTTGAGTCTTTTGTTTAACAACTAAGTTGATTTATTTTTTGTAGTCTTTATTGGCTTGCAATGTCAAACAAGAGGGGTAATAGGGGTTCCGATAGGATCCCTAAAAGTGAAAAGAGGTCACTATTACCAAAATTCAGAACCATAGCAACATATTTTGGTGGTGGAAATGTTGGAAACCTACAAGAAACACAAGTTAGATCTCCAGTTCTTATTGAAAAAGGAGATTCATGACAAGTTGGAGAATCATACCGTATTGAAGAAGTTCAAGTTGGTGAACTTGATTTCTCAGTCGAGGATGAACTTGAACATGATTTGGAGGCACTTTTCCTAAATAGGGAGTCACAAGCTGATATTATAGAGTTAGAGTCAGTTCTAGACCAGTCGAGTGAGAAAATCAAGTGATTCCATAAATCATGTTCATGCACAAAAGGGGAAAAGAAAATTGGAATCAAAGAAAGATCCATCTCACTAGGATTTGTCCAAAAGAAATTTTTAGTTAGAATGGGTGGAAAAGTACTGGCTCATTAAACCAGTGATGAATCCAATTGATGGAAAGCCTCCTATAGAATGAAGATGTAATATTTGTACATAGATATCAAAGAAGGAGAAGAGGTTGCAACTTAAAATTGATACCATGGAAAAGCATGTTAGTAAAGTTTAAAAAAAGGAAACTATAGATGGATTAGGAAAATTTGTGCTAACTTGGAAAACAAAGGAAAACTATCTGCATATCAGGAATGCTGAAATATACGAGTTACACTAACAATTACGGGAGAAGTGTTCTACAGTAAAAGGTTCCATTGGGAAAGCAATGGAAGTGCAAAATATGGAAAAAGTAGTTCAATTAAGTGTGGTCTTTTATATTTTGACTAGAGACATCCTATGATGGACTACCCTTCAATTACTACCTTATTGTGTTTTTTCAAAGTTTGAAACTATCCGAATAGTCACTGGTCAGTAAACAATGGGTGGGAATGGGCTAGATGTCTTACATAGGTTGAAAAAGAAGATACGAAGGAAAAAATAAAGCACTCAAATTTCATTGCATTGTCTCTAGATGAAGTTACAACAATTGATAATACTTCCTGTGTGTGCATATATATTTATACCGTAAACGATCTTTTTTGTCAACCCTTTCTAGTATCTATTGCTAAATTGAATTGTAGTACAATAGCTAAAAAATTATATGAATTATTAAAGACTACTCTGATTGAATATGGAGGTTTGGATAACATGGAGATTGCCAAAAAGTTGGTGTGTGTTGGAGAAGATGGAGCTTTAGTTATGCAAGGTCATAAAGGCAGTCTTTGCAAAAAGATCAAGAATGATTTGGCAACCTATGCTATTCCCATTCATTGCATGACCCATCAAATGAATGTAGCTTTTGGAATTGTTTGTGATTTTGGTTGTGTACATAAAGTAGAATCTCTAATCAAAGAGATTTACCAATACTTTTGTCGAAGTCCAAAACAAGTTCAAGAATTTCAATACTTTGCTCAAGGACTTACTGATGGGAGGAAGCTTCTTAAAGACAATGATACCAGATGGATCTCTTTGGATGGACCAACGCATCGAGTAATCCTTGAATATCTATCATTGCTTAGACTAATCCACTCTGTGCGAGATAGATTCACTCGACTATATTCAAGTCTAACTAATGTTAAGATACTCTTAACTTTAGCAGCTATTCTCCCCATGCTACAGGACATGAGAAATATTGTAAAAAAGGTTCAACAAAGAGCTATGTACATTAAATAATATAATAAGCTACGTAAAATGACATGTAATAGCCTGGATACTTTGTATTGATTACTACCATTAGATGAATCAAAGTTTGCAAAGTGAATAGAAATCACATATTTGAACAATCCTAGGAACTTTTTACACATTGGTGCAAAAAATGAGGTTTATGCTAGGGTACATGGAGTTGACATACCAATGTAGCACTATGCCCACGTCAACCCTGACTCCAACTCCAATGAAGTAGGAAGAAAAGTTGAATCAGAACTAGAGAAGGTACTTTCACATGTTACAAGTGAAGACTTCAAGAAGATCACAAACTCCGTGCTTGACTCTGTCAAGCAAGTTTTCTACAATCTTTCATCAAAAATTAGATTTAGATTCCCTCCAGAGGAATTGCTCGAAGCAATGCCAATTTTTTTTTCACAATATTGGTCTCTAAACTATCTAACTAATTTTTGAAGAAGGATGATAACTTTGATTCCACATTTTTGCAAACCTAAAGTAATTAGTGGAGTAACCATAAATAGAATTTTAGATGAATCTCAACTAAAAGATCAATCATATTCTTTTGCAAACATATTGAGGGAACAATATGATCTTATGGAGAACCCAAGTGAAGAGGGAGCAGTAAAAAAGCTTTGGAAAAACCTTGGTGAGAGCAATCAGTTGAGAGAGTCAATACCAGAATATTTCAAGCTTACTGATTTATGTTTGACAATGATATTGGGTTCAGTGGAGGATGAGAGAGTTTTCAGTACTTTGGGCTTCCTGAAGTCAAACGTTAGAAACAAATTAGACAAAAATATGGATAATTGTTTGAGGCTTTATAATTCTAGGTATGAGGTAGATAATTTCCATCATGACAGGGCTTTTAGCATTTGGAGAAACCAATGTCAAAGAAGAGGGATTGCCAACATTTCAAACCCAAGTGGCAGTGGTTCATGTCTTGATATTGGAAGCAATGAATTTGAAGAAAAAAAAATGAATAATGAAATGTTATATGCAATAAATAAGGAGGATTCTGATGATAGTGATGCTGAGCCAGTCCAGGTGGAGTGGCAACAATAGTAGCTTCTCAACTTCAAGCTCTAACTTCTATGTGAGTCAAGTAGTAGGCTAGTAGCTCCGATCTAAGACTCTATCTACTAATTAATTATATTTGTAGAAGTTAATTTATAGCCTTCATTCACTGTCCTTTTATAGATGCTTAAATTTTTTTTAGAACATGTTGATGTTACAAACTTATATGTTGAGATGTTCATTGAAACTAGTTATTACTTTTAGAGTCTACACATGTTGAGATTTTCATTGATTGTATTTTTTAAACATGTTGAGATTTTCATTGATTCTATTTTTAATATAATAGTACATGTTGAACTTGAGATTTTCATTCATTCTAGTTTTTAGACATTTTTACTTTTAGATTTTTATTGATTCTAGTTTCTTTAAGAAATTGTAACATAATGCATTTAATAGAATAAGCCCTATTTAAAAAAAATTGTATTATAATTTATAATTATGAATTAGCCTATAACATAATACATTTAACAATTACAAACAATTACTTAACCCTTTGAAAATGACTCAATGTCAAATTGAAATGACCCTGAATTCCCTTTTGCAGATACAAGTGAGCAACAATAGCTGTAGGTTGGTTTGTAATTGTATATATAATTAGATTATTAGTACATAATACATTATGTGTGTACAATCACATTACCAATTTTCCACGTTACCAATTGTACAATTTTTTCAATTAGGAGTAGGAATTTTTTTTCCATCTACTCTATGTAGTAATAGTATGCTAGTGCCTAGCTGTCCAACTATCCTGATATGCTGGCTCTTGATTCTTGTAACAATTAACATTAAACAAAGTTGGAATTAAATCCAAAATTTGAAATTAAATAGCAACAAGTAGCAAAACAATTATAGTACTATCACTTACTAAGTTGTTACTTCTTAGTGCTATCAGCTATGACTGCCACTGACAATAATATTAACATTTTGAGAAGATGACCCAACTCCAATGAAGTTCTTTAGGGTGCTCCATTCTGCATCACTTGGAAGCTCCATTTCTTAGAGGTTGTAACTAAATAGTTGTAACCTTGTCAATAATGAATACTTCACATAGATAGTTTTATATGAAGTGAGGATTTCATCTATAACTACATTCATTGTTGATAGTGGTTTGATGCAACTTGCAATTCCTTCTCGAGTGGCTTCCTTAGGAAAGTTGCCTAAATCATAATTCATGGTGTTCTGCAACTTTTTTCATGTAATCTTCTTTTCTAATCTGCCCTCTGAGTTAGCTGGATTTGGTAATCCAACATTTAGCAAGTTTAGTATATTGTGATTCATCTTCATCAAGTCTTTGGAAGCATATTTGAGAGCTTCATCTATTTCCATTACTTGTTCACAATTGTGACAGACAGAAAAGGACATTACAGAGGCATCTAAGTGGTTGTTTATTCCATGGTTTGCCAAATCCCTATCACTAGATCTCCGTAATTTACTCAAAATTTGTTTAGTATGACTTTTAAAGAATTTTTGAAGATTCCTCTTTTAGCCTGAACATCTTTTTTTAGATTTTCAAAGAGAAGTCTGAGATTTCTATTTAAATAAAGCCATTCAAACAAACTATCATCGTTCTTCATTATTTTGTCCCAATTTTCTTGTTTGATAAGCTTAACCATGTTTATTATAGCGTCCTTCACATGATGGTCTTTAGAAGATGTAGTTCTATTTTGTGCAATTACATTCTCCATCTTTTTCTTTATTTTAGACATCTCTTTTTCACTCTTTTTCTATATTTCCTCTAGTTGCCCTTGCCAATTAGTTGCTCTCTTCCTCTCATCCTCCAATTTCTTCTTCAAATCTTGGATTGTATTTGTTGTAGATACCTCTTTTTTCTCCTCATCCTTGAGTTCCCTTTTCAAATCATGGATTTTCTTTGTAGTGGACTCATCCTTTTTCTTCACATTGTCTAATTCCTTCTTCAAATCATGGAGTGTTTGAGTAGACTCCTCTTTTTTTGTATTCTCTAATTCCTTCTTCAAATCCAAGATTTTCTTTGCAGCAGACTCCTCTTTTTTCTTTGCATTCTCCAATTCCCTCCTCATATGGTGGATTGTGTTACTACTTGCAGTAGCACTAGACTCCATTTTCTTCGCATTCTCCAATTCCTTCTTCAAATCAACGATTGTTTTTGCAGTTGACTCTTTTTTTCTTTCTCATATTCTCTAATAGCTTGTTCAAATTGTGGACTGTGTTTGCACTAGACTCCTCTTTTTTCTTCTCATTCCACAGTTCCTTCTACAAATTATAAAATATCCTTCCTTAGTCTCTTTTTTCTTTTTATTCTCCAATCTTCAAATTATTATTTTCCTTGACAATACAGTCCAAGTCAGTTTTCAATTTATTATTGACTTGTACACTACTCTCTACAGACTTGAACAACTGTGCAGTAGAGGTTTTTTCATGCTAACTTATTTTTTGGCACATCCAATTCTTTAGTCAAAATTTTCACTTCTTCATTCATATTTTCTTGCTAGACAATTGTCTCTATAGGAGAAGAATTCTTCATTATGTTTTGCAATTCTTTCAACCTATTGTCTGTTGTTTTCTCCTTGGCCTTCACATTATCAAGGTTTTCCTGTAACTTTTCAATTTCCTTTGTAAGCCTTTTGTTTTCCCTCTATGCTTTCAGAAGTGTTGAGTAGACCATTTTGTTGCTCTCTTTTGATGTATTGATTTTGTCAATATTTTTCACTTTTGACAAATCTATTTGAAGACTGGTAACTTGTACATTGTTACGATTTATTACATTTTTTGGTGGATTATTATCTCTACCCAAGGGCATAATAGCCATGAAGTTCATCATTTCATTGTTTGGATCATATGTTGAAAATATTCTGTTAGTAGATCCCTGACATTCAACAACTACATCACTTTTCAAAGTCTTCATAATTTGACTATTTCTTTTGCTTGTCTATTCAAACTTTGATGCAAACTCAATGAAACTAAAATCTAGGTTTACTAACACAATTGAGTGTTTGAAAGGTGAATTATTAGTTGTATTGTTGTATGCTCCTCCAACTCTAGTTAAACTTACTCCACCTACAATTGTATTTTGAAGATTGCCAACATACTAAAGATGACCCATTCCAAATCCTAGCATTTTAGAACTACTTTTAGGGTTTTATACAGAAGCTACTGGTGCATACATTGGTGAAGTAACCACTAACATTTCTTGCGGTGTAATTGTTATAACTTTTTGATTTTTTGCACAAGGTTCATCCATGCTAGTGTCAGTGCCAGTGCTAGTGGGATCAACTACAACTATATTTAAAGATTTAACAAATAATGTGTTGGGATGACCTTCAGAAGTAGAAGTATAATGGTATTTTCTCTTTTGAGATGAATTATCTTCAATATCATCAGAGAGTCCAATGATTGGTTTACTTCCTCTTTTGGGTGGGTTTGGTATTGGAACTGGATTCCAAATCCCTTCACCACTTGCACCAATGGGCCCTATACCTACATAATCCATTTTTTGTATCATAGTTTCCCCTTTACCATACTTTTGTTTAGTAGAATCACTCATTTGAAGATTAACAATATGTCTACCCTCAGTTGACCTATAATCTTGAATACCTTAAATGTCGACATCATACTCAAGGTCCTTCTATCTTTCAATAAAATGTCACTGGAACTGCCAAAATCATATAGTACAGTTGGATGCTCTTTATTCCAATAATCACTAAAAAGTCCATCCTCCTCAATTTCCTCAAAACCTACTGATGTTATGGTTCACCCAAATTTTGCCTCATTTTCCAAAACTTAGTCATCTTGGTTTGACACCACAATTCAACTGCGCATGCCTCTTTAATTTTTGTCGACATAGACCTCTTAGAAGGTTGAGATGCTTTCTTGTAAAAATTTAAGTATGTCAGAGGCTCTAATTTGTGTGACTCTGATATGTGCAATGTCGTAATTTGGGATGACAATTCTTGCATTGAAATTTTATTCTCTGTTACATGTTTCTCCATCTCTTTCTTAACCTCATCCTGTGAATCCTTGTTTTTAAACTTTTCTATCAATGACATCTCTTGATGTTGATATTTGCTCACAGAGTTCCCATTGGCAATAAGTCTTGTTTTTATAATGTTCAATGGTTCATAATTCTAATGACTGAAAAAATCAAATCCAAAAAATGTTACCAATTTATTTGCTACTTTGAAAGCCATTCTCTCAAATGTGAGGCCTCCAATTGTGAAAGACAAGGAAGGAAATATTTTTTTCTTTTGTTGTCTAGTGTAAAGTTCATCTGCACTCTCCATCTACCATACATATTCCAGTGCAAAATCCCTATCTGTAACATGCATTTGAAGTTTGCAAGGTTCAATCGCTGAATTGTAAAACCTTAAGGTAGTGTACTCTTCCATGAGGAACCAGTCAACCAATTGAATCTAAATTCCCAGTTGAATGTAAGCTTTACAAGACATAGGAAATCTAGGCATCGTAGTGCCTATGATTTTTTGATGAATAGATGCCAAAAAGAAGTCTACAAAATGGTTGTAGTTTTTATTGTTAGCAGTCATCCTCATCTTATGTGTCCAGTCATATAATGGACTTAGAGTTCTTGATTTCTTTTAGGTTTTCCCATCAAACTTATAGACCTCAATATCAAGCATGTTGTTCTCTATCTCAAATATTGGGTGATGCTTTGCTAAAAGAAGGTAGCACAAGTAACTTGTGAACCTAAATGTCTTTGTCTTGCCTATAGTTGTACTTTGTTTAATCATTAGTAATTATTATTGCATAGATTCAACATTGTGCTAAACAAAATTATATCTTACATCTACCTTCTCAACTGAATGACCTCGACAATGGATATTATAAATCATTTCAAGAACACTGGCTCCCACTTCCTTGTTATTGTCCAATCCCAAACAAAATGATAACAAAGAAATAGTATTCTGAACCCATGGCACAAAAATATCATACTAATAAGGAGGCTTATGGTCTATGTCCAGTGTAACACTAGTAGAGGACGCTAAGTTTATTAAACCCTTAATAGATGAATCTCAAAAAACTCTTTCCAGTTTGTCATAAGTTTGTGCTATTTTATCCAAGTCAATGCACTCATTAAAGCTTTCTGGTTTAAACCCTAGCCCTAGGTCTAACAGAGTGAAAAATTCACTCTTAGATATGGATAAAATTTTCTCCTAAGTATTTTGGTTTATAATTGCCTTTCTATTTTCATCATAATGTTGAGTGCATAGCATTACAATTTTAGGGCAAGGGAATACTTTGGATACAATGAGGTTTGCTAATCCAGTAACCAAAACAACTAGTTTATTTGTATGTGCAAGAATATTGTTGTTATATTTGTAATAGTTTCTTCCCTTTTGTGGATCTTTCCACTTACTAAAAAATGAATGTCTAATTCCCATGATTCCAAAATCTTCATGGATAATAGGATAAAAAAATCATGATATTCATCGGTGAAACTTGGGGTTTGTAGCACTTGCCTGAGTTCTTTAATGTCTTTCTTTTGATTTTCCTTTATGCTTGCACTCGTAGGGGAGGTTTTTGAATTTTTTTTGCCTATGCCTGCTACTGGTTATTACACAAAATTCTTCTTCGAGCCCTATTTAAAAAAAATTGTAAAGTGTAAACCTAAGACAATTAAAATCAAGATTTCTATTCCTACAAATTGCAATGAATTTTTTTTAAATTTTTTTGATACCTGGAATCAAGATTTGATAATTGGTGTTGTCCTCTGATACTCAAGTTTCACAATTTTAGAATTCAATTTTCAAAACACAAAATGGAATTCTGTCAATCTTTGAAAAGTTGAAATTTGAAAACCCTATCATATCAGACTCTCGACTTGCAGAATGTTCAACTTCATACTCTAGAAATATCAAAGGTTAATAGTTCAAAGTTAAAACAAAAGTATTAAGTAATTAATGGTTTTAGATACTTTCCTAACAATATGCACAATGTACATGTAAATGACATAAATACTCAATAATGTAGTTCTGTACATAACTATAATAATAAAATGTAAAAATTTATAGCATTAATATATACTTGAATTTTGAAATTTGTTCAATGTTCATTTTAAATAAATAAATAAATAAAAATAAAAATAAATTATTGATATGATTTTTGGAAAAATTTTGGGTCTTCCATCGTTGTTGTCAAGAAACATTTGGAATCGTGACACGTGTCATAGTTCTAGATTTTTCTTGACAACAGTGATGGTGGACCCAAAATTCATCCCATGCCGTTGTCGTAACTTAACAATCATGGCATCGTCGAGTTGGGATTAAGTAATAATTTTTTTTAAAGACTGAACATAATTATTAATAATATTAACTGAGTCCTAACACTTAATTGAGCTTTGTAATGACTAGAAACTTTTCATGATTCCAGATGAATCTAGGTACATGGAAAAACATTCCCCAAATCGTTCTAAAATTCATCTCAGGCTGTCGATCTTTCTTTTAGTCAATGGTCAAGATTTTAGGTAGAATTTTCAAGTACATGTGTTTTGATTTTAGGTTAATTTAATTATTTATATAGAATATTATATATATATATATATATATATATATATATATAATATTATATAATTTATAATAATTATTATAATAGTTATAATATAATATAAATAAAAGATTTTCTTTTCTATTATAGAAATGATTTTCTTTTCTATCATAAACTTTTTATTGTAAAGATGATACGAATAATTCAGTGAAGATATATTAAATTTTGTAAAATAAAATTGGTGCAAGATATGAAACAAATGCCACATAGTGGCTTAGTACTTGCCTTTAGTTTTTATATAAATCTAATTTAAATTTAATAAATTTATTATAATATATAAAATATTTTAATTTATAAACTTTTTATATAATTATATTTTTCTTGTAATGATGTTAATTTAAATTTAAATTTTATTCATAAATATAATCATTGATATATATGTTCTATTACATTTATATCATATGGTTATAATTATATTATATTATATTATAAATAATTATATTATATGTTCTATTATATAATAAATATTTATAATATAAAATAATAATATTTTTATAATAATAATAAATTGTAAATGATTATATAATATAAGTAAATTATATTATAATTTATTAAAAAAATATATTATTAAAATATAAATATAAACCAATGCACTTACATTAAAAAAAATAAATATTAATGTTAATGAATCACATTGAAAATGAAATATTTAGCTCTTATATCTGACCAATATAAGAGCTAAATGAAATCTATCAAATCCGGCCAAGATAAGAGCTAATTTGCTAAATGAAATTAATGAATTCATCCAATCATAACTTAGAAAAATATTTTATAAAAATTTTAAAGTTAAAATTTTTGCATCTGTGCTATGTAATATATTAATTTGATAAAAGAAATAACAATGATTTATTCTTACTCATAAAAACATGAAACAAATTTAATCACTAGTTAAAGTCTAAAATCTAAAATGTATCACAATAGTACATAGCCTTAAGCTTACCGGCAAGTACTAATAATAAATTATAATGACAACAGTTTAATTCAAATAAAATAATTAAAATTTTAAAAATATAATTACAAATGCTATATTTTTATTCATATTTATTATTTAGTTTCAAAATTAAAATGTAATATAGTTTAATTATCTATAAATTATTAACATATATTGATAATTGTGATAATTGTTTATAAATATAATTATTAATAATATTAATCGAGTGCTGACACTTAATTGAGCTTTGCAATGACCAGACACGTGTCACAATATTGGATGAATCTAGGCACAAGGGAAAATATTTTTCAAATCGACCCGAAATTCATCTTGGGCCATCATCTTTCTTTTAATCAACGGTCAAGATTTCAAGTAAAATCTTCGAGTACACGTGTCCCGATTTTGGGTAGAAAATTATAAATATAATTTAACTTCAATCATTTAAAATTTGACCCGAAATAGAGTCGTGATCATTGAAAAGAATCTAAATAGCATATTAATTAATCTAGAGAAAAATATTGTTAAAGAAATTATTATTAATTATTATTATTTTATTTTTAAGTTTATCATGTCAAAATCATGATACTAATTTAATTATTTACATTATATATATATATATATATAATAGTTATGACATAATATAAATAAAAGATTTTCTTTTCTATCATAAAGTTTAAACTTTTTTATTGTAAAGATGATATGAAAAATTCAATGAAGATGTATTGAATTTTATAAAATAAATTGGTGTAAGATATGAAATAATAATGACAATAGTTTAATGCAAATAAAATAAATAAAATTTAAAAATATAATTACAAATGCTATAGTTTTATTCATATTTATTATTTAGTTTCAAAATTAAAATGTAATCTAGTTTAATTATCTATAAATTATTAACATATATTAAAAATTGTGATAATTGTTTATAAAATATTTTTTATGAATCATCATTTAAAATATTTCATAATAAAAAAAACTAGGTGACAAGATAGGTATGAAATAAAAAATTGACACATAAATTTTCAAAATTTTATTTAACTTTGTTAAGGTTATAATCTTTAGTTTTCCTTGCAATCCACTCTTACCACTCCATTTGTTTTAACCAATCAAATTAAAGAAAAATAGTTTTTAAAATTATGAAACTTTTAATTGGATTATTTTCAATTGAATAATTTCTTACTATAAATCGTTAATCAAATATATTATATGAAACCATAAAGCGATTGTTGAAACCCTTTTTTTTTGTTTATGAGTTTTAACTTTATAACTATTAACAGTTAATTATTTTAAACAAAGTTGCAAACTAACATTTCAACAGTGCATTGAGAATCAAGATGCCAAAAGCAAAGTCATAGACTAATAGAAAGTTGGAACAACGATTTAAGAAGCAAAAAACTATTGTTTTCATTGATAATATTTTAGAATGTACATTGTATAAAGCATATATATTCAAAATAGCTGACTAAATCAACCTAGTTTTACTATTTCATAATTTACATTAAAGGGCAAGGCCCAATCCAAAGAAAAAGTAGATATCTTAATTTTTTTTTTTGCCCTAGCGCAACACCGCAATGGTTAAGGAAACAAGATCGAGGATTCAGGAAATAGGGAACAAGGAACTAGGGAATAGGGAGGCTAGAAGCATTAGCGGGCTGAAGGGCTAAGGGCTTGAAGCCTTCAATTAGAAAGGTCTTCAAGTCCCTCCATGAGGAATTTGTTGGAGAAGATGATGTTGCTAAACTCATCCAGCCATGTGAAGTTAGTCTCACTAACGTCATCCAACAACAACCACTTCTGTAGAAAATCCCTTCTGATCCGTTCCCACTTCCAATGGTGAGTCAATTGTTGTTTGTTCATGTCGAGTAGGAAATGATGGTTCTGTATAATGCACCCTATGCCTTGCTCCCAACACTTGTCTGGTACGTCTACAAAAGGGATGTCAATGCTTGGTCCCAGTACCTACTTGGCCAATACAAGAATTTTGACATCATCTTCTAAAAATATTTCATTAAAAATGTTACATAGAAGCATCAGAATGTCTGTTTGACTACCTCCAAGGTTGAGAAGAGACACGATGAAGCAGGAGGTAATATCTATGGACACATGATACCTTTCATTATTTCTTAAGAATTCATGGTTGAGAACCATGAATATATCATGGTGGATAAAAGGACTTTGGGCATATGGCTTGCAAACCATGGCAAGGACATTGTTAGGAATCCTACCCAAAAAGGGCTTTTGTAGAGCCATTGTAGTGTATTTTAGGTGAATTGGCATATCCATGACTAAGATTCAAGAAAATTTACAAACTAAATTTAGATTGAAGAATTTGAGAAATGATAATGAAAGAGGAATTGAAGAGGCTATTTAATGGTAGTTGCATTAAATTTTTTGGTGTTCGCGATCTTTCATATCTTTTTTTCGTATTCCTATTAATTTTCAAGTGTGCGAAATTCTAAAATGTACTGGCATTAATGTCAGATAGTCGAAAGTGTCTGACATTGAGTAAATTCCAGTCAGAGATTACTGTGTAAAACGTTCCACGTGTCTCCATTTTGGAGAAGTTCATGTGACTCTAGGCCTTTTCAAGTGAGTGGCCCTAAAATGCATCTTCTGTCATTGATCTCTAATTAATCAACGATCAATAAAACTATTTTATTTACTATTAACAATATAAAAGTGATGGTAGCCAACTTGGTAATAGTGACATTGACGTAATGACATTACGACATTATTATTAATAGACCTAAGACAGTACACAAGTTGAAACTTGAAGTGACTACTCAGTAGTTAGTAAAATCACTAGCCAATACACATGCAAATTTTCTTTCAGATTAAATAATTTTTTAGTTTACCACTAAAAGATTAGCCAAGACCATTATTATTCATTTTCCTACAAAACACGTAATTTGCCTCTGACATTATTAATTTATTTTTGGCAAGGAAAAAAATAGCCATCATTTATTTATATGTCAGTAAGAAAAACATTAATTTGCCACATTTAAAATATTTTTGCTAGGGCAACAAAAAATTGATAAAATATAATATTTTATTTCCTTACATGGAACAAAAAAATTGCCATCAACATTAAAAAATTTCTTGCCCACAAAATGTTGGATTTGCCAGCATTTTAGGCATTTTTTTTGGGAGTGGTTTCTTAATGTTATCACTGGTATTTATGAGTAAGAAGATGGCATGGGTTATCATCAAGATGATGGAGAAGAAAACATGGATTGTAGAGAAAGGCAAAAGGGCAAGCAACCTCTTACATGTTGAGTGATAGCTCCAAGTAGCTCAAGACATCCCCAAGCTAGTCTGCAAAATAGTAGCAACAAAAATATTGAGAATTTAGATAGCAGTCTCACCTCCCTATTGCCAAGAAAGACTAAGAGTCTAAGGGAGATATACCAAGATGAAAGGTATGAAGAAGATTATGATGAGTGTGTTAATTTTTCATTATTTTCTCATAGAGATCCAATTTACTTTGAAGAAGCTAAGAAGGAAGAGAAATGGTTTAATGCTATGAATTAGGAAATAGATGCTATTGAAAGAAATGAGACATGGAAGTTAACTACTTTTCCTCCCAAGAAACAAGTAATTGGAGTGAAATGGGTTTATAAGACCAAGTGCAATGCTGAAAAAAAATAGATAGGCATAGGGCATGTTTAGTGGTCAAGGTGTACAAGCAATAGTATGGTAGAGATTATGATGTGACATATGCCCTAGCTGCAAGAATGGAAATTGTGCATGTTGTCATAGCAATTGTAGCCCAACAAAAATAAAAGGTTTATCAAGTGGATTTGAAGTCCACATTCTTGAATGGTGTATTAAAAGAAAAGGTTTATGTGGAGCAACCACTTGGTTATGAAGTCTCAGGTGAAGAACACAAGGTGTATAGATTAAAGAGATTTATGTATGGGCTCAAGAAAGCTCCATAGACATGGTACAACAGGATTGATTCATACTTGATGAGAAATGGTTTTAGAAAAAATGATGGTGAGCCCACTCTCTAAATCAAGGTAGAAAATGGTAAAGTGTTGATTGTTGTCTTATATGTTGATGACTTAATATTCACTAGAAATGATAATTTCCTAATTGGTGAGTTCAAAGAGGCCATGAAGAATGAATTTGAGATGACAAACCTTGGTCTTTTGAAATACTTTCTAGGCATAGAAGTAAAAAAAAAGTATGATGACATCTTCATCTCTCAAGAAAAGTATGCAAAGCATATCTTGGAGTGATTCAAGATGCATAACAGTAAGGTAACCCCAACACCAACAATAATGGGTCTGAATTTGAGCAAGGAAGATTGCAACAAAAGTGTGAATCCAACATTATACAAGAGTATGGTTGGAAGCTTGATGTATTTGACAACAAATCATCTTGACATGATGCATGTAGTAAGTTTGATCTCAAGATTTATGGAAACACCAAAGGATTCCCATTGGTGAGTGGGAAAGAGAATCCTAAGGTATGTGAATGGTTTCAAGGGATTTGAGATTTTGTATACTACAAATAATGATTTTAAGTTGGTTGGCTACATCGATAGTGATTGGGTTGGAAGTATAGATGATAGGAAAAAAACTTTTGGATACATGTTTCATATGGGATCAAGTACAATTTCATGGGCATCCAAGAAAAAACCTATTATTGCTTAATCTACAACAAAGGCTAAATAAATAGCAGTGAATGCAACAACAAGTCAAGCTATTTGGCTAAGGAGGATCTTGATAGATTTGAAAGAAAGGAAAGAGGATGGAACCATAATCTTTTGTGACAACATTTCTTGATTTGCACTATCTAAGAATCCAATCTTCCATGGCAGAAGAAAACACATAGAGATCAGATATCACTTCATCAAAGAGTTGGTGGAGAATGGAGATATTAAAATGGATTTTTTAAGTTTGAGAAAAAGCTAGTAGACATACTTACTAAGCCTTTGGGCATATGAACTTTTTTTCACCTTAGAAGGAGTCTTGTTGTATTAATTTGGATCAGGAGTGATCCTTGCTTTGTTTGGCTTAGGATAAAGGGGGGATGTTAAAAATTTATGTGACATGGTTAGTTTTTCCTAGAGCCAAACACCTACCTACCCACTCGATGGTCATTAACTTGGTAGGTGAGTTTAAAATTCAAAAGAGAGGGAACCATTTTTTAAGTTAGATAAAAGGAATAAATCTCACTCATTCGATCAGTTAGAAGGAAGAAAATAGATGAGAAGTGTGGAGCACAAAGTAGAGAAGAAAGAAGATCACCAGATTAGATCAGAAGAATATTCAGAGTTCAAAAGACAAAAGGAAGGTTCACTTTTGGTGTTTGTAGGTACATGTGTTTGAATCTCTCTATCATCTTGTAAATTTATTTTGGTTTGTCCTGATAAGCATCGATTGGTCGAAGCATATTGTATGCAACCTCTAGTGCTATAAGTTTAAGTTTAAGTTTTATCAGTTAAAGTTTTATGTAGTTTCTAGTTGAAGCCAAATGCTCTCATATTTTGCAATAATTTTAACCTACTTGAATAGAAAGAAAGAAAGCAAGCACACTTGACTCATTTTTGTATCCCTTCTATTTGCTATTGCATGTTTAGTATTTGAGAAGTTCATACTTGAAATTTTTGTTGTTATCCTCTTTATGTTTTAATGATGTAAATGTCCAGATAGAAAGTCTATAGATAGCTCACTTAGTCTTTGTAACATGTGTTGTCTCTACTGAGTCCACCAAGCTTCTATCTATAGCCCTTACCAAGTTCACTCAGTTCCTTCAGTAATCGAGTTCACTTGGTTCTTGGTGTTGGTTGAGTATTGAGCTTGCCAAGCTCCACCTTCCCTTTTTTGACCAAGCTCACATGGCATCTACTATGTTGAGCTCCACCTCTTTTTTGTGACTGAGCTCACTCAACATCCTCTTGTGTCGAGTTTCCCTTACTACTAAGCTCACTTAAATTCTTCATGTGTCAAGTTACTTGGCACCATTTTCCTATCACTCGACACCTTCTTGTGTTGAGAAAAAACTATCACTCAACGTCCTCTTGTGCTGAGTGGAATTTTAGTTTGTGAAGTTGATTTCCTCACATGATTATTGTCAAAGAATATTATCCCTTTTTGCATCAGAGGATATTATCCATTTGACAAGGAAATCAACCACATAAGTTGTGTCATTTTATTCAATCACCATTGGCTTGCAATTTCTATAGGGAAATCAATACAATAATATTCTCATTATGTGTGTCAAACATCAACAAATTCTATGATATATGTGACCCCGATCATTATGGGTTTGGAATTACTCAATTGGCATTGTGATATAAAAGTATGAGGAGTCACACTCACGTAGGGGTGACTCTATGTGGCTTATGCCACATAGGCTCATAACCCTATGTGGTTGTGATTGTTCATAACCATGTTAACTAAATACCAACCACCTACATGGTAATGACACACGTTTAGTATGTATAAACTATATTACTCAAGAAAAATGAATGACAAGTAAGTGTAGCGATATCATTGTATTTAAATGATGAATATGATCACATGTGATATATTATAGTCATAAAGAATGGTACGATGTCTCACAATGATGTTTGGACTATTAATACAGATTTTCAATTTGTGAATCAAGTTCATAACAATAGTCTATTTGATCCATTAATATATATATATATATATATATATATATATATATATATATATATATATATATATATATATATATATATGTATGTATGTATGTATGTATGCATGTATGCATGCATGCATGTATATGTACACACACATACACATACATATATATTCACATACACACACATATATGACACAAACACATAAATGAATATACATGTATGCATATGTGTGTGTGTGTGTGTGTGTGTGTGTGTGTGTATACACACACACACACACACACACACACATATACATGTATGCATGTGTATATATATATATGCACATGCATACATGTATATATATGTGTGTGCGTATATGAATATATATCTATCTCTACACCCACACACATATTGTGTGTGTGTGTAAGTATAGATATATTTTATATACATATTATTAGAATTATGATTTACAAATCAATACGACAAAGGCTACATCATTAACAAGATGTGGAAGGGATGACTCTCCTGATGACATACACCTGATGAGTGAAGCAATAGAGACCATGGAAATGCTGGAGGTCAAGGCTTTAGAGTTGGTCAAAGATATGGTGCCATGATTGGTTCTCTTGGATTTTCTATTTTTCCTTTGGTTCTTTGTTTGCTAGGCTTTCCTACTCCTTCAGAGGCTGTGTTTTATTTTGTCAAGTTCTAGTGGCCTTCTATGGCATGTTGTTTCTTGTTGAACTACTTCATGCTTAGGACATAATGTCAGTTTATTTTGTTTATTGTTGGGTTTTAGGAACCTATTAAAACCTATTTTACTTAATCAAAACCATGATGTGGTAGGTCCTTGGAACCCATCATTCCTTTTATCTATGTTAGCAATTGGAGAGCTCATACTTGTGCCATTGATGTATCCCATAGACAATCTTATTCAACATGATGACTCTATAGAAAACCTCTTATATAAATAATTCTCATATCACAATTTGTGCACATTACTATTGATTTTTTCTGAACATTGCCAAGCTTGTTTTAGTCTCAATGCATTGGACACATGTGATATCCCCTATTAGAATAGAATTGAATGAATACATATTATAAATTAATGAACTAATATAATATATTAATAATATAATAATACAATGTATAATTAAATTATATAACAAATAAATATTAAATATATTAATCAAGATCAATAATCATATATATTAAATAATAATATTATAATGTATATTAAATATATGATGTTAAACTTATAGTACAAATCTAACTAGATAATATCATTTAAGTATCAAATAATACAAACAAGGGCACTATTAGATAGACTCATACTGAATGATTATGGTGAGCATGATAAATTGCATTGAGGGTAATTAGCTTCGATGAACAAGCATTATTAATTTGCGACAAGTACTCGGCGGTGGTAACTAACGTAAGCCAACGTGCTTTACTCGGACAACACTCAAGGAAGAATATATTTAGAATATATCCCAATGTTGGAGCAATGATAAATAACACAAATCTATTGTTTAAATGTAGCTACTGAGAGTTACAATGCAGTCTAACATTAATAGGATTATAATTAATTATTAATTAATTAGAGTGATAAGATAAATTAGTAGTAAGCATGAGAAGAGAGGCTATTTAAGTAGCATCCCCTTAATGAAACCATTTTTAATGTGCAACATATAAGATAGAGATCAAACTCATTTCCTGAGGAAGAATATTAGAGAAAAAAAAGGACATCTATTAAGGAGGATTGAAATAGATATGTTGACTGATAAAAAGTTAAGATAGGGACTTATATATTACTAGGCAATAGCAATTTGTAGGAGTCTATAACTAAATTATAGAGGATAGAAATAATATGAGAATTATTGAGTTAGAGTGGACTCAATATTCAAGTCAATACAAAACAAGAGAATTTGTAGGTTTCATTAGAATCTCAGAAAAGAATGAAGCCTTGAGAAGATCTCAAGGTTGCTAGACTTTTCTCCAATAGACTTTAGACAAGTCTTCTCCACATCAAATCAGAGTTATAAATATCTCCTTTGTATTGCAATATGTAGCTCACATAACTCATGTCATTCTTATGGTTGTTCTCTTTTAAGACAACATCCCCATTATTATTACCAGTTGCTTTTGAGGTTTGTCTTGAGCCATCTAAATCACCACAAAACTGCAACTTATTTCCACAATGTACAACTCAACAATATATATTAGGTAGAGTATTACTCTATGAATTAAAGCCATAGTTGGCTTCATGCACTTGGGAAAAGCCTTGTCCATCCAAACTAGTTACCAAATTTCCCACACTAATGACCAAGCCAATGTTAGCATTGTAATAGGTTAGTATTTTTGAATTAACAGAGCCAATGTTTTGAAATTAATGAGGAACAACTTGTGGTGAGTTTATTTCAATAGGAATTTCCATTCCCTTTTCTCTCAACAACCTTATTGCTGCACCAAACTCTATATTTAGTTCTTCAATTGCCCTTGTTACATAAGTATCCTATCAAATGAAAGAGTTATGCTCCATGATCCAAACCACATACTATCCATAATACCAAGTTCCAAATCCATGAGCAAAGCCTAGGGAACAAAGCACTCACAATTGGTCACATCGATTCTCTCCAAGTGGAGATTAGACGTCTTTCTCATTCCCCCTATATCATCCAGTCTTATCAATTCTCTTCTCGACACATATCACATTTTTTATTACAAATGGCTCCTCCCTATTGGTAAATGCCTAGCTTGATTTCTTTAAAATAGGACCTTCATCCTTGATAGAAGATCTGGTCTCAAGGTCTTTACCAATATTATGCTCCATTTTCTTAGCCTTCATGAAGAACCTCTCATCATCACTATCAAGAACAGAGGCACTCCAGTAGGATTATTATTGCCGTGGATCAAATTTAATGATCCCAATAGGATCATGTTTCCATACTCCATCACTATAGTATGTTTTCCTATGATTGATTCCTACAAACTTTCCTCTGCCCTTCATCATCTATGTTATCACCTCTTGTCTACACAAAATAATCTTTCTTTTAACATCAATGAACTCAAGTTCCCATTGAGACATGACTGCCCATTCTCTATGAAGATGTGCACTATCATAAGAAACTCTTCATGGAAAACACTCTCATTGCCCAGGTGAACATGTGAGGGAATACTTTTGTACCAATGATCATAATCTAGGGCACATCTCCCAAACATTCCAAACAACAATGAATAGGTGTTTGGATCAAATGATCACCATTAATGGGGCATGGACCTTCAACCAACCATGTTTGGTAGATGCATCATAAGGGAAACCTTCCAAGACATAGTGAGGTAGACTCCTAATAGGAGCCCTATCTAGGGTCGTTCCTTGGCCCTCTTAATCCACATCGACTTAGTACCCACGTGGTCCATACATTTTCAAGTTCTCTACATGATCCTTGTTTCCTAGTCCATCATTTGACCAAAATACGATGTCACTAAAGACTACAACTCTATCACCTTTGATCGATGTCCTATTAGCATCCTCATCTCTAGGTTGAGCAACAACTTTGACGATATGCAGCCTTTTATTTCAATGGTGTCTTCTATCATGTCAGACACATCTCCTGCATCTTCATCTCTCCCTTCACCATCTTCTTTCCCAACAACCTTTTCATCTGCTCTTTGGTCTTCTTCTACCAGAAACTTGGTATGCTCTTCAACGTATTCTAATTATAGCATCCTATGAACTTTGGATGCAAAATTATTTGTTTCTTTAAGGTTAGAACTAGAAATAAGAGAATCCATTTTATAATATGCTAATACCATGCGTCTTATCTTCTCTTGTTCATTTTTGCAATTCTTCCATGAAAATTTTCTTATGCACACCTATGTGCTCAAGAATTTTGTAAAGCTAAGATTTAAGAGCTTTTAAATCTTCTGGTTCAGCTTTAGGCTTATTTTCCTAGTCATCCCATCAATGCACATGGAAGATTCTTTTACTCTTAGCAGGTACAACCTCATCCTCTACCAAGCCCAAATTTACAAGAAATTTATTGATGATAAAATTAACTTCACCATCTTCCATCTCTTCTCTAGCCTCAAATTAGCTTTGCTACCAATTGTAACTATTAAAAAAGTAGGTAAATGAAAAAATAGAAAACAAAGAATACAAACATAGATTTATTGTGATTTGGAAAAACTTGCCTATGTCCACACTCGAGCATAGACTACTTTATTATGAATAACCAATACATCTAGTACATGATAGTCTATCTCTATTTATACATTTACATGTAGCGTTCAATGAAGAACCATAAAACCTGACAATCACAATGACTATTGGGCTTCATATCCCAACAAATAGAATATCTTTTATTGCATGTCCATCCTATCTAGGCACTTATGTAAATACTCAAGCTCTCAGGAGGAATGAGTGACAAAAAATAATTAGATGATTATATGGTTGCGCTAGAGATTATAGGAAGACAAAATGCATTAGAGAAGAATACATAAGCATTAATAATCATCCTTAGTCATAGCTCATAAAAGGTTCACTCTTGTAATAATTGAAATTGGAATTGGTTTGATCTACATAGATCAATTCAACATTAAAACTCATATTCAATGTTTATGAGAGTTCCTAGACATAATAGCCCACCATACCAAGGACATAATCAATTCAATAACAGCCTTCCTATTATACACAATACTATCTCATCTCACTTATTAAGTTTGATAGCACATAATTTCAAGAAAATTGATATTGCCATCAAACTATCACATAGAGGAAGAGATATGTTGTTTTTAAGCCAAAGAATTAAATTAGAAGCATTATGTTAGCAATATAATTTTGTATAACCTCAAGATACAAACACAGTGCATTGACTATTCTTTTGTCTAATTCATAGAATAAGGGGGTTTGACGATAAATATATTTCCTAAAATCACATTCAATACTCATATTGGTGGAAGAATGGAAAAAGAGTCTACATATTATAATTAGGAGAAAGTCTCACATAAGTGAATATCAGTCCCAAACCTCATAGGATTAGACATGGAATATTACAACATTGTGAAGAGGGAAGACCAACTCAATCATCAACATATGAACTTATATCTTAAGCAAGGTGTCTTTGTTGGTGCTCACATTGGCAAGTGAATACAATTATTTTCTTCCCAATTATAGCAAAAAAAAGACACTAATTTATTTAAAGTTGTAACCTAAACTTCAAACTCTTTAATATATATATTTTTTTAGATTCACGGTCAAGCAATGTCGATTATATACTGAACTTGATTTATAATCCCTATAATTTAGAATCCTCTTATAGAAGTGAATTGAAGTTGTTGCAAAATTTTAAAGAGCTTTGACTAGACGTCACCTTTTACTTTGTTATTTGTATAAAGAGAAATCAAATATGAGGTCATAAAAGAATTCCCCATCCAATTCCTAATGATACTTTCTTATGGATACTACTTGTCCACTTTTGTCCTCCCATTCATAGGGCCATGCTTAATCTTGGTTCACTTTAATCCTTTCCTTGAAAGTTATTGCATGGAGTATTCTTTGAGAGGAAACCCATTCCAAGATAGTCACTTCAATGTTGTTTTCACATCTCATACTAGTTCATTGACCGTGGAAATTTGTGTGTTTTCACATCTCATATTATATAAACAACTATGTTCTTATCATACTGATTGCTAAAGAATACTTACTTTTATGAATTTTTAGCAAGAAGTAATTCAAATTTAGTTGCTAAGTGTTGCAAAATTCCTATGCTTGCTGCATCTACTTAAATATCCTCCTACATAGCTAACTGGCCAACACTACCTAACAAATAAAAAATAAAGAACCCTGCAAAAAATTATGGTGATTGAAGAAAGGTTATCAGGAACTCACTACTAAAAACACTCATCCAAACTAATTAAACCCTAAACTCAACCACATACGTGCATAGTTATGTTTTTTAAAGCTGTTGCACTCCAACATTGGATTCTTGTCTAGACTAGGGTGGTTGCAACCATCATGCCTATCTAGCTTACTTAATATGGAAAGGAGTCTTTGTGAAAAAAATTGTTAGATGAAGATGTCAATATTTTTAGTCAAATACTAATCCCAAATACATGCGAAGATACTTTGTCCTATGTTAGTAGTTAACATCAAATCACAAACCATTATCTTTGTAGATTTGTGTACTACTACTAACTTCAAATGAAGTACAACTTATAAAATGAATATAAAAAGATTGTTTGAAGTGGTGCAAAAATATAAGTTAACAACTAATGATAATATAATGCATAAGTTATTTTTTCATATAATATATAAATTATTTGATAAGATATAAATCATATATAAATTATCTATAGTTTTAAATAATGTATATTTTAAAATAAATTATAATTGTAATTATATTTTTGAATTATAAATATTATTATTTTATTATATAATATTTATTCATAAAAGCTAATTATTCTTTAGCAATCCCTTAAATTTTTTTATATTGTATAGGTCAGTTTCCCAAAACCTTAGATAACTATTTCAAACACAAAGCATAAATGCACCACTTTCTTATATGGGGTTGGACATACAACTCAAGTATAGTTTATTGTGTAGTTGATATATACTAAAATGTTTCCCTACTTATCTCTTCCAACTTTAGAATCCTTTCCAATATAGTTGATGGTTTTGAAGGTATCTTCAAGAGCACAATTTAAAGATTCAATGAGTACTTTGCAAGGGTCACCACACCAAATTTTTCATAACCCAAAATCTTTTTCTTATTTTAATTATAGTTTTTTTTGTGTGTTTTATTATTAATATTAAATTATTAGGAGAATATTTTTGAGATATACTAACACAATAATTATATTCACGTTTCTTTATTAATGTATCATTTAGATTAGATTTATGTGCTCTCTTTTCTAATTATTAACTATTAAAATATTATTGTGCAGCTTAGATAGATAATTATAATAATATTGAAAATTATATTGATGTAATATATATTTCTATTATTATATTTCAATGTTATTATTGCATAATAAAATAAATTATATATATATATATATATATATAAGTTAGCAGTCAATCATTTAGACAAACACATAACTTGATCAGTCTCCAACTTATAGTATTATATGCACTTTTGATATTTATTTAATTTAGATTTTATTACACACACACGCACACGCACACGCACATGCACACGCACACGCACACGCACACGCACACGCACACGCACACGCACACGCACACGCACACGCACACGCACACGCACACACACACACACACCAGGGATAACTTTAAGAAACCCCCCTTGGAAGAATATATAAAATCATGGTGAATCCAACATTATTTTAGGGGAAAAAATTAATTTGAATTGGCAATTTTTTTTTCAAAATCAAAAAATATTTAATTGTATTGGTGATTTGTTTCCCATCGTATGATAATTTTGTAAAATTGTGGTGAATATTTAATTATTTCAGAAAATCACAATTTCAAAAGTAAAAATATATAGAAACCATAAATTTGTATAATCCAAGATACAATGACCCTATTTAATGACCATTAGATGATCCTAAATCAACGGTCTAAATCCCATTTTGGGCTAAAAAGTTAAAGTACAACAAGTTTCAAAGAAATTTTCCAAAATAATGACACTTTTCCATAGTATAATCTATTTCAGGCCAAAGGTTAGAAGGATAAAAATTTCCTAAGAAAGTCTTTGGAATAGTGATACTTGTCAAATATATGTGCTTTACCTATAACCCGACTTAAAGTTTTACCATATATTGGCGAATGTGACTATCAACTAAGATCACATGCCTCAGAAATTGTGGGCAAAAACATTTAATTTACCATGTGGAAAGATTAGATTCCATTGGCGAAGTCATCGTCAAAATAAAAATGATTATGTATCATTATTGGTGATTGGTCTAAGCATGTGACCCAATTTTCGTAAATTACCGGTGATGTTGCCACCTAAAAAGTGCCCAAAAATTTGCCAAATTCAAGGTCCTTGATGAGTGAAATTTGTCATTTGGCGAATATTCACCACTAAAGTAAACCCTCATACATACATACATACATACATACATACATACATACATACATATATATATGTATGTATGTATGTATGTATATGTATATATGTATGTATATGTCAATTAATGATCAGTAGTTTCTTTAATTTTTATTTAATATTATGTGTGACTTAGAGTCACACCTGATAGGTCATCACTCTTCTAAGAATTATGCCTATAGTGTCCGACTCTCTATTATGTATTAAACCTCCGCTCCATCTTGATAGTTTGGTATCAAAAACAAATATTCTAAAAAAACTTCAAGATTCAAACTCAAGGTTTTTGGTGTAGTTATCTTATGTTCTAAACAATTAAATTCATCATAGATTAATCACAGAGCATAATCGACTGCATCTAAATGTGAAAATAATCATTATCAATACTAAGCATAATATTATATAAACAACTATGTTCTTGTCATACTGATTGCTAAAGAATACTTGATTTTATTAATTTTTAGCAAGGAGTAATTCAAATTTAGTTGCTAAGTGCTGAAAAATTCCTCTGCTTGTTACATCTGCTTAAATCTCCTCCTACCCAATTAATTGGCAAACACTACCTAACACATAAAAAATACAAAACCTTGCAGGAAATTATAGTGACTGAAGAAACATTATTAGGAACTTGCTACTAAAAATATTCACCCAAACTAATTAAATTGTAAACTCAACCACATGCATGCCTAATTATGTTTTTTTAAGCTGTTGTACTTTGGGTGAGTGATTTTAGTAGCAAGAACCTGGTAACCTTTCTTCAGTCACCATAATTTCTTGCAGGTTTTGTATTTTTTACGTGTTAGGTAGTGCTGGCTAGTTAACTACGTAGGAGGAGACTTAAGCAAACACAACAAGCAGAGGAATTTTACAACACTTAGCAACTGATTTGAATTACTCCTTGCTAAAAATTCACAAAAGCAAATATTCTTAAGCAATCAGTATGACAAGAACATAGTTGTTTACATAATATTATGCTCAATATTGATAATGATTATTTTCACATTAGAAGCAGTTGATTATGCTTTGTAATTAATCTATGATGAATTTAATTGTTTAGAACAGAAGATAACTACACCAAAAACCTTAAGTTTGAAGCTTGAAGTTTGTTTGGAATTTTTTTTTTTTTGATGCCAGACTATCAAGATGGAGTGGAGGTTTAATACATAACAGAGAGTCACACACTATAGGCATAATTCTTAGAAGAGTGACAACCTATTGGGTGTGACTCTAAGTCATGCATAATTTCAAATAAAAATTAAAGAAACTGACAATCATTAATTGACTTATATAGATAGACACACACACACACACACACACACACACACACACACACACACACACACACACACAATGAAATCTAAATTAAATAAATATGAAAAGTGCATATAATAGTATAAGTTGGAGACTGATCAAGTTATGTGTTTGTCTAAATGATTGACTGTTATGCATTTTTGATATTTATTTAATTTAGATTTCATTATATATATTATATCATTTATTTTATTGTGTAATAATAACATTAAAATATGATAATCAAAATAAATATTACATCAACAATATTATTATAATTATCCATCTAAGCTATAAAATAAGATTTTTAACATTTAATAATTAGAAAAGAGAATACATAAATATAATCTAAATGACACATTGGTAATATATCTCAAAAATGTTATCCTAATAATTTAATATTAATAATAAAACACAAAAAAAAACTATAATTAAAATCCAAAAAAGATTTTGGGTTATGACAAATTTGGTGTGGTGACCCTTGCAAAGTACTCGTTGAATCTTGAAACTATACTCTTGAAGATACCTTTAGGACCAGCAATTATGTTGGAAGGGAATCTAAAGTTGGAAAAGATAAATAGTGAAACATTTTAGTATGCATCAACTACACAATAAACTATACTTGAGTTGTATGTCCAACCCCATATAATAAAGTAGTGCATTTACACTTTGTGTTTGAAATGGTTATCTAAGCGTTTGAGAAACTGACCTATACAATATAAAAAATTTAAGGGTTGCTAAAGAATAATTTGTTTTTATGAGTAAACATTATATAAATAATGAAATTTATAATTCAAATTTACAATTATAATTATAATTTATTTAAAAAGATGCATTGTTTAAAACTATATAAAACTATACATAATTTATATCTTATCAAATAATTTATATATTATATAAAAAATTAACTTATGCATTATATTATCATTAGTTGTTAACTTATATCTTTGCACCACTTCAAACAATCTTTTTATATTTATTTTATCAGTTGCACTTCATTCGAAGTTAGTAACATTACAAAAATCTACAAAGATAATGGTTTGTGATTTGATGTTAACTTCTGACATGGGACAAAGTATCTTCACACATATTTGGGATTAGTATTTGACTGAAAATCATGCCATCTTCATTTGGACATGTGTTTCCTTATTCTACTTTTCAAGCATATGCCAATGGAATTGAACTTCCATCGATTTTGAGTATTCAAATTGTATATTGAATTTATCTATGTTGATTTGATAAGTGTACATGTTATTGCAACCTTATTTGATCACCAAAATAGCCAACAATTATATTTTGATCTTAATCAAACAACATCACCAGTAAGAAATGTAATGCAAACTTGAGATGGTAAGAACATTATAAAATGAAATTAAATCACTTTCTAAGCTTTATTTTGTAAATTAATTTTCTAACTAACTCCTTTGTTTGTAGGTATGGGTGATTCCATAGTGGAGGGTCTTGATCAATATATTTTTGGACAATTGGTATACACATATTATTGTAATGAGTTCTTGAGTTCTCTTTTTACAAATTGGTTCTCAGAGGTAGTAAGGTACTATCTATCTATCTATCTACACACACACACACACACACACACACACACACACACACACACACACACACACACACACACACACACACACACACACACACACACACACACACACACACACACACACACACACACACACACATACTTTTGAGATGGACAAGTATTGGATGTGTGGAAAATTAGGTACTTTTATTATGAGATTTAAATTTTTTATGAGATAATCAAGTAATTTCCGTTAGATCACATAATTGGTACTCTACAAATGGTCATTGCTTGGATTTTTCACCATTAGAGAAAGATTATTAGTTTTGGATCATGACATTTTTTTTGTACTCGAGCTATGAATCAAAGTTTTCTTTCTAGTTCTTTCTCTAAGGAGCCTCCTGAATTAGGTATTTATATTAATAAAGTATATGTGCTCTCTCACTTTTGATTGAATAAAATATCTCTGAGGAGCCTCCTGAATTAGGTATTTATATTAATAAAGTATAAGTGCTCTCTCACTTTTGATTGAATAAAATATTCCTTTTGGTCACATAATTGGTATATAATGATTGAATTTATTTTTGACATTTCACATTTATGCATTTTGTAAAGATTTAATAATTTGTGTTAAAATAAAGTATTATTTCCTTAAATTAAGGTAGAGGGTTGTTCTACATAGTATAGATATATAAGTCATTGAAGATTTGATGCAGAGGTTGAAGGAACTACCCACAAACTTGCAAATTCAAACACAATATGGACCCAAACCCCCTATGTTTCAATGGTGTTCCCAAAAGCACACAATGCCACCAAAGATTCCAAACTTGGATTTACCTTCACCAAGTGTTTCCTCCACCTCTACACACCTTAAAAAACTTCAACCAACATGTTTCTAAGGTTTAAAAACCCACAAATCTTCAGTAGATACAAAAAAAGATCACTTTTGCCCTTTACTAGGCTATTCTCTTCTTTGGATCAGCAGACCCTATTTTCTTGATTTTTCTCCAAAATTTTCCAAAACACCAAGAAAATAAATAGGCTTTTAAGATACCCTTTTTGTAGTTCTATAACATACTCAAAGCTTAATATGGACTCCTTTGGAAAAATATGCCAAAAATCATGTCTGTCACTATTTTTCAAGGGTAAAACATGAGGTTTTACAAAGAAACTATGCAAAATAATTATCCCAACTCCACCACATTCATAGATTCATCATATTTTGTGCCCAATTAGACAAATCCATCATCAATTTCATCTTATGAGGACTTTTGATATGAAACCCCCAAATTCAAGCCTTAAAACCCTCAAAATCAAGGGTATCACCAATCTAGGTCAAGAACACACTTCCAAGATCTAAAAATTAGGATTCACCATCCAATAATCATGTCTTCAAAGAATATCAAATAAAAAGTATACCTTGTTAAGCCAGATGTACGGCTGCATAACACCTAGCACTCATTTGGGTACCCAAATTAATCCTTCCAGCACTCAACTTTGCATTTCTTTCACAGTAACCTGCAAATCTTCACTTTTCTTGCATTTTCATAATTAGTTAGACATGTTAGGGCATTTAGGGTCCATCCCGTGGGTTAGATGTACAAAACTAGGATGGTACCCTCATTTCCTATTGAAAAAATCAAAGCAAAACTCACAGTTTCAGCGTGACAGCAGCAATAATAACTGTAATTTGATAAAAAAATGTCTCAAGATGTATGCAAAAGCTCACAATATAACCCTATCAGCATAAAAGAAAGGTTACACCATCAAATATACTTCAAATAAGCAAGAAAAACTCAGAAATCTTATTCAATTCTTGGCTGTCCATACAATTCCTGTGCTTTTCCGTACATACCAATGTTTCTTTCCTTTCATATGGCTAAGACATCTTAAATAGACCTTAGAATACCTGCCCAACTGACCAAGCTGGTTGGAAATGTTTATTTAATCAAACAAATAACTAGTTACTATTTTCCCTCCAAAACACTATGTGACTGTTTGGATTTAAAATTCAAATTGCAAACTATGGTTTCTATGCATTTTCTAACTTTCTAACTTATGCTACTAACTTGGAATTGGTCCTATGACCTTATTAAATGCCTAAAACAAGAAACTACTCCCAACTATCACTTATGGCTCATTTGGCCATTTTATTACATTATGTTGCCCATAGGGCTTTATCAGGACCTTTGACCTTCAATGTACTTTGTCCCTTACAATATGCCATTATTGGCCTTAGAATGTTCCAATTAATCTTCAAAGAGGTCCTTTCTCCATTGTCTTTATCTAGAACCAAGGTGTTCTTCATTGTCTTGATAGGTGCTCCTGCACCAAGATGGTAGTTCATTTTCAAATAAGACATTTTTTCCAATAGATAATTGAACTTCATTGCTTCTTGTATTGAGATCATGAACAAACCTACCATGATCAATGTGACCCCTTACCTAACCACACCCATTGTACACTTGGCCATCATCAAACATTTACTACAAACAATTGTCATCAAGGGAATGTTCCTCAAGAGTAGTGATACTAATAAGCAAGCTCAAAGCATTCTTCATGAAAGAGATGTATCGCCTTGGAACTTTTCCACACCTAACCACATATACGATATCAAAATCTCTAGTTGAATCATGAAGGAAAAAAATGATAACACTAATTGAAGCCTACAAATGTCAAAAAAAATGTAGAGACAATAAAAATATCATTTCAATCTACTACTAGAAAGTGACATAAGATCTACATTACCTTTATTAAACAAGTAGAAATTTCAAATAATCAATATTACTATAAAAAAATAAATCTAATTAAATTTAAAAAGAAATATTTTATAGGCATAATTTTTTTATATTGAACATATATCTTAAATTATTTATAAAAAAAAATTGAATAAAGGATTTTTTATTTTATTTTAAAAAGGCTATCAAAAGTAACATAAAAGAATGTTTATGTCAAATACATATCTTAAACATAATTGACCTTAAACATAAGTAGAAGATAATTTCATTAACCTATGTTTCATAAGTATTGGTTCATATGAATTTAGTCTCTAATGACAATAAATGAAACAACTAACACTCATTGCAAGTCATATGTGCATAGTAAAATATTTGAGCTTCTTCTATATATAATTAGAATCATTATATTTTATTAAATGTATTTGAATATGATATTACTATAATTAGATTTTCAATTTCTATTCAACCTTTACAATGAAATAAATTTAATAATTATATTTAATAATATATATTTTATACAATTACTAATTATGTTAGAATTATTAATATATTAACCATTTTAATTGTTAATAATAATATCTATGATAGATAAATAATATATTTTGCTAATATCTATAATAATAGTCCATTGCTATAAGGAACACGAAATGAAGCAAGTCAAACAGAGTGGGACTAAATCAAAAGACAAGCAGGAAATGGATAGGACAAACATGGGAGAGTCAACAACAATAGCGAACAAAGAATTTGAGGAGGACAGTCTCAGGAGTCAGATTTGCAAGGAACTGGAAATGGAAGAATTTGACAAAACAGAGGAAGGCTTTGCCTTAATAGAACAAGAATTGGATATATTTTAGCAAAAGCTTGGCATACAAATGAATCAGGAAGGTCTAATCTTTCCAAATTACGGTAAGCCTAAAGGAAAAGGGGTAGGAGATCATTGAAGGAATTGCGTGAAACTGAAGGCCTAGCCAGAGAACAGAAGAAAATTGATGAGCTTCTCAACATGAGGAAGGGGAAGTGCCTTCCTAAGGCATTATGAAGATAACATCTTGGAATGCTAGGGGCCTTAATGCCCCTAGTAAAAAAAGGTTAATCAAATAATATTTAAAAAACTTTAACTCATAAATTATTTTAATTCAAGAGACAAAACTTAATAAGGTAGAAGGAGCTAAAATCAGCAATACGTGGGGACTGTGGGATTCAATCTTTATAGAGGCAACGAGTGCTTCGGGTGGCTTAGGAATTATTTGGAACTCAAGGAAAGTAACTCTAACCTCTCTAGTAAATAATAATAATTTTTTGTGTGTCAGTATTCAGAGTCTAAAATCAGACGTGAGATTCATTCTTATCAATGTATATGGTCCTAATAGCATAATAAGGAAAAAAACTGTCTGGGACGAATTAAGTATGATTATTTCAAAGCACAAAGATAGTCTGATTATATTAGGAGGTGATTTTAATACAATTCTGAGTTTAGATGAGAAAACAGGGGGAACTAAACACCTGTCACTTGCATCTATAGAATTCAAAATCTAGATTGATAAACTTAGGCTGTTAGAAATCCCATCAAGTAATGGAATATTTACATGGAATAATAGAAGGAAGGATAAGGACTACATTGCGGAAAAGTTAGATAGATTCTTTATTGTAGGTAATCTCTCTTCTTACAATAAGGATTTTCAATCCTCCATTCTGCCTTTCACAAGATTGGATCATTTTCCTGTTTGTTTAGAGATTTCAGAACCATCTAAACCTCCCAGAAATCCTTTTAAATGTGAGAAGATGTGGTTTCAAGATCCGAGATTTCTGGAATTGGTTAAGACTTGGTGGACTCAGGCAAAATTCGTTGGGTCCAAAATGTTCGTGTTCGTTTCCAAACTTAAATTGCTGAAAGAAAATATTTTGAGGTGGAACAAAGAACACTTCAACAATATTTTTAAAGAAAAATGGGAAACTGAAGAAAAAATGGCAAATCTAAATTAGGAAATTATAAAATATGGTATGGATTATGAGAAATATACTTTAGAAAAAGAACTCCTCATGAAACAGGAAGCTATCTTATCCAAAGAAGAAACCTTCTGGAGACAAAAATCTAGAGAAAAATGGTTGGATGAGGGAGATCGAAATACAAAGTTTTTTACTAATTCTACTATACAGAACTGATCTCTAAAGAAAATCACGAGTATCTCAACTCCGCAGGTTTACGTATAGAAAATCCACTTGAAATAGAAGACATAATAGCCTCTCATTTTAAGAATTTACTTAATAATTATGAAGGGTCTAACAGGGAGGCACAGTCCCAAATGCTCAAATTTATTCCAAAACTGGTCACTGTAGAAGACAACAAAATCTTAAATAGACCAATACCTCTGGAAGAGGTAAGGACAGTGGTATTTAATATGAGTCTAGATAAATCTATAGGCCCTGACAAGTTTCAAGCCTTCTTTTTTCAAAAATGTTGGGATATTCTAGGGGAAGATTTATGGAGAGCAATTGAAGCATCAAGTAATGGTGGATCCTTGCTAGCTGAAATCAACTATTCCTTCTTTACTCTTATCCCCAAGAAGGATTGTCTGGATCATCCTGGAGATTTTCGGCCTATAGCTCTTTGCATTACTATTTATAAAATATTTTCAAAATTTATAGCCAATAGACTCAAGGTCATCATGCAGAAATTGATTTCTGAAGAACAGACAGGTTTTGTTCCAGGAAGATCTATTTTGGATGGTATAATCATTATTCAGGAAGTCATCCACTCAGCTTCCATAGATAAAGAAGCATGTATGATTATGAAGTTAGATATACAAAAGGCTTATGATATGGTTGATTGGCATTTTCTCTGTAAAGTCTTAGAAGCGTTTGGCTTTTTGCAACAATGGGTAAACCTAATATTCAAGTTTATTTCAACCCCAAAGATTTCAGTTCTCATTAATGGGACACCCGAAGGTTTTTTCGATATCTCCAGGGGTATTAGACAGGGAGATCCACTATCTCCCTCTCTCTTCATTCTAATGGCTAAAGCTTTTGGGAGAGCAGTCTCCTTTGCTTATAAGGAAAGAAGGATCTCCGGTATCTCGGTTACCAGGAATCTTCCTAATATTACACATCAACAGTATGCAGATGATACCATTTTACCTGGCAAGAGCTCCGTCCAAGAGGCTTTGGGTTTTAAAAGAATACTTCAACAATATATGAATGCTTCAGGTCAGAAGGTTAACAAAGAAAAATCCAAAATTTTCTTTTTGAATACCTCTCTTGATTTGGAAAATAGGATATGCGGAATTATGGGTTACAATAAAGGAAAGTTCCCATGCAAATATTTAGGCATCTCCCTCGAAAAGAATTCAAGGTACACCAAAGTATGGATGGATACGATCGATAAGGTGGATAAGCAGATTGATAGTTGGAAGAATAAGTGGCTCTCTAAGGCTGGGAAGATCACCAAGATCCGAGCAGTCCTATTAGCCACTCCAATTTTTCCCATGGCATGTCTTACTCTCAATAATTGGATGTCCAAGAATTTTGAATCAAAACTTAGAAATTTCCTATGGAAGGATAAAGAAAGTGACAAGAAACTTGCTCTCATTAAGTGGGACAATTTATGCAAACCCAAGGAGTGGAGGGGTTTAGGTATTAAGAAACCTGAATGGAAAAATGAGGCTTTAGGAGCTAAACTAGTATGGAGGTTATATCAAGAAAATGAACAAAAATGGGCCAAAATATTATATTATAAATATCTAGACCCAACAGACCCAGAATCGATGTTCAGGATGGAAAAATTGCCCAAAGGGTCGGTGTGTTGGAATTTCATGACAAAATGCCAGGGAATTATTAGTAAATTTCTAACTTAGGATGTTGCGGCAGGGAATAAAGATTTGTTTTGGGAAGATTCTTAGGATGGGCTACCCCCCATCCATTCATCCCCCATCCTAAAAAACCTTATTTCTAAGTTGAAAACATTATGGGGCAATAAGGTTAAAGATTATAAAGTTAAAGAGATGGTGGATGGGGAATTGCGATGGAGATGGCGCTCTATCGAGGATTTAGATTTTGATCTAGATTTAGTTGCAGCCTTTGAAAAGATCATCTCAAATAGGAAAATTAAACAATCTGAAAGGTTGGATAACCTCATCTAGGCTGGTTCAAAGGATGGTTGTTACAGTGTGAAGCTTGGGTATTTATCTATTATTCAATCACATCAGTGGAACTATGTGGAGATCCCTTTAAAATTATGTTGGGATCCTGGATGTCTACCCAAGGCGGGTTTCTTTTTATGGATTGCCCTTCAAAATAGAGCTCTGATTGTAGACAGATTAGCCAGATATGGTATCATGGGCCCTAACTGGTGTGTCATGTGTAAATAGAGCAATGAAGATGTAGACCATCTCTTCCTAAATTGTCCTTTCGCTCAAAATTGCTGGGAATGGATTAAATACAAACTTAAGTGGTCAACCCTTTTTTAGAATTCCCTTAAGGGTCTCCTTTGTTCCTGGCCTACACATTTGGTTCATGGGGTATATAGAAAACTTTGGAATATTTGCCCATCCATAGTGGTTTGGGAACTATGGAAAGAAAGGAATCATCGTATTTTCAAAAATAAAGAGAGAAATCTAGACAGTTTTTTGATAAAACTCGAAGTATCTATTACAGAAGTTATGAATTCTTACCTAAGGAAATCCTCTCATGAAGAAGGCTCTTTCTCCTTTTGGGATGGAATGATGAAGAAACAATGGACCAATCTGATTAACCCTCCACTAGTTTATATAGCTAGCAATAAGGAGGCAAGGGCCAATTGCAAATGGGTTCCTCCTCCTCCAAGATGGCATAAACTGAATTTTGATGGTGCTGCAAGAGGGAGCCCCAGTATAGCTGGTGTTGGCTATATCATCAATGATGAAGATAGTCGGTGGATAGGAAAGTTAGCATCTCCTCTTCCTCCAGTTTCAAATAATATGGCAGAATTTGAAGCATTGGAGAAAGGTCTGCAACTTTGTCATAATTTAGGTCTATCTAAAATTGTCATAGAAGGTGACTCTCAAATAGTCCTGAATGCTATTAGGAAAAAAAGACTCCTAATTGGGCCTTGAACTCTAAACTCCAAGAAGTGTTTCTACTACTGGGAACTTTTGAGGATGTCCTGATCAAACACATTTATTGAGAGGGCAATAAGTTGGCTGACGGACTTGCCAATAGGGGTGCTGATGGAGAATCGCTCTTGATATACAACTCTGAGCCTCCTCCCCTGTTGTAGTTTCCTAGAGAGTTTTTCTTATTTTTTCATACTTTTGCTCTTTTATAAATATATATACGCTTATAAATGCATAAATACTTAAGTAGGCATACGCATAAGCTCTCTCTCTCTCTCTCTCTCTCTCTCTCTATATATATATATATATATATATATATATATATATATATATATATATATATATATATATATATATATATATATATATATATATATATATATATATATATTTGTATATACAGATTTAGTATTCTTAGATATATCTAATATTTATATTTGAAAATAATCAATTATATATATTTTAATATAATATCTAATAATAAAATACAGAAGAAATTGACAGTAAGAAGGATAAGAAAAAAGAGATATTTGAAAGTTTTTAATTTAAACCCTTATCATCAGTTCTTAATTAACCCATATTAATAAGATAATATTAGTATGTAGCTTTTTTTGATATTCACACTAATAATCAAAGATTTTTCCATTCAAAGTCTCCTAGATTAGTGTTCCTTTTGCAGTTACGGAGGAGCCCGATTCCTGTCATAATTGTTCCCCCTTAGGAACCTTTTTCATATTCTATGGTGACAGACTAATTTAGTATAGAGTCTACACTCAGTATGAATCGCATAAGGCTTATCTAAAGCATTAAGTTATAGAGATTAATCAAATTGATCTTTATCCTAACTTACCATCTCTTTAGTCTAGTTGTTTCGTGCTTTCAAGCTATCATCCAGCTCAAGATCTTGTTAATTGCTATTATTACTAACTTATATCCTTGGAAGATATCTTAATAGGTTATGATTATAAGATTAGGATGGAGAGGGTTCGAAATATGCCACCTAGCTCATAAAGTTAAGGCTCTGCAATATGTGATCAAATACTCAATGCTAAGTGTGAGTGACTGAGGTCATCGCCAAATTGAAGCCTTTGATTAAAGGACACATAGGAGAGGTCGAATCATGATGGTTTTCCTTTGTTAAATAGAAATATATGTTGAGAGGGATTACTGATTGAGAGTGATAGTCTTTGATTACCACCTCTATGTGTTTGCCTGTTGTCACGATGGAATCCAATGTGTATGTCTACCATATGACAGAGAACAGGACAATGGCCTTTCTTAGGAAGGCAACGCCGGAGAGATGGAGTTGTCTCCTGAGAAATGCAGATGATATGACACATTTTGTCGTGAGTAGGGCGATAGGGGAGGATGTGTTTGACTATAGGGCAACTTTGAGAACCAACAGTTTGATAATTGGATCATTAATTGGGGTAATGGTGAGGGCGAAGATTGACAAAGAAGAGATTGTTAGGCTCTGTGTAGACATTTTTAACCCTGTATGGAGACGAGGGTTAAAGAAGGTAGTTTTTAGTATTGATGACAAGGGCAGAATCCCGTACCCTGAGAAATACATGGGTCTCCCCTTGGGAGCAGAGGAGTTAAGGACAACCCCTCGATGGAAGTGTTTTACGGTTAGGGATAATCTGGTTTTTTTTAGGGCTTGGCCACGAATGGAAGCAAGTGTCAATTTCCTTCGGGGCTGGCATGGAATTAGGGTACCAGAGAACATGGAGTGGGTAGTCAAGTACATCAAGATGTTCAACACTTATGTGAGTCCAGGAGTAGTATTCAACGACCTCAATGCCTTGGAATTCTGCATTCTCAACGTGGAAAAATTGAGCAAACTAAGAGTTGATTATGTGCTCCCTCCTAATATGGTCATGGATGATCCAGAATCTATCCCAGAGCTGATCATGGTTTCATGGAAGTAGTAGAAGCTGTTCACAATTTTGGACTCTAGCATTAGTCTATTGTTTTGTCCATAGATATTAGGGCTCTTATAGTTAGCTTACAGTTTGTTTAGGGTTTTTGTATCGATATAATACAGGGTGTTTATCGATCTCTATTATAGCAATATATTGTTCTATTTCTATAAACCTTTGACAATATAGAATGGTTTTGTAATTAGTATGGTACTGAAATCTGTGACATCTATGTAATGAAATGTAAATTTATAATAGAAATATATTTCCATATGATTTTGGTGTTTTGAAGGGATCAGATTTGTAGCCCTGTTTAACTAGATAAGTTTAGGAAGAGATTTAAGAATATAGTGACTGATTAGAACGATATCAATTTAGGGATTGCTCTATTAGCGATAGTTGATTTTCAGATATGGGATGTATCTTCAAGAAATGGTATTTTTATTTTCAGTTACAAAGGAATTTGATTACTAGTATAGATGGGAACCTTGATGGAGTGTCTCAGAATCGCTTCAAAAGTGATATTATATGATATTTCCTCTGTTCTAGATTCTGGTTTTCGTTCCTTATTAGATCCAAGGGTGTCGGGCTGATATACAATGCTGTAGAAATCATGTTACCGGCTTTGACTAGATTAGTAGGGTTGTTTCATTATTTATTAATAAGGTTTGTAGATGTTTCAGGTAGATTATGATATTTTATAGTTTGGATAACTTTAATATAAATAATTGTTGGGTTGCATTAATTTATATTTCAAACATTTTGATTTCTCGGGCTTCCTTCTTTATCTTGGTTCCAATTTGATAATAATTACTCCATAAGAATTGGAGATTAGCAATAAGATCTCCTCAGTGAATAGATTTGTTTATAATTTATTAGGGATATAGCCTAGTGACCATGAATTATATTTGATCCATTACATAAAGTTCCATTTTGACTGTGTCAATAGCTCTGAGGGGTTGGATTTTCATTTATAATTTTCAGTTAGGAAGATATATAAAGTAGAAGCAGGTTAATGTGTAGACTCAAAGACTGACATTAAGATCGAACCATGGCTTATAAGGGATTGAAGAGTAATGACATTTGTCTTAGCTCGGTGATCATAGAACTCTCATGTTAGATCAATTTCTCATCTTAGGTTAAGCTAAGGGTTATATGATTTATAAATATGATTAATAACTATGACAGATCATGATCTGTAGAATGTTATTAAAGAATTTAAAAAAAAAATAAATAAATAAATAAAATTTCAAGGTTTGATCTAGAATATATATGTTTTTATTTTTGTTTTTATTGAAATTTTTTCTTTGTTCTACTAACAATCCCTATTTCTTGAAGTAAGAGTCTCTAGATAGGTTTTTTGACATTGGATCTTCCAATTTAGACAGAAGGATACTAATCGGAGACAATTCTCATGGGAATTCCCATGTGATTTTATGTAATTCTTATATAAATTTACATAATTCATGTCACTTATGAGATCTGGGGTATGCCCCTATGGAAATGTAATAATATAGGACATTAGTCCCAAGCAAGACTGGAGGTTTTCTTCTTCGTTCTTTCCTACCAGTGCCCGTTTGAACGAAGTAACTCTTTGTAGTTTGTTTTTTTCTTTATTTAATATATGATCCAAGGCTTTGGCCGTTTATCGATCAAAAAATAAAATAAAAAATAGTCCATTACTAACTTTAATTATAATTAAAAAATAATTCCCAAGCTAAATATTTTTACCTAGATTCTAATTTATTGGTTAAAAGAAAATGTTAAAGTTTCAAAATTAAGTTGACCAATGAAAATTAATAATACAAAACCATAGTTTAAGAGTTACATATTTATATTTGTATTAGCATTCTTTCCAATATAAATTAAAATAGAATGTGGGGAGCTCCGTAAAAATAGTTAGGCCTGGGACTAACAAGCAGTTAAAAGGTTGTTTGAACTTAATTTTAATGGCATGGTGGGGTGGAGTGCAATTTTGGAGGAATATTTTATGCAATTTGAACACCAGTTCCCCAAGGGATAGGACGATGGGGTAGGGCATCTGGCATGGGAGCATGGGGACCTATGTGATGCATAGGGAGGAAATAGTTGATTGTAAAGTCAGCTTTGCTAGCTACTACTAGATGGAGTCAACTATGCAGACAAAAATTTTCCCCATTCATCATATGCCTCCATTCACATGAAGGCATAAAACCCCCTCACCATTACTTCATCGTCATGTTCAATAGTTTCATTCCATTCCGTCACTTATTGCAGTTCGAAAAGGCATAAAATTTGGAGTCCTACATATCTAAAGTCTTTTAGTTGTTGTGAAAATATATTTTCATCCTCATTCAAAATGCTTTCCTTTCATTAATTTGGAAACTAATCATGGGCATTCTCATTTAAGTTTTATAAGGTACAAACAACAGTTAATTAATAATTATATTAATAATTATTTTCTTTTAACAAATTTATGGTTGAATTTTAGAGTTTTATATATTACTAAATAAAATTAATCTTAATTTAAATAAATATTTATTTATATGTTAACACACATATAATATAAACAAATTTGATGGTCAAATATTTATTTTTATTTTTAGAGAATAATTTATATACAAAGTTGTTTAATCAATAAGTAAATATATGTTAAAGGTTATTTATTACAAAATTTGAAACAATTTTGAGAAATTTTGAAAAGTGAGATAGCTTTAAATAAATTGAGAGTGCAAAAGAAATGAATCAGAGATTAATATGTATGAAAAAAAATTAGAAGTTCACAATGATAAAATGAAGTAGATAATTAGGCAAAAACCTACAATGCAATGGTAACTTGCAAGCCTCTCATGTGGGAGGTCTTGGGTTTGAATATACCTTCATCTAACATATAATAATAATTAATTTCAATAAATAATAATAATTAATCTAAGCTTCATATCAGTAAAAAAGATATAAAAGTAAGAAAAAAGAGAGTAGTTTTTAAATAAACATAAAAATTTTAAGGAAAATTTTAAATACTAGAAAAAAATTAAACAAAAATTTAATGAATATATAAATGCAAAGAGAATGAGCTTGGATAATTTAATGATTAGAAATAATAAATAAATAAAAAAGATAGTGTTCAAAAAAATAGATAGAAAGTAAATAATAGAATAAAAGTAACATGAAGAAAAATAATTGGAGTCGGATCTATGTACACTAAAATTAAATTTTAGAAATAAGAATGGGAGGTCATATAACCACAACTAAGAACTTGACATTTCATACATAATGAGTGGTTTAGGTAGGATTCAAATAATGAAAGTAGAATCTATAAGCTCCATTTTGATTCACATGCTTAAAACTTTTTACTTTGTAAAGAAATAAGTCAATACAAAGTGTTTATTCATTGGTAAAGAATTTTTGTTCTTTTTTTTAATATTGAAAAAAGTAAAAGAAGTTACATTGGTAAATAATTTATATTCTTCATTTAGAAATTATGGTTTACATTCTACGAGATGCAAACAACACAAAATTCATGTACTTGTGAAGCTTATTGTTTGTGAATCCATTAGATGAGTATGAAAACTAAGTATGATTATTCATCATGCATTAGAAGACTCGTCATCTTCAGTGAGTGCACAAACACCAAGAAATAGGAAGAGTTTGAATCTACTTCCTAACTACTTTAATAGAAAAGATTAATTGATGGAATTTGTTTTGTTGATGTTTCGAGTTATTCTTAGATTTGATGGTTGCAAATTCTTTCCTAGTCACTAGCTCATCACATGAAGGATTATTTTAGATCAACATTTTATTCCCATCCATGCTTACAAAAGAATTATAAAGCATATTCAACGTTTTTTTAAATAAACACATTCTTACATACTTATATCATTTTCATATCAAATGTTATTATTTTGTGGTGACAATTCAAACTTAGAGATGGATTTCAGGAGTACAAAAGGGCTAACTTTGAACAAGATCTAAAATTCTAATTGAATTTCTTCCAAAAGATACACAAATATTGATAAATGTAATCTTGTACTAACATAGTTGATGCTTCAGAGTGACATATAAGTCTTTATGGTTAGGGATGAAACAAACAAAAAAATGAAGATATAAGATCATCTTTTCCCATTTTCTCACTAATTTACTTAAAATAATGTATTTTGTTTCACTGTGATTAATTATTTTATAAATAAAAAAATATTTTAACATAATAATTTCAAAAATAGACATACATGCACACACTATACACACACAATGGTATTTTAAAAATATTTTTTTAATTAAATGATTAAGTACACACATAGAGTATATAATATATATACAAACTATAGTATTTATAATTAGAATTTTGAATTAAATGATTAAGTATAAATATCATTTTTAATTACATAATTTGAACTTAATTATAATTTCTCAACAATAAAATAATTAAATAAAAATATAGTAAAAAAATCTCATTTATGCAGATTTTACTATTGCTCATACATAAATTAGTAAATAAGTCTCCTACTATAATAATAATATTACATAAAAAGACATAGTTGTTTAATTGTCCATGCACAAACATATTGACCTTCGATGATTCACCATACCCATTACACACTAAGTTGTAAATGCTAATTAAGAATCATCTTACAAAAGATAAGGATTTGTGATAATATTTTTTTAATATGTCATGATGCTTTGAAATGATGAAACATAACCAAGTCATCTCCACCTTCATCTAACCCCAAAGAAAAAAAAATGACTCCACTATTTTTAACAATTAAAATTTTGTTGACAAAAATATGAAGATTTTTAACTCTCATGAAACAAGGGAGTATCATAAGAAGTTTGATGGTCAAATATTTTCTTTAAATTTTTTAAATTTATATATTAATCTATCAATAAAATCAATTATATTTAATGTATGCATTTGATATAAATAATGTTTTTAGATACTTTTGCAAATAGATTGAAAAAAAGTCATTATGACTATAATTTAAAACATTTGATCAATACAAGAAAATACACTCATAGAAGATTTATTTTTATATTTTATTAGATTAATATTTATCGTACTATTGATTATTTCAAAACTCTAAATGTTTAAAAAATGTAACATAGATCTCATACCAATCTCTAGTAATGAATTCAAATGATATTTTTCTTGCCTGTAAATAGATAACCCATTATGGTAATATGTGTATACTGATTATCCAAAAAGCTATTTATCATGACCCTCCATTATGATATCACCCACACCTACAAACATAAGGAGCTAGTAACAAAATTAATTTACAAAGAAAGATTCAAAATTGATTTTGCTTCATTTTATAATGTTCTTACTATCTTTGGTTTGCATTACATTTCCTACTTTGATGTTGTTTGATTAAGATCAAAATGTGATTCCTTGCTATATTGATGATCAAATAAGGCTGCAATAGCATTTACATTTATCAAATAAACTTAAATAAAATTGATATACAATTTGAGTAGTCAAAATTGATTGATGTTCAATTTGTAATTTCTTACCAGCTACATTTTTCATAGCATCATCCGTTGGTGTATGCTTGAAATCAACAAATTAAGGAAACATGCATTATTCTTATTTATCATTTAAAACTATAATAACAAATGAATTTGAGACATCAAATTAGATGAGCCAAATAGAAAGTAAAAGGTAACAATAATTTTGTTTTCTAATTTTATTACCATATCTAATTTGTACATTACATCCATTGTTGTTGATGTTTGGTAAAGATCCAAACAAAAGAGTAACATATGTTCTTCATATATTTTTATCATTTTAAATTACAATAATATACACATTTAACTATGATCATGTAATATCTCATATCCTACTAAGTATACCACATCATCAAAGAACATGATAAGAAAAAAAGTACTCATTAAAAAACTGAATCCATAATTGACTATTCAACCATACATTAATTTCATGGAAAAGATGTAATTCAAAATTATATTAAATTCAATTTCACAATCTCTTATCGTAACATCATACAAATGATACCTCACATACACATGAAGAATCCTTCATGATTCACAATGCATATAAAGTACATCATAATATGATACATAATAAATGTCTTAGACAAGTGTCCATCTACAAGTCTCAATCTCAAGCTTTGAATATCAGTCCATCTGCTCCATGAGATGAGAGTGTGGCCCAAGAACTTTTACCACCCAACCATAGAATGGTTAGCTCCTACAAGGTCCTTCCTAACATGAAGAACTCTACAATCTTGCTTGAGAAGCTTAGAAACCCATAACGAAAGGATTGAATGGATTTGATGTTACTAAATAATAGCAACATATTCCTAACATGTAGAACATAATCATTGATGTGGCAAGGTGAAAAAATAAAATAAACAAGCACATCTAACACACATGCAAGAGTGGCTTTGGCCTATGTAAAACTGATAGATAGAATGAAAACAAATATGTTATCCTATTCTACCCTTTCCTTTCTTTTCACATTCAGAACCCATCCCATAAGAAACCATAATCACACCTATGCAAGGAAGAATAATCAATTTGAATAACTCATGTATTCTATATGCACTAACAAGCATACGAAAGGAACATTTGATTACTAGCTTTAATAGTCTTTCCTAAACAATAAAATAACAAAACTAATTAAGCAATCGTGTCAAAAAAAATCATTCCAATATACCAACATTATGCTATTTCTACTACAGTAAGCATAATAATAACAATTTAGCGGAGGAAAAACATTTGGTTTGGTAATGCTTAGAATGCATATTTTCTCTTGAAAGCTAAGTGTTAGTTTGTGGTGACTGATCAGGGAAGTACTATACATACTTCAAAATTTATTCCAATATTACTATCCAATGATTACAACCTAATTACAATCTATTATCCCTTATAGCTCAATACCACCACAAGAAGTAATTATTGCATCACACCTTATGAAATCCCTAACCCTAATCCATTCTATACAAGTATTTTTGTCACTTTAGGGTTAAAATTAGTATTTTATACGAGTATATAAGAAAACATAATCACCCATCCCACATCTTTAATTTTTACATCTTCTTACCTCTTTCATTTTGCTCACAATATTGTTGCCCTTTCTTCTCTTTTTGCACACACCATTCTTGTGTTTTCTTCTCTTTTTGTCTATTCATTCATTTTCACCTTTTACTTGGCATCTACTTTTGTCTATTCATTCCTTTCTCTCATTTCTCTTGACATATCCTTTTAATTTTTTCTGATCTTATTTACAGCATTTGTTCATCTTGGAAACAATCACATAGATTTGGAAGAGAAGTAAGGGCCTATTTGGTTGTTGGAATAGGAATAAGAAATTAGGAATATGTTTTCTATTTTTTGTTTGGTGCATCAATTGGAATAGGGAATAAGAATATATATTCCCATTTTCCCCCTAAAATAAGCTTATGTCCATTCCAAAAAATAGCTATTATTGCAGCAACCATTCTTATTCCCAATATACATTCCTATTCTCAATTCCTATGCATGCAACCAAATGAGCCCCAAGGTTCTAATTTCAAAGCCCGTAAATAGAGGTTCTAGTTTATTTTTCTTGTGTTTTCTTTTCAATATCTTCACAATTTTCTTTCTATATTAGATTAACTGTTTAATAATTTTTTTTTTTTCATTTGAGTTATTTATAGTTTACTTTTTCCTATTTGATACATACATATATACACATATTATGTTTGAAATATTTCTATATATATAAGCTATGGAAGACATTTTATGATTTTAGATATACGGTGGTAAGTGTTATAAGGAGTGTTATAGTTAAGGTTATGCCAGTAGTAAAGTTATGGTTAAGGTTAATGTTAAGTTTAAAGGAAAGTTAGGATATTATATTAATTTTAATATATAATTATATAAAGGTAATGGTTAGTATTATAGTTAGTGTTGATATTATGATTAGTGCTACTATTAGAATTAATATTAGAGTTCAAGTTAGTGTTAGGGTAACAACTAAGGTCAATAGAGTAATTAGAATTAGCATTAAGATCAGTGTTAGGGTTAGGGTTAGAATTAGGGCTAGGATGATATTTAACCTTATAATTTCACCTAGGGTCAATGGTAGGGTTGGGATGACCAATTTAAAGTTAGGAGTAGTATTATGTTTATGGTTATAATTAGATTTAGGGATATGGTTGGGGGTAGGGTGAGACTAATATTAAAATGACAATTAGTATTATTATGTTAGTGATTATAATCAAAGTTAAAATTAAGGTTAGGGGTGTAATTATGATTAGGGGTTAGATTAGTGTTTGTAATATCCCCTCTAATATTGAAATTTGATATTAAATCACAATAGTCGATAATTCTAGGTACTTGATTAAAAAAATGAAATGATTATTAGATATCTTTATTTTACATCAATTGCAATAATTCATATCTATAATAAATTATTCGATTATCAACATTATGCTCAATCAATCACCTATTATTTATTTAAGGATCAATCTTATATCCACCAATATGATCAACTCATGGACAAACAAAATGAAATCACTCATATCATTCAATTTATATGCACTTATCAACTTTTAGTTTAATTGGAAAAGATAAAAAAATAAATAAAAGTAGTAATTACTTGAGGACAAGCAATTTTGGGAGGGTAGGACTGTGATGTCTAGTTGTAGAACTTGGTAATAACTAAAATAATTAAATAATTGATTAAATAATATATTTAGTTAAACACATATTAAATAGAAATTAAATTAATTAATAATGATGATTTATAAATAAATATATGATAACTAACATATTTAGTTAGTTCATGATCAATCCATGATCAACATTGACATTTATATTTTAAATATATTAACAATACATATTTTACTATATTCAATATCCCTTTACTAAGTCAAAACACTAATTAATAATATGACCATTAGTAAATATTCATAAGGAGAAAAGAAAATAAGAGGGCATTGAAAAACATGAATAATATTGAAAGAGAAACTAACATCGAGGATGTAGAGTATAAAGACATATTAAGAAAAATAAATTAGATAAAACAAGATTTATTAAAGAGGCAGACACCCCCTTGATGACTTAGACCCACAAACAAGAAAATATAGAACATATAGAAAATAAATAACTAGCAGTTGCAATTTTTTGTATGTGCAATGATGAGCCGATATGAGTGATTTGTTTTGTTGGATAGGGAAAATTGGTCACAAATGCTAATTAGAACATAAATAAACTATTTCCCAAAGCTTTAATTTAAGCTGATAACATATTGATAAAGAGCTACTTGAGAAGTATTGAATACAATAACAAGACATATGCAAGGTTAGTATGATGGTACTAACTACATGAGTGGATATACACAATGACCTTATGTTATTGCCATTAAAAAAAAATTATGAATACAGAAAGAGGGAAGTGGTATAATAACAATGCTTTGATATGAGAGAGAGAGAGAGAGAGAGAGAGAGAGAGAGAGAGAGAGAGAGAGAGAGAGAGAGAGAGAGAGAGAGAGAGAGAGTAATGAGCATAAATGTGTATTAACCTAATAACTTAAGTGTAATTATCAAACCTATTATAATTTTTTAATCTATTTAATACTATTTCTAAGTATAATATTAACCCTTATCCTAAGCTTTACCTAGAGATAAACATAAGAATAGTCAATATCCTAAGACTAAAAAAATAAACCTAATGTTAACCTTTACCCTAGCTCTAGCCCTAAGCATGATGTAAATGGTAATCGTAATCCCAATCCTTGATTCTAAGCATAACTCTAACTTAACATTAACCATAAATCTAATGCTAACCCTAACCATGATGTAAACCCCAACCTAGCCATAGTTCTAACCATAAGCACAACTCTAAATCTTGATCCTATTCATAATCCTAATTCTAATCCAAACTATAACCCTAATCCACACCCTAAACATATCTATTTGATATTTAGTTTTTAAAATGTCCAATTTATATATAACACTACTTTATTTCAAATTGTAAGGTAGATTCAGTACATGCATTTTTTCTTACAATTCATTTAGTCAAGGTTATTCAAATGTAAAATTTTAATACCTATTATATATTTGATAGTAAAAATATTGGATAAATAATAATAAGAAAATAAAAATTATGAGTTAGTATTTTTTATTATATTTGTTTATACTTATAAATTTATGCTTTTGATTATGGAAAATAAGTTTTGACGAGGCCCTGAAACCCTACATAACTAAAAGATTAACATAGATAAAGTGCTTAAAGTATCAACAACATAATAGCCATAGGCTAAAACAACAACCTCCCAAAATATAGCAAGATAAAACTAGAAAAAGAAAATAGGGAAGTATAACAAAAAATCAAGAAAGGCCCAAAGCTAGAAGAACAACTTAGGCAATTTCTCTAAGAATTTTCATAGCATGAATCTTCTACTTAGACACTCTTCCAACCACCTCCTTTAGGTCAGAAAGATCTTTATCAAGTTCTTGGGTGTCCTTTTTCTTTGTGCTGGATCTAGTCCTCTTCCTCGATCCATCCTTAGGAGAATTATCTTTACCATGTTGGAAGATTGGTCTTCCTCCTTACTAACCCTATATTCCTCAATTTTTTTTATCAACACCTTTATGTTGTCATTAGAAGCTTTAAGAATGTTATAGCTTTGTTCAATGATTTTTTGCAGGGTGCCCTCCATGCTCTAAACTCTCCTCTTCACTTCCTCCACTTTGTTTTCCATATCCTTTTCCTCCTCGGTTTTCCTATTTTGATTGCTACAATTGTCCCTCTCCAATTTGCCCACTATGTATTTAAGAACTTAGATTTCATGGTAAGTCCATTTTGTGGTTCTATAGCTATCAATTGCATTGTTCTTTGCATTATTAAACACATCCATTTGAGGGTTCTCCTTTGTGATGTTGCTCAAAATAACAAGGGTAGGATCAATAAGCTCTTCCATTTGAATTTTTCCCTCCTTATTCTCCTTAACCAGAGTTTTCATCATCTCTCTCTCTTTAGCCCCATCCTCACAGAAACATTATCAAATTTCCTCCAAACCACATTCTTCTCTTTTCCCAAAATCTTGCAAGTGTAATGGCTAGACCCATATTCCTCAAAACCCTACTCATTCTCTTCCTCGCTCCCCTAATTCTCATCTTCCTCATCACTATCCTTCCCTCCTTCTGCCTTTCCTCCTTGGATTCATTTTTGATATCTTTCCCTCTTTTTAGCCTCCTAAAAGGCTTGCTAGTAGAATCCTCCTCTTCATTGACAGGCATCTTACTAGTAATGTTTCTCTTTCAAGTCCCATCCTCTCCTTATTTTCCTCTTCTTTGAAATTGGTATCTTCCTGTTGTCACCTTCCATATCCATGCCCTCTGCTCTCTCATTATAGTCTCTATAAGATGAGATCTCAAAGCTTTTTTTAGGGTTAGGAGTCTCCTTTTTCTCCATTTTTTGATTTTCTTTTTCCCCTTTTTGTGTTGTGGGGTAGCATCCTCATCCATATCTACATGCATCTCTTGACTATCCTCAGTATCAGATGGGATATTATCTTCTCCTGACTCATCCAACTCATCTTTACCCTCTTTGCCCACCTTTCTATTCTTAATTTCTTTCCCCATTGTCCTAGCCTTAAAAAAATCATAAATTAACAACAAAAGCCCCTCATGGAAGGCTAGATTTCTAATAGGCTTCTCCCCATAGTCATTGATATTCTCATTACTTGATGAATATAGGAAAAAAGGGATTGAAATCTTCACCCCATACATGAAATGGTTAAGTAGAATGAAGTGGTGAACCCGAGGCAGTTGAATCTCATGTCTAGGGAGATGTACTTGATAATAACCCTTGACACAAACCTCCACAATGGATTGATAGAGCTCAACTTGTAGTAGGTACTTTTCTTCACTAAAGCCTTCTTTTCCTCCACATCCTTGGTAAATTTGATCACAACCTACCCAAAAATATGTCTATCTCTATAGAATTTCTTTGCAATAATGTGCATGCCCATTACCACAGAGATAACCTCCTCCGTCACCATGAAATCCACCCCATCAATTTTGGTAATCCCCTTGTTCCAACTCTTAACCATGATATGCATAGTAGAGGGTTTCCACCCATGAAGTCATTCGATGAACATGGTAACTTCACTTTTTCCAAAATGCTTCACACCTTAGAGCGGTGATGCCACTTATCTGCTTCATCCTTAGGTTCTTTCCTATGTCTTTCCCCCACCATATTTTCGTCCTATCTGCAAGCTTTTCTTCTGGTAGTGATATCTTTTGATGCCTGATTCCAATTGATATGTATTGTTTTTGTGGAACTTCTTTTAGCCTCATGTAAATTATACCCAAATTCAGGTCTCAAAGTGTGCTGATCAATATTAATAAGGTGTTTCATGCTTGGGCTATCATACTTACATATCAATTTTTGACACATTTCCTATAGCACATAACCTTTCATAATTGACATTTAATGTTTCTCAATCTGCCTAGGATCCTCTCCCTTTCTATAAAATCTAAGATTTCCAATGGAATATTATGTTTGTCCATCCATATTTTCATTTCATCATTCTTGACTGCCTAGTTGGCCAATCTGTCAGCCACTTGATTAGCTTCCCTAGACTCATGAGCCACATATATATTATAAAGGACTTAAGGATCTAAATGCACTCTTCAATGATATTCACAATCGTCCACATAGGTTCATTCTTCTCGTTGAGATCATCTACTATATTCTTAGAATCTCCTTCCAGCCATAAATTTTTGACTCTCATGTCCCGAGCAAGTTTGATGATTTGATGTGTCACAGTCGCCTTTGCATAGTGATTAGTTTGCATACCCAAAGGTGCAAAAATAGCAACAATTCCTTTGCCATGGGCATTATTGATGATTCGACCCATCGTAGCCTTACCAAGGTTGCCTTTAGTAGCCCCATCAAAGTTTTTTTACACCAACCCTTAGGCGGGAAAGTCCGTCTACAGTCCTCCCTCCTATTTCTATCAATTTCCTTTGTGTTGAGAAGAGGGTTATAACCTTTATTGATAGTATAGTTCTCTAACAAAGCGTTAAGGCTTTTGTGGAAGACAACTTTGGCATTAGTTTCTTTCTACCTAAAAATTATGTTATTCCGCTCCTTCCACAATCCCCAAAAGACATGAGGCAAAGTCTATTTCCACAAGCCCTTATTCACATCCACAATAGCTCCATGGTGCCATTGTTCAAAAAGATCTATAGTGTTACTGGGAAAACACCAGGTCACCTTGAAGAAAGACAAGAAATAAGACCATATGGTCCACACTCTCACTATGGTTTTTGCATAGAATGCATCTATTAGGCATCATATGCCCCCTCTTGGTAAGGTTGTCCATTGTCAAGATATGGAATTGGAGCATTATCCAAAAAAAAAATGTTGATTTTGGGAATAAGGCCAACATACCAGGCTTTGGTCCAAATAGGGATTGTTTCGATGTTTTGCATGGTTTTGTAGCCCGAGGCAACAGTGTAGTTTTTGTCCTTAATGTCCCCCCAAATAATGGCATCCTTATTGAGGGATAGAGGGATATGCATAAACATGTCCATCAACAAATTTAGCTCCTAGGACAACTTAGTTAGATTCACCCATTCATTATTGACCATATAGTCACTCACTCTATAGTAAAATCTTTCCATACATAAGTTTTCCCATCTATTATATGGCTTGATGTTCCATAAGGGCCCTTTTCTTAGCCAATCATCATGCCAAAAATTTAAATCTTCACCATTGTCATGTTTCCATTTCACTTTCTCAATGGTTGTGCCCTTATTCCTCATAATGTCATTCCAGATGTTGGATCCCCTTGGGTCATAGTCCCTACTGATGAACTATTTGAAATTAATATTAGCTGCATATTTGTCCTTCAAATTATCTTTCCATTCCCCTATGGAGTTAAAAATCCTCCATATCTATTTAGCTTGCAGAGCCCTATTGAACTTCTTTAGGTTACTAATAAATTTATATTAAATTTATTTTGTATATATTTTAAAAATAAAACTAAACTACTTGTTTCACCTTGTTGTACCTTTATCAATTTTTGTTTTGTTATCGGTTAAACATTACTTGTTCTTGTATTTTCTTGTTTGAGTTCTACCTTTTTAGGTTCAAAGTAGATCAATTCACTATATCCTTCTAGTTTCTTTTCATTGTCTTCTTCATTTTGTTCTGAAAATTCATCAATCCTTACATTAACACTTTCTATTATTTTGTTTGTCTTCTAATTCAAACACTTGTAATCTTTTCTTTTGGTAGAGTACCCTGGAAATATTCATTGATCACTTTTACTATCAAACTTCTCAGTATTATCATCCATTTTGATATAACATTTACTTGCAAAAAAATATAAAGTAATTGGCATTAGATGTACATCTATACTGGGTTTCATACGGTGTCTTGTTTACTCCTTTCTTGAATTGTACTTGATTAGTGTGTATATAGCAATACCAACAACTTCTCTCCAAAATTTCTAAGCAATCCCTTTTTGACCTAATAAAGTTCTAGTGCATTCTACAATAGATTTGTTTCTTCTTTCTAAAATTCCATTTTGTTGAGGCATTATTGATGCAATCAATTGTATTTTGATTTCATGTTCATCACAATATTCATTGAATTCATTTGAAGTAAACTTGCCATCTCTATCTCATCTAAGACATTTCAAAGTTCTTCCAATTTCTTTCTCAACTCTAGCTTTGTACATTTTGAGAATATGTAAAACATTTGATTTAAGAACATTACACAAATCATACTTGAATAGTCATCAACAAATAATACAAAGCTTTTATCTCCATGATAGCTTTCTAGTCTGATTATTTCACATAAATTTGTGTCTACCATGTCTAAAATGTGTTATGTAGACCTTACTTGAGAAACTTGAACTAGTCATCTTCCCTAATTGACATTCCTTACATATTGTGTTTTCTGATTTGTTTAGTATTAGTATCCCTCTAACACTTTTATTCTTGCTAACTTTTACTTCATTATAAAATTTCACACGGTAAAGTATCTTATGCCACAAACAATGACCAAATGTAGTATTCAACTTGAAAAGGTTACCTCTTGTATATTCATTGGTAGATATGGCTTCACTAGTCTTTCCAAATATCTTACATTCTCCATTACTAAAATCAAATTTGAATCCTTTGTTATTCAATTGAGATACACTTAACAATTTGTGCTTTAATTCATCAACCCAATAAACATCTTCACAAGTAATTTCATCAGTTAAATCAATAGAACCTATACTTCTTATTACACGGGGCTAACCATTCCCAAATATGACCGAACCTCTATCACATCGCTCCATGGTTATGAATTTGTCCTTTACTCTAGTCATATGATGTGTGTAACCATTGTCAATAATCCAATTATTGTTACAGTTCATGCTTGAGATCAAAGTCTTTTCTTTGTTGGTTTTAGTGTTGTCAGTGGAGGGGTCTTCTTTTACTACAACAACCTCTATTTCCTCATCATTATCATCTCCATCAATATTTTATTCATTCTCTTCATCTTCAACTATGTAACATAACTTCTTTCTCTTTTGAATGAAATCTTTGTATTTCTTGTATTTATCCTTCTTTTCTTCATCATGCTCCTTTTTTGCTTTGTTAGGACATCTGTGTGCAGGGTGACTAGTATGTCTGCGATTCCAACATGCAATAGGGATTCTTCTTTGCATCTTCCTTTTACTTTTGGAAATCTCTTGGATATTAAAGCTTCAAGTTCCTCTAACTCTTTCTCTTTAGCAACTAGACCTTTATAGTCATCAAATTCATAAACAACAATTTTTCCTTTCCTAGATGATCCAACATTTGTTGATGCTTCAAATGCAACTTTAGAAGTAGGTTGGATATTATCATAAGTACTCCATTCAAATGTTTTACATCTACCAATAAGTGAATCAATTATAATCTTATTTTTATCAATTGTCCTTAACCCTTGTATAGAAAAAACTCTAATTACATACCTATATAGACATGTTCTGAGCATCTTACTAACAATTTCATTTTCTTTGATTATGTTTCCTCCTTCTTTGATGTCTGAAACAATCTCCTTTATCCTTTTTCCATACTCTGCAATAGTTTCATGTTCATGCATCTTCATTAAATCATATTTTCCTTTCAAACCATCAACATTTTCCTACAAGACATGTTCATCTCCTCCATGTATTATCACTAGCTTCTCTCACATTTGTTTGGTGGAAGGAAGATTTTTGATGTTAACATATTCTAAGTTGTTCAAGGCACTTGCAAGTTCTATCATCGTCGAGTTATGGATCAACTATTTTTTTTCTTTGTGCATCAATAGGATTACCGATAGGTGTTGTGTATTCATTGGTAAGATAGTCCACTGCATTTCCTAACAGCCCTAATAGGTGCCACTTCATACTGATCACCCATGAGTTTCAAAATCATCCACATTCTTGTTGAACTTAGGTGTGTCCTTCCTGTACATCTTGATATCTTTAGCCTTAGTTGTTGAGCCTTTTGAAAATTAGGAAACCAATGTTCTGATAGAAATTGTAGGTATAGGAAAGATTATTGAGAGGGGTGGGGGGAAGGGGCGAATCGATAAGCACCAACGCAAAAAAAATTCACAATCCCAAAGCTTCTTCAAATAGATTTACCATTTAAAACTTAGTTAACCTATAATAATATTATTGATTATGAAAACTATAAACATCCATGCAATACATAGAAAACATCGACCCAATACTAACACCAATATTTATCTCGTAGAAACCAGTTAAGGGTTACAAAAGAACTGTTAAATGCTACCTGGATAAGGGATTCCCCTGGAGACCTGTTAAAGTCATATACCATGTTAGGAGTAAATTGGTTAAAGGATTTTACACTCTTTTCATAATGCTATTTTGTTAAAGGATCTATAATAGAGTTTATTAGGGTCACCCGATTAAGAAATTTTATTGTCACAATTGTTAGGGAGTAAGCTTAAAGTTGATGCTTCTCGTCAAGGTGATTCGTGGCTCTATAATGAGATTATGGTGCTAAAGAAAAAAATTTGGGGATATGTAGAAAGATTTGGTTTAGGAAAAAAATGTTAAGAGCCCATTTGTAAAGCTAAATTTGTAATATTCTTGACAAACTTAAGGAGTATGAACTAGAGCTCTGTCATTTGACCAAGGATAGTGGGCAGAAGATGGAGCTTGTTTATGCTTGCTAACTTTTACTTCATTATCAAATTTCACAGGGCAAAGTATCTTATGCCGTAAACAATGACCAAATGTAGTATTCAACTTGAAAAGGTTACCTCTTGTATATTCATCAGTAGATATGGCTTCACCAGTCTTTCCAAATATCTTACATTCTCCATTACTAAAATTAAATTTGAATCCTTTGTTATTCAATTGAGATACACTTAACAAATTGTACTTCAATTCATCAACCCAGTAAACATCTTCACAAGTAATTTCATCAATTAAATCAATAGAACCTATACCTCTTATTACATGGGGCTAACCATTCCCAAATATGACGAAACCTCTATCACATCACTCCATGGTTATGAATTTTTCCTATTCTCTAATCATATGATGTGTGTAACCATTGTCAATAATCCAATTACTGTTATAGTTCACGCTTGAGATCAAAGTCTTTTCTTGTCGATTTTAGTGTTGTCAGTAGAGGGCTCTTTTTTAACTACAACAATCTCTATTTCCTCATCATTATCATCTCCATCAATATTTTATTCATTCTCTTCATCATCAACTATGTAGCATAAATTCTTGTTCTTTTAATTGAAATCTTTGTATTTCTTGTATTTATCCTTCTTTTCTTCATCATGCTCCTTTTTCAGTTTGTTAGGACATGTGTGTGCAAGGTGATTGGTATGTCTATGATTCCAACATGCAATAGGGATTCTCCTTTGAATCTTCCTTTTCCTTTAGGAAATGTCTTGGCTTTAAAGCTTCAAGTTCCTCTAACTCTTTTTCTTTAGCAACTAGACCTTTATAGTCATCAGAGTCATAAACAGCGATTTTTCCTTTCCTAGATGATCCAACATTTGTTGACGCTTCAAATGCAACTTTAGAAGTAGGTTGGCTATTATCATAAGTACTCCATTCAAATGTTGTACATGTATCAATAAGTGAATCAATTATAATCTTATTTTTATCAATTGTCCTTAACTCTTGTATAGCAAAAACTCTAATTGCACACCTCTATAGACATGTTTTGAGCATCTTACTAACAATTTCATTTTCTTTAATTATGTCTCCTCCTTTGATGTTTGAAACAATCTCCTTTATCCTTGTTCGATACTCTGCAATAGTTTCATGTTCATGCATCTTCATATAGTCATATTTTCATTTCAAATTGTCAATATTTTCCTACAAGACATGTTCATATCCTCCATGTATTATCACTAACTTCTCTCACATTTGTTTGGTTGGAGGAAGATTTTTGATGTTAACATATTCTAAGTTGTTCAAGGCACTTGCAAGTTCTATCATCGTTGAGTTATGGATCAAATTTTTTTTTCTTCTCTGTGCATCAGTAGGATTACCAGTAGGTGTCGTGTATTCATTGGTAAGATAGTCCACTACATTTTTTGAGAGTCATAATAGGTACAACTTCATCTTGATTACCCATGAGTTTCAAAGTCATCCACATTCTTGTTGAACTTAGGTGTGTCCTTCTTGTACATCTTGACATCTTTAGCCTTAGTCATTGAGCTTTTTGAAAATCAAGGAACCAATGTTTAGATACAAATTGTAGGCATAGGAAATATTACTGAGAGGGGTGGGGGGAAGGGGTGAATCGATAATCACCAACCCAAACAAAATTCACAAGCCCAAAGCTTCTTCAAATAGATTTACCAATTAAAACTTAGTTAACCTATAATAACATTACTGATTATGAAAACAGTAAACATCCATGCAATATGTAGAAAACATCCACCCAATACTAACACCAATATTTATCTCATAGAAATGAGTTAAGGGTTACAAAAGAACTGTTAAATGCTACCCAGATAAGGGATTCCCCTGGAGAACTGTTAAAGTTATATACCATGTTAGGAGTAAATTGGTTAGAGGATTTTACATACTCTTTTCATAATGCTATCCTGTTAAAGGATTTATAATAGAGTTTGTTAGGGTCACCCGATTAAGAAATGTTATTGTCACAATTGTTAGAGAGTAAACTTAAAGTTGATGCTTCTCTTCAAGGTGATTTGTGGCTCTATAATGAGATTATGGTGCTAAAGAAAAAATTTTGGGGATATGCAGAAAAATTTGGACCAGGAAAAATGCTAAGAGCCATTTGGAAAGCCAAATTGGTAATATTCTTGATAAACTTAAGGAGTATGAATTGGAGCTCTGTCATTTGATCAAGGATAGTGGGTAGAAGATGGAGCTTGTTACTTTCAGTTTATGTGCTATTGCAGCTAGTTTAGGTAAGAAAAACAATGAGGAGATTATGTCTCTTAATACTGTTGAAGCTAACAACCTAGGAGGTCCAATTAAGAGAACTAGGCAAAGTATGAAGAAAAAGGTTATTGAGGTTCTTGGGTCTACTACGGTTGATATCATTTGGAGTACTACGGAGGTAGGCAAGGAGGTAGCAAATATCATTAAAGAGCTTCTTTAGGTGTTGGTTAGGTTCGCTGGTGTGCTAGTTTTTGGTTTGTGTTGTTTTGTTAGTTTTGTTTTTTGTTGTTTCCAACTTTTTGTTTTAAACTCTAGGTTCCAGGTCCTTGTAGAACATGAGTTTGATTCTGTTTGGTTTTATGCTAGTGGTTTCAGGTCCTTGTAAAACCTGATTTTTTGATGTTTTGTGGTGAACTTAGGTTTCAGGTCCTTATAAAACCTGGTGATGTATCTTGCTTATCTTTAGCTTTTGTAAAGGGTTTCAGGTCCCTTCAAAACCTATTTTTGCATTAATCTAAACTATAAATGATCTGTAGTTTACACTAACACTTTCTTAATAAGATCCAATAAAGCTCCTTAGTAAAACAACATACCAATCCAATCCTTTGTTCTGATATGTATCTTCCTTTATAATCGCAACAAACTTCACCAACTATCTTCTTTGTTTCATCATTTTCTAGCCACAATATTCTTTTACTCCTCTATCATGATACAATTGCAACAAAAGAATCTCGTCAAGTAGAAAATCTTGTTCACAAACCCTAAACCTAGATCCAACAATCCAAGTCTAATGATTCAATTAGCTTGATATATCATTTTTCCATAATTCATTTTGACCTTGTAGAAACTTCTTAAAAAATCTCCCTTAAACATATTACCATGATCCTTGTGTCATCGCCTTTTACCTTCGATAACATTTGAGTCATCCAACTTCCAATTTTATAATTATATCTTGAAACTTGTGATATTGCTATCATGATTTAATTGTGTAGTTTTTGTGTCAAACTCATTAACCCATAACTACATAGTTGATTCCTAATAGCAATATCACAATTAAACTTGTTGCGGAAATCATCTCCTACTTATCATCTTGAAACTTCTTCAACTACTCCTTATTTGCCTATAAGTCTTCACTATCTCTTATAAGACCATCTTTGTATCGATAAGATTCCATTCTAGTTTATAAATAAGACAATAATTTACCAATAAGTGTCATGTTCTTTACTGTCTTTTAACTATCCAAATTACCTTCTCCTTCACTCATATCCTGACCAACATCTTCATGAATAGTATCCATCAGTAAAATTAACTAACTCCTTAGCATATATTGATAAGCAATCAAATCATTCATCTATCCACCATTTTTTGTCTCAATTGTTACCCGATAAGATTACTATCGACATATCCTTTACATTACTTAACATCTCATTGTAACAACAATATTTTTCTTTTGAAAAATATGGTAACAAGTCAAAACATCATGCGAAATAGTTTGACATCAATGACAAATAGTATAACTGATTAGATCATGTTATCAATCATATTATATCCTTACTTTATTAGCAACAACAATATCATCAACTAACTAAAGTAGTTATGCCAATAATATCCCTAAAGTAGTTATGCCAACACTTAATATCTATTAAATACATCAAGAGATATCCTTCTTGAGGTGCCTATTTTCAATGAATTGAAACCTACAACAAGCACCCCAAGAAGGATTTATCTCAGTGTATTTTATATATAATAAGTATATATGTGGTAGTTAATAGGTCTAACTAAAAGCTTAGATTTAAAAAAAAATAGTTAAGGTGTTAGATTGTGAAGTACCATAATGAAAGTTGCCTTGCACATTTGTTGTAAAAAGTAAACATATACATATGTACATCTAAAATAGAGAACAAATTATTTTACATTCACAGATGTAATTATAGTGACAACAAGACGTAAAATGTAATAGCATGAAAACATTAACAAAAATTAGTATTTTAAAAAATTCACAAAACTAAACACAATTCACATATATTTCAAAAAAAAAAAAAAAAAAAAAACTAAAACTATATAATAAATCTTATGTAAATAAAACAATACAACTCTTCAAATAAAAGCAATATAAATAGAACTAAAATGATTAACAATAAATTAAAAAAAGCCCCTTTCAAATAAATAAAAATAAATTTCTATAAAGTAAAATAATTGCTAAGTAATTTTAAAATTAAATGAAACTCTTAAACAAATATGATAGTGTAAAAACAAGAATAATTTTTTTGGTCGTTATTAAATAGATATATCCAAAATATCTCTACTGACGCTAAATATTTTAGAATCCACTCATTAGGCCCTAATATCCAATCAACTTATTATAATTTAAACTTTATACTAAAACCAAATTTAATCAAATTAAATAGCACTCAAGCTAATATGGCGGGTAAAAGTGGTTGACAAATTCTTGTGCAATTTGAAATGCTGGATATTATTTTTAAAATTTAAGCATAAGCGTATAAAAAGCCGCTGGATGGACTAACCGTTGGAACAAAATCGAAATACTGCGCTGCTCAGTCCTCACAACACTTTGTACGGACCTCCCAGAAACTGATGCCACCAACAATTCAAATATCTGTTGCAATTCAAGTTAAAAGATCCTCACCCTGCCCTGGAGCTTATAAATGGTAAAGCCAAAATGGAGATTCACGGAAAGAGCTTGATCGGTGTGGGAGTCGAGATTATGATAATAATTGAACAGAAATGGTAAGCAATTCAAAATATATCTTTTGCTTGCATCTGGAATTAAAATGACGAAACTTTGGATTCACAAGAAGCAAGTGGGATCACAAAGTCGAATCTTTGAAATAGCCTGAGCTGTTTTATAGAGAGGTGGAAAAGGGATGAAAATGGCTCTCAAATCCCCTGCAAAGAAGATCAATAGTAATTGTGATGTTGACTCAAGTTCCTCCCAGCCAAGAATGTATTCTTCTGCCGCCGCCGCCAAGAGTAGTTTTGCTCAATTTAAGGAGAAGTTTAAAGCTTTGACACAAAGTCATTCGGAGAAGACTGGCGAGTCACCGACTGAATCATCTAAATTTCCACCCAAGCCACCTAAGGCAGAAAAGAGGAATTCGCCGGCAAAAAGTCCAGTGCCTAAGTATGATGAAAGAATGAGTAGAAGTACCCCTTTAGATCGGTGTGGCTGGATCACTAAAACGGCAGCAAAAGAGAAAATGTCGACTCCCTTTCCAAGCAATTCCTTCGGTGTGGGAAGTTCAAGGCTTCGCTTTAATCCTTTGGAGGGTTTCTGCTGTACTGTTCCAAAGGCAGAGTCGGAAGATGGACATTTTGAAGGTGGAAATGTGAATAGGAAGGGAAAACAGGGGCAGGTTTCTGAATATACGCAGAGGATAATGGTTTATGTGAGGGTGAGGCCTTTGTCTAAGAGAGAAGAGGAGTTGGGTGCGTGTAGTTGTGTTAGTAGTGTTAACAACAAAGATCTGTTCCTGAAGGAGATTGGAAACAAGGGTGACTTTTTGAGGTCTAAGAGGAATTGTACTCGGACTTATACTTTTGATGCTGTTTTCCCACAATCCGTTGAGCAACAAGAGGTTTATAACACCAGGTATCAATTTTTTTTAATGTCTAAAGTTCGAAATGGTTAAAAAACAAGCTATAGAGAAATTGAACAAGATCCAGGGATTGTACATCCTATCTAAAAACAGAGGTGATAAATTTGAATCTGAATCATCTTTTTGCTTTTCGCTTGTTCCGGTAGGAGAACACTAACAATAAAAAGTACGATTTTAATGATTCTGATAAAATTAACGTGGTTTTAGATTTGCAGATTCCATATTCGAATTGAAATATATCTTGTGTGTCATCGAATGATTGACTCATGTCTGTTATTATGAAGTTTCCTTTTAGCATTACCATCTAACGATAAGAGATGTCTACGATCTATAATATTACATTCATGCTTTTGGGTAAGATTGTGTGCGAGTTTATCAGCAATAATGTTTCAAATCATACTCAATGATCCATTAGTAAGATGAGAGAGCTAAGAAACGATGATACTGATAAACTCACACAATCTTACCCAGAAAAGTGGATATAATAATCACGATCTTTGTCACGTTCCTTGGGGACGCTGACTGGTCACTTGCTATCTTGCTATATAATACAATGTCATTACAATTAATTGTAATCTTTAACTTTGTGAACATCGGTTTGTCTTTCATGGAGCATTCATAAAATGTAATATTAGACTTTTGTCTTGAAGATCTCAATTTTACCTCAATTTGTAGATCAGTGCCATTCTCTCTGACGACTGCTTTGCTGCTGTCCCCTCGACATCCCCAAATTTAAGCCCTTGGCCCCCTATTCCTGAACCCTGTCCCTGTATCCCTATATTCTGCTGTTACGAAACTCCATTGAACCATGATTATAGTCAAAGTCGCAGGATACACGGAATTTTATGGATGAAATTCAAATTCCAGCGAATTTTGATCCTTTCTGAACTTCATTTTTATGATATTTAATATAATATTGTTATTTAGTTATTTAACAATGTCAACCTATTTTGACAATTTTGTAGATATATTACTTATATTTAAAAATAAATAAATTTATATAAGATAAATTTAATGTCAATTTTCTGAAAATTTTTACCCTTACCAAAGTTCATTCAAATTTTATGATTGACGAACTTGAATTTGAATTCAAACCTTGTGACTTAAGTTATAAATGTATAATTAATGACCTGTAGCTTAATGGTCAATGATTATCACACCTGAAGAAAATTATAGAAATGGTAGCTTCATATGATGACTTTTCTGAGTAAAATGCATTGATCCCTTGCGTGTATCTCTATATTCTCTGCATCTCTATTCTTTTTGATAGAAAGATCCCTTGTTATCAACTTTATCGGATATCCTAATGGATTGATATCAAGTTTCTTTAAGCTGTTAAGCATTGTGACTAGCAACGGTACAATGTCTTCCCCTAAGAACATTTTAGCTATATGCAGTTTGTCTAAAGTAGATTAACTCAGATTAATTTTCATTTTAGAAGTGTTTTGGGGTTTGCTAAATATTATTACCCGGCATATTGATTGGAAAGAATCCTATCCAGCACTGCAGAGCTTGTTGATGTTGTTCTCCAAGGAAGAAATGCATCCGTATTTTGCTATGGAGCGACAGGGGCAGGCAAAACCTATACGATGTTGGGAACTGTTGAGACTCCAGGAGTGATGGCCATGTCAATCAAAGATTTGTTTGCAAAACTTGACCAGCAGAAGTGTTCCTCTGAGCCAGTGATTTTACTTTCTTATCTTGAGATTTACAATGAATCTGTCCAGGACCTCCTCTCACCTCGAAGACCACTTGTTCTCAGAGAGGATAAACAGGTTTTTTATATTAGTCTTATTAAATTTCCACGATCTATTTGAAATGTAAAATTTTGTTTCTAGATTTGATTATGTATATTTTTTTAGCATCAAAGTTTCAAATTACACTCTGTGATTATGTATATTTTTTTAGCATCAAAGTTTCAAATTACACTCTGTGATCCATGTTCAAGATGACAGAATGCAAGAATGAAATAATCCTATCCCAAACTCTTTGTGTGAGCACATCGGACTTCTTTTATTAACCTGATGAACTGATAACATTTCAGGGCAATGTATCTTCACTAGGGGTCACTCAATTTAGGGCTCGTTCAACTAAAGAGGTATGGTGTTCATTTCTCTCTTCAATATGAGATGTACAAGAAAGACGACAAATCGTTAACGCACTTGTATAATCGGGCTCGCAGGTAATGGAATTGCTTCATCAAGGAAATCAGAACAGAACTACAGAGTCCACTCGCATGAATGAGACTTCATCTAGATCTCATGCCATCTTGCAGGTTGGCATTTTATACTTGAACTGGGTCTTCTAGTTTTACAACTATGGGTCTCTCAGTAGAGAATGTTTTTGTTGGCAAAATGTTCACTACTCTCTTCAGGATTCATGACAAAGGCTTAGCTACTTCCTGTGTACTATATGTTGAGTGGTTGTATTGGGCACTGACAAATCGGTCTTTTGGTGCAATGGCAACCCCACTCTAACAAATGTTATTAGAGCTTGGTCACAAGTTCGAATCTTCAGATCCTCGGATAACATTGAAGGAGAGATTGTTGGCAAAATATTCAGTGCTCCCCTTGGAATTTGTGACAAGGGTTTACCCACATCCTATGTATTATAAGTTGAGTGGTTGTATCAGGCACTGACATAATTTCTATTGTAATGTATTGCTGTAGGTTCTTGTGGAATACAAAGCAATTGAGGGGTCAAGAACTGCTACTCGCATGGGCAAATTATCTCTAATAGATCTGGCAGGATCTGAGAGGGCTACTGCTACAGATCAAAGGACAGCCAGATCTGTCGAAGGAGCCAATATAAACAAATCCCTACTGGCCCTTAGTAGCTGCATAAATGCTCTGGTAGAAGGGAAAAGTCACATACCTTACAGAGATTCTAAACTTACAAAGCTTCTCAAGGTATGAATTATATCATCTCTGGGACGCTGCTTTTTCCTAGAAAAGACATTGTGAGTTTTACATTTTTACATTACACCGTGCATAAAAAAATTGACCAGCAATTGGAATTGAATGTGTACTTCTACTTCACTGATCACAAATTTTCGCATTTTTATAAAACAAGTATCCATAAGGTTACTGAACAGAGCATTTGGTAATTTTTCATATGAAGACTGTGAAAACCCATGGTAAGCCCCTTACACTTTGCATCACTGTGAGGCATAGAAAACTACCTTGACCTTAACAAAGGAACTATTACTATCCCTTAGCTATTAATGTAAGTGCCCCCAAATTTGCTTAAGGAGGTTTTCACAGTTTTTCTCTGAAGTGCTAAATTTCTTTGTGCTATTGCAATGCAAAGTTTTTCAGTGATAACTTACTTAGAGCTTGAGTAATTACAGGATTCCTTAGGTGGAGCTTGTCAAACTGTCATGATTGCAAATATCAGTCCAAGTCATTTATCCTATTCTGAAACACAGAACACTCTTCACTGGGCAGATCGGGCAAAAGAAATTCGTACAAGAGTAAGCTATGACCAGATTCTGTTCAATTTAAATGTTTAACAGTTAAGGTGAATTTGGAACCGGTCAAGGAATAGATCTTTAAATGGGAAGGTCTATGATATTGCAGGTCTGCGTATCAAATGAAGTGGTGGAGAAACCTGAAATTCAAACTGAACAGTCCAGGCTGCTGCTGGAAATGCAAAAGGAGATTAAACAATTGAAAATGGAAAATGATCAACTGCAACAAAGGCTGATTACTATGGAAAGCCAAAGAATAGCTTCTACTCCATCTTGTTCATGTTCATGCCGCGTGCTTACTTCACCTTGTACCGACCATATTCGCATACCCGAGTTGTCCAACAATGCTCATCAAGCGGAGGAACAACATTCTCATGAGGAAGACAACATTCAAGAACTAGAGAGTAACCTCCAACCTTTAAAAGAGGACTCCAAGGTTGCGAAAATGGAGTCTGCTGTAATGGAGAAGCAGTTCGGCACCCATCTAATATCTCTGAAAGAGGAGTACAAGGGTGGTATCATGCACAAGCTTTGTGAAACAGCAACTGGCCTAGAACAGGGAATTCAGAGTAATAAATTTGGCCCAATAAGTACTCACACTTCTTCAACAGAGCCTCTGCCATCTACTGAACAACCAATTCGGAAAACTATTTCAGGCTCTCAAAATATTAATGACATTATTCATCCAAAATCAGATCAATGGGAAAGGAAATCTGGCTTCTTAGATGTACAACCGAAGAGCTCATCTCCAACTCAATCTGTTGAATTTTCATTGCCTGCACCAGGGAAGAAGCGCGCCTTTGGGGATATCACCAACAGACCTGCAGCTCCAAAAAACAGAAATAGAATCGACACCAGGGATGCACCCTCCATGCTTCTGCAGGTAAGCCACATTTTCGTTACAATCTCTTTTTCTTTCGAACAGCCATAGTTCTCGTTGAATCGCGTGCTGATTGCTTCTAGTATTCGACACTTAAATATAACTAAAAGCATACAGATCTTAGGTTCCAGTTTTAGCTGGTTTACTGAAAATATTAGTGTATCACATTTAGCCTAAGAATCTCAAACACAAAAGCGTGGATAAAGAAAAATGTTGGGAAAAATGAATCATACCCAAATCCTAATTAAGAGCATACATAATACCCATTTGAAGAACGCCACTGCATTGAGAAACCCTAGCTTCTAGCTGAGGTTAATCCATGGAAACTAACACTGTTCGTGTGGCTTGCATATCATTTCTTCCTGTCATTGCTTTTAGTTTTCTTCTAAGAAAGTGTGTTTACAATTACTATAAATTGCCGACGCTCCAAATTTCTAAGATGAATTTGTTATGTACCTTCAGCCAGGATTTTATCGTGAACTATCCTATAATTGAGGGCGTGGATCAAGTAGGGCCCAGGCAGCGTTCTGCGCATTAAATTCACAAAATTCGTATCAGGAAAGAAAGCTCCATGTAAACTGTTGCTGTGGCTGTCTCCTGCAAGTGCCTGAAGCATGGCTTGGATGTACCAAAAAATTCGGGTGTTGTAAATGTAACCAAGAGTTCGATTTTAGTCTCATGCCGGAAGACCGATTGGTTCGGAAAGTTTTCCCAATTTGGAGTGAATAGTTAGGTTGGCAAACTCTACGACTGCACTAGATATAATTTATGAGTTTAATTTATTTATATATTAGTAAAGAGGAAAGAAATAGCAGATTATTATTTATTTGTCTATTAGGAAGCTTTGTACATGTAGTAATCGAAATATTTATTAAGAATATTTTAAAAAACATTAGTGCAAATGATTACTACCAGTATACTACAAATTATTAAATAAAGTTTATGTTTAATTTGTAAATTATTATATTTATATTTTATAAATAAAATTAGGAAAAAAAAAAAATTCTTCAACAACATAAATCAAAAGAGTGGTGTAGATTTAAGGGAATAAAATGGTAGTCTTATTTCTTTTGTTTTATGACTAGACTTAATTAATGAGCTCCAAAATTAAATGTTATGTTATGAATTATTATACTATGAACAAGACATTTTTGTTTTATATTAGGAGTAAGTTTGTTGCTTGATAATTAGTCTTAAATAATTAAAACTATATACTTTTGATTCAACAAAATTTAGTATAAATTAAGAATTAAGGGTTGTATGTAATTTTGTTGATTATTGCATTTTGATATCTAATTTTATGTTATGAAAGTAAACATAAAAAGATAGAGGTGTTTTATGATTGAAGAATAAATGTTGTTTATTAAAGATTATATTATTATTATTGTTATTAGTAGTAGTAGCAGTAGCAATAGTAGGAGTAGCAATCGTAGTGGTAGTGGTAGTGGTGGTAGATGTAGCAGAGGTGGTAGTCATAGTAGTGGTGATAGTCATGGTGGTGGTGGTGGTAATAGGCCACAAATGAATCACCATAAATTAAAACTCATTAACTTAATTGATCATCACATAAAACATTAAGCAAGTGATGATAAGAACCAACAATGTGAGAACCCCTAGATTTTATATGTGGGAAACTCAAACTGGTAAAAATCACAATGAGCACTTGCCCATAAAGAATATGTCATTGATATATAGATCATATTACAAAATATGGTGTTTGCAACCAAAGGCATACCACCAATACAATAATGAATTAAAATAGGAGCTCACTGTTGTTGGCTTGAAAATAGATGCTCGCTACTAAATCAACAAGATACATTGAAACAAACCTAAGAATCATAGCCTTAGGAACATACAACTCTTTACTAAGATAAAGAAAGATTATCTTGACAATGTAGCTTATCTGCACAATATTTCAACCATCACAAACACATTGTCACTACCTTTTCTTCTTCTAGCACTAGGATTGGACTCTGCTCTTTTGACTATAAATATTCAATAGTTTGTGTTTTTTTTTTTATTAATAAGAGATCAAAGCCAAGATTTATTATTATTATTGTGTGTTGTGATTAATTATTATTATTTATTAGGCTTGAATAGACTTGAACCCAAGACCTCCCAAATAAGAGGCTCACAATTTACCATTGTGTTGTAGGCTCTTGCCTTTTTTACTAGTTAGTGTATTATTGATGCAGGAGCATCCTAGGTTATTTTATTATCTTGTTTGGGATTAGACTAGATCTGCTTGATGACTTCCTTGAACCTACTTGATAGTTTTTGTTGCAGTTGGCTCAGTGGATTTGTTTTGCCTTTTTTTTCCAAGTTGGCTTGACTTGGCTCAATAAGTGTGTTCGTCGAGTTATTCCTTTACTTCGTTCATCAAGTTTGTTTGGTGGCATGTCTGATTTTGTTCAGCAATGCTTTGATTCTTTGTCCACCAAGTTGTCTATTTGGTTATTCTTTGAGAGTTGACCTATGCATTTAATTTGTGATTTGGATTTAATGTATGAGGTTGGTCATTGGGAAGTGTGTAGACCTATTTTGGGTCATTGATTTATCTAATGTAGATCTATAGTCTTTTGTAAGCCATTTTGGCAAGTAGAAATAAGGAGTCAAATCCTAGGTTTAGGGAGGTTAAGAGGAAGCTTTAAGAAGTCTAGAGTCTAGAAGATCGTGGATCACACATGATGTATGAAGAATATCTTATGTAATTGAATCTTTATACTTGGCTATAATTGGGAAGGCCTACAATTTGACATGTATGCAGTAAATTATTAATTTGATAAAGATCTATTGTTTCCTCTCTTTATGGTATTGCTACTTGGTTATTTCATTTTCATTGTGTTATCTCTGCAAGGTTGCATGGTAACTGGATGAGCCTATGGCCCTAGCTATCATCTTACCTTGTGTCAGTTGGTATTAGATAAAAGGTTATTTTTATGGAGTTTTGTGTCGTGAAGAACCCTAGTTGGATTGGTTGTAGGGTGACAAATATGATTTTTGACCTATAACTTGCAAAGGGTTACGATCTTACATGAACCTATTGTCAAGATGGTTTGAGGTAGAGGAAATGCAGACAATGCTATTATGGATGTTGAGATAGACCAAAGGAGAGGAGTACATCTTGATGATGTTAGCGATGATGAAGTAGTAGTAGCACCTAATCGTGAACTTGAAGTAGAAGAGAATGAAGAGTCTTTTGAGGGTTTTGTCGAGGGAAAATTCTAAACATGTTGTTGAAGTTGCTAGTTATGATACAAAATTGGATACTAATGCCTTGTTGGATTGGATCTCTAAGATGGAGAAGTTCTTTGAGTATGAAGGAACCCTTGACAATAGGAAAGTGAAGATAGTAGTCACAAAGTTGAAAGGTCATGCTTTGCTTTGGTAGGAACATTTGCAAATAGATAAACAAAGAATATGAAAAAGATAATATTAGAACTTGGGTAAAGATGATAAGTAAACTAAAGAAGAGGTTCCTCCTTGCAAATTGCCAAGTTAATTTGTTGAGGAAAATGAAAAAATTGAGGTAGAAAGATATGATTGTAAAGGCTTATACTGAGGAGTTCTACAAGTTAGATATAAGATCTAGACATGTGGATGATGAGTTTGAGAAAGTTACTATATACCTAAGTGGATTGAGGACTGAAATTCAAGATGAGATCAATTATGTGAAAATGGATAGTGTAAAAGAAGCATACTAGTATGCCTTGAAAGATAAAGAGGTTTTAACAAAGAGGCATGAGAAAAGACAAGAGGAAGTGGTGAAAGATTTCAAAGAGGTAGATGCACATTGTATGGAGAAAATAGAAGATTTGATGGTACAACACAAGATAAAGGAAAAAATGAATGGAAAGATGAAGATAAAGGAAAGACCAAATGGAAAGGTGGTAGTTCACATCGAGGAAGAGGTAGTTTTTACCAAGATGGCTATAGTAGAGAAGGATTTCATGGAACTTGCTTTAACTATGTAGAAGAGGGTCATAGAGCCTTGGAATGTACTTATTCTGAGAAAAAGATAGGAAGTGGTGGTAGAAGTTCCTTGGCTCAAGAAAAATCACTGAGTCCACCTAATGAACCTTAAAATGGAAGAAACTTCATGATGAGGAGAACCTTGTGGAATGAGAAAGTTGATGAGGAACATGTTTTAAGAAGAAGCATATTCAAGACTAGATGAAAGATTGCAGGAAGATTTTGCAAGGTAATCATTGAAAGTGGTAGTTCAGATAACTTGGCATCAAAGGAATTAGTTAATAAGTTATAGTTTCAGAGGTTGAGATATCATAAACTATATCATATTTCTTGGATTTTCAATGAGCATTAGTTATTGGTAAGTGAACAATGCCTTGTGAAATTTAAGATTGGGAGATTTTATGATGAATTCTTATGTGATATCATTCCTATGGATTGTTGTCATATTCTCCTGGGTAGAGCTTGGCAGTATGATAAAAAAGAAATGCATAATGGAAGAATAAATCAATATACCATTTGGGCTAATGGAAAGAGACAAGAGACAAGAATTATTACCTTTGACAGAGAAACTAGATGAGTATCACTCTACAACAATTAGGGTTTTCCTTATGAATAGAAATTAGTTTTTCAGAGATGTGAAAAAGAAAAATGTTTGCTTTGTTGTTATCGCTACTACATTGAGTAGTGATAGTATTGACTGAGTTCCAAAAAAAATTGAAGAGTTACTCATCGAGTACAAGGAGATCATTTCAAAGAATGTACCTAATGATTTACCACCAATAAGAAGTATAAGTACATGAAGAACTTAATAGGCAAGTACTTGAATGAAGCACCCTATAGATTGACACTGATCGAGAATGAATAACTTAATAGGTAAGTACATGAATTTCTATAGAAAGGTTTGACCAGAGAGAGTTTGAGTCCATGTGTGGTACTTGTTGTATTACCACCTAAAAAGAATGGAGAATAGAGAGTGTGTAGTGATTCTATAGCAATCAATAAGATCATAGTGAAGTATAGGTTTCCTATGCCAAGGATAGATGATATAATGGATTATTTGAGTGGTGCGAGATATCTTACCAAGATCAATTTGAAGAGTGCCTATCATCAGATTATAATTATAGAAGGTGATGAATGAAAGATTGCTTTTAAAACAAAAAAAGGTTTATTTAAGTGGTTGGTTATGCCTTTTAGTTTAACTATTGTACTAAGTACTTTTATGAGGTTGATGAATGAGGTTTTAAAGATATTCATGGGTATACTTGTGATTGTATACCTTGATGATATTTAGATATTTAGTAACACTAGAGAAGAACATTTATTGAATATTAGGCAAGTGTTGGAAAGATTGAAGGAAGAGAAGTAGTTGATTAATTTGAAAAAGCGTTCATTAATAAAAGAGGAGATTGTGTATTTGGGAATTTTTAATTTTTGTTGATGGTTTGAAGATGGATCTTGAAAAGGTAAAAGAAATTCTTGAGTGGCATACATTTGAAAATATGGGTGAAGTAAGATCATTTCATGGTTTGGCTAGTTTTCACCCAAAAAAAATCAGAAATATCAATTCAATTTGTACTACTATGATTGAGACAATGCGAGGAGATAAAAATGAATTCACATCAACACATGGAGTTGATAGGAGTTTTGAGACTTTGAAATAGAAGGTTGTTGAGTTATCAATGTTAGCTTTGCCCAATTTCAATTATGTGTTTCAAGTAGAATGCGATGCAAGTGGTAGTGAAATTAGAGCTATGTTGAGCTAGGAAGGTCTGTTGCTTTCTTTAGTGAGAAATTGAATGATGCTAAAAGGAATTATTCTCTGTATGATTAAGAATTATATGCTAATTTTCAAGCTTTGAAGAAGTGGAGACATAATTTGGTACATAAGGATTTTGTGGTGTATACTGGTCATAATGCATTACAGTATTTGGAAAGTCAACATAAATTAAATTAGAGACATGCAAAGTGGGTTGAGTATTTGCATAATTTCACATTTGTGATCAAGCATAAAAGTGGAGTCACTAACCAAGTTGCATATGCATTGAGTAGAAGGAGATATTTGTTGACCAAGATAAAGATTGACATTCTTGGTTTTGATGAGATGAAAGATTTGGTTGAAATTGATCCTAATTTTTTTGAGCCATGGAGAGCATGTAGAGTACCAAAATTTTCAGATCAATCAAGTAAGTATGAAGAGTATTTCATTCAAAAAGATATGTTGTTAAAAGGGATTTAGTTATGTATACCAAGGGGATCTATGAGAACTAATTTGATAAAGGAAAAACATAGTAGTAGCTTGGTTGGACATTTTGGTATTGATTTGACTTTTAGTTTTCTCAAGGAGACGTATTATTTGCCTCATTTGTTTAAGGATGTTCATAAGTTTGTAAGGAGGTGTGGAGTTTGTCAAATTGCAAAAGGAGTAAGCCAAAATACTAGATTATATGCACCTATTTTAGTTCCTAAGAAACCTTGGAGTAATATTAGCATGGTGTTCTTGGCTTACCGAGCACAATAAGAGGAAATAATGCTATATTTGTTGTTCTAGATAGATTTTACAAGATGACACATTTCATACCATGTAAGAGAACATAAGATGTTGTGCATATTGCAAATATTTTCTTTAAGGAGGTTGTTACATTGCATGGATTACTGAGGAGCATCATCTTTGATCATGACAATAAGTTTGTTGGTTATTTCTTGAAGACTTTATGGAGACAACTAGATATTGAGTTGAAGTTTAGTTCTACATTCCATCCATAGACTGATGGGCAGTCATAAATTGTAAGTGGAAGTTTGGGTAATTTGTTGAGATGCTTAGTTGGAGATAAACCAAGTAATTGGGATTTAGTATTGGCACAAGAAGAGTTTTCATATAATAATTATTTAAATAGGAGTATTGGAAAGATGCCTTTTGAGGCTATTACAAGAGTACAAACCAAGAGGTATATCAAATTTGAGGGATATTATTAAAGAATAGAAGAGGAGTGTTGAAGGAGAAGTTTTTGTTGAAGTTATGAAGTGTTTGCATGAGGAAGTGAAACATAAGTTGGAACAAAGTAATCAGAAATACAATGATAATGCAAATAGATCAAGGAGACAAAATATTTTTGAAGTTAGTGATGAGGTGATGGTTCATTTTAAGAAAGGCATATTTTCTATTGGCACATATAGTAAGTTGAAGGTGAAGAAGTTTGGTCCTTATAAGATCTTGAGGAGATTTGACAATGGTAATGCATATGAAGTTGAGTTACCTAATGGTATGGACGTATCACCTATATTCAATGTTGTTGATTTGTATGATTAATTGAATCTGATGAATAAGTTTTTATACCAAGTTATTAATATAAGAAATAAATGGAAGAGATTGAATAGATTTTGAACCAAAGAGTTGGCAAGAGCATAAGAGGGAAGGATTATATGGAGTATTTGGTAATAAAGTGTAAAAATAGATCTATTGAAAATGTTGTGTGGAGTTCTCAATCTGAGTTGGATTCATCTCAAGTTATGATTTCTTCATGACTTAAAGAATCATTAATTTTGACCCTAGGTGTGTGATGGAGGAGCATTTTGGGTTGTTTTTCTATCCTACTTTGGTTTACACTCGATGTGCTTGGTGACTTCTTGCTAGGATTACATTGTTTTATATCTCTTTCTCTCTCATCCTGATGATGGATCACATAGTATGATTTGAAATGTTGATGGTAAAAATTTCAAAACAATCTAATCTAGAAGCTAAGCACCATAACTATCATGGATTGTGGAAATCTAATCTCCTTAATAGACTTCCTTGAACCTTCTTGGTAGATATTATTGTAGTTGGCTCACTAGATTCATTCATCCTTCTTTTATTGAGCTTCCTTAACTTGGCTCAGTGTGTGTGTCTTCCAAGTTGTTCCTTTGCTTCATTTGTCAAATGTGTTCAGTGGCTTGCCTAATTCTAATCGATGATACTTTGATTCTTTATTCACTGAGTTATCTATTTGGTTCTTCTTTGAGAGTCAACATATGTATTTAATTTTTGATTTGGATTAAATGTATGGGGTTGGTCATTGGGAAGCATTTGGACCTATTTGAGTCATTTCTTTTTCCAATTCAGATCTAGAATATTCTATAAGCCATTTTGGCAAGTAGAAATAGGGAGTTGGGTCCTAGGTTTAGGGAGGCTAGGGGAAGATTTTAGAAGTATAGAGTCTAAAAGATCATGGATCATGTATGATGTATGAGGAATATGTTCTATAATTGAATCTTTTTACTTGACTACAACTAGGAAGGCCTTACAACTTGACTTGTATGCAATAAATTGTTGAATTGATAAAGATATATTACTTCCTCTCTTTCTAATATTATTTCTTGGTTATCTCATTTCTATTATATTATCTCTACGAGGTTGCATGGAAAGTGTTGTGATGTGGATCCTAATCAGACTTAGAGGTTTATTTGGTGCAGTTCCCCTCCAAATTATTTATATGGGGGTTTGTGCCACAGGGATTTGAGGTCAAAGGTAAGGAGAACTTAGTGTGCAGATTGAAGAAAAGTTTATATGGCTTGAAGCAAGCACCTTGGCAATGGTATCTAGAATTTGATAGATTTATGCATGAGCATGGATACAATAGGTGTCATTCATATCATTGCTTTTACTTTAAGAGGTTGAATGATGAAAACTACATTATTTTATGTTTATATATTGATGATATGCTTGTAGCTGGGTTTAACATGGATCACATTAAGGGGCTAAAATGCTAATTAGTACATGCATTTTCTATGAAGTATTTGGGGGTAGCAAAGAAAATCCTTGGTATGAAGATTTACAGAGATAGGAAGAACAAGAAATTGACATTATCTTAGGCTGATTATATTGAGAAGGTGTTGTAACATTTCTCTATGAAGAATGCTAAAGTTGTTAGCACACCTTTACCTGGTCATTTGAAGTTGGCTAAGGAGATGTGTTCCAAGACACAAGAAGAGGATAAGATGTCTAAGGTACCTTATGCTTCAGTTGTAGGAAGCTTGATGTATGTTATGGTATGTACTAGGCTAGATATTGCACATGTAATGGGAGTTGTTAGCAAGTACATGAGTCATCTAGGAATTGAGCATTAAAATACAGTCAAATGGATTCTTAGATATTTGAGAGGAACATCTAGCAAGTGTTTATACTTTGGGGGCTCTACTACTTCATTACAAGTTTATGTTGACTCAGATTTGATAGAGGATATTGATACCATGCGGAGTACTATAGGCTATGTATTTACTATTGGTGGGGCAATAGTGAGTTGGGTTTCTCGATTACAAAAGGTTAATGCTTTATCTACTACAGAGGTAGAGTATATTGCTGCTATAGAGGAAGCCAAGGAGATGATATGGCTTCAATTATTCATGGAAGAGTAGGGACATCCACAAAGGGATAGTTATTTGTTTATAAATAGTCAGAGTGCCATTCATCTTGCAAAGAATTCAGCTCTGCATTCAAAGACAAAACACATTTAGGTGCGATGCCATTTCATTTGGTCATTTTTGGATGATGGATAGTTAAAGTTGGAGAAGATACATACACATAATAATCTAGCATATATGTTTACAAAGGTAGTGACAAGGGAGAAGATGAACTGCTCTTCAGCTTCGGTTGGTCTTCTAGACTAAATAGGCTAAAAGAAGAGTAGAGTCCAGGGTGGTTTAATCTTCCACTGGGAGCTATAGGTTTATAGTGATATGATCAATCTCCAAGTGGGAGGTTATTATTGTGGAGTCTGATTAGTCTCCAAGTGGGAGATTGTTGTGATGTGGAGCCTAATTAGACTCAAAGGTTTATTTGATGTGGTTTCCCTCTAGATTATTTCTATGGGGGTTTGGGGGCAGCACCCCAGGTGCACTCCCTATCATAGTACAGGGTGGGGTTGAGGGTCAATGCCCCCACAGAAGCCAAAAATGACCTTATATTGTAAAAGGCATCAGATACTATTTTTCTATTATTCTAGCCCTAATTTTGTAAGTGATAAAAAGCTTGCATAAAAAGGTTTAGGGTTAGGGATTTTCAAAAAGGTGTGATGTGAAAATTGGTTCTTGTAGCAGTATTGAGCTATAACGGATTACAGATTATAATCGAGTTGTAATCACTGGATCATAATAATGTTGGACGTACTATTGGTGGATGTAGCCTAGGGATTGGGTGAACCATGTTAAATCTTGGTGTCACGTGTTCTCTTATGTGTGATCTACTATTTTTTGGTATTGGTTATATTTGCATGTAATTGTTATTTCTGTCTGAGGTTAATCCTAATAGTAATTGGGTGAGCGTTTGACCCTAACTATCATCCTACCTTAAAAAAATTATTGTCTTACTTCACACCATAAATTTTCCAAGGTGTAAATTATACTTTTATACAATGTAGTTCATTAAAGATTACAACAAGATCAACCAAGCCAAAGAGATATTACAATTTAAGTCAACCAAGGAAATAAAAAAATACAATTAGGTCCTACCCAAAAGTATCGATACCAAAATATAGAATGGATCCAACCAGATGAAAGATAATCATTAAATGCATAGGTTACAAAAAACATGAACCATATGGATACAAGATAATCATTGAATGAATAACCTGAACCTAAATATAGAAGCATGATCTGATGTAAGTTAGAAATGGGATCATGAACATGATACACATAGCCTAATGCCATATTTACAATTATGAGAATGGCTTTTCTATCTACAACATGTAGAAACATATTAGTTAATGAATCTCCTAACTTTCTAATTATATCTAAGTATCTATACACTGTGATAAGAACCACATGCCACATTAAGAACAAGTTAGCACAAACAATAATCTATGTTAAGAATCATCACAACACATTATCAAACCAGGACAACAACTGAATATAATCTCAACATAGTATAACAGTTTTAAAAGGACTAGGAACAATTTTTGAAACACTAAAGAATGCCACAACCAAGAACAAGACCAAAATCCATCTGCATAAGTATCACCATAATTTCAATCTTGATTTCTAGAGCATAAACCTTCCAAAGAGAACATAATAGATCACTATTAATTGAAATTAGAAAAATATATTTTTTTGTTGAAATTGAGGAAAATTCAACCCACAACTCGCAAGAATCATTGGATGCAAACACTTATCACAGAAAGAGAGAAGCAAATCTATGGAGGCTTGAATTCACAAATCCATAAGAGAGGAGACATTCTTGATGAGAAAAAAATATAATTTTTAATTCAATCAAAAAGTATTTATTACAAAGAGAACAATCCTTATAAAGGAGATCAAAACCCTAATAGGAAACTAACCTAGGTTGCATGATAATAGTTAATAAAACAATTAATTATTATATGGCTAAAGTTTAGCTTAAGAAAACTAGATTTAATAAGAAAAACACCTTATTACTCTAACACCCCCTTAAGATAGACTTCGAGAGTAGCTAAAAATGTAGAAAGTGCTCCTTAAAGTAAATTTGGGTCCCAACAACATGGCTTGATGAGGTACCCAAGTACAACCAAAAATATGTAAAGAAGATAAATAGAGAAAACAACATGGGAAAATTCTTACTCCAAGACGAGATGAAGAGAATGCAAAAGGAACTAGTGAAGGAGTGAAAAAGCCTCTAAAGTAGAGATTTTCCTAGAAGATGGGAACAAAAGGAGGATCATGAAGAACACCAATGAAACATGTAAAAATTTTAAATATTTTTTGAAAAGAAACTTATGATCTGAAAAACCTCCACTGAAATAGAACATGACCAGGTAGAGAAGATTGTAATCTACATGAGTGCCCTCAAAAGATAATACTTAAATCAAGAGGCACACAAAGGAAAAAAATTGAACTCAAAGATACATATGATATAAAACAAAAAAACCTAAATATTTGATCAATTGAACATGGAAGGCTACATCCAAAGTAGGAAAAAAAAAGTGTCTATATGGAAAATAGTCCATGTCACCAAAATGCATAGGTATCCAACCATTGTATGTGCCTAGTACATAGGAAAAAATATTGAAAACATAGTTCACTCCATCAAACAAAGGAAGCATAAGAGAAGACAAGGGTGAGGTGAAAGGTAACTAGAAAAGTGATCCAATAGAATTATGTGTCAAGGAACCATGGACAAGATGCACAAAAGAATACATAATAATGTACTGGGGTGATCAATCTTAGACACATCATGGGGCTAATGTCATAGAAGGGACACTTACTAAACAAAGGTAGATGGGAAACAAGGAAGAACATCAACCCCCCATTAAATTTAATCAAAGTAGTACATGTACAATAAGGTACAAGATATGGTGAATCCCAAGAATACAATAATCTATACGAGTTCCCTCAGATGGCACTACTTAAATCAAAAGAAAAAAAAAAAGGTGAAAAATAATTGAAATGAAGATACAGAAGGAATATGACACTTTATCTTAGTGTTTTTGCAAAAATGCATACAATAGATGTCTACAAAGACTAGAAGAGACATAAGGATAATGAAATAGATAGTACAACCCATGAAAAATAATCTAAAGCAAGGAAAATGATCCTCAGACCTGAAACAACTCTTGGTTTTGACACAAAAACCATCAATAAAGTATCAAACTGAAAAATAATTGTACAATCACAACAAGCTTAGAACTAGCTTTTTGATGATATCACATTTCTAGAAAATGAAGTTAGTATAGTCAAGATATGAGAAAAACATTGAAGGTAGCTCCAAATAGTGTTGATCTTAGATTGATTTTGACAAGTGAGTGTCAACACACTTAAGTTACCTACTTAGTTCGTGCTGAACTAGTAGTACATGCTGAACTAGTAGTACATGCCAAACACAACATGTAAATATTAGACCAAGCCGAGTCATAGTGAGTGCCAAGCCAGTCATGTGCCGAGTCACTCAAGTTCCCAACAAATAATATATGCTAAGTAAAATAGAAGCCAAGCAGATAGACTATGCCGAGTGATATAGGTGTCGAGTCACAGTATAAAGACTAATGCATGCTGAGCATTAGAGACTTCAGATGTCGAGTGAAAGAGTTTTGACATATTTGTTTGTAATGGCACAAACAACTATGTAAAACATTTTTGAGTTGACTTAAGATTAGATTTTGATATTTTGGAGATAAAGAAAAATCTATATTTGAATTCCCTATGCCATTACATGTAACCAATTAGAAAATGGGAAAATTTAAGCGACAAAATGGATGAATCTTAGCTGTAGATTCATACCTAACCCCAAGCCACCAAAGTCTTCTTAAGGAGGACACAAACCCTAAAATCCTATGATGAATGTGCAAGGAATTGAAGGAGAGAAGAGGATAGTTTGCATGCAAAAATAGAGCATTCATGGTGACTTAGAAGTTATGAAGAGAGAGTGAATTACAGAATCAGTTAGAGAAGAATAGAGGATAGAGGAAAGGATACAACATTGAGACATTTGATCAAGAAGGATCAAGAAGACATTGTTTATCTAGGTGATCTATTATCAGGCAAGCAAGCACCAACTATAGGATCTATGCTGAGACATTTTAATAGGTGATTTCAGTCAAATCTGTTTAGAGAGTAGTCCTAACAGACTATATGAAATCCTTGAAAAGGGTTCTTACTTAGTTGTAAGTTGAAGTCCTTTACCTGAGCATGGTTTTAACAGGGTGTTGAAATCCTCTAACAAAGTAAGACCTAATAGTCTTTGTAAGCCTTTAACAGGGCATACCTTTCACAGGGTAGATCATGTTTCATGGTCAAAACATTGTAACCTTCATTAGATACACTTTATTGCTACAATAGTGAAGATTTTTGGGTGTCATCCCCACCCCAATTTTACCTTCTCACTTGGAGGGTTTCTAGGTAATCATATCTGGTGTTATATGTGTGAATGCTTGCATATTTATATGATTTAGATGCATATGCTTTACATGTTATTTTAGTTTATCTATTGAATGTATAAGATGGATATATGGTGAAAGTTTTATGCGTCCAAGTTTGAACTAATAATTCACCCCCCCTCTTAGAAGTTCACCTTTCCTATTTTAATTCCAACAATTGGTATTAGAGCTAAGTTCTCAGAAGGAGAAGCTTTACAACTTTGAGGAAAGATCTTGAAATGGAGGTCTACAAACTGGGAAAGATTATTGAGAATCATGGAATTGAGATACAACTCATTCTACATCAATTCGATGACGCAAGAGAAGAATTACAGAAATCCTTGAAGAGAAGGAAAGAAATTGCTATTACATAAAATGACATACAATACAAAGAAATTGACACTACCAAGCAATTTGCCAATAGTGACTCCAATGAATTTGATTCTGAAATCATAGATCTAATGGAAAAGAATAGATTACAAGCTGAGGAAATTAGAAATCTCAAGCTAGAGAAAGAATCTCAAGCCATGCTACTATGTGAGGTAACTGAACAAAAGAAGAATGCTATGGAAGAAAAAGTCATCATTGAAGATGAAAAAAGAATCTTGAACAAAAAATTGGAAGAGAAGTCAATAGAGCTAACCAAGATCTTCAATATGCAATTGGATACTCTAAGCCAAATGATGAATGCCAACTATGAGTTAAATGCCAAAGACATTGAGATAACTGCATTGAAGTTACAGAATGAACAACTGCAGAATGATCTAAAGAGAGAAAAGGAATATGCTGAAAGTTTCAACAAGTTAGATGAAGCCATCAAATACTTTGAGCAATTATTGAGATCCCCTAGATACAATAATGACACATCTAAACTAGGATATACAAGTACTGAAGAAGGAGAGTCATCCAAAGTGTTGAAGAAAGGAACAACAAAGGTAAGAACTACAAACCTACTTGTCATAATTGTGGTAAGAAAGGATATACTGCTAATGTGTGCAGGAGAAAGACTGTAAATCAAAATGTTAAGCCCAAAAACATGACTCATTTTCATAAGTGAAACAAGAAAGGTCATCAGGCACATGAATGTAGAACCAATACCATGTATACACAAAGATTTGAAGGATATTGCTACAAATGTCAGAAGTATAGACATAGAGATTTTGAATATAGATCCAAATCCATGTGGTCATCAGGTAGGCAAGCAAAGGTAAGAAACAATGAAAACTCTTATAATTGGGATTATAATACAAAATATAGCTATCACTACTATCAAGAATATGGAAATGTTCCTAAAAATTCCATTAGGACACATTTTAGAGGTAACTACCAGAGATGGTTAAGTCAAACCACATGTTTCAGCTATTTGAAAACTGGTCATATCAGTAGGTATTGCCCAACAAAGTCAAAAGCACCAAGTTGTGAATTTGATAAAAGCAAAGGCAAGGCAAATGTTGAACACATCAGAGAGGAGATGAATAAGACATGCAAAAAGAAAGATGATTGCAACACATCAAATGGAGAAGGGATCACTTCACCCACTGGGTCAAGTGATCACACCTTATCAAATTAGGCAATCAAAAGTATATGGGACTAATATCTAAAAGTTACATCATACATCAATTCCAAAAGGGTTCTAGTACTGAAAGGACTATATTAGCATAAATAAAGATGCAAGATGTTGTTAGAATTAAAGACAAATCTTTGAGTTTTTCATGTTGATGTCGAGTATGAAAAGTTTCCTATATGTGCCAAGTGGAATGCTAGAAGATGTCGAGCTATTATACTAGGTAGTTGATGCTGAGCTCGCAATGGTTAGAGTGATGGAAATATCAAAGGGTGCCAAGTAAACCTGAAATTGGTTGATGCTAGCTTACAACTGTGTAAGTATTCAACATTAAATGCAAGGTTTTCAAAGGGCATTTGATTGATTTTAGCCCATCCTTCATCATTTCAAATTCAAAGAAGAGCAAGAAGTGCAAAAGGCAATTTGGACAACCGGCCAAAGTAGTTGAAAGAGATTTTAGCAGTGATCTCATGCCAGTTCAATAGATTTCACAAGGTATTTATCAAGAGCTGAGCTACAGAGTTTAAATTTTCATAAACCCTAATTTGACATAATGGCATCAAGTTTGAAAAATGTTGAAGCAGAGGAAGTTTTAAACATTCAGTTAGTGATTAATGAAGTTAAGTAGCCTGTGTTTAAAGCTATTCCTAACATCACATATAAGCAAGACCCTTCTAGCGCACTGTCCATGATCCTGCCAAATGTAATAATGGTACAAGATGTGAGAAAATGTTATAATTGCAAGATAGGAAGCATTGATGACATGGAAATCAGAGGTGCATACAATATATTATGTGAAAATGGTGTTATGAAAGAAGAATACAAAATTGGTGAGAAAAAGGGTTTAACACGAGCCCTAGATTTTCCAAACATGTTTAAGATAGAGTGGATATGAATTGTGCTTAGCTGTATTCATGATGTTTCCTTATGGTTGGATAACAGACCTATCAAAATTACCAAGAGAATAATCCATAGGGTTACTAGCTACCCAACCCTAGATCTACCTAAGACACTAAGAAGTTATTCCAAAGATATAATTTAAAAGAATACTGGAGCTATTTGGAACAAAAGAGGTATGCCAATAGACACAATCACTGATCCTATTATTAAATTTGTTGTAAGGGTAATATCACATAACTTCTATCAATCTAGTAGATTGAATAGTGTATCCCACATAGATGTGGATGTTGGTTACAAGATTGTTAAGAAAGATCATACATATGATCTAGTAGAGCTATAGTTGCAACAACTGATGGAAAACCTGGGAGCAATCAGGAAAACAAAGAGTACACAGTGAAAATCTGGTTCAATTTTGATTTGTATATTCTTTTATGTACAAAACACATTCCCCTCATTTGGTACTATGGGATGGAAGACCAACAAATCAGTTGCAATACAGATTGGTGAGTACATTGAGCAGCTAAGAGAAAATTTTGAAACCATAATGACTAGCTACTTTTAAGATTTTAAGCAGTCAATGAAAAAGAGACTAAGAATACTAGTATCCCTACTTGAGAAACACTATGATGAGATTTTTTTTCTTGTGGATGTTGATTATACATTTGTACAAGCTGCCATACCAAGGGTGAGATGGTTGAGACCCATAGGCTATGAGATAAATGTATATGAAGCCTCATCAGCCATCATAACCTTGCGGAAGAGGTTGATAAAAGTGCAAAAGTTTTTGGAAATTATGAAATGTAAAAGTCCAAGATCACCATGGAACTAAAAAGTGCTTCAGTTATCAAGAAGGACAATATGGTAAATAAACTGAAAGCCAAATTTGGAGAGGATGCCAAGGAAGAGGAAGAGGAAGAAGAAGAAGAAGAGGATGAAAAGGAAGAGGAAACTCAAGCACAAGAATCTCTAGCATTAAAGGCATGGGAGAAGATAAAGAAGAGGAGGAGATCAAAGGTGTTGAGGGAGAAGAAGCTAAGGAATCGTCTACTCCTACCGAGCCAAAGAAAAGGAAGGCCAAGACATTGCTTATGGAAAGGACAAAGAAAACTACCAAACCAAGTCAGCCAAAGCCCACTGCACCTACAACAAGAGCCAGCACACATGCATCTACTCAAAAAGGCCAAAGAAAAGGCAAAATAGATAGAAGAAGGAGGTCAAGAGAAGAAGAGACCAAGAAGAAAATATGTGGCACAACTAGATTCTGAAGAAGAGAAAACAAAGTGGGATGACATCAACCAATTCAAGGTGGTAACTCACAATCCTCTCTCAGATCTTGAGAACTTATGTGAAAATGTTAAGAACAATATAGATCTATAAGGTTTTATCCATGTTGATTTTGATAAATTGGGTAAAATAGAGAAAAACCAAGTAGAAGAGGCCCTATATGCCATGATGTCAAAGTTTAAGACAACACTGGAATTTTCCAACACTATACCTAAGAGCCTATATGACATAGTTGAGCAAAAATGGCATTATTGTCTAAATCTTGAAAGAAAAATCAAGGAGACCACACTAGCCCAAGTAATGCCTGAGTTGACTAAGGGACAAATTGCTAAGGTGTCAAAGAAATATGCAATTAGGTTCACAACCAAATACAGAGCCTTTAGCATTTTACAAAATAATATTGAAGATGTTGTCAAGAAGTCAACACAAATATGGAAACTCATTTATGGGTTAATCACATTAAAGAAAGGAGAAGCTAAACCTCTAGAGGTTAAAGATGATGATGAAGATGATGACAATGAAGATGATAACAAAGAGGATGATAACATAGTTGGAGGAGAAACATAAATGAAAGATGATGACAAGGAAAAAGCTGAGCTTGAGTAGCAAGAAGAACAGAGTGTGCAAGACACACAATTTTCGAGTGTCAGCCCTCCACATGACACAAGTATGATCCATCAGCTCAGAGCATCAACCCATTTACTAAAGATGACTTGAAAATTTTTTTAGATCATTCTACATTACAGGCTAAACTTTGTGATAATCCAATTTTAGTGAGTGTAGATGAACTACAAAAGATAGTGACCAATGTTACAAGGGAAAAGGTGAATCCACAAGAACCACCTTCCATTATCCATTCAATCATTAATGTACAACCTTTGATCCAAATGTTAGAAGCTACATCAATCAAGGTTGATACAACTGAGTAGAAAATAGCAAAAGAGAAAGACGCCATTGTAGGACAATAGGAAACAAGTCAGATAGACCTATCAGCACAAGGACAAGGTGCAAGTTGCAAGTCAAGTTTCTATGGGGGAACAAGGCAAGTTTGAAGAGACAAAAATGACACCTAAGGTGAAGGAACAAGTTGCCATCCAAGCTTTGGTAGCCTTACCAACATCTGGCACTCCTTCTATACAAACTCTTTAGAAGTCGAGCACAGATGTTATTCCACTATAGATCTTAGTGCCGAGCCCAAGCTCATCAAAGGTTGAAAAGGTAATGCATTATGGAGAGGTAAGCCTTGATGAAGAGATTGTTATACCAAAATATGATTATGATACAATGACATTCAAACAAATAGGCATATTACAACATGCCTTAGAAAGGAAAACACATCAATAAATGCTTAGGAGATAACATAGGTAGAAGCAAGCTCTACAAGACATCAAAGACATCTTTTTAGATGCATTTAGTCTACCAACTCCTAAAGAAATGATGGGGAAGCTAGGGTAGACTATCTAGTCTATGCTTGATCCTCTCTAGGATCCAAGTGTTCTCTAGAAACTTATGAAGTCTATAAGATCTCTTACTACTTAGAGAATCCCTTGACCAACCCTAACCTTCCCACCAAGTTAAACAAGCTCATCCTTTAGCATCTCAAACTTTGATCTTTGACACCTATTCCTTACATAGGCTCTTTAGGGTATTCTAGGGTTCTAAATAATTCCAACCTCTAACAAGGATTTCTTGTGAGTTCCAAGATGATTTTGGATCATTTAACACCTTTTCAATGCATTGGAAAGATTGGGTTTCCACCCGATTGCATGGTTTCTTCACAATAGGGCTACTAGAAGAGCCTCCAATTAGGCCTCCCTCCTTATATGTAGGGTTTATAACTTCTTCCCCTTAAATTTTCAAATCCCATATCCTAAATAACATCTACTACATTAGACCCATTCTCAAGGAATTTTAGGGTCTTAGGCTTCCAAAAGGTCGTACAACATCAATGGTGAAAACAAGGGTTTTGGAGGGTTTTAAGGACTGCCTGCTGTCCTCACTTTTTAGACATCTTCCACAACTCAAAAAAACTTCTCCTCCTCAACTAGCACCTTCTCATACTCCTCCTTAATCCCTCAAAAGGGAAAGCCATGAATTTTTTTCCTTTGCTCTTGAGAGCTCTTTTTCTGTTGTTTGCTCCTAGTCAGGCATTGCCCAGCTCACTTAGGGCTTTCTCAAACAATTGTCTGCACTCCTTCTCTAGGCCCCTACTTGCATGTAAATAAAAATTAGGTTCTATAGTCCTAGAATCCAAAATTCCATGGAAATCCCATTGTGGAAACACGATCTACACCCCTTTCATTGCAAAGAATTCCAAAACTAGCAACATACAATTGTTTTGAAAGAAATTAATGAAAGACTTGTAAAACTTGATACCAAATATAATCTATTGCATACACAATGAAAATGGATACTAAAACCTATATACAATATCCAATCAATAAAACCTACAAAACTTCACTATTGGTTACAAGAACTAGTAAAAACCAGTGACTATCATTAAAATGCAAGAAAACTGTTTGTTGAATATGTACTGTAGTACAATACTAATCACTACCAACCCTTGGCTTAGGGTTCTCCAGACCTTAAATAGGCTCCTCCTCGGTGTGTGGGTAAGTTTTAGGGCTTTATGTTAGCCATTTCACAAATTAAAATTTCACAAAGGAAAAGTTGCTAGTAACTTTGTAGCAATTTTTGTTGCCCATTGCTAGGTCTTCCCAAAGCATTCTTGGAATTTAAAACTTCACCAACTACACCATCTAAGGCTTCCAAGATCTTAATGATGGAGATACCTCATGGTGATATCTTTTGAACAACTTAATATTATTCAAGCAAGTTTTGTCCCTTCAAGCAAATAATTGACATTGTGAGTTCTTGTAATGCACACATATGCTCATAGTGCAACAAAAATCCTATTCCAACCTTTTAACAACATGGAAAATCAAGGAAATCAAGATGATATCAACCTAAGGTTATGATACCATTCCCATCAAAAACCAAAGAGCAATCTTTAAGAACTACCTTGAACCTAGACACAGAAGCATGAGTTAAAACTTTTATTGTATTTACATACTTCCTATGAGAAGTTTAATACACCAAAAATGTGATGGTGGGAGCCTTTGAAGGGTGCTTCTACACCAAGAGACCAAGCCACTAATGAACTAACTTATAGATATAGTGGAGAAGGTTAGTAATGAAGATCTTGATACTAATGCCAAACTATTAGAATGGTCAAAAAAGAAGTTCCAAAACAAGGTGAATGAGAAAATATTTGGTGACATAGCATTAACTTAAGTTGCATTGGAAACTTGTAGGTGCACTTGTAGTACACCATTTTAAAAAATTTTAAAGTTGCCTCCCATAAAGAATTTCCCAAAAAATTGTTCTCAGTGTGCTTAACAAAGTTTCTATGAAGGATTGAATTATTTCTGGGTCCCAATATACAAATGTGGAAGCAAATAGAAGTCAAAGTTCATTTTTCCACCATGGAGAAGCACTTTTCTAATTTTCCATAATGGAGTAGTTAACTTGGGATTTTCCACCAAAGGAAAAATGAAGTGTAGTCATTTTCCACTATGACTTTTGCAATCATTTTCTAATTTTTCACAATGGAGTAGTCAACTTGGGATTTTCCACCAAAGGGAAAAAGCAGAGTGGAAAACTCATTTTCCACTGCAACTTTCGCAGTCATTTTCAGATTTTCCATTGGAGAAGCACTTTTTGAATTTTTTGCAATGGAGTAGTCAAAGTTGGGATTTTCCACCAAAGGGAAAAAGCAGAGTGGAAAACTCATTTTTTGCTGTGCCTTTTGCATTAATTTTTAGATTTTCCATTGGAGAAGCAAATGTTTCATTTTCCACCAAAGGGAGAAGCATAGTGGAAAACTCATTTTTCACTATGCCTTTCACAGTCAAAGTTCAGTTTTCCACATGAGGAGAGAAACGGAAAATCTCAATCCAAAATGAAGATATATGGGGTCCAGTATCAAGATCACTCCAGAGAAATAATTTTGGAATCAATCTACATCAAAATGGTGCCCACTACATGAGAATGGAAAATTGAAGATTGGGTGCGCTTTTCAAACTCAAAAATGGAATTTCCACCAAGCATCAAATCCACAATAGAGAGATGAAAAAGAGCTTTTAATTGATTAAACAAAGAATAGTAATCTCATAATGATTTATTGCTTGAAGATTTGGACATCAACATGACATTAAATATGAAGTGGAAAATTCATTTTCTACTATGCCTTTCGCAGTCAGTTTGGAGTTTTCCACAAAGGGAGAAGACAAAAGTCAAATTTTCACAAAGGATGAATTAGAGTGTTCCATGGCCAGTGACCTCATAGAAAAGAGGAAATATTGCTTGTTAATTATTTTCAAAGTGCAGCTATTACTAGAATGTGTAAATTTCACATACAATAAAGAAGTGGAAAACTGAGAACTTGGTACACTTTTCAACTTTCATTTGGGTTTTTTTGCCACAAGAATTCTAAAGAATCACTTCCAAAATTTAGCAAGGAATAAACATGGTAAGCATGGAAGATAACATAGTGGCAAATTGAAGACATCTGGGTTACATAGCATGTGAAAGAAGAGTGGCTAGAAACTTTATTTTATCAATTCTGATTTTGCAACAGTCATATAGACCAGCATTCAGTAACTCATATCTTTTGACTCAGTGATTATTTTTCCGATCGCTCTAGTAAAAATGAAGATAACTAAGTTTGGAAAAACATATCTAGAAATGAGCTCGATCCAACAGTGGAATAAAAAGATATGCCCCACAAAAAATGACTCATTTTTACCTGGCAGTAATATTTATTTTTCTGTCTGCTCAAAAAAAGAAAGATTTTGATATTTATTTAACATATTTAAATGTCAATTGTTAAAATATAATTTAAATATGTTAATATCTATTGTTATTAACTTTAAAAGTTAATAAGAATATCAATTTTCAAAAGGAAAGGATGAGAATTCAAAGAGACAAGAACTGAAAAGTCACCGGAGGAAACCAAACAGTTGCTGGAGAATGTATTTATTGTAAAACCTTTTCATTTGCAAGTGTTCTTCTTTTCTGGAAGAGTAGGTATTGCTGGATTAGAGGGGAGATAGTAGTTTATTTTCATGCATTTCATTTACTGTGTTTAAGGGATTTTGTATTTGGATTTTTTTAATGGATTTGGCAAAGGAATTGTGAGCAAATAAAGTCAGAGTATTTTTATTTGTGGTGTTCAATACAAAGAGGTTTTATTCTGAATTAGAGTATTTGGTTATTACTTTTTTTTATTATAATCAATCAGAGCATAATCATATACAATTTTGAACACTTTCTTACATCTTAAGTCAAATGGCAATTGGGTTGTAAATCAGAGTATTTTCAACTATTCCTATTGCAAAGATTCAGACATTTAATCTTCTTTTCATTCCAATTTCATTTCATTTACATTTACAACATTCATATTGCATTACCGGTATCAAGAAGTCATAGGAATTGTGGGTTCTTGGCATTGGCTAGATTTAGGAGTTAAAATCTGCCTGAGTTAGTTCCATCTAGGACTGGCTTGGTTTTCCCTCTTTCGTTCTTAGGTTAAGAACGTACCCAATTAGTTTAGGAACAAACAAATTCATTAAATATCATTGATAAGGGAGCTGCACCTTTCAATTCAGAGGAAATCTATCAACCTCATGATAGATTATCCAACTTTTGGTATCAAATTGTTTCTCATAGGTTTGGGCATTTAAGAGTTACATTGGAAAGAGCAATCTGTTTACCAACACAACTAAGGTTGAGGATGTGAAAAAGGTACTTGAGAACATATTCTCATTGTACACTAAATTGTGTAACCCATCACTCTTCACCTAAGAGACTAGAAGCCACATTATGAGTCTAGAGAGCCACATTTCTACATCTAGTGCAAGACTACCATCAAATCTCTCAAAGTGAGAAGCATTTTAGGACATTGCTTCAGACATAGAGCTAGTTAGTTGCATTGATAGCATATGAGGCCAACATAAGGGCCAAACTAAAAAGCATTCAAGCAACCCTCACCCCCCATATGGAAATATTGCACAAGGAACTAGGATATTTCGAGACCTTACTGAAGAAAGACCCCAATCTTTCTAATTTAGATGGTCTATTTCACCTTGCTACCAAGCTAGCCATCCAAATCAAGTCATTGGGTGTTGCATGTGATAATTGGGATGCAATCCTCAAAATAATATTTGATGTCCATAAATCTTTTCTAGACAAACATACAATAAGTGTATAGCCCATTTGACATAAGTGTCAAAAAGGGGAAGTTATCACAAGGGGGAGACTAAAAGGGGAGATATATTTTTGGGGGAGAAATTGAGAGAATGAGAAAAGAAGGAGAAATATACAAGAAGAATAAGGTGAAAGAGTATCAGCAGAATCACATATACTCAGAGGGAGTATAGAATTTTGTTACAAAATAGACACACTAACTTAGGGGGAGTTATCAAATTTTGAGGTATCTAAGTTATTACAAAATTTTGAAATTTTGAAGTTTTGTATATAAGCCGAGTTATGGATATTTTATGCTCAAGAGAATACAAATGTTAATGTATATTCAAGTGTTTTAGACACTCATGTCAAAGGGGGATATTGTTCACTTCAGATTGGTTTTGACAAGTGAGTTTCAACACACTTAAGTTACTTAGTTCATGCCAAACTAGTAGTACATGTCGAGCACAACATGTAAATATTAGACCAAGTCGAGTCATAGTGAGTGTCAAGCACTCATGTGCCGAGTCACTCAAGTACTGAGAAAATAATATATGCCGAGTAACAAGAAGCTGAGTAGATAGAATATGTCAAGTGATACAGGTGTCGAGTCATAGTATAAAGAATAGTGTATGTTGAGCATCAGAGACTTTAAATACTGAGTGAAACAGTTTTGACATATTTGTTTGTAATGGCACAAACAACTATGTAAACTATTTTCGAGCCGACTCAAGATTAGATTTCAATATTTTGGAGATAATGATGAATCTATATTTGAATTCCCTATGCCATTACATGAAACCAATCAGAAAATGGGAAGGTTTAAGAAGAAAAATGGATGAATCTTAGCACTCCTATGATGAATGTGCAAGTAATTGAAGAAGAGAAGAGGATAGTTTGGATTCAAAAATAGATCATTCATGGTGACTTAGAAGTTATGAAGGGAGAGTGAATTGTAGAATTGGTTAGAGAAGAACAAAGGTTAGAGGAAAGGATAAAACATTGAGACATTTGATTGAGAAGGATCAAGAAGACATTACTTAGAAGTAATCTATTATCAGGCAAGCAAGTGTCAATTGCAGGATCTATGCTGAGACATTTTAATAGGTGATTTTAGTCAAATCTCTTTACAGAATAATCCTAACAGATTGTATGAAATCCTTTAACCAGGTGCTTACTTAGTTATAAGTTGAAGTCCTTTAACTAGGCAGACTTCTAATAGGGTGTTGAAATCCTCTAACAAGGTAAGACCTAACAATCTTTGTAAACCTTTAATAGGGCAGACCTTTCACAAGGTAGATCATGTTTCATGGTCAAAACATTGTACCCTTCATTAGATACACTTTATTTCTATAGTAGTGAAGATTTGTGGGTGTCATCCCCACCCCAATTTTACCTTCTCACTTGGAGGGTTTTTGGGTAATCATATTTGGTGTTATATGTGTGAATGCTTGCATGTTTATATGATTTAGATGCATTTTCTTTACATGTTATTTTAGTTTATCTATTTAATGTATAAGATAGATATATGGTGAAAGTTCTATGGGTCCAAGTTTGAACTACTGATTCACTCCCCCCCCCATAGAGCTAGAAGGGATAACAAGCGTGTTGATGCAGTGCTAACTCAACAAGTGATGAATCAAAAGTTTATGGTCAAACAACTGATGACACAAAAAATGCTAGAAATATAACCTTGTGGCTAAAAATAAACATTAGACTACCAGGAAAAGAGTACCTACTAGAAAAAAAGTCACCGTAACTTGAGAAAAAGCTAGTGCTAGTAGGAAAATCAGTAGTCTAAAAATGTCAAAGTCATTGGAAAAATGAACTAGTTTGTTGAAAAGTATGGTGGAAAATGAATAGCCCATATTGGAAAAAGTTCCCTATGGCCCCAATATTGCCACGTTGCTTGTGCGAGGGCCTTCAAAAAAACTAAGAGATGACTTTCATAAAAGGCTTGTGAAAGACATTGATCACCTTAAAAATTGCCAAAGAAGTCATGTAAAATACACAATGATGAGAAATTACACCAAAGGTGGAGCTTTTGATTGTTCTAATAGGTGCGAGGAAAAGACCCTACTTTGTCAATTCCACTTGGCATGTTTTATGAGTTGCAAGTGGTGGATGATACAATAACAAGCCCCACCTTGTGTACACATCCAAAAAAAAGTCTCCTAGAGAGGGTACTAGGCTATACAGAGATGGGCGTAAACTTGTAAGAACCTATGGGCACTTCTCACTAATGGAGCATGAGGTCCCAAAACATTCTTCTCCTTCTTAAAAGTTGCACCCGTGCACTGACATCGACTTGAAAAAACCAATTGCAAGTGCCTTTTTTAGCATATGGGCTTGCATGACCTTGTACTAGTGGGTGAAAACCACATTGAATGCAAAATCCTCTGCATAAACTAAATCTAAAATCCAACTCAAAAAATCTCATGAAGAGAATAAGGGGATGAAAGTTTGGAGCTCTGATACCATTTTAAAGTTGAGGAAAACCCAACCCATAACTCCCAATAATCACTGTATGCAAATACCTATCACAGAAAGATAAAAGAAAATCTATGGAGGTTTAAATTCACATATCCATAAGAGATGAGACATTCTTGATGAGCAAAAAGAGAAATTTCAATTCAATCAAAAAGTTTTGATTACAAAGAGAGATCAATCCTTATAAAGGAGATCAAATTCTAATAGAAAATAAACCTAGTTTGCATGGTAGTAATTAATAAAAGAATTAATTATTATATGCCTAAAAAGTTTAGTTTAAGAAAACTAGAGTTAATAAGAAAACACCTTATTACTCTAACATTTTTATTTTATGAACCATCGATATGTGGACTAGATATGATTCAAGATTTAGGAGTTTCATACTAAAGCATAATTAAACATAATTTTCTTCATTATCTAGAATTCATTCTTTTGCATTCTATTGTATTGTAGCACTAAATACAAACTTGAAATCTTTTGGACTATAGTGTTTGAGAAATCAAAAACACCTCCAAAACATTATTTTTGATATCAATGGAAAAGAACAACCGAACATGTATTCCAAATAATTTCTCTATGTCAATAATGGTAAATAGTGACAAAAGATGTATTACTAGAAATAATGTCCTTATCTTTCTCTCATTTTTTCATCAAGGAAAAAGGCCAAAAATAGTTTTACTACTACACAACTCTAATAATCAAGTAGCATATCATTCTATTGTAAAAATAAGTTAGAAGATCTCCCTAAATAAATGCATCATCTTGATTCACTAAGATGAAAGAGGGGCAAAAAACCTAAACACTTTGTGGAGAAACTCCAAAGAATTTTGATCATATGATGTAATATATCTCCAAAAATCTTTATCCTTCTAGAAGTACTTTTATTTGACAAATAAATATTATTTGAAGGGATTAAAAAAGTAATCTTATTCTCAATAATAACAACTAGAACATTAACATCTTCACGTTTGATTTATTTATTATTTATATACTTTCCCTTCATTGTATGACAACAACTCTTATTATCTGACACACTTATCATGTCAAAAGAATGTGTACAATTTAGAGCATTTTTATCCACTTCATTTAAATATATCTTATTTTGAGAGCTAGTAAATGTATCAAATATATCATATGATTTTGATCATATGATGAGATATATCTCCAAAAATCTTTATCCTTCTATAAGTAGTTTTATTTGACAAATAAATATTATTTGAAGGGATTAAAAAAATAATCTTATTCTCAAGACATTTTAGCTTGGGATTTAACTCCAACTGGGAACTTCACTATCAAATCTGCTTATACCCTAATGTTTAGTAAGGAACTATGCCCAACCACATGGAGTAAGGTATGGATTAGTAACCTTATACCTAAGATTAATTTCTTTTGGTGGATGGTTCAACATGGAAAAATCCTAACAATCGATAATTTGAAAAAAAGGGGATTCTACATAACAAACCATTGCTACCTTTGTGAACAAAAGGAAGAGAGTATTTACCACCTGTTCATTGAATGTCAGTTTGCGGTTGACATCTGGACTAAGGTTTGGGAAAGATTGGGGGTGGTATGGGTCATGAAAGATAACTTGGGATAGTTTGTGGGTAAGTGGGATTGCCCATTCCATCATCCAAGACTAATCCTCTTATGGAAGTTTATCCCACCATATGTATGCTGGTACATATGGAAAGAAAGGAATAACAGGATATTCAGGGGAGAAAATAGGATGGTTGAAGTGGTTTTTGGAGTGATGAACAAACTATTGAAGGAAAATATAAGAGTAGCTAAATACAAGATGCCAAAGAAGGAACCCAAGAGACTTGAAGGCATTGTGGCTGAAAATTGGGGTTGTCAAGAGGACTTCTTCCTTTTTGATAGCTCTGGTAGGAGGAGGAGACAATAGACAATATGGAGACCACCCACCATCACATAGTATAAACTGAATTTTGATGGAGCTGCGAAAGGAGGACAAGAAGCGGCTGGTGGTGTGCTGAGAGACAGGAATGGTGATGTTCTATTGGTTTATGCAGGCCAGGTGGGGATTGGTAGCAATAATGTGACAGAAGCTATGGCGTTATTATGGGGTCTACAACTCTCTAGGGAAAGAAACATTTTAGAGTTAACTATAGAAGGGGACTCCAAACTGGTGATCGATTGGGTCAAGGGGGAAGCAAAATTGGGATGGAAGATTAGAAATATCATCCTAGATATTAAAAATATATTGGAGGAAATGAGAATGGTCCACCTGCAACATATCTATCAGGAGGGTAATCAAGTGGCAGACGCTGCGGCTGCCATGGGGTTTAACATTAGGACAATCACGTGCTGGGAAAATTTAGTTGATATCAACAAAAATCTAAGGATGTTGATAATCAAGGAAAAAGGCGACAAAATTCAAAATGATGATTACTAAATTTAAAAGCAAGGCCAATTTTGGTGAGATGGAGAACTTTGTCGCTAAATTTAACTTTACCATTTTGGAAATAAGAGAGAGACGTGGCCGTACAAATGACAAGTGGACTAATTACGAATTAAGAAATTTGTCTTTTTGCAATTATGGTAACTCGAGGCAAGCTTCAAATCGCTTCCCAAATGGAAGTACGATAGATATGATGGATTGGGATGTCAAAAATTGACAGGGAGAGAAAATTAGGTTTTTTAATACCCATGAATCTCATAATAAGATGTTATGGGATTCTGGTGCTCATCAAATGCGGGTCTGTAATTTCGATCCCTATTCCCCTAAAGGATCAAAGCAAGAGAGTAGCCATAGAAAATTGGAAAGCGATAAAGTTCTGATGCGTATTTCTGAGGAAGAGAGGTAGGATAGTGGAGAAATTAATATGGGAGGTGATCTGAATTAGCTGGAGCCAATGAGACTTGAGAACTTCAAGGACAGGATGGCGACTTGGTATCTCTTGAAGGAAGGGGGTTTTGTGCCATACATGATGTCCATGGCTGGGCACGATGAAAATTGTGTGTTACAATTTGTGAATAATTGGGATGATAGGAAGGTCACAATCAATGACATTACTTTTCAAGTCACGGAGGAGGTTATTGCCATGGCAATAAGACTCACAATGAAGGGAAAAAGTTGGAAGAAAGTCACTAAAGTCTTGGATGAGAATAGCATGAAAAACTTCTTTACGAAGCATGAGGAGCTGATTTTCTATAGAGGAGGGTTTAAAAGGGATAAGCTTCCTGAGCCCTAGGATGATGTGTGTCTGGTCCTGATGAAGTATCTCACCCTAGAAGGTAGGTTTGGAGTGTGCTATTACTATCATTTTCCCTTGTTGAATCATTTTAGAAATAGGGATTTCATTTCCATTTTGTTTTATCTTCTACATTCGCTTGAGAATATGATTAAGGATGTTAAGGAGAAAAAAAGTAAGGGCCTAAACTTGAGCATTATTCATCAAGGGTTAATTTTCTGTCTGTATCAGTTACACTTAGCTTTATGTCCCCCCAGAGAGGTTGTTGTGGAAAACCCCCGCCAGAGTAGGATTCCCCCCCCCGAGCTCCAATACGGGGACGAAAATCCATACTCCTAGGCCATCTCCTAGTAAGGACACTAAGAAAAAGAAAAAAATTGACATAGCCATAGAACAAAAGGGAAACAAGAAATTAAAAGTTGATAAGGTGGTAGAGGTTGTTGGAGAGGATTCTGGTGAAGATATTGGGGGAAAAGCAAGAAAGAGGTCTAGTAGGCTAGCTCAGTCCTAGGCTAGGGGTAAGCTGAAGTCTATTAGATACCCTATTCAGGAAGTTAAAGAAGATAGCTTTGACAATAACAGTGACAGAAGGGAGGAGGAAAGCATTTCCAACTCAAAAAAGGATGAGGGTAATGAGGAGGGGGAAAAAAGTTTCAATTCTAGGAGCATTTTCATGGATGACATTCAAACTCAAGTGTCGGATGGCAAAGAAAGGAATACTAAGACAACCCATGTTTCAGCTAGCTTCTCACTTAAACCCCTTACTTTTTGTGATGAGGTGAGAAAAAAGGATAATTCCCCAATTACCATTTCTTCCCCTATTAAGGAAAATTTGAAGATTTCTTCTAACCCATAGGTGCTGCAGGATAAACCAAAGGGACAGAAAATGAAGGAGGTTGCTGCTACAAAGGTCAAGGAGCATAAAGAGGAGACGGTGATGGTGGAGAAGCATTATAGAAACCTAGAGGAAAGAGTCAAAGCTTTGGAGGAGGGGTTTTTCACCTTCTCCAAGTTTGGACTTAAAGTTACTCATGCTGCTGTAACTACCCTCCAATTGCTGGCACAAGAGAAGGAGGAAGCTGGCTTGGACATGAAGGACAATAAATTGCTCTTTAAGTTCCTTGCAGATGACTGGGCCCAAATTCTTCTTCATGCAAGAGGAAAAGGGAATATAAATCTAAGTTTTTTTTATTTTTATTCTGTTATGGGGTCCATGGATCCAAAGACTTTATATGCTGTTATGAAAGTTATAGTTTTGCTGGTTATCAGCTATAATTATGTTTTTAAGGCCTGGGTGCCTCGTTGGACTTTGGTTAGTTTCTAGGGTTACTTTATGGTTCTAGCTCTCTTGTTTTAGGTTCTTATCTCTGACTACTGGTTCTCCTATTTTTGCAGACTATTTTTGCTACTGGTTGGTAATGTGTTGGTTACCAACCTTTTGACTGTTAAGGGCCGACCCCCTTGCTTTTGGTCGCTTTTAATTTCAAAAACAACTAGAACATTAACATCATCACGTTTGATTTATTTATTATTTATATACTTTCCCTTCATTGTATGACAACAACTCTTATTATCTCACACACTTATCATGTCAAGAGAATGTGTACAATTTAGAGCATTTTTATCCACTTCATTTAAATATATCTTATTTTGAGAGCTAGTAAATGTATCATATTTAAAACCCAAATTTGAATGTAACTATCTGCCATGGGTTGTTGGCATGTGTTAGTGTTTCTGACGTGACACATGGTTCTCATTGTGGCATATAGAGATCTAGGTACAATTGGAAAGTTAGGTGATTTGTCAACTAGTATGTTTTTACATGTTTGAGATAGAAAATTTGTTTTTGTAATTGTAGATCTCCTATTGTGCTATGTTTAGATGTTCATGGTTCCCTCTCTCTCTCTCTCTTGGAGCAAATAATGCTTCTATATTTAGTCTTGCATTATGCATTTAGTGACTACAACTTATCTACTTAGGTTTCCACTTCATGTGACCTGTGCATTTAGTAATTATCCACTTAGGTTTCCACTTCATTGGACCTATGTATGACAAAAACTCTTATTGTTTGACATACCTATCCTATCAAGAGAACTTCTACAATTTATAGCATTTTTATCCAATTTATTTAACCTATTTTGAAAACTAGTAAACATATCATATTTCAAACCCACATTTGAATGTAACTATCTGACATGGGTTCTTGACATGTCTTAGTGTTTCTAATGTGACACATAGTTCTCATTTTGGCATATGGAGATCTAGATGCAATTGGAAAGTTAGGTGATTCATAAACTTGTATGTTTCTACATGTTTGAGATGAAAAAGTTTTTTTTGTAATTGCAAATCTCCAATCGGGCTATGTGTAGATGTTCATGGTCCCCTATCTCTCTTGGAGTAGATAATGCTTCTATATTTAGTTTTTCCTTATGCATTTAGTGATTACAACTTATCTACTTAGGTTTCCACTTCAAATGACGTATGCATTTAGTAATTATCCTTTATCTTGTTAGGTTCATTCCATATTTTAATCTAGATGTTTTTTGCTATGATCTTATTGCATTTTCTTATTTTCTTAGTTGACTTGTAAATTAATTGTAATATAATTTTTTCTTGGATGACCTTTTTTTAATCTCTAATGATCTATCTTGTATATAAGTATAATTATTTCTTTAACAAAATCTATCATGTGAAGCAACTAGACAATATACAAACTAATGAAGATGTAAAACTAGAAGAGTTGAGTTGAGTGACAATGGAAAAAGAAGAAAATGTAGTGATAGTGTTAGTCATTGTTAACAATATTATGTAAATAAACTACATTTTTAGAAGACTATATTTTTATTCTTGTAAATATTGTATGATCTTAAGAAAGTGAGTCTTGGGTGCATAAGTTTGTCATTGTATCTTGCTACTTTGGTAGTGAGCCTTTACTTGCAAGTTTGCAGTAGTGAAATATTGTTTGTATTTGTTTTTATAATAATAGTAAGAATCTAGTAGAAAGTTTGGAGAAGTGAATCCCTAGCATATATTATAGTAAGATCTATATACATTAAATAATTTTACTTTTTTTTCTCACTATGATTTTTTCCTACATTAGGTTTAACAAGTATAAAGTATGGTTGTTCTTGTGTTACTAATTCTATTCATTAGTTGTATTATTTAATTAATTATTGATGAATTTAATTAATGAATAATTATTTATGCTAATTCACTCCCCTCTCAACATTTAAAATGTTTGTGAGAATTATCAAGACATTGGTGAAGAAAATTAAAGTTCTCTCTCTCTCTCTCTCTCTCTCTCTCTCTCTCTCTCTCTCTCTCTCTCTCTCTCTCTCTCTCTCTCTCTCTCTCTCTCTCTCTCTCTCTCTCTCTCTCCCTCCCTCCATGCTTATTAATATATCCCTCTACATCTCTCCCCCCCTCCCTTGCCTCCCTCCTCTCTCTCTCCTTATTAATATATCCCTCTACATCTCTCCCTCCTTCCCTCACCTCTCCCCCCTCTCTCTCCTTCCTTATTTCTCTCTCTCTCTCTCTCTCTCTCTCTCTCTCTCTCTCTCTCTCTCTCTCTCTCTCTCTCTCTCTCTCCCTCTCTCTCTCTCTCTCCTTCTCCTTATTAATATATCCCTCTACATCTCTCCCTCCATCCCTTTCCTCACCCCCTCTCTCTCTTTATTAATATATCCCTCTACATCTCTCTATCCTTCCCTTGCCTCTCTTTCCCCCCTCTCTCTCCCCTTCCTTATTCCTCTCTTTTGTCCCCCCCCCTCTATCTCCTCTATCTTTACTCAATATGAAAAAAACATAAAAGTAATTTAGGATATATCTTAGGGATAAGTTTCATTTTTAGATAAGAAAAATTAGATTATATATATTTATGGAGATATTTTGACTAGAGAAATGAACATATAGTTTATAACATGTATGTGTTATGAAGAACTAAAATACAACTTTTAGTTCTTCAAAACACATATACATTTGAAAAAATTATGCCTTGGATCAACCTTGACTTATATCTTGAGAAGGGGACTAAAAATGGGACCCAAGAAGGGATTCACTGCATCCCTAATGGGGTAGGGACACATTGCATCCCTACTAACTAGGTGCAAAAATCCTCAAAACTTCCTTGTGATCCCAAAACAAGTCTAGGATAGCGAAAATTAGTTACAAATTTTGGAAAATTGAGTTTTATTATGGAGAAAGGATCAGAGTGACTGGGAAATGAGGAAGGGAGGATAAGTAGATAGATCCTACCTCAAGTTTTGCATCATAGAATAGGAATGCCAATGAAGACCTATTAGGTCCTAGCAAGAATCTATCTAGGAGAATAAAATAAAAGAGAGATATGAAGATGCATCTTAAATGTAGATTTAACATAAAATTGCATTAAATATGTGCTAAATAGTCATAAATTGAAGAAATTCTAATTTGAGATAGTACATGTAGCCCCCACTTTAGTTGAATATGACATTATGTGAATATGCAAGCTAAAGTGCAGAAAACTTTTATTAAAAAAAGGATATAACAAAGTCCACAATGCTAAGATCCAACAAGAAAACATTAGTACTAGCACCTTTCATAATAAAAATTAATAAAAATCCAAAATCACCTAGGGCTTACTAAGAATGATTCTATGAAGTTCATAGGTTCCCATTTATCCCCTACTTCGACTTGCTCTTTTGGGAAAGATGAAATAAGGTGATATAGCTATCCCTATAAATTGGATATGCAAAATGATGGAAGTTACCCTCAAAACCAATGAGGATAACACAAAAAACAAACTAAATAATATTTAAAGGAAAGGTAGCTGAATCATGATTCCAATGCCTATAATAGTGAGAGAATCAAAGTTACCTAGCTCAAGTTATGATGAAAAGAGTATATGTGTATTTTGAATGCATATAATGAAAATACCCTAATTCTAGCCCTAATTTGACTTAAAAGTGTTATATTTTTTTTTACCTTTGTAGATTGGAGAAGGAGAAGAGAAGTAGTGAAGGCCATGAAGAAGATATTGTGTACAACAAAGATGGAGGACATGAGAGAAGTTGTGGCAACTGATGAGCCCCTTCTCGAAGTGAGTGATAGGATTGATTGTATTTTTCCTCGATTTGTGTCTTTTGAACTTTTCTACATCATTTTTTTGAGGTTATTTTGAATGGACATTTGATTTTTACTTGGAAGTCTAATTCTCCATTCTGGGAAGAAGTTGACCTTGCATATTGAAGTTGACCTTGATTAGGAAAGTTGACCCTACTTAGGGAGTTTGACCCTTCTTAGGGAAATTAACCCTGACAGAAAAGGTTGATCCTTTCTAGTTTTAGACTCTCCTACAAATTTTAGATGAATATACTAATATATGGTTTGATTCAATTTGCAGGAGCATCCCATGTCACTGACAATGCATTACATCTATGAGAGTGTACAAAGTATGAGTGAGGAAGATATATAGTTATAGAAAGATGTGATCCTATATTGGGTAGGTGAGATATCACTTATGAAATTTCCTTGAGGCTTAATAATATCACTAATAAAGAGGTCAAATAAGGATACATGTACATTTCATCTTCAAACTAGAGAGATCACAATAACCTTAGAAGATGTACATAGGATTCTCCATCTTCCTATTAGAGGGCTTGTAGTGTGGCCACATATACGTAGAGATGTAGAGGAGATACATGCAAATGAGGAGTCCTATTTGGGGCATCCATCAAAGATGAGATCTAGAGTAGGCCACATTGATCTTCATTACATCATAGTGGGTCCTACTCCATTGATTATACAATGGATATGTTATGAGATGACATGTAGTGTGACTCCAAATTGCATGAAAACAATTTTTATTACACCCTTTACACATTTGGTACAACAAGTAGAGATAGACTGAGCAGTATTTGCATGGGGGAGGATTATGCTAGTAGTTCTATATGTAGAGATGAGAAGACTTACAAGATATTAGAGAGATAGCCTTACAATGTGTACAATCTTATAGTGAACATTTCACATGCATTAGGTTAGAAAGAGCTCTAGGGGTCTTACAATAGAGTTGTCCAAGACTATATGGTTTTCTATTAGTAGATATGTGGTAGTTTGGAGACATACTATATTGGAAAGTGAGATCTATCATATGAAAGAGGAGGATATAGTATGGAGATCATATCTTTATATGAAATAGTTGTCTAAGAAAACATACCAAATGAGATACTTGTAGATGGGGAGTTTCTTAGAGGGATGACAGAGTTATGTGATCATGTCATACCACTACAATCGAGCACTGAGATAGTTTGGCATGTAACAAGATATCCCTAGTGTGGTTCCAAAATATATGCATTCCACTAGATTTATACAAATACATGGAGCTAAACCTAGTCCTACAATAGTTGATATAATCTTGAGTGCTACAAAGGAAGGAAGGGATGTTCCAATTGCCCTAAGAGAGTACACCAATTTTAATGTAACATATATCCATTACTAGATAACTAAGGGTGTGAGAGACACATTTCTAGAAGACTATGTTGTTAGTGATCTAGGTCCATTTTATAAAGCTCAAAGATGAGTTGATAGAGAGGAGGATGAAGGAGTGGGAGAGGAGGGGGAGATGGAGGATGAAGACTAGCTAGAGGATGGTGTGATAGATGAGGAGATCCATAAGCTAGAGGCAAGAGAGTATCATAAATAGTAGACAATACTAGAGGAAGTAGAAGAAGAGGGAGTGAAGGAGAGAGAAGAAGTGATGCCCCCAATAGGCAACACCATAGATAAGGATTCAATATTTATTGTACCTTCTAGACCACTTCGAGCATGGTAGCTACACTCACATAGTGATACACCACTCCCACAACCAAGGTAATGATTACATGGAGGGAGAAGTCATTCCATGCACCCACCCTCATCATGAGTATGTGTGTGTGTGTGTGTGTGTGTGTGTGTGAGAGAGAGAGAGAGAGAGAGAGAGAGAGAGAGATCACTAGGAGGGGGTTCCAAGTATAACATAGATATAATTTAGAAATTTAAGAAAAAAAGATATACTGATGAAGAAATATGCTTTCATAGTAGTGATTGGGGGGGATTTTCTAGAGAGGTTCATAGGGACCCTACCATAGCATCAAGGATACCATCTACCCACCAACATGCAGTCATAGGACAAACAGATCTAGACATACATGTTGATATCTTTCCATCTGTTGTGCTAGAGCTGAGATTGAGATAGGAAAATGAGGAGAGACTCAAGCAACACATAAAAGAGTATAAGAATGAGATATAAATGCTACAAGAAAACTTATCTAAGTGTAGTTCATCTAGGAGTCATTCTCATAGCACCACATCTTACATGCTATTCTCCTTGCACTTCAAATCAGAGAGGTCCAAGAGGCATTGCCCAATAGAACATTAAGAGAGAGACAAAGATGTATGATTATATTAAAGGCATATTTTGTATGATGCCTTCATATACTAGAAATGTGTGTGTGTGTGTTTGAAGCATTTTTATTCTTATGATTAATGGTAATTAATTGCATAAAATAACAATAGAACAGAGTGTACTAACATTTTTAAAGAAATATTTTGGGTAAATAAAACATTACATAATAGTAAATCACAATAAAATATTCTATTAGGAGAAACATTAGCAAATGAAGAAAAAAAAAGTTAAGCATAATAATGTTGAAGATGTATACCATTAATAGGTTCCTTAAAAGGAATGTCACCAATATTGATAATATTGTAAGCTCCTGATCCATATACTTTAGAAACAACAAAGGGGCCTAACCAATTAGGACTAAATTTTTACTTTTTATTAGCTAAAGCATTCACATTCCTATGATTTTCATAAAGAACAAGATCACCAACCGAAAATGAACATTTAAGTACCTTGTTGTTTAACATTTTTTGAGAGATTTATGATAGACTGTTATATGTTCTAACACATTGATTCTGATGCAAGGAGAAAATTGAATTGCTAGGGCCAGAGACTTGCCTAACTATCCAACCACCTTGCCATGTAAACACAATGGAAGCCAACAATAAAGAGAACAACCCCAAGGTGAGAAGAAACCAAATCTATGCCACTTTATTTATTCATCAAATTATCAAAATACATGCCCATCTGTAAGGCCTTTTGGGTTATAGCCAAATACAAATTTACAAATTATAAACCCATGATCCAACTCTAAACTTGCTCCTCTAGAAACATATGCTCTTAACTCTCTAAGTGTTGCCTTAACCTAAGCCTAGAAACCTCTATTTATACTTGCCAAAATAACTTATAGAATATTCTAGATCATTACATAATAGAAGGTTGACCTCAAAATGGTCTAGACACATCCCAAGAAAAGATCCTTACAGTAAATTCATGATCCCAATTAAATAACCAAGTTGGCTCAAACTAAGAACCAATCACAGATAAATTTGGTCAAAGAAGGAACCAAGCATAAACAAATATCTGGTTCACTTGACACATGAAGGAACACTTGGCCAACACTAGAAAAATTGACATATACATAAGTTCTCGACCAACACTAGACAACTCAGTACATACAAAAATACTTGGCCAACATTGGACAACTCGAAACATATAGGAACTTGGCAATGCCTACAACTTGGAAACTACTAGAACTTGGAATCAACTACTAGAATGAATAAAATGAGAAGGATTTACAAGGCAACCAAGGATGCTTCTGCACCACACAATCGAGGTTGAAAGAAATGATCCTCTTGAATCGTACAAGTGTCACAACCTGAGATGAATCCAAGTCAGATTGAGAAATCCATGTAGCTTCTTCAACTAGTCTATTTTTCCACTTCACCAAATATTCATAGTAATATTTTTCCCTTGTGCTCTTACTAACTCTTTGATCTAATATATGTTCAACCTCTTCAGTCTGCTTCTTAGGATAATCATTTGGTACAACAACTTCATCATTTGACTCATGATACTTAGGCAAATCAGAAATATTGATGATAGGAGATATATCCATGTCATTAGGTAACTCAACTTCATAAACATTACCACTATCAAACTTCCCCAAGATCTTACAAGGTCCAAACTTCTTCATTTTTAGTTTACTATATATTCCAATAGGGAATCTACCTTTCTTCAAATGAACCATCACCTCATCACCAACTTCAAAAACATTGTAATACCCACCTATAGTTTGCTTTTATATTCTAATTGCCAAATTCTTTTAGGGCAATTTTATGTATTGATTAGTTTTAGAGATACTAGATTTATAGTTTTATGATATTATTTCATGACTTGGATTAGTGATATATCAATGATGATTACTTGGTTGACTATATTTCACGTGTTGTTTAATGATTGTGGTTACTAGTGCATTAATGATGCTTTAATAATTTGTAGTTAATAAATGAGATTTCTTTCATAGCGATGTGAGATGGTGTTGTTAATGATGACTATTTTATATTCATAATGATGCATTTTTATACATGAGCATTCAATGTTTGACTTGTGATTATTATGATACTTACCCCATACTTGCATGTGTATGGTGTGCATGTTTATTTTATCTTCCTATTTGACATGTTTGATGTGGTTAAGGGAGGGAGTTGTAGTCACCTACTACTTAGGATCTGCATGATGTACCACTCCCTGGCATTGCTTGTTTAGTTTAGATATATTTATATACATGCACATGCTCATCTTTTATGTAGAATGTAGGTATTGGGCATCAACTTCCTTCAATTTCTAGAATGAGCGTGCCCTATCACAATAACTCAATCGTAAGAATGGGCAAATAATGTTCAAGTCCAATCTCAGTCATAGCCTAATTACTTGTATTGAGATGGAGGACATGTATTTGACTTTTCACCATTTTTAAACCCATGAGTTTATCTTTATCTATGTCGTTTGATCTTGAGCTTTGGTCTATTTTGGTAATGTTGCTTTTATGTGGTAAATGATTTAATTATAATATTTTGGTTAATCATATAATATTGAAAATTATTAAATATTATTTGATTAAAAAGAAAATATTAAAGCATGAGAGTAGTCAATCAATTAAAAAACTAATTAAATATGTGCTTAAATTTAAAAGTCTAAATTTAGAAGTCTAAATTTAGAAAATTAGTTAAAGATAAATTAGAATATGATGATATTTAATTAATTATAAATTAATTAAATATGTACTTTAGTTTAAAAGATTTAATTTAAAAGTCTAATTTAAGAAGTTAGATAAAAATGAATTAAAATATTAAAGCTTTATTATTTCTTTATTATAATTATTTATTTAATAATAATTAAATTAGAGTTGCATTTAAATAATAAACTATGCTTTAATTAGTGCTTTAGAGGAAAAGAAAATATAAAAGAATATTTTAATTAAAAAGTTCTTTAAGTGTGCATGAAAGTATTAAATAATAAAAGTTTATTTAAGGAGAGAACTTTGTGTGTTCAAAAAACCGAAACCCTAGGTAGGGTTAAACTTTTTATTAAGAGATTAGAGCTCATTTCTACACACACAAGTTTTGGGGAGCGAAATTCAGAATTGAATCAAAATAATTGTTGAAAGTTTTAGGGGGTCAAGATTTGTATGTATTCACAGATCGTCTCATATTTTAGCTATGGCTGTGAGGCGAGGTTTGAAAACCCATTGTAGAATTTTATTGAAAGATTTGTCTACTTCATGTCTTCCTAGGTGTTTGCATATTGCTTATTAATTTACCGTATTGATTGTTGATTAAGGAATTATGTTGTAGATTTTGAAAAGAAAGACTTATTAATCTAGAAAACTTGACAAAGGAAAATTATGGAAAAACCACAGAAAATTATTATGATTGTATTCTTTATAACCCTTTTAGATAATATAGGGAATATTTGATTATGGAAATTTGGAAGAAAATAATAAATTGAATAGTTAGGGTTTCAACCTTAAACTTTATCATTAGAACCATGAGATTATCATGAGTTTTCTAAATATAGATAAATATGATTCTTATATCTAAAATAATTTAATCACAAAATTTATTAGAAAAAGAAAAAGAATAATTGAGAGGAAAACATGTTTTAACCGAACTTATGCATGCATGTCAAAATAATTATGGCAAAAATAGAAGCTAAGTATGCTATGGTTACATGCATGTGAAAACAATTATGTTAAAAATAGAAGCTAAGTATAGTATGGTTACATGCATATGAGAATAATTATGCTAAAAATAGAAAGCTAAGTATAGTATGGTTACATGCATGTGAAAAATAATTATGCTAAAAATAGAAAGCTAAGTATAGTATGGTTGAATGATTTGAGAGATCATAGACATATGGAAATACTAATTGTATGTGTATTTTTTATTTATATAGTTTAACTTTTAGATTTATTTATTTAAAATAATAATAATTTATTAGTTTCTAAAATGAAATAAATATTATCCATTTAGTTATAAAGTGAACGTTAGTATTAGTGATTATTTAAGTTTAATTAAACTCTTAGTTGCATATAAATGATTTTATAATTATTAATGCAAGAGAGAAGTTAATAAATAAATATTTATAATTTTATTATATTTTAAGAAAATTTGTGGTAGAGTTCACTCTGTAATCATTTAGTTAATAACTATTTGACTTTATGAGAGAAATTCTAAATAATTAAATTAAATTTATAATTTTATCTCTATTTGTATTATGATTTAAAGGAAAATTAACTGTTAATGTTGGACTAAAATAGAAGTCAAATTAATATTTTAGAAATGAAATTGATATTAGTATTTAATCTAATAATATACATTTATTTTTTTAATTAAATAATTTATGATTTAAGATCATTTAAATTAATAACATGATAATATTGCATGATATTTTATATGCAAAGAGATTGGATATTTAAATACTTATTGATTTAAATAAGTATATTAGCATAACAATTTATATTAACATGCATATTTTTACCTTACTTCTAAACACATCTTTATTACCCAAATTAAACAAGAGAAATTGATGGAATTAAATCATGTGGCTAAAAACTATATGTTTTCTAATATTCTATTTATATTCTTGTGATGTTTATTTTCATGATGGTTTTTCTTTCTGGGTTGTTTAGTTGGCCAAATTAAGATGTGAACTAGAGGCATTTTTGAGTTTTCTTTTATGATTATTTGACGGGATGTCATGATGAACTTTATGATTTGAATTGAGATTTATATTTTATGAGCTTTATGCTATTGAGCATTTATGAGAACTTGGATTTTGAGAACCAATGTTATTTTTGGGTTGTCTGTTAAGGAACCAAATTCGTTTAATATTACTCTTGTGGTATGGGACACTATTGTGGTTGTGATTTTTGGGAGGTTGTCTAGATACTTACCCTTGGGAGTGGCTTACAGTAGGGGTTCGAAACCCAAAGTGGTCTGAACCAAGGTAACCTATTGTAAGTTATTTAATAAGTGATAATCTAGTAATTAATATTTTGGAGAAACACACTAAAAAGATAAGTTTGAGAAATTTGCCCCGCCCATGCCTTGAGCGCTTGTATAAAGTAAGGATGACAGTATGACTAGTTTGCCTCATCTTCTTGAGAGGGTTTTTTTATTTCACATGTGTCACATTGAGGGTCTAAGGTTCAGAGTAACTAGTCTAGGGTAACTCATGTAGTTTGACCATGTGATGACACTCCCTAGACTGTAGCCTGAGTCTCCTCCATAGTTTTTTTTTAATTTGCCTCTAGTGGTGTTGCTATTAGTGGTGTACTTGTTGCTAGATGTATTTAATGTGGTTATTTACTTTCATTGATGGTGATTGGTGATTTATGGTTGATGTACTTTTGGCATGTGGCTTTTGTCTTGAGGTGGATATCTTTCGTTGACTTTGTTTTATAATTTTTGTGATTTGATCTATTCTTGGTATATGTATGATGTTGGTATTGGATTGAGTGTTCTTCCTTTTAGAGTATCTTATCTTCTTGATTAGTAAGTGTTACCTTTGAGGTAGTTTTGGCTATCAAGATTCTTTACCTAGGATTATTTTATGATTTGATTATTTGTGTATGGATCATACATTATCTCTCTTGCACAGTGGGAGTGAGAGCCTAATTAGGTGACCACATAGTCGAGAGATAGTGTATTCTTACCATTTGGGTCACCCTCAGATTGACAGATGTTGGATGCTCCTTGATATAGTGGTACCATTATCATTCTTCCTCTTATCTTGAAGACTTCTATTCATTTGATGTATTTATGTGTCATGTATTTTGAGATATTACAAGATATTGTATTGTATATTGATGTACTTGTATCTATTTTCACATACACTGTGACATGCACAGTTGATGTTATTCATTAGATGTGTGTTCATATTATTAATTTTACTTATGCATTTTCTTATATGACTATGTATGTGTTTATTCATTTTATGATTATGGACAATGTAATTGAGACTTAAACTTGTTAATAAAACTTTCTTAAATGTGACTCAACGTGAAGGAATCCTTGAGGAATTAAAATTGTGTTTGTAATTGATTATGTGTTCTTAATGTGTATATATATATATATATATTGCTTCTGCATTATTGTTACTTTGATGGTGTTTAAACTTTAAAAAATATTGTTTAATAAATTTTGTAACATATTAGGTTTATTTCTTTTGGGTTCCCAATTAAGGCGTTACAAACATGATGCTTCATAGACATCAACATTCGTCTTATAGTTTTGATTACCTTTTTTATAATCTCAACTTCACTTCCTTATGTAAATAATTCATAAAATCAACAAATTCTTCCCCTTCCACACTTCTCTTCTCTTCACCAACAACATCCCTCAAATCTGATACTCCTCTAGGCTACATTCCAATGACAATCTCAAAAGGTATTTTCCTTGTACTCCTATTCACAAAATTATTATATGCAAAATTAGCTTGTATCAATACCATATAACAATTACTCAGATGATCTCCCACTAAACATCTCAACAAATTACCCAAGCTTCTATTCACAACCTCTAATTGTCCATCTATCTATGGATGGAATGTAGAACTAAACTTCAACTTAGTATCTATCTTCTTTCACAAAGTCCTCCAAAAACTAACCAAAAAATTTGTTGTCTTTGTTAGAAATAATACTTCTTGGCAATCCATGTAATCCAAAAATCTCTTTGAAGAAAATCTCAACAACATTCACATCATCTGATGTCTTCTTACATGGTATGAAATGTGTCATCTTAGAAAATATATCCACAATAACAAATATGGAATCATGCCCTCTTGATGTCTTAGGTAATCTAAGAAAAAACTCCATACTAATGTCACTCAAAAGTTTCTCAGGAACAAAAATAAGTGTATATAATCTAGTATTATGACTTACTCCTTTTGCAACTTGACAAATTTTACAACTCCTTACAAAAATTTGAACATATTTATACATTTGTGGCCAATAATACTTATCCTTGAGAAAACTCAATGTCTTGTCAATTGCAAAATGTCCAAGCAATCCACCAAAATGCTTTTCCTTAACCAAATGAACTCTCATAGAGCTTCTTGGTATACACAACTAAATTAGTTTGAACAACATACCTTCTTGAATGAAATAATCATCATACTTACTCATTTGACTTGGTAGATTTGGTGCTCTAAAGTCTCTCCACACCTTAGAAAAATCAGGGTCAATGTCATACAACTCCTTTAATTCATCAAAACCAAGAACCTCAACCTTCATGTCGGTCAGCAAAGAACGTCTTCTACTCAATGCATCAAGAATTCGATTAGTAACTCCACTCTTATGATTTATCACAAATATGAAACTATATAAGTACTCATCCCACTTCATATGTTCCTGATTTAACTTATGTTGACTGGCCAAATACTGTCATGCCCAAAATACAAGGGCAAAAACACATTATTTTTATTTTTTATTTTTAAATAATTAAAATTAATCCACTAAACTTAAAGACTCTAAGTTGATAAGTTCAATTCCACAAGTTAAGGTACATGTACAAGGTAAGATGAGACAGGTCCTCCTATCAGTATCCTAACATCTTCATTTAAGTTTTTAAAATCAATGAGTAGGACTAGATCGTTAAATTAAACTTTCCTTATTAAACCAAATAATTATTTTAAGAAATCCAATTTTCAATTTATTAAAAGAATTAACACTTTTCCTCCTTTATTTACTTTTATAATATTAATGAGTTATACATTTAAATTATTTAGATAACAATATAAATAAATACAGATCTAGTTATTTTAAAATATTATAGTCAATTGATTAACATATCTTTATAACCTTTCATAACAACTTAATGTCAACTTTTACACATATTACTATCATATTCTATTACTAATTTCAAATTTCTTAAAAAAAATAAAGTACACTAATTATCTAACTTTAAAGTATATAATTTCAATACGATGTAAATAAAACTTAAAAAAAAAACTTAAAATAACATAAACATTTTTTGTCAACACTTTTTTTTTAAAACATTCACTAATCTCTCAAATCTTCTTAACTCAATAAAATTTATGATCTATTCTAATATAAAAATAATAATAGTGATGATAATAGTAATATAGCTACAATTAAATATATTAAAATCTAAACAAAATTATACTAATATAATTCATATTTAAAAAAATAATAAATACTTTCCTTTATCAAATAGAACACAATAATTTACATTAATAAAACTTTTTATTAGTTAAGAATCTAATATGAAATTTCACTAAATTAAAAAAAAATTAAACATTATATAACTAAATCCTACAATCGCTAAACGCCAATAACCACTTTACTAATAAAAAGAAACATAAAACATTTAATTAGGAACACGCTAAACTAAACTACTGTAATCAAAACTAAATTCTAACTATGCAATATAACAACCCAAATTAATTTAATAATACTAAAACTAACCCATAATCTAAAACATACAAATTAATATTTACTAACATCTAAAACTAACTAATATTTTTAAACATAACATAAATACTATCCTAACTATCCTAAAACACTCCTAACTGACCTGTCACCTGAATCTACAAATCCTATACGCTTAAAGCGTTAGTGCAAACATAGACCCACCCACATGGGTGCTAAACCCTACAATGCCCCACCCTGTCATGAACTCAATGCTTAAATGCGCTTGCATATACATGTACATGCCAACTTAAAAAATACGTGGGTGCAGGGCTCGAAAATCGACCACCCAAAAAAAGCGATATGAGCATTTTTTTTTTCATCATGACTGATCATGTTGCCAAGAGTTAGCACCATCAATATTTTGGGAAAACTTAACATGAGGTGACAAAGAGCCATAGGGATGGCCGAGCCTATGTCAAACACACCTTTTTTTAAAATACAAGCCACCCCCATAAATAGTGCCCAAAAAGGTGGCGAGTGGCAAGGAGGACTAAGGAAATGTAGGTAAATTTATTTTTAAAACCACCTGCCTCTCTTTAATACTTGTCCCTATGTCTACTCAATATGGTGAAACGCAGGGGGGAGTATGTTGACAGGTTCTAAATGTGAATTGCGCCTAGGAAAGGTAGTGGGTAGTGTAAGACTTAGGATGATGGGGGGGGGGGGAATAAAGAGTAATTAGTGAATAAAGTTTATTAGGTAGGACTTAGGATATTAGTAATATATTATTTTCTTTCTTTATTTATTTAATTTCTATGGTTTATTCGATTTAAAAAAATGGTTTAAAAGGGGAATCATAGAGGAATATTTTCTATCATCTTATGGGATTTAAATTTGTATTCCCATACAAATTCTAGAGAGCAAATTTGTATTCCAATTAAGCATGAATTGAATTGAAAATTTTATAATTGATCTTGACCATTTAATTTATTTTTCCACACACATATGCATGAATTGAAATAACATAAGATACTATGCAAGAAGGTTTCTCAATATTTTCTCTTCTATTAATCAACCTGGTTCAAGGCTCCATCAGGAAAGAACCAGTAAGAAAACTTGACATCCTTGCCACAACATCAAAATTTACATACATTTTTACATAATGTTACAATACAATTTGAATCCTCTTCTAGGTCCTTCACAAGGGATCCTTTCCAATATCTTCAATGCATCAAGGGAATCTAGGAGAAGACGAGAACTAACCCAGAGGTAAAACAAACATAATATGATGAACAAATCAAGCATGCATCCCTATCCCGATTTTGCACAATAGGTTCAACATTGAACCAGACTAGAGAGAAGGTGGATTTTCTAAATAGGAGACATCGATCACCATACCATAACATAGCCCTTTTGGGGCTAAAAACTCAAGAACTTCTGTTCTTCCACAAATGCGCTTTCGAGGCCAATACAATAAGGATTTTCATTCCTTCTCTTCTTCAAGAATTCAAATTTTCAAAACATAGTATGTGATGACAAGTAGGGGCCCATAACACCCTACCCTCTTTCCCTCTTCTCATCATGAGAAGAGACTCTACACTATTGGAGTCCAACTAAAGCCCTTCCCCCATACATGGCCACTTCTTCCTTATCCAAGGGTGAGTAATGCCAAAACAAACCCATAGAATCCCCTCAAAATTTAAAGCAAAACATAAGAAAGACATCCAAGAAACATGTTTCAATCCCTCCCAAGCAACTCGACACACATACAAGCATACAATGAACAACACAATGACTTATGCATGAAACAAAGCATGAACAATATGAACAACATGAACAAAAGAGGTGAAGAACTCCTACCTTCACAATAAGGTTATGGTAAAATGAACAAGTTTGAGATGAGCTTTTCCTTCCTTCCCTTCAATCTTCCAAAAAAAACTTCTCTCTAAAACTAGATATTGGGTGACAACCAAAACTTCTCCAAAAATTCATCTAAATATGATCCTAACTCAACTAGACATTAGGTAAAACTCAAGGTGGAGTTTAAATCACCAAATCATGAAGGAGACAATCAATTTTTGAAATCATCTGAAAGTAGAATTTTTGAGTGACCATAAAAGTCAACCAAAGAGGCTATGGGAGTGGAAAATACTCCCAACCCATACCCTTACCCCTAGGGTACTTCAATTTAATGTTTTTAGGCCTTAAAGACTTAATAGGAACCTATCAAAAGCTAGGAGAATTTTGAGACCACTTAACAACCTTCAAGGAAAGACAATACAAATTAGAAGGGGTTCAATTCTATCTTTCCATTAGGTTTCTCGACTAAAATATCCTGCACACTCATTGCACACATCAGTAGTTCAAGAAATCACATGCATATATGTATATTACGTATCAAAAAAATCACATAAATTTAGAACATCCATCTTTCTAATAATCAGTTGTTTACCTCATTCTACTCATATTCTCGATCATTAAAATTGCATAATCAAAGTGTTAGTTCTGCACTCATTTAGCTCATCATTATACATGTTCATAAAGCATTAAATGACGAAATCAAATGTCTAAAAGTAAAGCATCACACATTATAAAATAGCATAATAATTGTCATTGCATCAAATAGTTTCCTGACATATCGAGTCATGAGTATCAAAATAATAATGTATCAACTATGCTATGATGGGTCAGGGCGAGGCCTCACAAATACTGTAAAGCTTTATGATCAATATGCAACAAAAACTCCTTAGGAATTAACTAATGTTTTCATTTCTTCAAGGCTTGAACAATAGCATAAATATCTTGATCATACACAAAATACTTCCTATTAACATCATTCAACTTCTCACTAAAGAAAGCAATAGGTTTACCTTCTTGACTCAAAACAACTCCTATTGCACTACCACTTGCATCAAAATCAACTTGAAATATGTTATTGAAATTAGGTAAAGGAAATATAGGTATCTCAACAACCTTTTTTTTAAAGTCTCAAAACTCTTATTAGCTCAATGTGTTCACTTGAAAACCTTTTTATGTCCTCTCATAGTCTCAGTCATAACATTACAAATAGAACTGAAATTCTTTATAAACTTTCTATAAAAACCAACCAAACCATGAAATGATATAACCTCACCCAAATTCTTAGGTGTAGGAGGCCATTCCAAAATTTCTTTAACCTTCTTAGGATCCATTTTCAAACCACCATCTAAATTTTTTTTCCCAAATACACAATCTCTTCTTGCATAAAGGAATAATTTTTAAAATTAATTAGTAGATTCTCCTCTTTCAATCTCTGCAATACTTGTCTAATATTCTCTAGATGCTCTTCCTTAGTCTTACTAAATATTAGAATATCATCCAAATAAACTATCACAAACTTACCCAAAAATATCTTGAAAAATTCATTCATCACCCTCATGAAAGTACTTGGTGCATTAGTCAAACCAAAAGGCATTACCAACCATTCATACAAATCATCTTTTATCTTCAAAGAAGTCTTCCATTAATCACCTTCTATGATTCTCATATTATGATAGCCACTATTCAAAGCAATCTTAGTAAAATACTTTGATCCACTCAAACAATCCATTATGTCATCCATTTTGAGCATAGGAAATCTATACTTCACTATAATCTTGTTAATATCTTTGAAATCAATACACATTCTCTATTCCCCATTCTTCTTAGGTGCCAATAAAAGAGGCACTACACATGGAATTGATCTTTCTTTGATCAAACATTTTTGCAATAATTGTTGTACTTTTTTATTAGGTTCTTCATTCTCTATAGGTGTCAATCTATACGGTGCTTTATTCAGAAAACTAGCTCTAAAGAATTAGATCTATATAATGACTTATACTCCTTATTGGTGGTAAACCATTAGGCATGTCTTCACCAAAAATCTCCTTGTACTCACTCAATAACCTTCATTTTCTACTAGAACTTAGCTAAAACTATTAGTTTTAGTTATCACTCGAAAACTACTATACTTTGTTACTCAACCTCTATCTATCACTCAATCACTATTATACTCTATTGCTTAGCCATTACTACCACAACTAGGCCCTTTAGGAAATATAGAAAAACAAACTGAGTTCCTTTTCATTTTATTTTCAAATTATTTCCCACTAACCATGAAAACTTTAATAGTAATAAAATTTACTTCATCAGGAGCTTCAATGGAAGGTAACACTATTTTCTTTTCTCCATTCATCCAAAATGTATATTGATTTAATCTACCATCACGCACAACATATGTATCATACTGTCAAGGTCTTCCCAATAGAATAGGGAAACAATCCATATGCATTATATCACATAGAACTTCATAAAAATAGTTTGCAATCTTGAATTTCACAACACATTTCTCACTTACCATCCTTGATCCATGAAACATGATAGGGTTTAGGGCATTTTGATCTCTACAATTGCAACTTTGTAACCAATTCCTTTGATGCAAAACTTGTTAAGCTTCCACTATCAATGATCACTTTGTAGCATTTTCCCACCATCTTATATATGGTTTTGAAAAGACTTCTCCTCAAGATAGGTTCCTCCAAGGTTCTCCTTACCATCAGGTTTTCTCCAACCTCAAGTCCACAAGGTGAACCTTCAAGATCTCCTTGAATCACAACATTTTATTACCTTGTTCATTTTTGCCAGAGTACCTACACTCAAAGGATATATTCCCTCCATTACCATATCTACAATAATTGCCAAAAAAATCTCTTCTACAATAAGAATTATCTCTTCCTTGATAAGAACTACTGCCTTTCCACTTAGTCGTGCCTTTACAATAAGTTTTTTGTTAAAATTTTCCCTTATCTTGCATAGATTTTTTAGATATGCCACCTTCTCCATAAGATCTATCTCTATCTCTCTAGAATCTACCACTTATACCTCTATGTCTTTTCTCATGCTTCCTTGTCAAGACCTCCTCAACTTTCAAGGCATATTGATATGCTTCTTCCACACTTTCGAGTTTCACAAAACCTATTTCATCTTGAATTGTAGATCTCAATCCATTTGGGTACCTTGCAAATTTCTCAACCTCATCATCCACATATTCATATATGATGTCCAATCTATATAATTTCTTGGTTTACTCCTTTACACTCATGTCCTTTTGCCTCAAATTTTTCATTTTCCTCAAAAATCTAACTTGGTTATCAATAGGGAGTAACTTCTTCTTCACCTTGTTCACCTTTTTTAGCTAGGTTCTAATTTTCTCTTTTCCTCTTCTATTTCTATCAATTTGTAAATGCTCCCACCATAGTGAGGCATGACATTTTAACCTAATGATTGTAATCTTCACCTTCCTATTATCAGGAGTGCCTTTAATCTCAAACAACTTCAGTATATCACAGATCCAATCCAATACAACATTGTTGTCTAGTTTTCCATTATAAGGAACATCTTCTACAATAGGCTTTGAATGTTCCCTAGAAAACACTCTCAAAAATAATTCCTCATCATGATCTTCCTTAGTTTCTAGATTAGGGTTTGGTGTCATTGCTTCATCATTACTCATATAATCCAGGTGCACTTCTCTCCTCTGGGTTGTCTCCAAAATATCTAATCTGGTGATAATTTGTCTCAACATGTCTATAATAGCATTGTCAAAATTTTCTCTACCTCAAACCATCTTTACAAATAGGTTCCTATGAGATAGTAACCCTCTAGTAGTTATAGTTCAAATCTGTAGATCTACCACCCTACAACCATTTCCAACTTAGGGTTCTACACAATCCAATCTCTACAAGGATGAACCTCAAGCTCTGATACCACGAAATGCTTTCCTAACTATCCAACCACCTCACTAAGTAAACACAATGGAATAAAAAAATAAAGAGAAAAACCAAGGAGAGAAGAAATAGAATCCACCTTATTGATTCATTAACTTATCAACATACATGCCCAAATCTAATGCCTTGTGGGTTATGACCTCATAAAAAGATACAACTTCCAAACCCACGATCTAGGTCTACACTTACTCGTCCAAGAACATCTGCTCTAAAATCTCTAAGTGCTACCTTAACCTAAGCCTCGACATCTCTATTTATACGTGCCAAAAATGTGTATAGAAGATTCTAGATCATTACATTATAGAAGGGAAACCTCAAAATAGTTTGCACACATCCCAAGGAAAGATCCTTACATTAAATTTATGATCCAAATTAAATATCGAAGTCAGCTCAAAATAAGAACCAATCATAGACAAACTTGGTCAACGAAGGACCTGAGAAACAAAAAACATTTGGTTCACTCAATGCATGAAGGAACAATCATCCAATACTGGATAAATTGGCATATATAGAAATGCTCGGCCAATAGTGGACAACTTAACACATACACGAACTTGATAATGAATGCAATTCAACAACCACTAGAACTCGACATCAACTACTAGAATGAACAAAATGAGCATGATTTACAAGGCAACCCAAGATGCTCCTACATCAGATTCATTGTTCATCTAACATTTATAATTATATGAATGTTGTTCCTTAAAACTATCCTTATCAATAATCCCATGAAAGGGTATTTGGAGAGAAGGGATCTCTAATTCCAAATGCATAATAATGTTAACACAATAAACAAGAATATAAGGAAAATTACTCATACTAGTATGAACTCTATTGCTATAATCCCACAAAGCACATGTTAACTAAGTATGCCAATATTTTCCATGTTTATTAATAGTTTTACATAGTATTTTTTTAATGACCTTATTAGAAGCTTGAGCTTTCCGATTAGATTGAGGATAGTAAGGTGTAGAGAAATGCTAATGAATTTAATATTTCTCCAAAGATTTATTAACTTCCTCATTATAAAATAAATATTTTTATCAGAGATAATGTAAGGAATGCCAAAGTGAGAAATAATATTTTAAAGAATAAACTCACAAATAAAATCAATTATAGTAGAACAAAGAGGGACAACTTCAACCCAACTTCATAAAATAATAAGTGGCTATCAAAATGTAGGTAGGTCCTTGTGAGGAAGGAGGGTAAATCATGCCAATAAGATCTAAACCCTAAACACTGAAAGGCATGAGGATACATGAGTATGAAGTGTTGTAGAAAGAGCATAAATAAGATATTTTTGGCATTGTGGACATATTTTGAAAATGGAAAAAGAAACTCCTTCCATTTATTGCGATTCAAATGGGAAAATAATCCTCAACTCATCTTGATCAACAATTTTAGTTAGCCAACATCTTATTCAAAATTTTCATAACAATAATTTTTTTTCTTTTTGGTTCAAGTTCCAACATCCTATGCAACATTTTCATTTCAGCACTCCTATGACAACACCATACACCTTAACCTTGGAAAAACTCATAGAGGACATTTCTCTCTAATCATGCATATAGCTTCCTCCATCACTCATAAATCTTTCATAAGGCTTAATACCAACTCCTTCATCACTCTAAACATTTAATGGTCTATGACTACCCCCATTCTATATTCCTACAAGCCTTCCAATTGGACTCTTAAATAGGCTAGCCTCTTACCATTACACTTTAGTGCCTTTACTTTTAACACCATCAATGAAATTTCCTTTTACAATTTTCTTGATCTTGACTCCAACTAACAAAATGGAAACATTTCTATGACAGTCTTTATTTGATGACATCTAATGGCCATATTGGCTCATATTGAAATTCTAAGATCATGTTCTTGATTTCTTCAATGTCTTCTATCATGAGACAACACTTATTGAAATATCTAACTCCTAAATTTTTGATTTACCTAGATAAACTAACATTAAATGACAATCAACAATACTTGTTCTAATAGACCCATGAAATTTCCTATTTGGTGTGCCTTAAATCTAGCAACAACCTTAATGCACTCTTGGCTTTGTTCACATAAAAACTCTACCCTACTCATTACAAATTCCCATTCTACAGACAAATTCATGTTTACCAATAATTTCCCTAATATGACAATGAACATTTTGTCTACAATTTTCTTACATCAACCATGAATATGAATGATCCCATCTCTTTCATGTCTTGAATCTCACTTATCAACTTTCTCCATACCCTTCACAAGGTCTACAACACCATCTTTCAGTGTATCTAAAGTGAATAAGCCCCAAACCTACTATGATAACAAATAACCCTTCATGTGGTTATCATAGTCTAGTTATATCTCCAAACCATGTTCCTTCATTCACATGCTTCTCCTAAAACTACTAAGACATGTACTCTACATTATTTAGTGGGGAAGGGAGACACTTTAATAGGGTTTTAGATCTTCTTATCTGGATTCAAACTTGCTTTAATCTGTAAACTACATAAAGACTAGACAACTACATGAGTGACACAAGAAAGATTGCTTCACTTCTTATCATTCATGGGCTAAAGAGATACATAAAATGCAGATTATAGATATTCACAATAATTCAAAGAGAGGCAAACACGCTTGTACAATATGATGATGGTTGAAAGAGATAAGACAAAAAGTCATATAATTCAAGGGCAAAGAGGGAATTTATAGTAGCATGCCAAGGTAATACTAGGGAAAATAGAGAATATCTGACCCTAGGAAAGAGTACAACATTTGCCTTTATAGTGCCAACATAATTTGGATAACTTCCCTCATAAAAAATCAACCACTACAATCAAATCTTCAGAGATAAATCACTGCAAAACTAAAAAGGTCTGATTATTGCGTAAATCCATACATGAGAGAATCACTTCTTCACCAAAAAAATCTCTAAGAGATTAGGAGTGATGATCATTTAATCTTTGACTAAATGAATGGATCAACAAATGGTAGTGGAGTATCTCTTTGCATTTGTCAAGCCTAGGGATCAATGAAAGTGGTTACAAGAGATTAGAAAGATCAGATTCATCATTCAAGGAACTGCTTCCACTGCCACTAACTTTCAAATTGAATGTGACTTTTGGTCAACTAAGGTTTAACCATCAAGTCTTGCTATGTGGACCAAATGTTTCTTACTAGTATAGCACTCTATCAGTGATTCAATCTTTATGCCTTGCATTTGACCATTTGTGATTGTAGCCTCACTACCACCTTCCTTTAATAACTGTTACTACTTGCAAAAATGTGATCCACTAATCATCATTGCCTTGCAACTTGCTATTAGCATTCTTTATTGATCACCACAACCTTGCAAAGGTTGAGGTTAGACCATATCTACATCATCACCACATTAACCCAAGGTTTCCTTCTAATCTTTGCAGTCAAGAGAAATAAGGGGGACTTCTACTTTGCAATTGAAACCTTAACTATTTCTTGACTCATGGTGATCATGTGTTGGCCTTAGATCTAGATGATCTAATGATGTAAGATATGTCTTTGAAGAACTGAAGATCTACCTTTTTCACACCATCATAGCTTAAACTATATCATGTTAACATAACCATGCAATCAGGTGAAAACAAAGTATTCACACCTTTTTGACCATCTTGACCTTGGTTGATGCTCAACAAACCATGACTATATGAATTGCATAGTCATAAATTAAAACATTCCAAGGCATAATATAAAATATAGCCAATTCTTAAATCAAAACTTTAGGTGACCATTGGGTGAATTCTTATTTGGATTTGATTTTCTGGTAGGAGGGTATTTTGGTTAATAGTTACTTAGTAAACATAACATTTACTTAGGCAACATATAACTATTGGAAATTTTCTCACCACTCCTCTTGAGATTCATGAACAAGGCTTAACCACCTCCTATGTACTATAAGTTGATTGATTGTATCGAGCATTGACAAATCAGTCTTTTGGAGACATGGAAACCCCACTCTAACAAGAGGTATCAAAGATTGGTCACAGGTTTGAATACTTAGACCCTCAGGTAACATTGAGAGGGAGATTATGGGAAATTTGTTTAGCACTCCTCTTAGGATTCATGACAAGGGATTAACTACATCCCATGTACTATAAGTTGAGTGGTTCTATTAGGCATTGACATATCAATCTTTTGGAGCAATAAAAACCTCAATCTAAAAAGAACTCATTTAATACTGACTTGTTTGGTAAATAATATTTTTTCCTTCTTCTTTTACCAATTGATTGAGAAATAATGCAGTCACTCAATGAATACAATCTCCCTTTATTAACCTTGTAACTCAGTTAATCTTGTATTCTTCAATACAATGCAATAATACACAAATGTAAAACAATTAAACCAATATTAAATTATCACTGTCTAGCTCATTCAAGTACCCACTGAATACCTTACATATCACTTCTATCTTCATCATAATTTCTTCAAATCCTCTTCATCAATATAATGATATGGTACTTTACTGAGTTAGCATAATGTCTAGCTAACTAAGACTTTGACATCAATGATAATACAAGAACTAATATTGTTAGAATCTGAAAAGATTGATAACCTAGAAAACTAGTGCAAATAATAGATATCTAAGCTATGAATGCAAATGATACAAAATCAAAATAACAACATGGTGTTAGTCTCCCAAAGAGTAATGCAAATGCTAGAATAAAAATAGCATTAAGAGGATGCAAAAGAAATCGATTAAAAATACAAGCCAGGTAGCATGCTTATATAGACTAAGAAGAGGGAGGAGGTGACAACACTAACCAATGAGGAGCAACCATCTATCAGACTAAAGATAACAAAGTATCTTCCTAAGATAGCTAATGGATGCTCACATGTAGGAAGGTGACACCTCACAACCACTCACTAAATAAGACATGCTCTATTAACCTAAGAAAGATTATTAAAGTGTAGGAAAAACCTAGCAATATGGGGAAAAATAAATAACCCACTAGGAAATTAAAAAACTACACTAACACCCCCCCATAAGCGAAGCTTAGATGGATGTAGAAATTGGTCCTGGCAAGTCAGGCTTGATGAGGTACCCATGTACATAAAAGCCACGCAAAAGAGAGAGAAAAGAGACTCCCCAAAAAGTTAGGACTCCGAGTGAGAGGAAGAAGCCCCCCCCAAAAGATGAAGCATCCTGCATCCCTAGAAAAGCTCACAAATGAAGGAACTTTCTCTTAGTGAAGGGTTTGGTGAAGATATCAGCAACCTACTCAAAAGTTAGACAATAGTGAAGGTCAATGACATGACCATGGATGAGCTCCTAGATGTAGTGCATGTGGATCTCTATGTGTTTGGTTTGTTGATGATGGACTGGATTTTATGAGATTTGAATGGCACTCTAGTTGTCAAAAAATATGACTAATGGCCATTTGATCTAGATGCTAAACTCAGTGAGAAGATGTTGAAGCCAAATGGCCTTAGTGGTGGCATTCACAACCCCTTGATACATAGCCTCGATAGAAGATAGAGCAATAGCAGACTGCTTTTTGCTTGACCAACAAACAAGACCTAAACCAAGTGAGAATTTGTAACCTAAAGTAGACTTGTGATCCTAAGAATCACTTGCCCAATCTAAATCTATGTAGCCCACCAAATCAAGCTCAATACCTATTGCATAGTGAATCCCATAACTATGAGAACCCTAAATGTAGTGAAGGATCCACTTGGCTACTTTCTAGTGTAGCTCATGAGGCTCTTACATGAATTGAGAGACCATGCCTACATCATGTGAGATGTTGAGTCCCATATGAATCAGATAAATGAGATTCCCAACAAGTTGGCGATACAAGATTCCATCAACAAGTGGAGAAGAACACTGAGCCTCAAGTTCAAATCCAACAAGGAAGGGAGTCAGAACAATCTTATAGTCAACCATATAAAACATTGAGAGTAAATCTAGACCATAGTTGGACTGTGTAATGGTGATCTAGGAAGGAAACTAAAAGATCTCAATCTTGAGAAAGTAACGCAACAAGCCCAAGTCAGTCATCAAGAAACTCTCCTAAATGGAAAGTTTGATAGCCTTAATGATGGGTGAAGAACTTCCTATGATCAGCAAGTCATCAACATACAAAACCAAAAATAGGAGTGAATCATCTTGTTGTAGAATGTAGACATTAAGATTAGAATGGAACTGACTAGTGAACCCAACTGATAGAAGGAAGGAGTCCATCTTGGCATACTAGGCCTGAGGAGCCTATTTAAGGCTAGAGAAAGACTTCCAAAGATGACACACAAGTGAAGAATCCTGAAGGAATCCTTGTGGCTACTCTATATAGATCTCCTCATGAAGGTCACCATGAATAAAAGCACTCTTCACATCCATCTAATGTGCTTCCCAATGATTAGCTACAACAATGGCAAGAACAAGTTGAATGGAATTCATTTTGGCAACTGGCACAAAAGTCTTAGAGTAGTCAATCCTAGGAACCTAGGAGAATCCTTTGGCGACCAAGCACACCTTGTGCTTGTCAACTGACCCATCTACTAAAAATTTTGTCCGATAGAACCACTTACATCGAACAAGTTTTCTTCGCTTAGGAAGAAGGACAAGATCCCAAGTGTGGTTCCTCATTAGGGAACTATACTCTTCCTGCATAGCTATATCCCACTCAGGAATACTAGAAGTCTCATGAAAGGATTGTGGATCTGAGGATGTAGGAATGAAGACATGTTGAGCATCCTAGAATTGTGAATGAGTCTGCCTAGTGTCTAATGGATCCCCAACTCAATCATCTATAGACTGCAAGGTCTATCTAGCCCAAAGTGGACTAGAAGATGGAGAATCTAGAGGGGAATCATTAATCTCTGAACGATGACTAGGAGAGGAAGGAGGTGAGTTCTTTGAATCATTCTTTACATTTGAAGTGGAGGTAGAAGACTACTCAGGTGAATTTGAATCATCAAAAGATCTTTCATGTATTCCAAGTGACTCTAATGTCAAAGTAGAAGGAGTTGGAGAAGTGATAGAAAGTGAGTTTGAAGATCCCTCCTCAAACTAAACACTCATCTCAATGAACAACTCATGTGTAGTAGGGCGGAGCAACCAATAACCCTTCACATCATTAGGATAACCTACAAATATGCAAGGTCTGCTCTACGGATCCAAGGCCTTACATTTCTCTACAGGAATGTGGGCCCATGCAAGAGAGCCAAAAACTCAAAAGTGCTTAACTGAGGGTTTCTAACCACTGCAAGCTTCAAAAGGAGTAACTCTTTTCAAGGGTTGGTGAAGAACATGGTTCTAGATATAACAAGCACAGTTAATGGCCTCTGCCCAATACTGTGGTGCAAGAGATATAGAGTGAATCATACAATTTTCCATTTCCTTCAAGGATCTATTCTTCCATTCTACAACACTATTTTGGTGAGGATTGTATGGAACTGAATCCTATATATCAATCCCTTTGAAGTTCAAAATCTTTCAAACTGATGGTTGATATACTCACCACCATTTTCTATGCGCAAAAATTTGATGGCTTTCTCGGATTGCTTCTCTACAAAAGTTTTGAAGTCCTAAAAATGATCAAATACCTCTGACTTCTATTTGAGAAAGTACACCCAAGTATATCAAGAAATGTCATCAATGAATGTGAGGATATATCAGGCCCTGCTGAAAGAAGGATGTTGAAATGGACCAGCCAAATCACTGTAAACTAACTCTACTATCTGTGAAGCTCTCCATGCCTTACTTTTGTCAAACTTTTCCTTAGGATGCTTACCAAGAATGCAACCTTGGCAAACACTGCCTGAGAACTGAACTGAAGGTAACCCTATGATCATGTTCTATTGGTTAAGATGATGCAAGTAGTGGAAGTTAAGATGGCCAAACTGCTCATGCCATAATTTACTAATATCATTAGAGTGAGTGAGAAAAATAGTCAAAGGAGGATCAAGAACAAAGTGAGAAAATAGATAGAGTCATGACCAATGATCTACTCTGCCAATTGCAACTATAGAATCACTATGCAACTCATGTATCTCCACTAAATCAGGAGTGAACTCAACACGCTTGCCTGACCCTGTGTGAGTGATCTGGTATATCGATAGGAGATTAGTTGATAATGAGGGTACACAAAGAACATCATGGAATGTGCCATCCCCTACATCAATAGACCCTCTCCCACACACCTCAATAGGAGTGTCATCACCCATCAAAATATAAGGCATAGTACATAGCTCCAAGGATGCAAGTTCTTCCTTAGATGAAGCCATGTGGTGTGAAGCACCCAACTCAAGAACCCAAGTGGATGGTGAGGAAACAACTACAACAAGGGCCTTGCCCTTCCCTTTCCTCTTATTTTTTTCTTTTTCCTTGTTAGACCCTTCATTCGAACTTTGTTTGATAGACTCAGAAAAATTGATATTATTCTTCTCAAGAATGTATGTCAAGTAATCAATTTGTTTCTTCAAACATTTATGTTCATCATGACCAGGTCTTTTACAATAGGAACATTGGACCTTTTCTTTCTTAGGCTTATCACCCTTGGAAGATGGGGTATCGATAGTTGCCTTTGAAGAAACTAGTATTTGATCCTTCTCCTCCTTGCTATTCTTTTGTTTCTTATCCTTACTATTGTTGTTACTACTTTTTCCTTTTTGTTATTTTGTGCCTTGGTTGATAACCAAGGCATGTGACTTAGACAACTTAAGAGTGCCCATCTAGATTAGCTTGTCCTATTCTCAAGTGAGATTGACAGCAAAATCATGTAAAGATGGCATGGTGAATTGAGTACCAAGTGCACCCTTAGTATCATAGAAGGTAGAGACAAACACAGAATATTCTAAACTTAGCTTAGAGATAATACTAAGAATCAGTTGTTTATCTTTCTTTTCAATTCCACATTGTCTTAACTGCAGCCTTAGTGATTTCAATTTAGTGAAGAAATCCTAGATTGTGTTGAAATTTCCTAAACTTAAACTAATTAGTTCATTTTTCAACATGTGACACCTCATTGAATCTTGTGTGCCAAATAGTGTTTCTAGCTTTGTCCATATTTCACTTGGTGTATCCAAAGACTTAGTGTTGAAGAGAAAATTAAAAAAAATAGACAAACTTAATGTTCTACATGCCTAATCACATTTGTTAAACCACTTAGGCTTATCTTCATCTTTATCAGGTTCAATTTCAAGTCTCATAGTTATCCTATTTAATCTAGCTTTCCTTAAGTGAATTTTCATGCATGATTTACACTCAAAGTAATTGTATGGAGTTAGGATGGGCATATTTGTTTGATCCATGATGAAGAAATGTAGATAAGGAATGCTAAAAAAAAGAGAACCTAGCCATGACAATGCCCCCCCCGCCCCCTCCTCCCTCCTTTTAATCAATCAAAGAACCCCCCAAATAAATATGATTTGGCAATTTATTTTAGTGCATTTACAACTACCACTAGCAAGAAGTACTAAGTGGTCTTGATTCCAATGCATTACAAAAATCTCATGAAGAGCATATGCTGAAAGTGAAACTTAGGCATAATACTCAAAGAAACAAATAGCACCACTGTGATCTACTCAAAAAATAATGCACTTTCAAAAAAAAATTACCTTGATATAAGGTTGTATGAGAAAGTTATGATCCTTTGAAGTTTCCAAAATGAGAACTATGCAAAGTCACAGTCGAGAATCTACAATTTTTGAAAAATTTATGCATGAAAATCAAAAAATGACTCCATTAGTGGATAAAGCACAAGAAAAAACAATATCATAACAAAAATTGTTGAAATCAAAGTTTGTATGAGAAAGAACAAGGCATTTGAAAACTACATTCAAATCTGTGACTGCCAATGGAGAGGGGTATGAGTATAGCTTTTCATGCTCAATTTTGTAAACTATACAGATTGCATGCAAAAACTAAAAGATACCCAGATGGTTTTTTGGTGATGCGAACAAAACCCAAAAAGTGTTTTTCTTGCTGATGTACAAAAAATGAAGTTGTAGTGTAAATCAGATGCCTTTAACAACAAAAAATGATCCCAACAACCACGAAATGACCCTAGCAACCAAAAGATGACATGAAAAGGTTGAATCAACTACCTAAGTCAATCAATGGCATGATGGAACCTGCAATACTGATTGAAAACACTAACTACCAACTATGCAAGTTAGTTGTTAGATTTGAGATTGAAACCCCAGAGACTAAAAATATTTTTGTCAAAAAAAATTGATTCTCAAGAACATAAGAACATACTGGGTTTCTCAAAAACCTATAATAAAATTTATTAGCCCCCCCCCCCCCCCCCTAAAATCTCTCAAATAAGGAAACTAAAATCTACTCTTGCACATAGAAAAGCTCTGATACCATGTTAGAATCTAAAAAGATTGATAACCCAGAAAACTAGTGCAAAGAATAGATATCTAAACAATGAATGCAAATGATACAAAATCAAAATAGCAACATAGAGTTTGTCTCCAAAAGATTAATTCAAATGCTAGAAGAAAAATAACATTAAGAGGATGCAAAAGAAATCTATTACAAACACAAGCCAGGTAGCATGCTTATATAGACTAGGAAGAGGGAGGAGGTGGCAACACCGACCAATGAGGAGCAATCATCTATCAGACTAAAGATAGCAAAGTATCTTTCCTAAAATAGCTAATGGATGCTCACATGTAGGAAGGTAACACCTCACAATCACTGACTAAATAAGACATGCTTTATTAACCTAAGCGAGATTGTTAAAAGTGTAGGAAAAACCTAGCAATATGGGGGAAAATAAATAATCCACTAGGAAATTTTTAAAAAAAATACACTAACAAATATGACTCTCTTACATACATTCATAGCATCATTAGTTAATAATCTCCCACTATGAATCACAATATTTATTAGGGCTAACATTCTCCATGTTTGGCATTGATGGAAACACATAACACAATATTTTACATTAAAAAACATTACATAGAATAATAAAATGCATGTATTGATAATGATACAACTTTGTAGTTTTGTTTCTTAAATTTGGTACTTAGTCTGTATCTTTAGTAGCAACAATTTCTTCAATATCTTTAACATTCCCCCCTCCCCCAACCTAGGATATGATCTCTTATTTCAGGTTTAGTCTTCCTTCTTATCTTCATCTCTATAGCAACTTTAGTATGTGCAATCTACCTTTGGGTAATTTCTCTCTAGTTACTCTCTCATTTTGATGATCTTTCTCTAGTTTCTCTTCTCTTCTCTTCTCTTTGATAATCTCTATTATTACTCATCTCATTCTCATTATTTTCTTAGTATACAATCCCCCATGTCATCTCATACATATCATTCGTACCATCCCATTAGTATATTCTCCTATGTGATCTGCTTCTTCTCCTCCTTTGATGAAAATGACAGACATTATAAATTTCAACTTGAAACTTATAAAACCTTGTAGTTATCTTTTTGCCTTGCATACACTGTATACATCATTTTCATCAAAGTCAAATTCACAACTTAAGAAAATCTCCTAAAGCATGAAAACTTTTGCATCAAATCCATAATTTTTTTTACAATTCATCCATGAATTGATGCAGCATGCATCTTCACCTAGTGAATTTTGGATAGGGGTAGGACCCCTAGTTTACCTCTTCGATACTCAAAGGCATCCTTAGGTAGTGGCTTAGTAAATATTTCAGCAATATGTTCCTTAGAATTCACATATTCAAGCCCCACTTATTTCTTTTGAACTTTCTCCCTCAAATAATGATACTTGATTGATATATGCTTTGTTTTTACATGCATTGCCAAATTTAAAAAAAAAATCATGGCACTTGTATTATCAAAATAAATAGTGACAGGCTCAGTTACCTCTTCTTGCATTCCTTCCAACAGTTATTTGATCCTCACAATAGTTGAACAATTTCTAGTAGTAGCAACATATTTACTTTGAGTAGTAGATTGTGAAATACAACTTTGTTTCTTTCTTATCTATGCTATCAACCTTTCTCCTAGAAAGAAAGTTGCGCCATTTGTTCTTTTTCTGTCATCAACATTACTAGCCTAATCAACATCTATATATAATTTAAGATTAAATTCATTCTCTTGTTTATACCATAGGCCATAATATTTAGTTCCTTTAAGATATTTAAATATCATTTTCATGGTAGTCATGTGTTTCTCCTTTGGATTTGATGAAAACCTTGCAACAATTTCAACAACTAGGGCATGAATATCTAGTCTACTATATAGAACATACTATAATTTTCCAATCATAGATCTATATTTTGTTTGATCAACCTCATCAATAGTGTCATATTTTCATAATTTTACACTAGTCACCATAGGTGTACCGACTAGTTTAGAATCATCCATCCCAAATGTCTTCAAGATTTATTTCACATATTTAAACTAAGTGACATATATACCTTTCTTTGTTTGGTATAATTACAATTTGATGATATTTTTTTCTCTCTCCAAACATGACATTTCAAAATTACTACTCATTTCTTCAAAAAAAGTCTTACTCAACATATAATTTCCTCCAAATATAATGTCATCAATAAATATTTTAGCAATGACTGCCATATCTTTAGATTCATTCTTCAAATATAGATTATTATTTTCACTTGTTCTAGAAAATAGAATCTTAATCAAATAAGAGTGTAATATTTCATACCATGCTCTTGGGGTATTTTTCAATCCTCATAGTTCCTTGTTCAACTTGTAGACCATGTTTTTCTTTTTAGGTTCAATGAATCCTTCAGGTTGTTCAATGTAGACTTCCTCTTCAAGTATTCCATTCTAAAATGTATATTTTACTTGCATTTGATATACCTTGAACTTCTTGTATGTATCATAAGCCAACAATATTATTACTCCTTCCAATATTTCCATAGGTACAAAAGTTTCACCATAATCAATTTTTTCTTCTTGTGCATATCCTTTGTAAACCAATATTTCCTTTTTTCTTATCACTTCTCCATTCTCATTCAACTTGTTTCTGAAAATCTATTTTGTTCCAATCAGATTTTTGTCAGTAAGTCTTGGTACTAGTATCTAGGTATTATTCTTCTCAATCTCCTCATTCATATAATTAACTCAACACATAATCAATGTAGATTTTATTGTTCTTGGTTCAAAATAAGTTATCAAGTATGTACCTTCTCTTATCTTTCTTCTTGTTTCTAATTTGTCAGTGCTTATATCTTTAATTATATATTTATGTGAAATGGTCTTCCTCATATATTTGGCCAATACAAGTTTAGTTATTTGATTCTCAATATTTCCTTTACTCGGTAGTTGTTCAACTTCCTACTCATGTTGCACTATTTGGTGCTCAGGTATAATTGTGTGTAGCTCAATTGCTATTGTCTAGTTCTTGGTAGCTCAATATTGTAACTCATGTAGAGTATGAGGTGCCTCTTTAGAGACATATACAAACTTGCTATAATCTTCAAGTTCTTTCTTTCTTTTTACATCGTTCATTCCTAAAAACTCATCAAATCTTACATTTGCACTTTCAACCATCTTATTACTAGCCTTGTTCAAACATTTATAAGCATTTCTCTTAATAAGAATATACTAGGAATATATGTTCATCTCCTTTAACATCAAGTTTATCATTCCTAGAGTCCTTGTGAATGTAACCCCTACTTCCAAAGATTTTGAAATAACTTTCATTTTGTGTATAACCATACCACAATTCATAGGGTGCCTTATTTGTTCCTCTCCTCAATTGAACTCGGTTGAGTGTGTAAACAACAATATTAATATCTTCTCTCTAGAATATTTGAGAGGCCTCATTCTCAATCATTAGTGTCCTTGCACAATCCATGATAGGTCTATTTTTCCTTTTATCAATACCATTATGATGTGGTGTCCTTGGTGCAAATAAGTGTGTTTTAATATCATTCTCAGCACAAAAGTTAGTGAATTCAATGGACATAAACTCACTACATCTATCATATCTCAAACATTTCAAATATTTACTATTTTCCTTTCAACTCTAGCTTTATTTAAACATATTAAAAACATGTAATTTCACCTTCATGAACATTAGAGTCAATATCCTTGAATAATCATCCTTAAACAATATGAAATATATATCACCATAGTAACTATCAACTCCAATTGGATTAGATTAATCAACATGTATCAATTCTATAATATCATTTGAAGTGTGTGCCTTTCTTTAAAAAGTAAACTTTGTCATCTTACAGAGCTGATATTCCTTACACATAGGATTGTCAAGTTTTTATAGATTTGGTAAGCCTCTTACTCTTTTCTTTCTATTGATTTTAATCATATTCTCAAAGTTTACATGACACAACCTTTTATTCCATAACTACACATCCTCAATTCTAGAAAATAGACATGCCTTAGATGTAGCATCAAGGTAGAATAAGTTACATTTTGTTTTCATTATTTTTCCAATCAGTTTATCTTCATCATCAAAGATCATGACCTACCTTTTCTCAAATTCTAGCTAGTGACATGATTTATTTAGCTGAGAAACACATAAAAGATTATATTTAAGTCCTTGACCCAATATGCATCATCATGTCTGATCTTATCATTCAACATTAGTGATCCTTTACCTTCCACTAAGAATGAAACACCACTACCAAACTTAATTGTTCCACCATCATCAATTTTTTCAAATTTATCAGACTTACTTAGATCACCAGTCATGTGATGTGAGAAACCATTATCAATAATACATGAGTCATTCTTACTAAAATGTGAAATAAGGGTAGTTTCACATTCATATCTTTCAGCATTTTGATCTTCCTTGATTGCAACATGAACCATTTCAACTACATCTTTTTCATCATTAGAACTAGTCTCAATGTGCTCTTCTTCATTAGTGTAGCATGACTTCTTTGCTCTATTTTGTAATTCCTATTCTTCCTATACTTAATATTTATTTGTTGGAAATTTATTCAGTGCTCCCCTCAAGATTCATGATAAGGGATTAACTACCTGCTTTGTACTTTAAGGTGAGTGGTTGTATTGGGCATTGATAGTTTGGTCTTTTGGTGTAACAAAAACCTCACTCTAACAAGTGGTATCAGAGCATAGTTACTCAAAAGAGGCTTAATAACTTGCGTAAGATCCCTATGGATATGGAATAGTTGAAGAGAAACCTTGAAGAAGCTCTTGATCAAATTGATCTTCTTATTGAAGAAAGAGATAACCTAAAAGATAGGTATGACGATGCAAAAGTTTACATTGGCAAACTGAAAGACAAGATTGATGTTACGAGATCTAGAAAGTAATCAAAAGAGAAGACTAGTGACAATGATGAAGTAGGAACCATCAAGAAAGAAAATGAGATCCTGAGACATGAATTGAAAACTGTTGAACTTAAGTTGAGTCTTAAGAAACATGATAGTAAAATTAAACCCAATCTGAAACCTGAAAAATGTAGATCTAAGATCCCAACTGAGTCAAGTAACATTTGAACTAGATTCTATTAAGATAGAGCATGAAGAGTTAGAAAAGTACAACACTATTTTGAAAGGAGAAATGACACAACCTAAACAATAGTTAGAGAAGCTTTATTCCAATAGTGAAAAAAATAATAAACAACTATTTGATCAAAGACCTTCTTATGATAAGACAAGATTTGGATATCTTATTGGAGAAAGGTCAGCCAAGAAAACTAAAGTTAGGAAAGAACCTAATCCAATTGTTGAGTCCCCTAAAGAAATTGATCTGAGTAAGATTGAGTCAAGTACACCTATTGAAATACCTAAAGAATTTGAACAAGTTAATCTATTTGAGAATCATGATGAACCTAAGATAATAGAGCAAAGTGAAGCACCTAATGAAGCTAGAAATGAATCTAGAGGTAGATGTTCTATATGCAATGAAGTTGGTGATATGAAGAGAGATTACACTAGTAAGTCTTTTAAATCCATTAATAATTTCTATTGTTATAATTGTCATGGTTATGGACATAAAGTAGTAGACTGTAAGAAACCTAAGTTTGATAGTAATAATATAAATAGTAGAATGTGTAGGGATACTAACCTTGTAGGAAATGTGAGAAGGAGATAACCAAGAAGATCTAATGATGGAGAGAAGGTAACAAGTTATATGTTAAAAATGTAATATTCTTGGACATATTTCAAGGAATTGTAGAGCACCTAGTAGTAAGAATGGAACCAATTAGAGAAGGAATGCACATGTATGTTAGTTATAGAATAACTTTAGACACACAACAAGATTTTGTAGAATAGACAGAAGGAACTTCAACATGAATCTGAATTACAAAAGGAAAAATAATAGAAATGATAGAAGAAATAATAGTGGTAGTAATAATAGTCAAAATAAAGCACTTAAAGAGCATATTGATGAATTCAAGAAAGCATTTGTGAAAGCTATTAATCCAAAAAAAATTGATGCAGCTTTAGAAGAGTAGTATTTTGATGCAACTGATGGAAGATTAAAGTCAATAGTTGTTTGTGACTCATCTTATTTGAATTATTTTATTTCTAGTAGAAATAGAGTGTTAGTTAATTAGAACTAATAGTAGAAAGTGGATTAGAAGCTCTGCAGTTAGCAGAGGGAAGAATACATAGTGAGGAAGCTATGGTAAAGTGCACAAGTATTTGTATAATCACGGTGAGTCATATAGAAGAAATCAAGTTTACTGGTAATTAGTAATAGCTTTTGAAGATAAAGTAGATATGCATTTAATGTGGAGTTAAATTTGAAATGATTTAATAATTGTAAAAAATATTTTCTGTACCATTTGATAATGTAAAGAGTTTGCAGAAATTTGTGAGCGATATGACAATGAGTTAAGAGTGAAGTGAAGTGTTTGAAGTACAAAGTTGTAAAAGCCCTAATATATGATAACTAAGATATTTTGTGAAGCTTTTAGTTGGAATTTTTGGTATAGACAATTAGCATCATGGAAAACTAGTCAGTATGTGATGTTAGTGAAAGACCCAGGTTTAAGTTCATGAAGCACCCATTTATGTCCCTCATTGATGATCCTTTAGGAGTGTCTCTCAAATCCTACCTAATGTACTTCACGTAGAAGAAGTTTTTTTTTTTTGGCAAAAGTGGACAAGCCACTGGATATATTTTATTAATAAAAAGCTAATCCAAAAAGGCTCAACTAGGAAAGAATCAAGAAGAAAACCCAGCCTCCTCATGCAAAATATGATTCATCAATATTTAAAACTTATTATATCGATGGAAATTTTCTCATACACATTACAATTTTGAGCAAATAAAATGAAAATACATCAAATTTGATCTTTTTTTAAACATATATCAAAAATTAAAATTTTTAGTTTCCAACCTTACTCCTCCATGTCCTTCATAGTTGCACAAGCCTCCTAACAGGCATGTCCCAGTTTGTGTGATGTACATCCCCAATCAGTAGAGGAAGGAATAACAGGGGATTTTTCCCATGTAAAAGAAGTTAGAAGCTAAATTCATTGAAAATTTGAGAATATTGGTGATGAATTTATTCACAAGGATTTAGGAGTTATGTGCAATGAGAACCTGACCCTAAAACTTGAGTACACATACTTGAATGAATTGAACCTAATTAAGTATATGTTTTATACATAATTCAATAATCATGAGTGGAGTAGGATTATCTTGAGAAGAGTTCATGAAGAAATGTGTTGGGTAGGTGATGTACCTATTATAATTGATAATGAACTAATTCATAAGTTCACAAATTTAAGATGAAGGTTGTAATCCTGCGAATGAAAGGAATGTTAGGAAGATTGTTGAAACAAACTTAAAGACAAAGTTTGATGGAAGGAGCATGAGTGTTGATCTAATTAAAGGCACTAGAGTCAGAGTGCTAAGAAATATTTTAGGGCATAAACTAAATCACAATTCATGGGTAAATTTTGTGCTAGTAGGATTTCTACATGCAACATATGTGATGGCAATTAAAAAGTCTAAGGTAAATTTGTGTGATATGGTCAGAGTGAAATTGTTAGATAACATTGCCAAGTTGAAAAAATATAAGAATTCATTCTTTATATTTGAATATTTATTGGCACATCTTCTATGAAACTAAGTAATTTCTTAGAATGAAAAACTGGGATAGTAATGAATGTACTATGAAGATTGTCACCCAATGTTACAGGGCAAGACTTGAAGATGTCAGAGATAGAGACATTGACAAGATGATGAGAGTTTCCAATCAAGAATGAAGCAAAGATATATAATACCCTCTATGTTAGATAAATAAAAATATGAAATATGTTTCATGGTAGAGATTGATAGAACTTGTATGGAGGCAGTTTAGCCCAAAGTAAAGTTTATTGAACCAACAGGATATGAAATGAGTGAAGAACTTATTGAAGGATATGCAAAGATTATATTCAAATCTGAAAGGGACACTAAATGTCTAATATGGGGAACATTTAAAGAGAAGATGATTGAAATTTATTCTAAAATTCATAGAAAAGAAGTCAAGAAAAATGTGGAGAAAAAGATAGAATCCATTCTAACAGAATCATACATGACAAGCCAAGAGTTTGATGAGATCAAAGGTATAGCCTTGGAAATGAAGGTTAGTGGGAAAACAAAGGTATTGGTAACTACTCCTATTGCCATTTCAATACCTTCTAAGAAAGTGATAGTAGTAGGATCCACTATACAGATACTTACTGCACCTTATGTAGCAGTTGCACAAGTTTAACCAATCAAGGGTCATCAAAAGAGGAAGCTTGATGAAGATGTGGTTATAAGATTAGTGAAGGTTAAGAAAGAACCTACACCATCTCCTAAAAAGAGGACAAAGACACCAATGGACTAGGAAATAAAAGAAAGACACTACAGATTGGTGATTTTAAAGAGTCTGATGAAGAGACTAAAGACAAAGTAGTGGAACGGGTAGTTGGAGAAGAAAGATTTTCAATTGGTAAGAAAGCCTAGAAACCCAAGGTTGAGAATTTGAACATGTAGATTATTAATAATGACAAATTTTTTTCAATTAAATAAGTATTATAGTTTGTACAATAACATGGATAGAAGACAATTAGAAAATTCTATAGTGAGGAACATGATTTTGAGAAATAAGAGGTTTGACAGTATTCAAAATAAGATACCAAAAGATTTGTATAATAGACTATCAAATAGAAATAGAAGAGTAGTAGAAGAAGATACAAAACTCAGAGACAATATGATTAAGAAATTCTATGAAGTCAACACTGATGAGGATATTGAAATAATTTTGAAAGGTATAGAGCCTTTGTTGTAGAATAAAAGAGGAGCAATTCTTCTTATGGGAGGAAACTATGAAGAGGTAAAGAAGCAAACAAAGGAACCCATAGTTAAGTATACAACCTCTTTGCCTAAGGTCATTATAATGTTCTTGTTCCTGTAGATGAACTTAAAAGACCATATCAAAGGAGGGCATACAATATATGTGGGGTGGGGGTGGGGCGGGGGGGTACAGATGTATGATGGATTCTATCACCATATGGTGACAGGGAGATGTAGTATAGTGGCGGTAGTCATATGATATATGTGAGGAAGGTGAGGAACATATGGTATATAGGGATGGGAGGGAAAGGAATGATGGCCTAGGTTGGTCGCACACTATGCAATGATGAGGAAGAGGATGGTGACCTGAGCTCTCCATATGGTAGTACTAGAGGTGAAGGGAGTGAGGGAATAGAGGGTGACTGAGATGGAAGATGGAAAAAGTGAAGATGGAAGATGGACAATGGAAGGAGGAGTATAGAGAGAACTGTACAAAGATTTGGAAAGATATTACAAGCTCATGCAAATAATATTAGAACATAACTCCATCAAATAAATACCATGCATGAATAAATATTGAATATAGATATTCTCCAATTAATACTCATATACAAAGATGGTGCTCCAATGTGTGAGTTCAAAGCCAAGTAGTACATAGATGGAATAGGGCGAGGAAATCCCACCAAAACTAGAAAGTCAAGTAGGGAAGATCTTTCACTTCCAAAATAGTGAACAACAGAGAATCCCAATGTGAATTCATAGTACAAAGACTAATAAACCAAATCACATACCAACTACTACCTACATAACATGCTTAAATACCAATTGAGGAAACCTTTCAAGGGTTTAAAAAGATAACCAATGACCACAACTACCTACAAAAATAATTAAATAAAAATGGGTCCAACATATGCTAAATCAATCATCCCATTGACAAGGTTTGATTAATTATTTATTTTATGACAAGAACATTACAGTCCTCTCATCCCAAAGTTTTCTTGTCCTCAAGAAAATGAAATTTTGGATGCTTCAGAATATGTTCACCTTCCCAAGTCATGTCATCCAATGGCAAGTGTTTCCAGTGTGCCAAGTATTCCTTCAAAGTATTGTTCCACAGTGTTTTCTCACATACATCAATGTTCTCGGTCAGTTCCAATATGAGCTTCCCTTCTTCATTAAGAGGTGGAAGGTTTGTAGTTATAGTGATGTCTTGTCCATATCTTTCTTTAGGAAGGAGACATGAAAAATATCATGAATGTGGCTTCCTTTTGGAAGTTCTAGCTCATAGGCAACTTCACCGATGCAGTGAGCTATACAATAAGGGCCATAAAATTATGGTTTCAATTTTTCTTTCCCTTTTGCCTTCAATGAGGACTACCTATATGGCTAGAGTCTGATATAGACTAAGTCTCTAAGTTTGAAACTTCTCTTGATCTGGTGTCTGTCAGCATAGAACTTTTGTTGATTTTGTACCCTTTGTAAGTTCTCTTTCAAGCATCTCAGGATTTCTTTCCCTTCCTGAAGCCATTATATCACCCTTAGTACATGAATGCCACCCAAAACCATGTTGATAAATGAAAGGGGTTCATACCCATATAGTTCTTTGAAGGGTTCCATCCCAATGGACATGTGATAAGTGGTATTGTAACAATATTCCCCCAAATGCATCTATTTGACGCATGCCCATTGTTGTCCCGAAATGTAATTCTAGAGATAACCTACTAGCCACTTGTTTACAATATTTTTATGTCTATTTTTTTGAGGGTGGTAGCTCATACTTAGTGAAAATTTTGTTCCTACCAATGAAAATAGTTTTGTCCAAAATATATAGAACAATCACCCATCTCTATCATTGACAATGTTTTAGGGTAATCTATGCAGAAAAAATACTTCTTTGAAAAGTAAGGCTACTACCTACATAGCCTAAAGGTCTGTGGGGATGGAAAAAAAATGTGCATACTTCTTCATCCTATCCACCACCACAAAGATACAATCCTTCCTATTTACTTTAGGAAGTCTCATGATGAAGTCCATAGAGATGCTTTCCCACTTCTATTCTGGTATAGGTAAGGGCTACAGTAAACTGGCAAGTAAAGTGTATTCAAATTTTTTTTTTTGGAAGATTGCACATTCCTATACACACTATAATACATGTCCTTTAAGTCCCTTCCATGAAAACTTCTCCCTGAGCTATCTATAGGTTTTTGAGAAATTGTGGGTGTGCCACCTTGTATTGGATATCCTGAGTGTCACCATCCATTAGCTTACATGTGGATGTGTTTTTGGAATATTCCACCAATAAGTTAGCTTTCTAGTCAGCTAAGATCTGAGATAGTAAACAAATGGTAGGTTTTCTTGACAGGGTATCTGCAACTACATTATTCTTCCCCTTTATATATTCAGTGTCAAAATCAAAATCTCAAATCTTACTTGCCCATTTTTGATGCCTTTTGTTTAGATCCCTTTGCTCTAAAAAATATCTCAAACTATTATGATCAATAAGAACAACAAACTTGACACCTACTAGATACTGCCAAAATTTGGTTAGCCCATGAACAATGAACAACATCTCTTTGTCATAAATGGAATATAGATGCTCCACTTTTGTAAGATTTCAACTCTCATAGGCTATCAGGTGTCTATCTTGCATTAATACTATGCTAATTCCCTCTCTAGATGCATCACACTCTAGAATGAATGGTTGTGTGAAATTGGGTAAGGCGAGAACTGGACAAGTGTTCATTGCTTCTTTCAACTTATTGAAGGTGTGTTGCACTCTTTTATTCCATTAGAAGGAGCCTTTCTTAGTTAGATCATTTAATGGTGCATTGAGCTAAGATAAACTACTCACAAACCTCTAGTAGTAACTACATAGATCTAAGAACCCTCTCAAATTAGAGAGTGATTTTGGTGGGGGCCCTTGAATCTTCTCTTTGTGGACATGCACTCCATATTTTCTAACAATCTGCCCTAGGTATAATATTTTTTTCATTCCAAATTCACACTTAGATTTCTTGGCCAATAAGGACTAAGCCTTCATGATCCCTAGGATTTCAGTCAAGTGTTTCAGGTGTTCTTCCCAAGTTTTGTTGTAAATAAGGATATCATCAAAGAATACTAACAAGTACTTACATAGTTGTTTGTTGAAGATGTAATTCATGCAAGACTAAAAAGTACCTAGTATGTTTGTTAATCCAAAAAACATGACCAAGAAATGATAATGCATATACTAATAATGAAAAGCCATCTTCTCCACATTTCCTTCCAACATGCAGATCTAATGGTATTCAAATTGAAGATCTATTTTATAAAAATAAATTGCCCCATGCATCTCATCCAATAATTCATTGGTCTAGGGAGTAGGGTATCTATTTTTTATTGTCTTCTTATTTAGTGTATGATAGTCCACACACATGCACATTATTCCATCCTTCTTTTTTACCAAAACCATTAATGATACAAAAGGGCTAAAGCTAGGATGGATCCATTCTTTCTCAAGTAGTTCTTGACATCTTCTAGATCTCATCTTTGAATTTCTTGGGATGATGGTAAGGTGTGGTGATAACTTGTTTGGAATTGACTTCCAACTCGATGGTATGTTCAAACTTGCAATGTGGGGGTATGCTAGGAGGAATGTCTAAATTTTTTTATCATGGGTCCTCAAAACATTTTGAAAGTCAATGTCCTAGTGAGGGGTTGATTTTCCTTTTATAGGTTCAGCTGAAATGACACAATGTGCACCCCATACAATGTCATTATGCTAAAAAATTGCTCTGATTTTTGTGTCAAAACTTACTTTGTTCCTTCATTGGCCATTCCATAGAGAACAACCTTGTTCCCACCGACAATAAAAGTGAAGTCCATCTATTTAAAGCTTTAGATATATTCATCAAGTCTCTGCATCCATTGTATGCCCAAAATAACCTCAATATCATCCAGTTCCAATATAAAGAAATCCTCTATCACAGTGTGGTTATCGATGGTGATACTTAGTTGGGGAATAATGTGTGTTTGCATGGTAGAAGTGTCCCTCCAGTGACCTTGACCTAGAATCCTATGTGCGTCTTAGTAGGTAGACCTCTTCATTTCACCAAAGATGATTTAATGAATTTTAGAATGGCTCTGCTATCGAGCCTCACCATGACCCTTTATTCTTGAAGGATTCCCCATACATGAAATATAGTACACCTTGGGCTCTTGGCTAAGGTGATGGTTCCTCCACATAGTACCAATACTACAATTCTCTCTATACAGTTCAGAACCATTTTGGTATTCTTGTATTTCATGATGCTTGACCCATTACTACCAAATCCATGCAAAGACCCATTCAAGGTGCTTGACATGACCCCATACCACGTACTTAGAGGGATAAATGCTCTTAACATGGAAGTGCTTCCATTTTAAAATGATACATTAAGCCCCCACTTTAGCAAGAGTATGGACTCAATGCAAACTCTTGGCAAAGTAGATCATAATAAAAAGATAATCTTATGAAAATCAAAGGAAAAAAGAAATCCACAAGCCTCTAGAGACTCAAGTCTTCATCAACTTCAAGATCACAATAAGAGAGACATCTCTAAAAAAATAAGAAAAGAAAGAGAGTGTGATTATGTCGGCCAATGAGAACTTGTGTCCCATTATGAACCACACAAGGAAATTGCACAACTGGAAAGATGGAATTGAACCACCTAGTGAATGTGGCTACTCACTAGTCAACCCATCAAGCATTTACCCTCAAGAATATTCTATTCTATAAGAATAAAACTAAAAGAGATCTAATATTAAGGAAACCATTGACCTTAAGGATAAAAAAATATTTGAAATTGGAGGGATCAAGAGATCCTAAAATATAAATCCATGCTTTAAGGATTAGTCACTAATCCAAAAAGGGAGAAAAAGTATCTTGAAAAATAATTAGCATGTATTGAAATGTGTGTGTGTGTGTGTGCGCGTGCGCGCGCGTGTTAAGAAGAGTGTATGCCTCCATGTTAACACTTTAACAAGAGAAATGGCTTTCATGGAAATAGAAAAAAATCTTACTGATTATGTTTCCACTATGAGATGCCCCCAGATGAAGACAAATCAAGGGAAATACCACATAGACATACAAAGAAAAAGAAGAGATCTACCTAATGTGGGGTCAATATGATTGTAAGATTATTTATATATATAAAATTGCAAATGAATTGACGTAATTCCCCAAAGAAAGTAAAACTACAATCACAAAGGAGGAAAGATCACATATGAAATACAAAGAAGAATATTTTCAGACCATGACCTAGCGATCAAAAAGAATCAGTGCTACCAAGTTGCAAATCCAAGAAGATTACACAAGGAAACATGTATGAACAATAGAAAAAGTACAAAATAACATGAAATAACATATGAAGAATAGAGATACATATAGAGGAATAATACAATAGGTTCAATTCTTTTATCACCTTGCACCAACGAAGAAAAAAATATCGTATAAAAGAATCTAACAACATTTAGCAAACATATTATGTGAGAAACATGGTACAAAAGACAAATACACAAAATTGTTGGAATTATAGATGAAGTAATTGATTCACCCCCCCTCTCAGTTCCTTCATCTATAATTCCAACAATTGGTATCAGAGCTCTTGGTGCTTGCAGGAAAAGATTTAAAGGATCTAAGCTAAAGATCAAGATGTCTTACAAGAGGGGAATTCCAAGACTTAACAGGTACAACTTCTCAGCATGGCAAGGATTGATGAGACTTCATCTTACTTCTATTGGTGATATAGGACTGAAATATCTAGATGAAGCATATGCAGAACCTGTTAGTACATTATTTGTCAATGATATTGCTAAAAAGAATACTTACAACAACATGATGATAGATATTGCATCTGCTCTAAGTTATGAATAATTTGATGAAATCAAGTATTGAAAAACTGCTTTTGAAATGTGAAAAAAATTGAAAGAGATCTATGGAGGTGATGATAATGTACGAAGAGAAAAGGTAGAAAGTTTGAGAGGAAAATTTGATTAGATGAGGATAAGAGAGGATGAAAATATAGCAAAATATGTTGGAAGAGTTAAAGCAAGCATTAGTGCAATCAAAGCATCTAGAGGAGATATCAAGGAAGAGACAATTATAAGTAAAGTTCTTAGAACTCTACTTCCTATTTATGCAATTAGAGTCTCTACAATTCAAGAAAGAAGATGTGAAGAAAATCATAAGATAAATCTAAAGGCCATAGTTGGAAGATTGACTACATTCGAGACAGACAACTATGATAATTATGTTCCAGCTACCAAGAACATTGAATTAGCATTTGAAGCCAAGCTTTCACTCAAGGAGAAAGGCAAGAAGATAAAAGATCCTAAATCAGATAGTGATGAAGAATTAGAACAGAGTTTAGATAGTGAGCTTGAGGTAGTTGAAGCTCTTCTAGCAAGGAAATATTCAAGAAGCAAAGGGAAATACAAAGGTAAGGTTCCTCTAATCTATTTTTCTTGTGAAGAAATTGGACATATTGTTGCTAGGTGCCCAAATAAGAAGAACAAGGATGAAAAGAAAGGTCACAAGTGAAATAGCAAGAAATACTTCAAATCATTCAAGGATAAAGGTAAGAAAACATGTTTCATGGCTAAATATTCTAATGATTCTGATGATAAAAGAAGATGAAATTGTTTACATTGCTGTAAAGGATGAGTCTAATAATGATGAAGAAATGGCACTCATTTCTCATGTAAGAAAAATGATACATGGATTATAGATAGTGGTTATTCTCATCACATGATTGGTGATAAAATTAAGTTTGAACATTTTGAAGACTATGATGGTGGCAGTGTAAGATTTGGTAATAATGAACCTTGTTGTATAAAAGGAGAATGAAGAATCTCACTGACCAAAGAACTTGTATGTGATAATGCATATTGGGTAGAAGGACTAAAGCATAATATATTGAGTGTGGCACAACTACTCAATAATGGATTCAAAGTGGAATTCATGCATGGAAAAGTAAGACTGCTAGATGGAAAAGGTAAGCTGATTGGATTAGACACTCAAACAAAAGATAACTTGTTTTATCTTGAACATGGTGAATGTTCATGTTTTATTGCTAAAGTTGAAGAAAGTTGGTTATGGGATAGGAGGTTATGTCATGTGAACTTTGATAACTTGGTAAAAATAAGTAAATTTAGGAAAGTAAGAGGCATTCTTAACATAAAGAAACCTGAGGTTGGTCTATGCAAGAATTGTCAAATTAGCAAACTGGGAAAGACTAGCTTTAAAAGTAAGAACTATCAGTTTGAATTTTTTTTTAAAATTATGCATACTAATTTGTGTGGACCTATTGGAATTGAAATTTTTTTAATTCTTTTTGTTGATAATTACTCAAGAATGATGACTATCATGTACCTAAGAGAGAAATCAGAAGCATTTGAAAAGTTCAAATGGTATTTGGCCAGAGTAGAAAAAGAAATAGGCAAAAGACTAAAATGTTTAAGGTTAGACAAAGGAGGTGAATTCATTTCACATGAGTTCAATAACTTTTGCATTGAAAGGGGAATCAAAAGACAAGTTTCAACACTTGGAACTCCTAAACAAAATGGAATAGTTGAAAGAAGGAATATATCTATCATTGACTATGCAAGAACCTTAATGATTGAAAAGAGCATTGCTATCAAATACTGGAAGGAAGCTATTAGCACTATAGTTCATACCTTGAACCAAGTATAGATGAAAATAGACTCATTCAAAAGCCCCTATGAGTTATGGTATGGCTACAAACCCAATGTAAGTTACCTAAAAGTATTTGGAAGAAAATGTTACATTTTGAAAGAATCTAGAAAAGGTAAATTTGATGTGAAGGGTGATGAAAGAATATTTTTGGCATATTCTTGCAAGAGTAAAGCATATAGATGTTTAAATTTGTTTCCTCACAAAGTCATAGAAAGTGCACATGTGAAAGTTAATGAGTTTGCAAAAAGAACTGAAGAAGAAAGCAAAAGGGAACGAGAAGACTACAGGAGATTTATTTACATTGAACCTAATACAGAGCCAGATACACCTGTCAATCAGGAAACTTCAACTCCCAAATCTTCTGTAACCGAGTTGCAGGAAGTTCAAACTGAGCTAATGCCTACCAAGTTGCAAGGACCTGAGTTGAAAATAGAAGCTACTGAATCAATAGCTACCAAGCCTGAGCAACTAGAACCAGAACCAGAAGTTGAAGCACAAAAGGATAACAATACAAGTCATTCAAAAGGCAAGGAGCCTATGCTAGCCAAGTATGTCAGGAAGCATCATGCACCAGATCAGATCATTGGAGATAAATCTGAAGGAACAATGACAAGAAGCAAGTTGAAAGGCACTTGTTTACTTGCTAATTTTGAACCCAAAAATGTCAAAGATGCATTAGAAAATGAAAGTTGGATTAAAGCTATGAATGAAGAGATAGAATAGATAGAGAAAAACAAAACATGGACTCTTGTACCTAGGCCTAAAGACAAAAATGTGATTGGAACTAAGTGGGTATTCAAAAACAAGTTAGATGAAGATGGTAAGGTGTCAAGGAACAAAGCTAGACTAGTATGGAAAGGATACTCCCAAGAAGAAGCTGTAGACTATGGAGAGACTTTTGGTCCTATTGCAAGACTAGAAGGTGTTATAACCGTACTTGCATATGTTACATACAAAGGATTCAAAGTTTATCAGATGGATGTCAAGTCAACATTTCTCAATGGTATAATAGATGAAGAGGTTTACATTGAACAGCCTAAAGGTTTTGTTGATCTAGACAAGAAGGACATGGTCTGCAAATTACATAAAGCATTGTATGGTCTAAAACAAGCCCCTAGTGCATGGTATACAAGATTGCTTAACTATCTTATTCAGATTGGTTTTCAAAGAACTAATGATAACAGTAGCTTGTATATAAAGGAAGGACCAAATAATAAGATTGTTTGGGTAGAAATATTTGTAGATGATACTTTGTTCACAGGAAATGATGATCTTTGCAAAGAATTTTTAGAAAAAATGAACAAGGAATTTGAAATGTCAATGTTTGGTGAGATGAAATTCTTTGTTGGTCTTCAAATTCATTAGAGTAAGAATGACATCTACATCACTCAATCTAAATACATCAAGGAGATACTAAAAAGGTTTGGTATGGAAGATTGGAAACCAGTTGGGACTCCTATGTATACTAGATTGAAACTTACCAAGAATGATGAATCAAAGGAAGTGGATCAGACATTGTATAGATCTATGATTGGAAAGTTACAGTATGTAGTACATACAAGACCAAATATTGCCCTTTTAGTAGGAATTGTAGCAAGATTCTCAGAAAAACCAAAAGAAAATCACATGATGATAATCAAAAGAATCATGAGATATTTGAAAGGAACTGAAGATTGCAAATTATGGTATAAACTTGGAGGAAATCTGGATTTAAAAGTGTTCACTAATGCAGATTGGGCAGAGAACGTTGATGACCGAAAGAGTACAAGTGGAGGAGCTTTCATTCTTGGAAAGAGGTTGGTTCAAACAATTATTGGAAGGTATGAAGCAAGAAATCAAAGAACCTATTGTTATGTTTTGTGACAATACAAGTGCAATTAACAAATCCAAGAATCTAGTGATGCATTCAAAAACCAAGCATATTTCTATAAAGTATCACTTTGTTAGAGAATTGGTGCAAGATAAGAAAATCAAATTAGAATATGTCCATACAAAGGAACAAATTGCTGACATATTCACAAAGCCTTTACCTAAGGATGCATTCTTGTATCTAAGAGGTAAGTTAGGGGTCATTCCCCTATCTAAAGCTCACTAAAATACAGTTTTAGTGATGGATCAACAAAAATAGAACTAAAGATCTATCAGTTGATGCAACAAAGTAATGAAGATATTGCATATGAATCAGTACATAAGCTACATTGCTATTCATTTTGGTTTGTGTTGTCTTTGGAATATGTTGTCAAAGAGGGAGAGTTTACTATCATATCTTTCTAAAATTTGCAAGAAAAAGAGAGTTTTTGTAAGAGGGAGAGATTATTATGGAAGAGGGAGATTACTATATTTGAGGAGTTTTGTATAAGAGGGAGAAGTATTCTGTTAGAAAAGATTTTTTTTCAAATTTTATTCTACTATGACATGTTGTGTTGCCATCAATGCCAAAGAGATAGATTGTTGGATACAATTGTTCAATTGAGTGTTGTCTTTGATGTTACACAAATGTCATATCAGTCATTAGATAGAGTCTACCGAGCTTAGTTGGTTAGCAAGGAAAAAGACAGAGTCTACTAAGCTCAGAAGGTTAGCAAAGAAGGTTTATAGTGGCTGTCGAGCATTTTCAGGCTTTACCTTGTGTAGATAGTTGTTACTGAGCTTTCAAGGTTAACAAAGGAAATTTAGTTGTTACCGAGTTCACTCAGTCATCAAAGGGAAATAGTGCAAGAAATATTTCTTATTGAGCTCTCATGGATAGTGAAGGAAATTTAGTTCTTACCAAGTTAACTTGGCAACCAAAAGATTTTGCAGATTTTGCAATGTTAACTGAGTTAAGATGGTTAACTCAGGAAATTATTTTTGGAAGTAGTGCTTACTGAGCAGGGTCAGCTAACGAAGGATTTCATTGATTTGTGGAATAAAATTTATTTTTTTAATGTAATATTTGTAGTCGACTAATGTATGGTTTATTGGTAAATATAATGTGTGAATGAGCCGACATGATAATTTGAGTGGTATATATACGAGGTCAAGTTGCAAATTCTAAGAGTGTGGTAGATTTGATGTGATATGAATGTGAAGAAGAACTAAGTATTGTGAAAGTGAATTTTGAAGAATGATCAGAGATCATTAAGGAGCAACAAAGCTATATTTGATCAAGGAGGATCTAATGGTGTAGAATATAGATCTAAATCAAAAAATTTAGTTGCATCATATTCAGGTCAATTCATTGTTACTTTCTAACAATTGTAGCAGTGATTTCAAAATCTCTTAATAGAGTTGGTTTAATAGCCATTTTGTAAATCCTCTAACAAGGTGACAATTTAGTTGAATTGTTCTAAAGACCTTTAGCAAGCCAACTCCTAATAGGGTGATTAAATCCTCTAATAGGGTCACACCTAACAGTGTGTAATGTAACCTTTAACAAGGTTGGCTCCTAATAGGGCTCACTTCAGAATAGTGAAATTTTTTAGCTAGTTACTTGGTGGTTTTTCCCATATTGGGTTTCCATGTTAAATCTGGTGTCTCTTGTGTTCATGTTATTTAATTTTACATGCATGCTAATTATGAATGTTTAAAGATCAGTAACAAGTTAATCTACCGAGTTACAACATTTTTGTGATGTATTTACCGAGTGATAGCAATAACTAGTTATTTAAGACATCTAAGGGATCAGGATTTGTTTTTGTGGCAATTGATTCACCCCCCCTCTCAATTAATTCATCTATAATTCCAACAAAAAACAACTACCATGAAGGACTAGCCAATCAAGTGCATCACCTACTCTCTCCATCTCATTGTTTATCATTTAGGGAAGGCAGGTAACTCAAAATAGGGACTATATCCAACACAATAGGAATAATAGCCAGTTCAAAACAAGGATCCTCTTGAGAATCACAATGTTCAATACTAGGTATAAGTATTAATTGTGAGGAAAGCATTGTAATACCCCAAAATTGGCTCATTACCACGACCACCAATTCTGGTCTATTTCTAATCGATCCTAAAGTCCTATGTCACTAGGCAATTCTTATTCTGCTACTTGCTACTTGACTTAATTGTCAAATGCAGAAAACCTAAATCTGCATTAATCAGGCTCTTTATTTAATTCCTATAGTATTAACTCACATTAGTCACATTAAACCTATTGATTAAGATTTAATTTAATTATTAAAGTATTTACACTTTAATTAAATTAAATTATGTCCTAAGGCTAATGTACTATGGAATTAAATTTATTTAATTTAATAAATACGTCTATTTTTTAATTAATTAAACAAAATGATTTAATTAAATGGAGAAGCTACTTCTAATTAATTAAGCAAAGTTATTTAATTAAATGGGAAGTCATTCCTAATTAATTAAATGAAGTTATTTAATTAAATAAGAAAAGTGCCTCTAATTAATTAAATAGAATTATTTAATTAATAAGAAAATATGTTTATGAGAGCATATCTCATTTTATTAAATTAAATATCTCTCCAAAATCTCTCTTCAGTTCAAAAAAGAGAAATTCCTAGTTCACTACTGATCAAATTGGAAATGACTCAGATCACTTACTCTAACACTAAAGTCTATCTGAGTTGACTGACTCTTACACTCAGATCTGAGCCAGTTAACTCCTTTTGATTTGGGAATCTTCCTTTATAACTGAACTTCATCTTCAATCCTGACCATTGATTGAAATTGATTTGAACCATTGATGGATTCTAGGAAAGTCTATTTAAGAGACCCTCATCTCTTCATTTTTGGAAGGATGAATTGGAATTTGCATCGAATTGCTATTGAAATTCATACTCACATTTGCTCACATTTGCTCACATTTTTGTATACATCTTGCATTCTTAGTTTAAATTCATTTAGCTTAATATGCATAAGTTAATCTAGTTTTGTTTCAATTGTTCCTAGATTAGAATGCATTTCTCATTCTAGATCAATCTGCACAATCATAAAGATTAATTTCATTTCTTAAATCCTTCGTTCTTAGAGGGTCTAGTTGCTTAACACCTCAAATCTGAGGATATCTAACAAGAAAAATCCCTTTAGATAGAAGGCAACAGGTCGCCTTGCTGGCTAATTTTTGGATGAACAATCCAATGTTCATTCTGGGATGAATCTACAAATAAGGACCATGTTGAAGTGTGTGTTAGCATAGGCCACATTTTCACATATACAAGCATATTAGATAAATCAACATCAATATCAATAGTATCATATTCATCATTAACATCATCAGAATCATCAAGAGTATCTTCATCATCTAGATTAATCAAAATAGGATCTAAGATACAAATAGAATCATTAGAATTAGGTAACTTAACACCATTATTAGTAACAACTTCTTCTAACACATCATGCATAGTTGTATCCAAATAAGATAAAGATTTTTTAATAATAGAATTATGAGCTTTAGCTTGAGCACAATTCTTTTTACGGTGTTTGTTAGTAGATCGGTTACATTTTTTTTACTTGAAATGTGTTGATAACTAGGAGGAACAATTATTGAATCCTTCATAGGTTCTAGAGGAGGATTAATAGGATTTCTAGCAGACTAACAAGCAAAAAGAGGAGCTTGATTAATAGTTATAGAAGCCATAAATAAAGGAGGTATGGAAGGTGTAGAAAAAATACCATGATTAAGATCCTTAGAAGGTAAGCTTAACTCAAGAATCTTTAGCTACTTATAGACTTGGTATGAATAGAAAAGATGATCAGGTCAAGTAGGACATGAATTAGGTAATGAAAGCAAAAAGAAGTCAATGGTAACATCATCCCTGGGCCTAGAAGTATGGTATAAACTATGATCAATTTTTTTCACTTCATCATCATAAACAAACTTAAGACATTTATGAATAGGTGAAGCAACAAAATGCATGGCATTTAACCATGGTAAACCAAGCTTAACTTGAAATTGATTAGAAGTAGGAACAACAACAAAGCTAGTGCTCATAATCTTTCCACAAAGTTCAATTGGTAAATCAATAGAACCAAATGATGGATAAAGAAATCTATTACAGGTTTGAATCCATACATCTAATTTATCATAAAAATCACATTGCAAACTTTTCATAAGAATATTGTCTTCTATAATAACATTAACTAAGGAGGTAGGATCAACAAGACAACCATGAGTAGGTATCTTAGCAATATTAGCATAAATATAAAGAGGACCATCAGGAGCTTTTTAGTTTTAGAATCATCAAAGGTAATCAAAAGTTCTCGAGGTCATTTTTTCTTAGGTTGTTTTCAAGGTTTAGGTTGAGGCTTCAATTTAGGGTTAGGTTTCAGTTGAGGTGGAGCTAAAACATGAGATTGAAGTGAAGGTTGAGACTAAGGTGGAGATATAGATTGAGCCACATGTTCCACTTGATTAACCACATGATTAAGATCATCCATCTTCAAATCATACATAATATCCATAGAAGATGGATCAGCAATAGTATTATTATCATGTGTAGGTAAAGGATTCATATAGAATTAAAAAATTTGATTAGGAGGAGAAACATATTTATTCCCACTACCATCAAAATGATCAATAGATAAAGCATTAGAATCAATTAAGTCCCGAACCTTATGTTTTAAAGAATAAAATTTCTCAATATCATGATCATTCTAATGATGATATTAACAAAAGCTTTCAAATCAAAAAATTTAGCTGCTATTATAGCAAGTAAAAGAGGTTGAATAGGAGGTAAAGTAATCATATTAGTAGTTAACAACCTATTCATAATAGAATGTAAACATTTAGAGAGAGGAGTAAATGTATGATTCAATCAAAAAGAAATGGATGCAGAAGTGGCATTATGAGATGCAACAACAACTTGATCAGCAATTGCATTTGTTTGTTTATTTATCTTGATATAGTTGTTGAAATTTTGAACTTTATTTAGATTGGGAGCAACATCACTTTCATCAAAAGGAATAGGAGCCATTGGAGTGGTGCTCTCAAATTGACTCACTTGTAATTGATAATTATGAAGCGCTACATTTTTTTTTGAAAAGAAGTATATTTAGTAAGAAAAATCTTATCTCTAATATCCTTTTGCAAATTTGAAATAAACATGCATTGAATATCAATATCAAGAATATAATAGGAAATTTGAGCATGCAAATGCTTAAATCTACCAATAAATTCAATCAATTTTTTCTTAGAATTTTGTTTATAATGCATCAAATCAGACAAAGACACTTGCAAGCCAATATTGTTTTGAAATTTTTGAATAAAAGCATTAAAAAGTTGAGGAAATGAATGAATAGAATATGAAGTCAAAGAACAAAACCATTGTGAGGCCTTGTCACAAAAAGTTCAAGAAAATAAGTTCACTAAAATCCTATGATCATGAGCATAATCACTACAAAGGATTTGAAATATCTTAACATGATGAACAGGCTCTCCCTTACCATTATAATTCACAAGATGAGGCATATAGACTTGATGAGGAATGAAAGTATGAATAATATGTTGAGAACAAGGACTTCCCATGTCACAAGTAAGGATACTAAACTTGTTTTGAGTCAAGGATGCAAGTTGTTGTTGTAAAGATGACACAACTTGAGCCAAACTGATAATTATAGAATTATGAGAAGAAATAGGAGGAATAGCAATATTAGAAACACTAGGTAAACTATAAGAGCTGCAAGAATAGAAGACACAACTAGAGGAACACAAGGAACTATAGTTGGCATAGGCATAGAATAAGTAAAAGGAGCATTATGATAAGAAGGTTGTGAATATGGAAGGGACACAGAAGGAACACTCATAGGAATAGAGGGAACTTTCACAATCACCAAAGAAGGAGTCTAAGTAGGAACACCAAGGAAAGGAATAGAAGAAATTTCTACACTAGTGACACAAGGAATCAACCCTAAATCTTGAGCTTCTCTAGCTAAAGGTTTAACATTGGAATGCACAAGGTGAGTAATATCACACAAGAGATTAACACCTTTTTCACTATCACAAATAACTTTCTTAAGAGCCTCAATAGCTTGAATAGAATCTTGATTATGGTTTTCTTGAAGAAGCCAATTACCCATTTTATCAAGTTCGCTTGAAATTTTTTGGACTTGTTTAGGAGGAAATCCTAAAGCATCATCCTCATCATGAGATGAGTGAGAATGTTTTTTCTTCATAACAGGATTAGAATCAGGAAGAATCAAAGCTTCATCTAGAATGCTAAGGAAAGGAGAAGAAAACTCAGGCACAAAAGTACCCATAAGTCTATGACTATGTCTAACCCTAAGATTAGAAGTAGGACTAGAAGTAATAAAGCTCATAAACCAATACAATGAAAATAAACTAAACTATAAAATAACAATATTTTTGTATTTTAAAGAGATTTTGAATTTTTTTTAATTTTTGAATTTAAAATGCAAGAGCATAAACTAAATCTAATCTTAATGTAAAAAAAGACCTAACAAATATGAAATGAAATATAACACCACAAAACACAATAGGGCATCTAATTCCATAAAAGAAAGGAAGGTAAGTGTGTTGAGTTCACCAAAATGAATAGAAAGAAAATGGAAACCCTCTTCAGAGTCCTAATTTCTAAAAGGAATGATCCAAATTTATTAAACACAAGAGAGTGTTCAATGTAGAGATGGATCAAGTGATGGAAAATAGGGATGGGGGGGTGGGGGTTATATGATCTTTCTGCCTAAATCATAAAATAGATAAAAGACAAATACTAACTGTGAATCTAGAAAATGTTGTTTTCTGATTTCTGTATGTAGTTTCTAGAAAATTTGCAACTTGTTCCAAATTGGAAATGTCGAGACGGAGAAAACCCAAAAACCTTCTATCTTTTTGAAGGTGGGTTGATCTTAACCCTATTGGTGAGGCACAATCTTACCTTGGGGCACAACTGTACCCCAAAAAGTTGACCTTGACCTGCACTACTCTGACAAAAAATTTGTTCATAGATCTCACAAGTTTGACAAAAAGGGTATCTAAATTTGTTTTTCAATTCACTATTCCACACGTGTATTTACAAGAAAAATTATTTTGATGGTTTGATGTGGGGTTTGCCTCAGTCAAACCCCAGTTTGGAATTAACCTTTAAATATAATTGAAACAATATGTATCCATGAACAAAGTAAATAGAACTATTCACTTGCTTATGTGGAGATCCTTGTAGAGGATTCAAATACTTGAACCCACAAGTAAAAATGCTCCAAATGTATGTAGAAATGGATGTAGGATGTCTCAAATCAATGTAATTAGATCTTCAACATCAATTTTGAATGTATCTTTGCATATGAAAATTCTTGGATGAATATGGATGGATGAATCTTCAACAAGTGGGCTCCATAGAGATTGAATCCTTTAATAACTGACAATGGATCTCCTTGATGAATTGGATTCTTGAACACTTTGATGCTTGATAGATACTAGAACTTCACTTCATTGATCATAGATAGATTGTAGATAGTGGATATGCTCATGAAATTATGGATAGCTTGTGTGTCAAAATGAGGGAAGAAGGCTTCCTTATATAGAGAAGTAGGGCACTAACTCATAGAGAAGGTCAACATAGGAGTATTAAATCCCATTTAACCCTCAACCCTAGAAGTGGACCTAGATTAAATTTAATTAAAGATTCAACCATTCTGAAACCTAGAACATTTGATCTAGAAGCAAGAAAAGAAACTTTTTGAAACCTAAGATCTTGAAACCCCCAAAAATTGAAAATAGGACCTAGGTCAAGGATGAACTTGACCTTGACCTAGGGAAAGGTTGACCTCAATCTTGACCTAGGTCAAGGATTAGATCAAACCTTCCCTAGGTCAGGGTTGAGTTCTTTTTTAACCTAGGTAAGGGTTAAGCTCAACCTTGACCTAGAGGCCAAATTTCATAGAGCAATTTGCTAGAAATAGGTTGGAAATAGAGAAAGAAAAGCATAATAGGGGGGAAACTACTAGATCCATGTAAAGAACTATTCAAGGTGCTTGACATGACCCTAGACCACTTACTCAAAGGACTAAACTCTCTTAACATGGAAGTTCTTCCATTTTAAGATGATATAGTTGATGATTATTCTAAGATAATGACAATAATGTATCTAAAAGATAAGTATATAACCTTTCAAAAATTCAAGTGGTACTTGGCTAGAGTTGAGAAAGAAAGAGGAAAGCAATTAAAGTGTTTGAGGTCAGAGAAGATGAGAATTCATCTCAAATGAATTCAATGAATTCCACATTGAAAAAGGAATCAAAAGACAAGTATCAGCCCCTAGTAGACCTCGGCAGAATGGTATAGTAGAAAGAAGGAACATCAATCATGGATTGTGCAAGAACCCTGATGATAGAAATGAATGTTGCAATTAAATATTGGAAGGAAGCAATTAGTAAAATTGTTCATGCCTTAAAAAGAGTACTATTGAAGAAAGACTCAAATTAGATTGCTTATGAACTATGGTGTGGCTATAAACCTAATGTAAGTTACTTTAAATTATTTGGTAGAAAATGTTATATTTTGAAGGAGACTAGGAAAGGTAAATTTGATGTCAAAAGTGGTGAAGGAATATTCCTAGGATACTCCATAGAAGTAAAGCATACAAATGTTTGAATCTAACTACTCATAAAATCATAGAAAGTGCACATGTGAAGATTGATGAGTTTGCAGAAAAGAGTAAAGAAGAAAGTAGCAAAGAACTTGAGGAGTATAGAAAATTTATTTACTTTGAACTTAATACATTTCCTAATCCAAATGGAAGTTAGTAGACTTCACCTCTTGAGTCCCCAAAATCTCCAAAAGCACCAAAGTTGCAATCAATGCAACTTGAGTCACAGCCTGAAGGACCTGAGTCATAGTCAGAAGCTACCAAGTTGCATCCAGTGCAACCTAAGTTTGTGTCTAAAGGACCTAATTCATTGATAGTGGGACCCAAGAATGATGCAAAAGATCATGGTAAGGCAAGTTGAACAAGCTCTAAATTCAAAGTACCTATACTTGCAAGATATGTTAGAAGGCACCATGCACCTGAGAAAATCATTGGAGATAAGTTAGAAGGTACAATGACAAGGAACAAATTGAAAGGTACATGTTTGCTTACTAAATTTGAACCAAGAATAGTTAAAGATGCTTTGGATAATGAAAGTTGGATTGAAGCAATGAATGAAGAAATAGAATAGATAGAAAGGAATAAGACTTGGACTATTGTTATTAGACCCAAGGATAAGAATGTAATTGGCAAAAAGTGGGTGTTCAGAAATAAGTTGAATGAAGATGGAGAAGTTTCAAGAAACAAAGCAAGGTTAGTATGCAAAGGTTATTCTGAAGAGGAAGGTATTGATTATGGTGAAATTTTTTCTCTTGTTGCAAGATTAGAAAGTGTTAGGACTCTACTTTCTTATGTTACATATAAAATATTTAAAGTGTATTAGATGGATGTGAAATCTACATTCTTGAACGGAATTCTAGAAGAAGAAGTCTACATAGAACAACTTGAAGGTTTTGTAGATCCTAGAAAAAAGGATATGGTTTGTAAACTAAACCAATCATTATATGGTCTCAAAAAAGCTCCCAGAGGTTGGTATGAAAGACTTCATAATTATTTGATGAAGATTGGTTTTCAAAGGACAAATGGTAACATCAACCTGTACATCAAAGAAGGACCAAACAAGAAGATTGTGTTGGCATAAATCTTTGTGGATGATACATTGTTCACTAGAAATGATGATTTGTAAAAATATTTTTTAGAGGAAATGTGTAAGGAATTTGAGATGTCAATGTTTGCATAAATCAAATTCTTTTTTGGCTCACAGATTCAATAGAAGAAAGATGGTATCTACATTACTCAATCTAAGTATATCAAGGAGATACTGAAGAAGTTTGGAATGGAGGATTCAAGACCAGTTGGAACACCTATGTCAACTAGACATAAGATTTCCAAAAATGATGATTCCAAGGAGGTAGATCAGACCACATATAGATATATGATTGGAAAACTACAATATGTAGTACATACTAGGCCTGATATTGCCCTTGCAGTTGGTATGGTGGCAATAATTTCAGCTTATCCTAAAGAATATCATATGATGGAAATAAAGATAATCATGAGGTATCTAAAGGTAACTAAAGATTATGGGTTATGGTACAAGAAAGAAGGAAACTTAGATTTGAAAGCCTTCACTGATGTAGATTGGGTATGAAGTATTGATGACAAGAAGAGCACTAGTGGTGGAGAGTTGTTTCTTGGTAAGAGACTAGTGTTTTGGATAAGTAAGAAGTGAAATTGCATCTATTAGTCTACAATAGAGGCACAGTATGTTGTAGTAGCACTCAATTGTTCCAATATTTTTTGGTTCAAACAATCTTTGCTAGGTATGAAGGTATAAATATAGGATCCAATGGTTATCTTCTATGATAACACCAGTAAAATCAATATATCAAAGAATCTTATGATGCATACCAAGACCAAGCATATTGCAATAAAATATCATTTTCTAAGAGAATTGGTGGAAGATAAAGAGGTGAGATTGGAACATGTGAACACTAAAGAACAAATTGTAGACATATTCACCAAGCCATTACCTAAGGATGCATTTTTATATCTAAGAGGTAAGCTAGGGGTTATTCCCCTATCTGAAGCTCACTAAACAACATTTAGTGATGCATCAGTAGAATATTATTAAAAATAGTTAAATTGAAGCAATAATGAAAGGATAGATTGCATATGAATTTGTATATCAGGTACATTAAAGTTCACTGAATATTGTCTTTGGCATAAGATGTCAAAGGAGGAGAAGTTTATTGTCATATCACATAAATTTTGTAAAGAAAGAGTTTTCTATATTAGAATTATTTTTTTGAATGTTTGAAGATGTCAAAGAGGAAGAGCTTGATGAAGAATAAACTTGGAGAGCTTTCTGACAGAGGGAGAAACTAAAATTAGAGGGAGAGATTGATGTCAAAGAGAGTTCACACTCATAGAGGGAGTTCTCATTGATGAGAATTAGAATGAAACTAAGGATATTATCCTTAATTTTATTTTTTCTCCAAAAATTTAATTTTATTATGGCATGTTGTGTTTCCATCAATGCCAAAGAGCGAGATTGTTGAAAACAATTGATCAATTGTATATTGTCTTTGATGTTACACAAAATATCATATCTTTACCAGTCAGTGTATGTCAAGCTCACACAAGTGATGAAGAAAATTTCCTATGTCTACTGAGCATTCCAATGTTTACCAAGTTCAAAAGATAGTGTCTACTAAGTTCCTTGAGCACTAAAGAGAAGTTCACATAAGTTTAGTATTAACTGAGCTCACTCGGTTAACAAAGGAAAGTTGGCATGGAACCAATGTTAACTAAGCTCACCTGGTTACCAAAGGAAGTTTACAATATCGTAGCGTTAATTGAGTTCACTTGGTTAACACAGGAAAATCATTTCAAAAGTTAGTGCCTACCAAGTTGGGTCAGCTAAAAAAGGATTTTCTTGTTTTGGCATATTAAGTTTAATGAATTTGTTTGTTGGTTCTACTTGACTGAAGAGATGAAGATTTGTTATTATAAGTTGTATTCAAGCTAACTTGACAATGTATATGATATAAGTATATGGTCAAGTTGAGGATTGAATGTGTGGAAATGTGTGAAAGATAAGAAGATGCTTCGAGGAAGCAAATTGGAAGGATAAGCAAAATATCCTTGTGGGGTTGCAAAGATTAATTTGATAAAAAAGGATCAAGTATTTGATCTATAATTGAGATCTGAAATCAGAAATATAGTTACATCGACAATTAGATTATATAATTGTTACTCTCTAACCATTACAGCAATGAATCAAATCTCTTAATAGAGTTAGCCTAACAGTTATTTGTAAATCCTCTAACAAGGTGGCATTTCTAGATTGAAGTGTCTACAGAACTCTAATAAGGTCACTCCTAACAAGGTGATTAAATGATCTAATAGGGTCACACCTAATAGTGTGTTTTTTAACCTTATAAAAGGGTTGGCTCCTAATAGGCTCACTTCAGAAGAGTGAAAAATAGTAACTAGTTGCAATTGGTGGTTTTTCCACATTGGGTTTCCACATTAAATCTTGGTGTCACTTGTGTTCATGCTATTTATTTTATGTGTATACAACTAAGTTAACTAAGGTTATGATCTGTATGTTCAATATTTTTTGAGTAACAGATGATATTATAGTGCTTTCTGAGTTACAACATATTGTTAGTGTTAATCGAGTGCTTGTGTGTTAACCAAGTGACAGTAGTTTTAGAGGAGCTTATGTTTTGTACTGACATCTAAGGGATCTGGGATTTATTTGTGTGGTAATTGATTCACTTCTCCCCTCTTAGTTACTCTTTTTATTTTTCCAACACATGTTTGACTCATTAATCCTCCTATTAAAACCATTAACCTCAGTCTTTAGCTCTAACAATGAGGCATCTAGCTTCTCCATATAATCTTTGAGACTCCCCAATGGCTCACCAACCTAAGGGCTAGAATTGTCCTTTTGTGCCTCCACAAAAGAAACCTACAAAAGGGTGGGGTTGGCAGTAGGGTTTTGGAACTAGATTGTAGGGGGTGAAGGAGGGGGGCTAATTTTGACATTAGAGAGAGGGGGAGTCATTGGAATTTCTCAAGGAATGAGCAGAAGAAAATTCACTAGTTTTAGCCACAAAATTGATGGAATTAGTCCCTTCAAATTTTTCTAGGGCTTGCTTTCATTTCTCCTTAATAAGCCTATTAGACCTACAGGCTCCTAAGAATTAAATATTGTCACCCAACTCAATAGTATACACCTACTTTTTTCTTTTTGGGGGGACCTAGCATAATCAGTAGTTTTTTCACTAGGGTATCAGTATGTAAGGCATTCAATGGGTACTTGAATGAATTGGACAATGATAATGTAATGTTGGCTTGATTATTTTACAATAATGAAAAGTTGTAATGTAAAGAGCTATTCAAAGCTTAATAGAGTTACAAGGTTACTGAAGGAAGGTAATGTACACCAAGTGACTATAGTTGTCATGAGCAAGTTGGCTAAGATGAGCAAAGCATAGTATTTCTTGAGCAAGTCAATAATGATTGAGTAATACATTTCCTGAGTGAAATGTTATGTTCATCAAGTTACAATTGGAAGAACAAGTTTGGAAAATTGGAATCTAAGGCCAAATTTTAAAAGAAATTTGGAAAGTTTGAGATGTTCTAAGGTACAAAGTCAAATTTTATTACATCATCTATGGCTAGGAAAATCCAATAAAGATCTAATGATGGAGATTAGAGAAGGATAATGATGAACACAAAGTTTTATGAAAGTTATATATTTTGAGTGTCTAGAATCATTATATAGAGTTTGAATCTAGAAATGTGGTTTGAACCAGAGATCGATGGTTGTGAATAAGTGACAATAGATGAAAGAATCTAGAAGCATGGAGAAAAATATTTAAGGAGATCATGTTCAAGATAGGTTTAGGTTTCTAATTTTGCTAATTTTTTTTATTGTGTTGATTATATTGATGTATAAATTGGATGATTGAATGTTGTTGAAGTTGATGTAAATGTGAAGTATTGAGAAGAAGATAGAGAGAGGAAAATCAAGTTGAGAAGAGGAAAGAAAAGAGAAGTGTTGGAGAAATAGAAAAAGTCAATTAGCCGAGTGATAGATAAGGGAGAAAGAGAAAGGAACAAAGATCTAAATAAGAAAATGTAGTTTCTATTCTTAATAGACTACTTATACTATTACATTCTAACCACTACCACAAAAAATCTCATAAGAATCAAGTGGACCTAACAAGTCTGTGAAATCCTACATGGTAACATCAATTAGTGATGTTTTTAAGTCCTTTAGAGTAGGTCACTCTTTAGATGAGATCAATAAGTGATAAGTTCTAGATGATCTTTTGGTTAAAATTCTCTAAAAAGGTCACATTAACAATGTCTATGTAAACCTTTAACAAGGTTGGCTCCTAGGAGCTCCTTCAAAAGAGTGAATATTGTTGGGTTGTCCCTCCCATGTGGTTTTTCCCTTAACAAGGTTTCTACATTAAAAATCTTGGTTTCAAATGTGTGAATGTTATTTATGTTGAAAATTTCTTTACATGTTTTTATAGTTTATTGCAACTCGGTAGTAACTAAGTAATTGCAAGGTTATAACTAAGAAAGTTTATTGATAGTCAATATTGCACAAAACAATGAGTTAAATTTTTTAAGTAAATTGATTGAATGTGTGAAGTGATAAGTTGGATAACATCACTGAGTGTTTTCTATTGATGTTTATAAAGTTTGAATTGGTAGTAAAGTGTTTGAAGGGACTGTAGGATAGTTATCCATAACAGACTAACTCCCCAGTTATCTAATACATAAATCACAATGAAAATTGTAGTTTGAACAACAAACCTTGGTGCAAAATAACATTATCCTTCCCTTTGTAGTTAACTTCAACATTACTTTCAATAGAATGAAGTAGGTAAATTAAAATAAAAATTAGAATTTTATGGTGTAAATGGTTAAGGAAAGGGAGGTGGTAGAAGTAATACACCATAAACTTACCTTCAAGGGTAATTCTTCATAATGATGTGGTAGATATCTGTCCAAATTCTTGGGATATCTTCCCTACTCAACCCACCTTACTTCTTGGAAGGTTCCTCCAAAGCTTTGAAGATTTGATATAGGGCATCCTAATTTGATGTCTTTCTAGTATTCTTCCATTTTCTTCCCTCCATTCATAGACCCATAGCTTTTCCAATTACCTTCTCATTGATTTTGATGTAGGCCTCTTACAGTAACCCTTCTATCATTCCAAGAAGTAAGAAATTTCTTGGAGATACTCTCATCATGTCCTCTTTTCACACATTCAAAAAATTACAACAAACCTCCTTCTTCACACGTAAACATGGCCTTCACATTTCTTCTGAAGGAATTTTCAATTATGTTAGGCTTAATGTAGACCTTATTCCCTCCCATGGAAACCAACATGAAATAATTAGAAAAATATAGAGACAAGTAACTAACTTTGAGCAACACAAATATTAGAATGAAACCCAAAAAAGCCTTATTAATGAAGTCGCAACCTTTCTTTTTGTTGCAATAATGACCAAGATGGAAGTACCATCTAGCTAAGTGTTTTGACTAGCTATACACATGTGAAGCCTTTATTTTTTAGATTTCTATGGTATTCAACTTGTCTTTCTTATTAAATTTATTCTTGGGAGTGACAGGATTAAATCTAGATATGATAGAGTAGAATCATTATAGTGTGATGCCAATACACACTCAGATCAAAATTGGGATTGCCTTTCCACCTCATAATTAAAATCATCTAAGTATCTTTTTGGATTATGAAAAATCTAGGGATAGGCAAAAATTAACCCTCTACCCTTTCTCCTATTTTTCATAGCCATCAAATTGATTTAATGCATGGTTAACAAATACCCATATGTTCCTCCCTCCTTCCTAGGTTCCTAGTGTCTTTTGGAAGCCAATTGGAAGCTGATATACCTCCTTCTAGCATCTTAATCCTTCCATTTGAAGCCTAGTGGAAGTCATAATATCTACCACCACATTTTCATACCTAAAAATATGACCAATTTATGGTTCTTGAATCTAAGTAGAAGAATAGTAGAGTCTTCATGGATTTGTTAACTTTCCACCCAACAAATGCTTCTTTAGATGGTTTGAATGATGACATTAGAGTCCCCTTCTATTTCAATAGTATTGATCCCTATATACACAACAATATTTATCCCCCATACTCACACCAACCCTCTACTTGGTTAATTTTGTGGTCTTTTAGAGGCTCTACAAAGGCATCCATACATCTTCCCTGGTGATCCCTAAGAATATCACCACCCATTCAGTGCTCCACTTTGACCACACCATCAAAGTTAACTTTACACCAACCAAGAGGTCATGGAGACCATTTGGTATTGGCTCTAGCCACCCTTTTAGTGTTGTCAAACTTGTCAAATCCCTAAAGGAGGTTCCAATCCTTAGGAATCCCTATATCCATAGAAGGGGGGGGAGAGTCTAGGCATTTCTATTGACTAGGGATACTTTCTTCTCTTCTAAAAATCATGTTATTTCTCTCCTTCCAATACATTAGCAGATGTGTGGGGTAACAAGTTTCCATAGGATATAGATGAGAAGGTAATTTGAAGAGTTGTACTAGTTTACAAATTATTTGAGGTCCATCTCCATAGCCTAAGAAAGTTTGAGCTTAGTTAAAGTCTACTGCCAAATGTAGGAGGTGAAATCATGGTTGATAAAGAGGTGGTTGATGGTCTCCTATTATTTTTTTCTCATAACACATCTCTTGGCTAAGATAAAACCCCAATTAAGAACTTTCCCATGTAGGAGGGTCCACCAAAAGAAATTTATTTTAGGAGTTAGGTGTGGGTCCTAGATTTTTTCTCATTCCTTACTTGCATTGGGCATGGTTGAAGTGAGGTCATAATCCAACCATGGAAATTTTTTATGTATCCTCTCAACTTTGTCAATCATAGTACCCAAAATTGTGAATAGGGACAAGAAGTAAACTAGGATAACTCAAAGAGAAGACTTTAGTACATGAAATTTATTGGTGTGACTGATTAGTTTTCATTTCCATCTTGAGATTTTTTTTAGGTCCTCTGTAGGATTGTGTCCTACAATCTATTTTTTACTTCTTTAACCATGAGAGGTAAACCATGATATGTAGATGGGAGGTTGGTAGTTTGGTAGCCCAAAATTTTACTGATCTTATTTTGAATATCTTTATCCATGTTAAAGAAAAATATTATACTCTTTTGGATGTTAATTTTCTAGCTTAAAGTAGCAACATATTAATCCAATTTGAGCTCCCATTCTCTAGCTTCAATCACTAAGGACTCACCAATGAAAAAGATCTCATCCACAAAGTTTTGGATGGTAGAGGGGGGAGGGTTGAGGCCAACCTAGTTCCTTTGACTCTTCACACATCCACCAAATTTTGCATGTTCCTACCTAGGACTTCAACAATCATAATAAATAGGTAGGGAAAGAGGGGGTCTCCCCACCTTAGACCTTTGTTAGGGCCAAAAAACTCTCCTAGCATGCCATTAATATTAATAGAGTAGTTGATAGTTTCCACACACTCCTTGATTAAAGTGATAAATTTACTATTGAAACTAATATGAGAAAGGGGTTTATAAAGAAAATACCAGTTTACATTATTTTAAGCTCTAGATATGCAAATTTTGAGAGCCATACCCAAATTCTTACTCCTATCCATTGAATGGATGACTTCATGTGTAGAGATAGCAACATCAAGAGTTTTCTTCCCTAGGAAAAACCCCTTTTGATTCTTGTTGATGATCTTATCTAGCATGTTCTTAATCCTATTAACCATGATTTTGAAGAGGATTTTGTAGAAAAGGTGGTGCATAGACTTATAGGTCTAAAGTCATTGATGGTCATAGGTAAATTTTGATTCATAAACAAAACAATAAAGCTTTTGTTATGTTATCTTAACACTTTTACAACTCTGATAAAATATTGAATAGATCTTGTCACATCCACACCCAAAATATCTTAGTACTCTTGGTAGAAAGTGAGAAGAAAGCCATTTGAACCAGGGGATTTGTAAGCATTCATGGAGAAAATTGCTTTCTTAAATTTTTCTTTTGAGATACACCCTAGGAGTTCATTATCCTTAGTCATGACCACATTGGGGAGGTACTGAAGTGGCAGGTCTTGGAACCTATTAGTATAAATAACCATACCTATTAGAAAGCCTTAAAGGAGTTGGTAGCAAGGGGTTTGAGACTCCAAGCAATAGTTTTTCAATACAAGTTTCACCCCTTTCATTCTAGAGGTATTCAATAATGTTCCTCCTTGGATGATTTGTAGCATATCGATGGATGAAAGAAGTATTCATGTTCCCTTCCCTCAGCCATTGCACATGAGATCTCTACTTCCAATAAATTTCCTCCTTTTCCAGGAGTTTTTTTTAGTCTCCTTTGTATTTTTATTCTTTGTGATGAGCATCCATAGGAGTGTTGGAAATTCTTTAGAATAACTGAGAGGGGGGAAGGGGTGAATCAGTTATTCAAGGTCCAAATGTCCTAATATTTTTTTTTCATCAAGTAAAGTAAGCTTGTTAACCTATTCATACATCCAAGCTTAAACTTTTCTGCTTAGCAAGTTAATGAAAATCAACATGCAAGAATAACACATGAAGAATCAACACATAACACAGTGATTTACATGAAAACCCAATTTGGGAGAAACCACCAGTAACATGCTACTCAATTCTCACTCTTCTAGAGTGATGCCCTATGAAAGGCCTACCCTATTAAAGGCTACAACACACTATTAAATGTGACCTGGTTAAAGGATTCAAGCACCCTATTAGAAGTGGGCCTAGTTAAAGGACTTTAGAACATTCACGTGGAATGCCACCTTGTTAAAGGATTTACAATTTTTTGCTGAACCAACCTAAGTCCATAGGATTTTACCCTAGTTGACACAATTTTTAGAGTAACAAAAAGGGTTTTTCACATGATACAACTTACAACTTAACTTGTAGATTTCATATCACTTTTCAACTCTTCACAATTTTCTTGGCTTTCAATCTCTATAGCTCTAATAGCTTGTTATCCTTTCAAGCTTTGTCTCCTTGAGTCTCCATGCTTGATGTACCAATTCAATCTCCTATATGACCACTTATTGAAGTAGAGTCTCTGTGCTCTATTCTTCCTTCTTGATGCCTTCTTCTTGACACCCTTTCAACAACTTTGACCTAGAAGCTCTTGCTTCTTGGCCTGTGACTCCTTAAATAGAAGTCTAGAATTTCCCCCCCCCCCCCCCTCGATTTTTCCCTCCTTTAATTTTAGTTTGAATGGATTAGGTAGGTTTCATTGAATCTAACCCATATCTTGTTTCTTCTAGAAACATCATGAAGAATCCTCCTGAATTTTCTTTAAAATGGTTTATCTAAAATTTTGTGCCACCAACTCATCATCCTTATCCTCCATCTGATTCACAAAATTCTAGATAACAAACTTGTTGCTCAGATCTGACGAATCTTTAACTTTTCCAATAATGCAGTAGCTTGGGATTATTAAAATTTTGGTGCTCGACACATACTATGTTACTCAGCACCAACTATGTTTTACTGATGCTTGACACCTATTGTGGATTCACTCGGCATCCACTAAGTTTTTTGATGATTGAGACTTATTACTTTGCTCAGCACCTGAGCTTTCTTAGCTCCTTCTATATCACTCAGCACACACTAGATTTGGCATTTTCTTGGCACCAACTAAAATCTACTCGGCATGAACTAGCTTTCTCGGCACTCACTAATGAACTTAGTTAAGCTTTGTAGATAGCCTTGTTACAACTTATTCTTCCAATGTTTCTAAGTGTGGCCAACAGTATCTTCAAGTATATTATCAATACATCATTTTACCATTGTCTTAACTAATCCTTATACTTCATTACAAAACCATAACTCAACCTTTCCCTTAGGTGCTTTTGTTACATCATGTTGATTAAATCCTCTTCATCAATCAACTAAGTGATAGTACTTGGATGTTTTACGAAATTGTTGTTCCAGCAAATAGCAGGTTTGAAATCAGTGACAAAACAATGATTGAAAACATTCTTTATCAATAGTCTCCTTCTTTGCAACAGTCTTTCTTCTTCAAAAATGATCTTTTCAATTAGATTACCAACAAGGAGCATTTCCTTTAGCCAATTGGGCTTGTATATGAGATAGAGTACTAGATGGATCCATTTTGGTAACAAAGATGTCCCCAAAATTATGCTTACTCTAGCCTTTGGATTTAGTATTAATAATCTCCAGTTTAGAAGAAACTCTATTGTAATGTCCCCCATCTTTTAGGCCCTTGGCGGAGTTCTTAGCCTTTCACTTTCTGAAGGCTAAGTGGAGAAATAAGGAGAAATAAATTAAATTAAAGTCAATAAATAAATCTAAAGGTGACTTTATATTTAATTAATTCAATTTTCTAGAAGCACAACTAATTATTTTATTGGAAAGGGGGAAGCTTCTAGAGAATGGAATTAAATAATATTTTATTTCCTTCTAGAAGGGTGAAAGAAAAGAATAAATAGAGGATAGAGCTTCATTTCTAGGCATCAATCATTTGTTTATTTGATTAGTGATTTCTTTGATCTCTAAGCAAGGGTTTCAACATTTTCCACTAGAGAATGAAGTTCTTTTGTGTGCCTCCATTTGAGCTAGTGAAGTATCTAGTGAATTTGGTATTTGGAGGACATCATATAGGTGTTTTATTTGAGCATATTGGTGTTAGAAATAGGGAATATTGAGAGGCGGGTGAATTAGTATTCTACAAAATTTTGTTGCCAACTAGATATTATTAATTATTTTGAACCATGCATAAGAAAGTAAACAAGTAATGATGAACAATAAAAGTAACCATGCATAGATAGAACTCATAACACCATATTTTATTAACTAGGGAAACCCTAGCCAAGGGAAAAACCCGATGGGGATGATACCCACTAGATGGTGTACTAATATAAATGTTCCTTGTTAGAGGATGGACTATTTTAAGAGTCTATAAACTCATTCAATACATATGAGTCCATATTAGAAGACTTTGAATCCCTGTTAGGAGATTCCAACCCTATTAGGAGTTGTGGTACAATGAGTCCAAGAAGAGCTCACTACCCAAACATGCACTTTCAATTACAAGAAGAGCTCATTTCCCAAACAAGTAATTCAATTTCCTTGAATATAGAAGTATGTATATTGTACCTTCTTTTAGCTGATCTTTGACCTCAACTTGATCTTAGATTACAAAATCAAGTTATCAAAATTTGCTTCTGCAAATGATACAAAACTTCACATTCACAATTTTTGCATTACACTTCTCAATAATCTGGCAAGATGTTTTTGCATAAATACCATGCCTTTTCAAAAATTTCTTCTAGGTCATCTAAGACTAAAATAAACTTTCTAAACTTAGAGTAAACATCCAGGGTGTCATCCCTAATTGGTCAAGTAATTATTTTGTAAACAAAATAATTTCTTTACCTTTCATTTTGATGTTCTATATATCTTAAAAATCTTTCTTCCATACTTTCTTTATTGATGTCCATGGTTATACACATCATCATCATGTATAGTGTTCCCATATATCTTCTCTCTTAGGAATAATATCATATAAAAAAGTTATACATAAAACAATATACTGCTATAAACCATTTCCATACTTAGACAATTTTCTAAGTACCAAAAAGTTAAGTATCTTTATTTTTGAGGTTTTGTACAATAATGTACATCATGTGTTTCCATTAATGAAAAAATTTATGTATTTACATATAGAAAATTGTCGACAATTGGTGAAAGATCTTTCAAAGGGTTGCACTATTGGAGAAGACAAATTAGTCTTTTCATTGTGTCAAATTTGTGGCCCAGGGCTAGATTGTGGAGTACGATTGAAGGAATAAGTTAGATATTTCTATAGTGTAATTGTTGCTACAGTGACTCACTATAGTAAAATTTATATTTCTTAAGTAGTTTCTAGGTTCCTATTTATATCATTTTTCATTGCATGGAGGATAGATTTGAATATCTTAGGGCATGTGCAAGAATGTAGAAATCAATTGTGATGTATTATAACCTAATTTATATCAAAGTTTTACATTAGAATTTTCTACAAGGGATTATGATATCATCGAACATCAAAGAAGGTGTTGCCTTAATGTCTTATTTTTGTAGATGCATATTTTCTCATTTGCAGTCAATGCTTATATATATTTTTAAAAAAAAACTTGCATCTTTATTGTTGGTTTTTGGAGATTTACAAGAATATCAATTTAGGTTTGGCATTTAGACCAAAAAAAGCCAAATTTTAGATCAGCAATATATTCCTTGTGTGCAAAGTGTTTGAAAAAATTCCAAGGTTAAGAAATTAGAAAATTAAAATCAGAATTACAAGGGATATTACATCTATATATGGCAGAGCCTGTGATGGTAGTGTTCCACCACTTTTTGACTATCTCCTTGAAGGAAGGGTTAGAAGAAAACGTGATTTCATATCTTAATAGTGGGGGGAACACTTTAGAGAGTCAATCCATCTAATGAAAAATGAGTTATGGTTAGAGGAAATACATGCTAGAGACTTCAGATGAGATTCCTTGGCTCTAACCCAAGCAGAGGAGACAATAGATCTATCCAATCTGACCTAGATCAGATGGGAGCCTTTCTATTTTTAAACTATATAAAAATGGTTGCCATTAAGATTCATATCCATCAAATTAGATCTATTTATGAAGCTAGCTAAGTCATCCATTTTATCATTATAGACAACTAGTCCACTCAATTTTTTTGAGGGGTGCAAGGGGGATTTGAAGACCCCTCCCATTAGGTATTTTTTTAGTAGGATTAGTTTGCATACAATTTTGGATCTCATCCCATAGATATTTTCTACCAGCCCTAGTGTTGGGGGTGTAGACATTAAAAAGTTGCTAGGAGTTTAAAATTTCTCAAAAGAAACCAAAAAGTAGTTCTAGGAAAAGGAGAGGGAGATGACTTTCATCCTAGTTGGGTTCTAGAGGGTGGAAATACCCCCATTGGATTCAAAGTACATGAACAAAACCCCCATTCAAAGTTTGTTCACTAAAAGAGAAAAGTTACTAAAAGTCATTTTAACTTACTGGATTAATAGAATATCCACTTTGTATTCAAAAATATATTGTTTGACTGTAGATTGCTTCTTAGGTCTATTTATCCCCCTTATATTCCATGACAAGAAAAATCATTTCTTACCTTTGCAGTTGATGTCTAAGGAAAGTTCCCTTCCAATATAAATATCCCTTGCAATGACCTTCTATCACCTCACCCTCTCTTTTGGTCTACCTCTTGTATTGTCTCCTCCAACATCTAGCTTTTCATGCTTCTTGGCTTTATTCTTCTTCTTTTATGTTTTCTATTAACCCTCCTCTTCCTCTATTTTGGCCCCCACTAATGTATCTTAGACCTGTTTTAAGAGATCCTCCTAGGGTAAACCCTCACTTTGAGGGTTTAGGGTTGTTACCTTAGAGATATCTATTAAACTAATTAGATCCTTAGGTCTTTCCATCTCCTTGGTGCCAACAAGGTTTTCCCCCCCTAGATCCTATAGAATTTTAGCCTTAGGATGTTGAAAAACTAGATCCTTATGACCTTCCATTTCCTCCATGACAACATGCTAACGAATAATCAGGTCTTGAGGGATTTCCATCTCCTCTATGCTAACAAGGTGTTGCACAATTTTTTGGTTACTATGAGAACCATTAGGGACTCCATCATTAGTATGACACAAGAGGAGGGAAGAGATTTTTCCTTCCCCCAACACCACTTCATCTTCTATTTTATGAGAGTTTTTCATGCTTGCCACCAAAGTGTCCTTGCTAGGGGTCACACTAATTTTTGAGTTTTCCCCATTGTTGGTTACCACAATCCCTAGTGAGGTTGTTTTCTCCTTTTGTTACTATTTTACAAGCATCCACAGTGTGTCCTCGGGTTTTGCATTTTTGGAAAACATGGTAGCATTTTCATACACCATCACTTGTATATACTTCCCAAACCTATACTTTAGGATGACAAAGGTAGGAAGGGTTTTTTTGATAGAAATATTTATGCAAATATGTGCAAATACTAATCTAGATTTGGACAAGGCAATGTAGACACATAAATCTGATTATGCCATTAGGTAATCTAATTTAGTCATCTTCTAAGGAATTAATGATATATTTTATATTTAATTAGTAAATCATCATCTCCTAGTTAATTAATAAATTTAATTAACTATAGTCCAATTGATAAAATCAAATGATAACCCAAAATCAATTTATCAATTAAATCCCCATTCCACTATTAAATTAAATAAATGAAAAAATTTATTTAATATAATCCCACATCCCTATTTATTAAATAAATCATTTAATAAATCAATCCTAAAACCTTAACCAATCCTAAAGCCCTATTATTACCCTAAGAAAACCCATTCACCCATACTAACCTCACTTAGCCAACTAACTGACCCATCCCATCAAAGCTAAGGCACTTACCTCCTAACCTCCATCCTAAGCTAAGCCTAATCCCCCTCCTAAACATATGCACAACTTTAAGAAAGGGTTAAGACTTTCTAATCCAAGCCAAAGTTAAAAGTCTCCCTTATCCTCTCACATTCCTATCCAAGAGCATTAATGGCTCTTACATGTCATAAATTCCCTTAAATGTCTCTTACATCCCTCTTCTCCCCTCCCCCTTCCTCGTAATTCCCTTCGACCCCTCATTTTGATCACCTAATCCCCTTGTGACACTTGTCAAAAGGCTAGGGCTTTGAAGAAGCACAATCCATATGCTCTCTCTTCCTTGCATCCTAGCCCTCCCTCACCATTCTTCCATCCTTGCATCCTGATCCTCCATCTCATCACCCCTTAGCCTATAAATGAAACCCTCCCCCTTCACAATTGAGATCATCTTTTAATGGAAACTTATAATGCCATATTGACCACTACAGCATAGCCATTTCACACCCTTTACATCTTAAATTCCATCCACATATCCATTCTCAAATCCTTCATCCATGTCCATGCTTGATCACCTACCACTTAAAGCTTGACCACACATCCCCCATCGTTGGACATATCAACGTCACCATAGGTTACACTTGAGGAGCTTACCATTTTTGGTCTTCCTTCCTCCATTGTGTTTTCCTTCATCTTATCATAAGTGTTGCTTGGATTTAGTTGTGAATATTAATTTAACTCTTAATGTTCATAGTATACTAGGTTTTATAGCATTACATTTTGGCACGCCCAGTGGGACCCCATAATCAGTTCATTTTTATCATTTCATATGCTCGTATTTACTAATCAAACCAACTAATATTGTGTGCTTTTTGTTGTGCATTTTAGGGTTATGACTTTGTTTGTAGGTATATCACTCTCAAATCCTAGTAGTGCACTTCTAGCCACATAGTCAATTTTCTAATAAATGAGCTTCACAAAACCTAAATTTTGTAAACTCCTGGTTGTGAGTTCACAAGCAACATACCCATAGGATTGTGAACCTACAAAGGTGAGAATGCATTCTTCATGAAGGCTACCTACCACATGGAAGTTCAAACCTCTCCCATCATTCCTACTTCTCTATTAGTCCACGGGAACACAAGTTTTTACTAGCGGGTTTGATGGAAAAACTTGCAAGAACACTTAACCAAAATAGCCAACCCTAGAAATCTTATTCATAACTTTCACCATAAAACCCTTAGATATACTTGTCAGAAAGAATGCCTTCCACAAATCTATAGGATTTCATTATCATGAGATCACTCTATGAATATTTCTCCAGCAGCCCACTTTTCCTTTATTTTTCACCAATCTCTGCACCATGATCTCATGTTGTTTGACTACATTCCTATGTTGCGAGATCACAAGTTGACTCCCACAAGTTTGCTAGTTTGATTAACTAGTTTAGTTTTCTAAAAAAAAATTTATAGGGGGTAGCTCGCAAATACCTTGTTGGAATTCTAACATTTTGGTTTTATAGGATTAATTAGTTTAGTTTTCTAAAAACTCAATCTCGAATGATTAAGGATAAAATTTTCAATATTTTAATGGAATGAATGCTTAAGTAATTATAAAACTAGATATTGAATGTTGAGTACTAAAAATGAACCAATGCATAAACATTTAGTTTTCAGTGTTAATGATCAGTGTGCATAAACACCTCAACTTTTGGGCTTAAAATGAACATCACTCTATCTCAAATGCTTTAAAAAAAACTCGTTCTTATTCCCATCTCTATCAAATTTTTCACTTGTTTAATTTTTTTTGCTGATGTGATTAATTATGTTTACCATCGATGTAAGTTGGAAATGAACCTTTTATGTTAATCATGAATGTTTTCAAAAGTAGTCACTAGGATACACTAAAAGTGTCAAAAATAGAATGAATCAAGTTCCTTATGTATTTTGAGATTGTTCCTTTTAGCACATCTTTGACTTCTCTTCTTTTTGAAAATTAGGACCATTTAAATATGTAATACATGTACCAAAAGTTATTAGCAAGATCATTCACAACAACCTAAGATTGCTTTTAGCGAGTTCATCCTCCTCTAGGAAGTGCATCCCCTTTGGTGAGAAGCTCAAAGTGGTAAATAATCTAGCTAATATGTAATTGAGGGGAGGGGTAAACCTTCTCACTCCATCAAGAAATTTTAGGTTGTGTGTTTCTGGGGGTAGCCTGAGGTGGGAAAAATTTCCCATGGTTTTAGCATGTCTAGAATAGATTCTTAAGTGGGTCACATACATAACAACCTAGTGTCTGACTCCATAAACCTAATTAAAAACCAATTTAGTAGCTACCCTTTTATCCTTGGTGTATTACTCATGGTGCAAGAGAATATAAGGCTTCTCTAAAGTTACCTATGTATTTTCCCTAGTAGAGGCATAAGGCTACTTGGGTTTCACCTCCAAGAGTCATTGTCCCCACAGAAGGGGGGGTGTTCTATTTTTCATATCTTGAAGAATCATTGACATGTAAGTTTAACTGTTGACTCTTGTATCTACTCAACTCCTTGATTAGAGGGAAATATAGCACTATATCTAGAAAACATCAAGATGGGGACCTCTCAGCAGGCCTAATGAGTAATACACCGAAACCAAATTGACCTTAGGGATAAAAAGTGTGTTTGAATTGTCTTATTCTTGCAAAAGACCTATGAAAAAATTTTGTAGAACATACACATTTTTATGATTACTATCAAAATCCTTTTTCTAAAAAGATCATGTGTCTATCTCTTTGAAAGTTGTTTTGTCCTTTGAGAGTTTTTTTGCTTACAAAACACCATATCTAGTTATCAAAAAGAGTCTCATCCTTAATATTTCAACAAAAGAGTTGTTAGCAAGTTTATTCACAAAAACTTTATTCTAGCTAGTTTTACTTTGACTTTTGCTAAAAAAACAAAAAGATTCTTGTTATGTCAAAATAGTTGTAACAAGTTTATTCACAACTTTAGTCTAGTTGGTGTTACCTCACCTATTCCAAAAAAAATGTCATTATGCAATCCTTTGGTAAAGATCACTTTATCCACACTCAAAACCATCTATCTTTAGATCAAATCTACCTTCACTATCTCAAGAAATATTGTGACCAAGCCTATTCACAACAATCATAGGCCTAGTTTGTTCTATCTTACTCCTTATAGTTAAACTCAAGCCATTTTGTCCCTTTGATAAACACCATTTCTTAGACCTATTTTGTTATCAAAAGGATCCATGTTGTCCAACCTAAAGTAAAAGGTTTACTTAAAATAGTCACTACCTTAACCCATAGTTGTGATAAACCTATACATTCTATTAGGCCAACCCAAAACTAAGCTCAAAAAGGTCAAGCTTCCACAAACAATAGTTTGTATAGATATAGAAGTAGAACATAAAAAATATACACCTAATCTGAGACTCACCAAGTTAGATTAGATTGAGAAAGAGGGTGTTAAAGTTGCTCTACAAACAGAGTGGGATCAAAAAATTCAAAACTTAACCTTATGATGTGGAGTCAATCAAAGCCTTACCAACTATACTAGATACACCCACTTTTATTAGGATCTTCTTCTACACTCACTTCACACTTATCATATCATAGAGTAGGCATCTATCATAGATTTAAGTCTCCATATAGGTCCTTATCCTACTTAGGCATTTTAATATATCCATCAAATTTAGGCCATGCCTTAGAAATCTAACCCCACCCAAATCAAACATCATAGATCACCAATCCTACACCCTCTCCATCATACTTAAGCATGTGGTGTCACTTTGTTGAAAATTTTCTACCCTACATCCTACATCCACTACATTATCTTGATTATCCCTCAAACTAACCATTATTTATGGTAAACTATCTTTGCCTCATGTGTTCCTCATCAGCTTGAGCAAAAGGTTGGGCTCCACACTTGATTACCATTCATCTTCCAAAAGGTCATAATTCTACCTTAGAGTTGACATGACCATCATATCTCAAGCATACATATAGGAAAAAACATCCTCTCTCTTACTTTGGTATCACATCACTAAACCTTAGGCTTCTTAGGTATCATATCATTAGACATAAGGTCCTTTGTACACATCTATCATACCTCTTTATGCACCCTAGAAAATCCTTACATCATAGTTGTATCCCTAGAGCACTTTTCAAAAAATCATTCACCCATCTATCATTGCATTCATTATTCTACCATCTTGCACTTCATCCTTAGGAACATCACCATTTCATGCCACCTACCACATGTCGCACCAAGAACAAAAGGAAGAAGAAAGACATGGATCCCAATCTTAGTGGTAGTTCGGCTAGTGCAAAACCATCCCACCAATATCTACAATCACACATTGTCCACCACCATAGAATCCTAAAGAATCTAGTCCTTCACTAGACATAGAGGCCTTTATGAATTAACCTAGATATGCAACTATCATCAATGCCATCATAGATCAGAATAGGGAAACCATTATGGCCAACTTCTTAAGAGATAATATTGGTTCTTTTGACTTTGGAAGACTGCTACCTTTCAACATAACTGATCCTAGACATCCTTTGTTTGGATGATTGCCACCACCTATTGGTCCGTTTGATCCCAATGGCCCCCTTTTTATACCAAATAGAGGATGAGGATGTTAGTTAGCACAACCAAAACCCATGGATCCAAATATATTGTCAACCCAACTCGGTGCTCCAATCTCATAGAGTAATCAACACACCATAGCAAAATTATTAGTCCACACTGCATCCCAACATTACACCACTACATCTTCCATGTCTATGAACACCACCAACTTCACTACTCCATCTACTTCTATCCCATTTAGTAGTCTACATCCTCTACTTCCACTTCATATGCATCTAGTAGCACTATAGTCTATCCCCCTTAGCAGCATAGTTAGTCAACATCTCACCATAACACATGAATGCCATCTTTAGGGTCTATCAATCCACCTTTCATCTAGTCCACTATCAGTAGTAACCCATTTTCTACTAGTCATAACATTTCCACCTTGTTTCCATTAGGCCCTTGGAATTTCATGTAATCACAAGGTCCACCTACCAATCTTTTCACTAGTAATTCATTCATACCTAATTTCCAACCATCCCCACCATTTTCCGTCACCCCTACACCTACCATCATGAATTATTTTTCTATGCCACCTCTAGGAAGAAACCAAACCATACCACAATAGTTAGTACTAGCACTAGGTGCACTTCCTTACACTAACTATTTGGCTTCATACAACTACTAGTTACCACCTGAGCCAAGTAATCAATCCCAAACTATGGCAGCACTCTATCCACCACCTCCACCCTTCCAAAAAATCCCACTGTAGTCATCACATGTTCAAACTTTCATACAACATCCTCTGGCTAGGCAAAAATCCCACACCTATCCTCCACTGCAATAACCACTCTATCAAAATTACATCTAGCAAACACCATAGTATGTCTAGCCACTATTCCAACAACCCAACACTCTCATCCGAGCAGTAGCACAATCTACATTTAATCCACCACAATATAACAGCCAAATCTTCCTACCTTAGATACATACCCTATGCCGAGGGCATCGAGATTGGGGGCATTAGTCATAACTCCTATCAAACTTCAATGAGAAGAGATGAAGAGTGCCTTAAAAGTACTCAATAATGGAATAGAGTCCAAGACCTTCAAATTTGAGAATGATTGTCCATATATGTTTGACAATACTATAACAATGACACCATTTTTGAAACACTCTAAAATCCAAAAATTTGATAAATTTAGGGGGAACGGTGATTTTCTCACCCATGTCAGAGAGCTTTATATGCACTGCCAAGAGGTGGCTTACAATGACATCTTCCTCATGCAAATTTTTCAAAAAAATTCTATGAGGCCCCACTCTTGAATAGTTCTATTGCATACCCCAAGGCACAATTAGCACCTTTATTGTTCTGTCAAAAGCCTTGTGGCTCAATATGCTCATTTAGTCAAGACCAAGTTATATGTAGTGGACCTAGTTCATACCAAGAAAAAAGGAGGGGAAAACCTCACAGATTATTTACAACAATGAAAAACTCTCACAACTCAAATCTCATGGACCATACTTAAATGCCACCTTGTCAAGATGTTCATTAACAATGTACATCCTAGTCTTGCACACCACATGGTTATGAAATTCTTGCAAACATACAAAGACATCAAGGAAAATGGAATGGGCATAGAGAAAGGACTCATTAAGAATGGTGTCATCAAAATTTACAAAGAAAACACCCAAGATCAATGGAAATACAATGACAAACCATGATATTGGAACAAAAATAAAAAAACGCTCACTGGTGGTGCCACCAATACACAACAAGTTCATGTAGTAGGGGTAGCACCTAGTGAACCTAATTCCCCTTATCCACAATTGCCACAATAGCAACAGTCTACTTACCAGTAGAGTATGTACCAATAATCATATCAATAGCCCCCATCACAACACACTCAACATAATCCACAAGCACAAAATCCTCTAAATCAAATGAACACTATTACTATCATAGTTGGTTCAAGGCCGCGTGTTTAGAGGCAACCCCAAGTATACACCCCTTTGGGAGAAGCACCCGATGCCATCTTTGAAAAGTTGTTTGAAAACAATCTTATTTGACACCCATAGACTCAACCATTAGAAAACAACCAGTCAAGGGCATCCTGGTATAAGGAAAAATGAGTTATGTAAATTCCATTACATTAAGGGGCATCCCACCCTCAAATATATGTACCTCAAAGATTACGTGTAAGATCTCATTGATCAAAAGGAAATCATAGTAGGGGAATAGACTTCCCCAAATGCAGGATTATTGATATATCAAAATGCATTTCCTCCACATAACAAAAATGTAGTTAAAGCCCCTATGAATGATACTACCACTAACAACACCAACAAACCAAATAATGATAAAACTAAACATGGTGATAACAGCAAAAAATAATAGAAATATGCCTCGACCTACTTGTACTATGGAAATCTGACTAGCTACATATCTCAAATAGAGCCTTCTATAAATTTTATCAATATCAAAGGCCTAGAAAATCAATGTGTAGTTACCACAAGACAAACTCGGCTCAACATATTTGAACCATTTATACCTACCCCACCAAGTCCATCTTCATCAATACCACCCCCATCCAAACCATAGCATAACATCTTGGAACACCTTGGAAATATGCCAGCTCAAATATCCATTTTGGATCTCTTGTGCACAAGCCCACTTTATCAAGAGATACTTGACACTACTCTTTAGGAGTAATGCATCCCCACTGATATTAATGCCACAAAATTTTACAACCTAGTAAGCCATCTATCTGCATCATGTGCATTTTCCTTTAAAACTTCAAACATATCAGCTGTTGAGCCCAATCATATCCTTCCACTTTACATAGCTAATATGGTTTCTGACTTTTTTGTCAAAAGGGTCATGATAGATAATGGATCAGCCTAGAATCTATGTACTCTAAAATTTATCAAATAGGTAGGATACACTAAGGTAGACATTCTAAATTAGGTCATCACTATCAAAGCATATGATAATTTGGAGTGAACCATTGAGGGAACTATCCTACTACCTATCAGAGTTGGCCCTGTCACTCAAGAAAAAATCTATCATGTAGTTGATCTTAACCTACCATATAACATCCTCCTTGGTTGATCATGGATTCACACCATGAAGGTCATTCGCTCCACATATCATCAGTGCATTAAATTTCCCCATAATGGCACTCAGATAACCATCCATGTTGATCCCAAACCCTTTTCTTATTGCAATATGGTAGACACCTCATATAATAACCATTGCTTGAAAATCAAGATTGACAACACCATGGCTAGCTCCTCTGGCAATTGCCACAATTTAGATATCATACTAGCCTCCACTCTTTTCATAGTTAAGATCAACTACCAAGTTTGTGGAGAATACAATCTTATATATGTCTTTGTTGTTGGTGTTGTACCACTTAATCTGCATACTTGGGGGTGCTCGACTTATTAGGGACCAAAGCTAGACATGACTCCCTAGACAAAACAACTTGGACCCACCACATTTGTTGTGAATGGGATCCTAAATGGAGATGAAATGACCCTTCATATTAGTACATTGCTATACAAAGAACCACCTCCCAAAGGTAAAGAGCTCCTTGACTACTTTAGACAAAAATACCCACACTCACATCACCTTGCTACTGAAAGGTGGGACTATTAATGAGGTGGCCTAGGCCATGAAGAGTTAGGTATTAGACATCCTATAGAGGCATACAATGAAGAGGAAAAGAAAGGTCTCAGCTATGGACTCCCCACAACTAGGGGCACCACAAAAGATACTCATGTCATTTTAAACATTCAAAACAATCTCGTTAAGGTCAAAAACATCCCTAAGGAAATCAAAAAGAAATCCTATGATGATATTTTCTATGACAAACTTATCTTAGGAGCCTCTATGCTTTGTGAAATTTCTATTAACCCCATAGAATTACCACTCTCTCATCCCCAACTCATTGATTGGGACAAACCAAGTGTTATCTGTGTTGACAAATTCTCCACGATGCATGTGCTCCTAGGATTCATGGGAGTTGAAACACCACACAAGAAGCAACCTCCACAATCAGCTTATGTCTACAAGTTGGATCCAAAAGGTTACTTTGGGGAGGAGGAAATATCGAGTCACAAAAATGATCAAAAGAAAGGCAACAAAAAGAAGAAAAGAAAAGAAAAAGTATCCCTTGGTGAAAACTCTTCTGCAGCACCATCGGGTCACTCAAAAAATGAAATAAAAATAATTAACATATCCAATAATGAAAACCCTTTTGAGGCACTTGAGGATGGATATTTCATCTTCCTCCATAAGATCACAAGCTAACAATGTCATCAATCCTAATAGAGGAAACCAGACCGATCAATATTAGTCTAGTAGAGATACCAAAAATCATATCCATTGTAGCATCTCTACCACTAGAACAAGTGGAACTTCTCATTGAGGTGCTCCAGGAAAGTAGAGGATGGTTCACATGTTCATATCAAGACATTTCAGGGTTGGAACCCAAGTTAGTGGTACACCACTTGGCTGTAGATCCAAAGGCTAAATCAATCAAGCAAAAACTCTATAAGATGTATCCTAATGTTGCCCTATTGGTCAAAGAAAAGTTAGAAAAATTGCTAGATGCAAAGATCATTCTCCCAATTGACTGCTCAGATTGGATCTCCAACATGGTACTTGACCCAAAGCATTCTGGTAATATTAGGATTTTTTTGATCTTTGATTGGTTTTGATAAGTGAGTGTCTATACACATAAGTCATTAACTTGGTTCATGTCAAACAAGTAGTATATTTCAAGCACAACATGTATAAGATAGAGCATGTCGAGTCCACAGTGAGTGTCAAGTCACTCATGTGCCGAGTCACTCAAGTGTCAAGCAGATAGTATATGTTGAGTGCTTCAAGAGCTAAGTAAGAAGTGCATGCCAAGTCATTCAGATGCCAAGTCACAGTATAGAAATCAGTATGTTGAGCATCAGAGACTTCAGATTTCGAGTAACACAGTTTTGTCATAGTTGTTTGTATTGACATAACCTACTATGTAAACTATTTTGAGTTGATTTACATATTAAATTATGATATTTTGGTGATAAGGATGAATCTTAAGTTGGAATCCCTATGAAGTACACACATCCAATCAAGTAAAGGGAAGGTTTAAGTGAAAAAATGGATGAATCACAGTCATTGATTCATACCTAACCCTAAGTCACCTAGGTCTTCTTAAGGAGGACAAAACCTAAACTTCATATGTGTGTAGAAGGAGCAAAGAGAGAAGTTCACATGCACAAATAGAGTATTCATGGTGGCTAAGGAGTTGTGAATTGAAATTTTGTTGTACAATTAGTTAAAGGAGAACAGAGGAAGGAAATACTAAATAATAGAGAGACATTTGATCAAGAAGGATCAAGAATACATCAGTTTAGAGGTGATCTATCATCAAGCAAAAAAGTGCTAATTGCAGGATCAATGTTGAGTCATTCTAATAGGTAAATCAATTAAATCTTTTAATAGAGTAGTCTAATAGGCTATATTGAAATCCTCTAACAAGGTGCTTACTTAATTGTGAGTTAAAGTCCTTTAACAAGGAACACTTCTAATAGGGTGTTGAAATCCTTTAACAAGGTAAGACCTAATAGTCTTCGTAAGCCTTTAACAAGTAAACAAGTAAGCATTCACACATATATGGACATGTTTCTGAGAATTGTATTAGGACTCACTTTAGAAGTGATTACAAAAGGTGGTTGAGTCAAACCACATGTTTTAGTTGTTTAAAGATTAGTCACATCAGTCAATATTGTCTAAGAAGGTCAAAGGCACCAAGTTGTGAGTTCAGTAAAGGCAAAGGCAAGGAAGATATTGAAAATGTCAGAAATGAAATGAATAGGGCATGGAAGAAAAAGGAGGATTGCAACACATCAAATGGAGAAGGGATCACTTCGCCCAATGGGTCAAGTGATCACACCTCATCAAACTAAGCAATCAAGAGGTATGTGGGACTAATATTCAAAAGTTATATCATGCATTACTTCCAAAGGATTTAGTACTAAAAAGTCTACATAAGCATGAAAAAAGATGTAAGATGTTATTAGGAATCAAAGAAAAAGTTTTTAAGTTTTTCATTTTATTATTGAGCATGAAAAGTTTCCTATGATTGTCAAATGAAAGACTAGTGGATGCTAAGTGAGCCAAAAATTAGTTGATGCTGAGCTTACAGTTATGTAAGCACTTGGCATTAATTATAGTATTTCAAAGGGGTATTTGATCAATTTCTACCCATTTAACATCATTCAAAATTGAGAAAGAACAAGAAGAGCTAGAGGCAATCTAGAAATTCATCTAAAGAGATTGTAGGAGATTTGAGTAGCTATTTGACATCATTTCATCTAATTTTGCAAGGTATTTATCATGTGCTGAGCTACGCTATTTTGAATTTCATAAATCCTAGTTTTGTAAAATGGCGTCTAGTTTAAAGGGTGTAGAAGGTAAAGAAGTTTTAAAATTTCAGTTGGTTAGCAATGAAGTGAAACAACCTATTTTCAAGGCCATAGTAGATATTGCATATAAACAAGATCCCTTTAGTGCATTATCCATGATACCACCAAAAGTTTTTATGATTCAAGATGTCAGAAAGTGTTACAATTGTAAAATTGGGAGTATTGGTGACATGGAAATAAGAGAAGCATATGGAAAACTTTGTGAAAATGGTTTGTTAAGGGAAGAATTCAAGATTGTAGAGAAGAAAGGGTTAACTTGTCCCCTAGAATTCCCTAATGTCTTCAAAACTGAATGGATTGGGGTTGTATTGAGTAGGATTCATGATAGTTCACTATGGTTACACAATGGGCCAATCAAAATCACCAAAAGAATAATAGGGTATCCAACCCTAGATCAGCCAAAGACTTTGAGGACCGAGTCAAAAGAGGTTATTGAAAAGAACACAGGGGTTATGTGGAATAAGAGTGGAATGACCATAGATGCTATCACAGATCCTTTGATAGATTTTGAAATAAAGGTAATTGCACATAAGTTTTACCCATCAAGTAGATTGAATAGTGTAGCATGTATTGCAATAGATGTGGGTTACAAAATTGTGAAGAAGGGTCATACATATGATCTTGTTGAGCTAAAACTACAATAATTGATTGAAAACCTATAGCAATAAGGAAAACAAAGAGTGCTCAATGCAAATTTGGATCTATTTTGATATGTATCTTCTTGTATGTTTAAAACACATTTCCTACATTTGGCATTGTGGCATGGAAGACATACAAGTCTTTGGCAGTTCAAATAGGAGAGTTCATTGAACAATTAGGTGAAAATTTTGAGTCAGTAATGGCTAGTTACCCTGAGTTCTTCAAGTAATCTATGAAGAAAAGATTAACGATTCTAGTATCATTAGTTGAAAAACATTATGATGATGTTTGTTTTCTAGTTGATGTTGATTTTACATTTGTTCAAGTAGAAACTCCAAGAGTAAGATGGCTAAGGCCATTAGGCTATGAAATTAATGTAGATGAGGCCTCTATAGCAATAACAACATTATTTGTAGAAGATATAGATAATGATGCCAAAGAATTTGGTAATTATGAGATGGCTAAATCTAAGATTACCATGGAATTAAAGAATGCCTCTATCATCTAGAAGAAGGAGAATTTGGTAAAGAAATTGAAAGCTAAATTTAGTGAAGGTGCCAAGAAGGAAGAGGATGAAGAGGAATAAAAAGAAGAGGAAGAAGACACTTAGACCCAAGCACCACTTGCATTAACACAAGGAAAGGGTAAAGATTAGCAATAGGAAGAAACAAAAATTGCAAACAATGTTGAGGAAGAAGAAGTTGAGGAAGCACCTACTCCTATTGATAAGAAGAAGAAAAAGGCTAAGGCACAAGTAGTGACAAGACTCAAGAAACCAAGCCAGCCCAAACCTACAACACCTACCATAAGGGCTAGTGCACCTGTCACTACACAAAAGGCTAAAGAGAAAGCCAAACCTACAGAGAAAGAAGGACAAGCACATAAATGACCAAGGATAAAGTACATTTCTTGAGCTAAATCTGATGAGGAAAGAATAGAATCTGATGATAATAGCCAATTCCAAGTTGTGATTCATAATCTATCTTCTGATCTAGACAACCTATGTGAGAATTTTAAAAATAATGCAAATTTATTAGGATTTTCTCACATTGATTTTGATAATCTTGGAAAAGTTGAAAAGAATCAAGTGGACGAGGCATTATATGCCATGATGGAAAATTCTAAGAAAAAACCACTAGAGATTGCCAACTCTATGCCTAAGAGCCTATATGAAAGAGTTGAGCAAAAATGGCATTACTGTTTGAACATAGAAAGGAAAATTAGGGAAACATCACTTGCTCAAGTTATGCTTGAACTCAATAAGGCACTGATAGCTAAAGCCATAACAAAATATGTTGTTAGATTTGTTAATAAATATAGAGCCTTCAACATATTACACAGTAAAATAGAAGATGTTATAAAGAAGACCACAAAAATGCAAAAAATTACATATGGACTAGCTACAATAAAAGAAGGAGAACATGAGCCTATTGAGGTTAAAGACGAAGAAGAAGATGACAAAAATGAAGGCATAGTTGAGGGAGATACTAAAATTAATGTAGATGGTCAGGCAATAGCTTAGGTTGAGCAACAACAAGAACAAAGTGTAGAAGATACACAATTGCCAAATGTTAGCCCTCAAATAACAAGTGTGAATACTAAAATAGTTACAATAAATAATGTTTCTAATCTTACTACTTAGAACATCAACTCCTTAATAGAGGAAGACTTGAAAAAGATACTTGATCAAACTACACTATAGGCTAAATTATGTGACAATCATGTATTAGTGAGTGTAGATGAAATTTAGAAATTAGTGACTAACACTACAAGGGAAGAGGTGAAAACATAAGAACCACCAACCTTCACCCCTCAAGTCACTAGTATACAATCTTTAGATAAAATACCAGAAGTTACATCAGAAAAGGTTGATATAGTTGGAGAGGATAAAATTTAAACTAAAGGCACTACTAAAACAAAGAGTCAAACAGGTCAGATAGATTTATCTACACCTCCAGCACAAGTTTGAGGTGCAATTCAAGGCATTATGGTAGAAATGTATAAGCCTAAAGAGATCGAGTTGACACCTAAGCTAAAGGACCAAGTAGAAATTCAAGCCTTGGTAACTTTACCAAAATCTAGCACTCCTTCTAGTCACACTCTTTAGAGGCCGAGCACATATGTAACACCTTTGTAATTCTCAGTGCTGATTCCAAGTTCATCAAAGGTAGAAGAGATAATAACATATAAAAATGTAAGTTTGGATGAAGAAATTGTTTTGTGAAAATATGATTATGCCATAATGACAATAGAGCAGATGTGCATACTACAAGAAACCCTGGCTAGAAAGAAACATCAAGAACTGCTTAGAAGGGAGCATAGGCAGAAGCAAGTTTTGCATGATATTAAAGACATATTCCTAGTTTCATTTAATCTACCTACTCTAGATGAAACAAAGCCACTTATTAAACAATTGACAAATATAGTGGAAAAGGTAAGTGATGCAAACCTTAATACTAATGAAAAATTATTAGAATGGTTTGAAATGAAATTTCAAAGTAAAGTAAATGAGAAAATATCTAGTGATATAGCACTTACACATGTTGTATTGGCAACTAAGGTAGAAAGTGTGAAGAAGGTACTTGAGAACATTTTCTCACTATACACCAAACTATGCAATCCCACAGTCTTCAAACAAGAAACAAGAAATCACATCCTAAGCCTGGAGAGTAACATAAAATCATCAGGAGCTAAATTGCCCATGACTCTAGCTCAAATTGAGAATCATTTTAGGACTTTAATGCAAACCCATAGTTAGTTAGCAACATTATCCATAGAAGAAGCTGACATATGGGCCAAACTAATCAGCATCCAAACTACATTGACTCCTCACATGGAGATTTTGTAGAAGGAGTTAGGCTATGCAAAAACCCTTATGAAGAAAGGCCCAAATTTTTCTACATTAGATGGCCTAGTTCACCTTGTTGCTAAGCTAGCCATCCAAATTAAGTCTTTAGATGTAGCTTGTGACAATTGGGATGTCATTTTTAAGATTATTCTTGAATTCCATAAAGCTTTCTTGGAAAAACACACTATTAGTATATAACCCATTAACATTAGTGTCAAAAAGGGGGAGAAAGTAAAAGCTTAAGCAAAGGGGGAGTTATTAGATTTTGAAAGGGAGTTAAGCTAAGAGAGAGTAAGAGCATGGGGGAGAAAGTATGAAATGAAAGAGTACCAATTAGCAAAGAAAAACAAGGAAGTGAAAGAGTATCAATTGAGGCATATCTACTCAGTAGGAGTAACAGTTTGAGTATAAAACTAGATCTAACAACTCAGGGGGAGTTATAAGATTTTGAGGTATATGTTGTTGCAAAAATTTGAAAATTTGAAATTTTGTATAGTAGTCAAATAAGAGATATGTTATGCTCATAAGAGTAAGGATATCAATGCATGACCAAGTGTTTTTGACACTCATGTCAAAGGGGGAGATTATCAATCTAAGATTGGTTTTGACAAGTGAGTGTCTATACACTTAAGTCATTTACTTAATTTATGTTGAGCAAGTAGTATATGTCAAGCACAACATGTATAAGATAGAGTATGTCAAGTCCATAGTGAGTGTCAAGTCACTCATGTGCCGAGTCACTCAAGTGCGGAGTAGACAGTGTATGTCAAGTGATTTAGGAGCCAAGTAAGCAGTGCATGTTGTGTCATTCATATGTTGAGTCACAATATAGAAATCAGTATATGCCGAGCATTAGGGACTTCAGATACCGAGTGACTCAATTTTTTCATAGTTGTTTGTATTGGCACAAACTACTATGTAAACCATTTTTGAGCTGACTTATAGATTGAATTATGATATTTTGGTGATAAGGATGAATCTTAAGTTGGAATCCCTATGAAGTACATGCATCCAATCAAGTAAAGGGAAGGTTTAAGAAAAAAAGGTGGATGAATCATAGTTGTTGATTCATACCTAACCCTAAGTCACCTTGGTCTTCTTAAGGAGGACAAACCCTAAACTTCATATGTGTGTGGAAGGAGCAAAGAGAGAGTTTTGCATGTGCAAATAGAGTATTCATGGTGGCTAAATATTTGTAAATTGAAATTGCATTATAGAATCAGTTAAAGGAGAACATATGAAGGAAATAGTAAATAACAGAGAGACATCTGGTCAAAAGGATCAAGAATACATCAGTTTAGAGGTGATATGTCATCAAGCAACAAAGTGCTAACTATAAGATCAATGTTGAGTCATTCTAACAAGTGAATTAGTTAAATCTCTTAACATAGTAGTCCTAACAGGATGTATTGGAATCCTTTAACAAGGTTCTTGCTTAATTATGAGTTAAATTCCTTTAACAAGGCTCACTTCTAATAGGGTGTTGAAATACTTTAATAGGGTAAGACCTAACGGACTTTGTAAGCCTTTAATAGGGCAGACCTTCACAGGGTAGATCATCTCTCATGATTAAACATTGTAACCTTCATTGGATATACTCATTACTATAGTAGTGAAGATTTGTGGGTGTCATGATCTCATTGGAAGCAATGAGCTCTTATCACTCATGGATAGTTTCTTAGGATAAAATCACATTCAAATAGCAGAAGCAAATCAGCATAAGACAACACTTACTACTCCTTGGGGGATATTTTTTATACCATGGTGTCATTCAAGTTAAAAAAATGTTGAGGCAACCTATCAACAAGCCATGAAGGTCATCTTCTATGACCTCATCCACAAAAATCTTGAGGATTATGTGGATAATATTTCAGTCAAATCTCTTAATGCCCTTGATCACTTATCTCATCTCAAGGAAGTGTTTGATTGGCTAGCTAAGTATCGTCTCATGCTCAACTCAAAGAAATTTGGCTTTGATGTCACATCTAAAAAACTCTTAGGGTTCATTGTATCAAGGCATGGTATAGAGATCGACCCTAAAAAGGTCAAAGCCATCATGGATATATCTCCCCTAAGAAACTTAGACAGCTTCACTCTCTCCAAGAGAAGCTACAATTAGTCAGAAGATTCATCTCATAGCTTGTACACAAGTGTCAACCATTTACACACTTGCTCAAAACGGATTAGAATTTTAGATGGGATCCTATTTGCCATTGCATCTTTGAACTAATCAAGTAGTACCTGGCTAATCCACCTATCCTAGTTCTACCAGTTGCAGCAAGACCACTCATATTGCACATAACAGCTACTCCAACAACACTAGGTACATTTCTAGCATAGCTTGACAACAATGGAAAAGAGAGGATTGTTTACTACATCAGTCACACTCTAGTTAAGTATGAGCTTAATTATACACCCATGGAAAAATCTTGCCTAGTTGTAGTTTTTACCATTCAAAAGCTCCATCACTAGATGTTGAGTCACCTTGTGCAACTAATATCTAAGATTGATCTTCTGAAATAAATGGTGTCATGCATAGTACTCACTAGCCACCTAGCCAAATGGGTTATGCTACTCAGTGAATTTGACATCTAGTATGTCAACAGAAAAGCCATCAAAGGTCAAGTTGTAGCAGATCACTTGAACGGTGTGCCCTTGGTTGTTGATCAACCCCTCATTATGGAGTTCCAAGATGAACATCTCTACCTGATAGAGGAAAAACCATCATGGAAGCTATACTTTGATGGATTTTACACATCCCATGGTTCCAAAGCCAGCATACTCTTGGTCACTCCTCAAGGTGACTACATTCCTAAGTCTTTCAAACTCTAGTTCTAGTACACCAACAACATCTCAGATTATGAAGATCTTATTGCTGGGCTCAAAATAGTAGTTGAGTGGAACATCACAGAGCTACAAGTCTTTGGAGATTCACTACTAATTATCAAGAAATTCCTTGATGAGTATCAAACCAAGGATGATAAACTTCATCCATAAAAGGAATTTTAAAGATTAGCTAAAACAATACTTTACTCAATCTAATTCACACAAGTATCCAGATTGCAAAACAATGTTGTAGATTTCATGGCTACTATTGGTTCACTCTTGGAGATTTTTTGGGAAGCTACACAATATTAATTCTTAGTTGAGACACTACAAGAGCCCACTTACAAGAATGATGAATTAACACATGTCTATATCTTGAAAATTAATGCTTACCTACTAAATGGTATCATATCTCCCCATCTCACACAAACCCAACACTAGAACTCATTCATAGAGCATCCCAGTACACTATCATAGCTAATACCCTATATCATTGTGGTTATCATTGTTATATTGTGGTGACTGATTAGGAAAGTACTGTACATACTTCATAAATGGCTGACATGTTGTAACCCTAAAATGGCATAAAATACTTGTATAAAAGGGTTTAGGGTTAGGTATTTTCATTATGTTGTGATGTGAAATTGCTTCTTATAGTGGTATTGAGCTATAAGGGATTATAGATTGTAATCAGGTTGTAATCACTGGATTGTAATAATATTGGACTTGCAGTTTGGTGGACATAGCCCCAAGATTGGGTGAACCACGTTAAATCTTAGTGCCTTGTGTTCATTTATGTGTGATCTTTTATTTTTTGTTATTGGTTATATTTGCATGTAGTTTTTTTATTTCTGTCTGTGGTTTTATCCTAACAAGTGGTATCAGAGTGAGGTTGTCTTTCAGTTATCCTCTGTAGGAAAGTCTCACGGTTAAGTGGGAGTCTCACGGTTGAGTGGAAGTCTCACGGTTGAGTGGGAGTGATGGTAGATGAGGGTAAGTTGAGGGTTGATAGGTTTAATGGGTAGAACTTCTAGTTATGGAAGATGAAAATGGAAGACTATCTTTATCAAAAGGATTTATGAAAGTCGTTGGAAGGAAAAGCCAAGAATTAGGGAACTATGTCAAATGATGAATGGGATCTTTTGGATAGAAAGGTACTTGGAAGCATTTGATTATGCCTAGCACCATCAGTGGCATTTAATATTACAAAAGTGAAGACAAAAGAAGAGTTGATGAAAACCCTAGTGACATTGTATGAAAAGCCCTTCGCTTCAAACAAGGTATTTCTCATGAAGCGTTTATTTAATATGAAAATGGTAGAATGTGGATCTACTGCAGATCATTCAAATGAGTTTAATACTATTACTAGTAAGTTATCTTCTGCGGATATCAATTTTGATGAAGAAATTAGGGCTCTCTTGATTTTGTGTTCTTTCCCTAAAAGTTGGAATGGCTCTGTAATGGCGGTGATTAATTTTGTTCTTGGATGTAGTACCCTAAAATATGATGATGTGATCGGTGTTGTTTTGAGTGAGGAAACTCATAGGAAATCCTCAGGTAGATCTACATCAGGAAGTGCTTTGAATGCACAAAAAAGGGGCAAAACAAATGAGAGAGGAAATAACTCTAGAAATCATGGGAAATCAAGAAGAAAGTCAAAGGGGAAGAGGTCTCAATCAAGAGGACAAAATGACTATTGGCACTGTGGGAAACTAGGTCACAAAAAGAAAGATTGTTGGAATCAAAAGAAAAATGAAGGAGATAAATCAGATGAAGATGAGACAAATGTGGTAAGTAACAAATCTGAAGAGGATTCTTTGCTTCTATCTTTAGAAAGTGTTGATGATTCATGGGTATTAGATTCTGGTGCTTCATTTCATGCCTCACCTCATAGAGGTTATTTCATTTATTATATCCAAGGGGATTTTGGGCTTGTTTATTTGGGGGATAATGACCCCTGTCAGATTGTTGGAAAGGGAAAAATTAAGATTAAGTTGTAGAATGGGAATCATTGGCTACTACATGAGGTAAGACATGTTCCAAGGCTGAGTAGGAATTTAATTTCAGCAAGGCAACTCGATGATGAGGGTTGTGTAGTTACTTTTAATGATAAAAATTGGAAAGTTTCAAAAGGTTCCCTTGTAGTAGAAAAGGTGTGAAAGTAGGCACCTTATATCTTTCTACAAGTCATATTGTTCCTTCTACTTTGATTGTTTCAGAGAAAAATGAATGTTCAGGAAAAATTATTGCAGTTGAGTAGGGAGAACAAATAGCAATTGTAGATTCTGATACAACATTGTGGCACAACAGACTTGGGCACATGAGTGAGAAAGGTATGAAAGTACTTCATTCAAAGAAATTTTTACCAGGTCTAAAATGTGTTAATATGGATTTATGTGAAATTTTTGTGTATGGAAAATAAAAGAGAGCGAGTTTTGTAAAGATTGGGAAGGAAAACAAAAAGGAGAAATTAGAGCTTGTGCATACAAATGTATGGGGACCGGCTCAGGTATCTTCCCTTGGTGGATCTCATTTTTATGTTACATTTATTGATGACACAATAGAAAAGTATGGGTTTATTTCCTTAGACAAAAATTTGATGTATTTCAAACTTTTAAGAAATGGAAATGCTTGGTTGAAAATGAGACTGGTAAGAAATTAAAATGTCTCAGATTGGATAATGGTGGTGAGTATTGTAGTCATGAATTTGAAGATTATTGCTCCACTAATGGTATTCATAGATAGAAAACTATTACAAGGACTCCATAGGAAAATGGAGTGGCTGAACGAAGGAACACGACTATAATGGAGCGCACAAAGAGCATGAGGTTGCATGTTGGGTTGCCCTTACAGATGTGGGTGGAGGCTATCAATACTATAGTATATTTTATTAATAGAGGTTCCTCTACTCCTTTGGGCTATGGTATTCCGAAGGAGGCATGAACTGGTAAGAAGGTGAGCTATTCTTTTCTCAAGACCTTTGGTTGTGAAGCTTTTTCTCATGTAGACTCTGAAAATAGAACCAAGCTAGAAGCTAAATCAAAGAAATGTGTCTTTGTTGGATATTGCATTAATGAATTTGGTTATAGACTTTGGGATTTTGAAAATCATAAAATTGTAAGAAGTTGGGATGTCATATTCAATGAGAAAGTGTTGTATAAAGATCTGTTGCAACAACATGAGAAGAAAGAAGATGATTATGTAGTGCTAGATGATACTCCAAAAGCTGATGTTCTAGCCATTCCTCATGATGTGCAACAACCGTAACAACAAATACCACACATTCCAGTAAATGTTAGATGATCAACGAGGAAAATTAGACCTCCACAAAGATTTTCTCCCTCTTTGTATTCTATTTTACTTACTGATGTTGATGAACCTGAAAGTTATGATGAAGCTGTGCAGGTGGATACTAAGATTCAGTGGGAGTTTGCAATGAAAGATGAAATGGACTCTTTGCTGAAGAATAAGACATGGGATTTGTGCAAGTTTCTTGCGGGTAAAAAGGCTTTCCAAAATAAGTGGGTTTACAAGTTGAAAAAAGAGGAAGGAGGTAAGAAAATATTTAAGGCCAGGTTAGTTGTAAAATGATTTGCATAGAAAAAGGGAATTGATTTTGATGAGATATTTTCTCCTGTTGTTAAAATGACTTCTATCCATATTGTTTTAATTCTTGTGGCTACTGAAGATTTGCATTTAGAGCAGCTAAATGTTAAAACAACCTTCCTTCATGGTGATTTGGATTAAGAAATATATATGGCTCAGCCACGGGGATTTGAGGTCAAAGGTAAGGAGAACTTAGTGTGCAAATTGAAGAAAAGTTTATATGGCTTGAAGCAAGCACCTCGGCAATGGTATCTAAAATTTGATAGGTTTATACATGAGCATGGCTATAACAGGTGTCATTCAGATTATTATGTTTATTTTAAGAGGTTGGATGATGATAGCTACATTATTTTATGTTTATATGTTGATGATATTCTTGTAGCTGGGTCTAACATGGATCATATTAAGGGGCTAAAATGCCAGTTAGTACATGCATTTTCTATGAAGGATTTGGGGGCATAAAAACAAATCCTTGGTATGAAGATTTGTAGAGATAGGAAGAACAAAACATTGACACTATCTCAGGTTGATTATGTTGAGAAGGTATTGCAATGTTTCTCTATGGAGAATGCTAAAGCTGTTAGCACACCTTTACCTGGTCATTTGAAGTTGACTAAGAAGATGTGTCCCAAGACACAAGAAGAGGAGGATAAGATATCTAAGATAACCTATGCTTTAGTTGTAGGAAGCTTGATGTATGCTATGGTATGCACTAGGCCAGATATTGCACATGTAGTGGGAGTCATTAGTAGGTATATGAGTCATCCAGGATTTGAGTGTTGGAATGTTGTCAAGTGGATTCTCAGATATTTGAGAGGAACATCCAATAAGTGTTTACACTTTGGGGGCTCTACTACTTATTTACAGGGTTATGTTGACTTAGATTTGGTAGGGGATATTGATACCAAGCGGAGTACTACAAGTTATGTCTTTACTATTGGAGGGGTAGCCATGAGCTGGGTTTCTAGGTTATAGAAGATTAATGCTCTATCCACTAAAGAGGAAGAGTATGTTGATACTACAGAGGCAGTCAAGGAGATGATATGGCTTTAGTTGTTCTTGGAAGAATTGGAACATCCTCAAAAGGATAATTATTTGTTCACAGATAGTCAGAGTGCCATTCATCTTGCAAAGAATTCAGCTCTGCATTCTAAGACCAAACACATACAGTTGTGGTACCATTTCATTCGGTCAATTTTGGAGGATGGAAAGTTAAACTTGGAGAAGATACATACAAATGACAATCTAGCAGATATGTTGAAAAAGGTTGTAACAAGAGAGAAGTTGAACTCCTCTTTAGCTTTGATTGGTCTTCTAGATTGAACATGAATAAAAGAACAGCAAAGTCCAGGGTGGTTTGATCCAGTGGGAGCCCCATGTGGTAGTGGTATTGCTACAAGATCAGTCTCCAAGTGGGAGATTGTTGTTTAGTGTGGAGCCTGATCAGTCCCCAAGTGGGAGATTGTTATATTGTGGTGACTGATCAGGAAAGTACTATACATACTTCATAAATGGCTGACATGTTGTAACCCTAAAATGGCATAAAATAATTGTATAAAAGGGTTTAGGGTTAGGTTTTTTTATTATGTTGTGATGCGAAATTGCTTCTTGCGGCGGTATTGAGCTATAAGGGATTATAGATTGTAATCAGGTTGTAATCACTAGATTGTAATAATATTGGACTTGCAGTTTGGTGGACATAGCCCAGGGTTTGGGTGAACCACGTTAAATCTTGGTGCCTTGTGTTCATTTCAGTGTGATATTTTATTTTCTATTATTGGTTATATTTGCATGTAGTTTTTTTATTTCTGTCCATGGTTTTATCCTACTAATCATGAAACTCTCTCTCAATGTTTAGACAAAAATGAGGTTGTAATGATGCTCAAAGAGGTATATATTAGACTTTGTGGTGCTCACATGGGCAGTATAGTCCTAGCTAAGAAAATACTTAGAGCTAGATATTATTGGCCTACTCTAGAGCATGATGCTTGTGACTTTATCAAAAGGTGTCAACCTTGTCAGTAGTATGCGAATTTGATATGAGCTTAAGCTCAAGACATTTAACCCATTGCACCACCATGGTCATTTTCATGTTGGGGGTTTGACCTTGTTGGTGTTATAGCACCTCTCTCTTCAAAAGGATAGAAGTGGATAATCATTGTGACTAATTATTTTACTAAATGAGTAGAAGCAGTCCCACTTATCAGCACCAAGGGAGTTTGGGTTTCCAAATTTATCTTGTATCATATCATATGTCACTTTAGCATCCTAGCTACCATTTTCACTAACCATGGAGGTAACTTTGAAAACATCACCATTGAAGAGTTGTGCACTTCCCTTCACATCTATCACCATTTTTTCAACCCCTACTACCCACAAGGTAATGGTCAGGTTGAGGTGACTAACAAAACTTTACTCAAAATCCTAAAGAAAGTTGTTAATGATTCTGGCTATGATTTGCATTTACAAATAAACCCTTCCCTATGGGCCTATTGCACTTCATTCCATACATCCACAGGCACAACCCCATACTCCCTAGTCTATGGTGTCAAAATAGTACTTCCTATTAAAGTTGAACTCCCATTGTTGCACATTTCTTTGTGAGGAAAATATCAGATGAGGATTACAAAGTAGCAAGACTCACCTAGCTAGATCTACTTGATGAGAAAAGGAAACAGGCCTATGACCATCTCATAGTCTATCAAAATTGCCTCAAGTGAAGCTTCATCAAAAAGGTTCACCCATGATAGTTTGAAGAAGGTGACATGGTCCTCAGAGAAAATATGAAAGTCCAAGTAGACTAAGCAAAGAAAGGCAAGTTTGAGCCTACATGGCTTGGTCTATATGTGGTTACAACATCTTTTGACTTGGGAGCATATTAGCTATCAACACTTGAGGGAAAAACATTGAATGATCCCACCAACATCATTCGCCTCAAGAAATTCTATGCCTAAGCTCCTTAGTGTATCCCGCTAATCCTTTGAAAAATAAAACCAAAAATATTTAAAAAAAGAAAAAAGAGAAATTGGTAAAGAAAAATAAGCTTCCAATGGTGAAAACTTGGCAATTCAAGCACCTTGGATAGGTACCTTGGTGGAAACCTAGCAAATAGGCACCAAGTGTAGTTGACCTGGTCATTATCTATCAAAGATCTACACCTCCCACCCCATCCTCCACATCTCATCTCCCATCTTCACATCTTCCCAAGGTGTTCCAAAAATTCCATCGCCACACTATCACTAATCATAGCATACTATTATTATCCCTAATCTCAAAAATACTATCAGAACTATATATTATACCATGGTTAGAACATCCATCATAACCCTGTACCTTACCACATGTATCATATCAATTGTATTTTATCTCTTGTACCATTTCCATGTATCATACCCTTGTAAAAATAGTGTACTATATCAGATCATTCATGCTACATCCTCATCTTGAGCTTTTTTTTCCATTATATACAAAAGCACTCACATCTCGTACCAAATGTCCAAAACATCCTAAAAATTTGTATAGTAGTCCTTGAATATTCTCGGTCCTTCCCACTCTTGTCTCTTTGAAAATACCTCATGTCCCCTTTTAGGTCATAAGTCATATCTCTCCTAAAGGCAAGTCATTTGTTTCAAACCCTATAGAAAATCCCTTGTCATCAAAGATTTATCCTAAGAAAGGTTATAGTTTCCAAACTTGTCTTAGAGTCCCAAATTCTACCAAAAGGTCCTTGTAGGATGCATTCTTCCTCATGTCTAATCTTGGTCCACCAGTATGCAGTCCTACTGATCTCTTTGGCAAAAAGGTTACTTTTTCGTGGATTTATTTCTTTCTATGGATATTGGATTTCACTTTTTGGTTCTTGAACTATCTTTTCCAAGAAATTTGGTTGTTCTCTCCTCAAGGTTGCCATGATCTTTTATTTCATGGTGTGCTATGAATGGGGCAATTAAAAAGCAAGGTTTTGATTAGGTCTTTTTTGCTTGTGATTCAATCAGATGTAACACTTGCATGTTCCAAACATGTGATCATTTTAGATCACTTGATGCAATTAGAAAATATCATTTTCTTGTGGACTACCCAGTATCGTATCCACTCTAATTCCTCTAGGATTCATGTGTAATGTTGGGGCAATCCTTGCATTCTTGTTTGAGTATGTCCTATTTAATATTGGGGTAAAAGCCTTGATGTTCTTAGTTACCTTGGTATATACCCATTATTCCTATATCAAATTAAGTGCTCAAACTACATGGTGGTGCTTCTTTATGAATTACCCCACCCTCAAGCTTCAAGCATTATTCCATCATCCCATCACTGTATTCCATAAACAAGAAAATCTCCTTCTGCTCACTTTTACCACATCCATATTATCAAATCCTACATGTTCTTACCACACACATCTATCCCACCTTCCTAACCAATTTCTATTCCTAAAATTGTCCCTAAATCTCCTATCTAACTATCAATGATCCACCCCATCCCCTCAGATCCATTTTAATAACCTATCCCCTTTTCCCTTCTTTCTGATCCTCTAAAAATCATCACATCTCCTAGATCTCTTGTCCCATGAATATTATGTTCAAAGTTGTGTACATTGTCCCCCTCCTCCCAACCAAGGCCATAGTCAATCAGTGATATGCTATAACTCCTATCCCCACATGCATGTCCCTATCATTCTACTTGCATTTCATATCATGTCCACTCATCTCTCACCACATTACCATGAACTTTTTCAACAAAAAAATTGTCATCATTTTCATTTTCCTAATTCTTAAAGTCCCAAGTTACTTAACATTTTCATCATCATAATCCTCACGGTTCATTTTAACTCCTTATTTCATTATTATAGTTTTAGATCCATTTTTATAATAATTTTAAAATTCATTTTCATTATCATAGTTTTAGTTATCCACATTCATTATCATAATCTTCAACTCATTCTCATTATCATAGCTTTTGGTTCATTTTCACCCTTTTCCATTATCATAAAATTTGGTTCATTATCATAATTTTGGATTCATTTCCATTATCATAATTTTAGGTTCATTTTTTAATCCTTTCTCATTATCATAGCTTTTGGTTCATTTGTATCCTTTTCCATTATCATAGATTTAGATTCATTTTTTCCTTTTCCATCACCATAAGTTTTGGATTCATTTTTATCCTTTCTCATTTCACAATTTTTTAGGTCCATTTTTTTCATTTTCACCAACATAATTTTAGGTTCATATTTTATCCCTTTCCATTATCATAGTTTTAGATTCATTTTTCATCCTTTTTCATTATCATAATTTTAGGTTCATTATCATAATCTTAGGTTCATTTCCATTATCATAGGTATAGGTTCATTTTTATCCTTTTGCAACATCATAGTTTGTCTATTCATTTTAGTTATCATTTTTATCATCATAGTTTTAGATTCATTTTTACTCATCCTTTTTTTATCATCATAGTTTTATAGGTTCATTTTAGTTTTATCCATTTTACATCATCACAATCACTTCATCTATTAAATTCTTTTTTTTAACATACATAGAAAGCATCACATCCGACATCACAAAGCGTTAGTTACATCATGCATGTCATACATCTCATATAGAAAATATCACATCCTACAATCAAAAAAGCATCAATATAATCATCCATAACATATATCTCACAAATCCATTATCACATCCTGCATAACACATGTTAGTCCACCACACACACACACACACACACACACATATAGCACACCCTCAAAAGAATAAAGAATACATCACCCATCCCTGAAAGATTACCAAAGTCCATCATTTTCCAAATCCAATGTCCATACAGTACAAATATCCATACAAAATACATCGAGTCTGTCCCTACAAAAATACATCCACAATATTGTACATTATGACAAAATGCAGCATATCATTGCTTCTCCTCATCCTCATCCATCGTGTCCTTGCCATGAGACTTTTAAGGGTCCCTCTTCGCACCCTATGTTGCTATTGTTGCTGCTTGTAGCCTCATCTACCCTCCTCCAGTACCTGAATTCTTTGCCTCATCCCTCCTCCCACCAATCCCCATGTCTCATCTTTGGCTCTACCTTGTCTTGTGGCTTTGTCCTATGTGTTATGACCCACTAGTCCTCTATGAGACCCCAATATTCCATCCACTCTCTCCCCGACCCTACATGCCTGTATGCATGCCAAGTATGCCTAATTGTGTCGGTCACCTATAGTACTCAATCTAGTCCACTAGCACCACTGTATGATATCTCCCTCCATAAAATCCTACTCTCTCCTAAAGGTAATCCACCTCCCCCCTTAGCCAACTCATCTCCTCCAAACCTTCCCCCACTGCCATTTGAACCCTCAGCATGGCCACCTCCACCACTAGCCTATCCCTCTCCTCCTAGACTATGTCCATCCTCCCCTGGAACCTCTACCTCTCTAATGCCATCACCTCTAACCTCCCATCTAACTACCTAAACTTCATCCACAATGTCCCTAGCTTGACCTCTGCTTGGTCTACCTGCCCTTGAGCTATATCATGCTCATGCCAAAACTGGTTTCACTCTTCTAAAAGGTGGTCTCTCTCCTACTGTGTATCTCACAATAATTAGATCATTGTGTCATGGGTTTGTTGAATTGACACATATCTCACTGCTAAACCTCCATCATCCCCTCCTCCTGAGGATGATCCTCCTCCTCCAGCCACTAGCCCCTAGGCCTCCTCTCTGTCCTTTGGCTATGGCCTCCTCTCTCCCTATGGCCTCACCTCTAGCTATGGCCTCACCTCCTATTGTCTCTCCTCCTCCTCTACTACCGTATGTCTCTGTCTCTGTGTCACCTCCCTTAGACCATCACCTATGCTCAATGTCTCAGGACCCTAGCCTCATATCTCCCCCTTCTCGTCACTTGGGCAATCTCCCCTACCATCACTATTATTCTAGTCACTTATGCCTAGCCTATTGGCCTAGGGCACTCAAACTAATCTCTATACTCCTAGGTAGAGCCTACATCTACTACCCCACTAAACCAATCCCAGTCCTATAGCACTAAGTCTTGCCATGCCTCTAGCAACCCCTTTATCTATAATATTGGACCAAAGAGAGTCACCAGCTCTCGTCACTGGTTGATACTAGTTTGCCTCCCTTGGCATGACCTGTGGCCATCCAAACTACTCGACAATGTACTCCCATTTCCCAAAATGAAACTTGGTGAAATAGTGTGAGGCATTTGTTTCCTCTCATCAACCCACGGCCCAAGACCCATATATGGCCTCCATATGATAGTTTGTATCTCCTCTAACTGGACCTACGAGTAGTCAACCTCCTTTGTATGGTGATATGTAAGAGGATCACCCCAGCTATATACCACAAGCTCCTCTAGCTACCCATCTCTTTGCCTGATTGGCCAAAATATCATAATGTGCTCCCAAGTCCACACCTATAGTATTGTGGAGAAGCCCAGGCTCCACCCCTAGTGGCATCTTGTGCCCTGGTATATTATCTATTGTAGATCCCAATATAACTTGGCTAATATTAGTGAACCCTATGTAGTAGGGACTCCATCATCAACGATCTACATAATCATCAAAAATAGTGCCAAAGTCATAACTGTACCACCTATGGCTGGGGCAATATACCATGACATAAGCCCACACACATAAAAGTATATCCTCCACTCCACTGCAACCTTATCCAAGTGCTCATCTAAGGAAAAATGGCCCCTCTAGATATGGAACTAGACTCTGACCCCCACCAATAGTCACATTGTCATCTCTCTTATAACATCCTTTCTCACCATCATCAGCGTACCTTGTACAGGCAACCAAAAGATTCGGTATACATCCTCTAGTGTGACTGTCATCTTGCCTATTGGCAAATGAAATGTCCCAGTCTCACTATGCCAACACTCACAAAGTGTTGTCACCATAGCCATATATGTATGTGTGTGTGGTAGTCTGGCACGTTAACCCAATCCAATGGCATCAACCTATGCCTAATCCATTGGTGTAAACTACTCTCCAGCACAAAGCACTGCAACACGTTGCTCTCATGACACCAAAGCATCCACTAACTATTGCATCCACTAAATAACACAATATCAAATCTACTTTCCTCTTACCAAAACTATCTACCTATGTTTCATTCTACCCCTTTTTTTTCCCACCAACTTAGTACCTTAAATTTTCCCTATGTTCCCACAAGCAAGTTTGTGTTCTCGTGAACCATCTTTCCCCCTGCGTTCTTGTAGCTACAAATCACTAGAGAAACAAATCCTATCATTTTCCCCTCCCAATCAATTTTCCCCTTTCACACATTGACTTTCTCCTAAAGTACCCTTCCTTGAGAGACCACATTCCCGCTAACGAAAATGCATTCCCATTGATGGGATCATTGACCTACATAAAATTCCAAATGAATTTGTGTTCTTGCGATAACTGCTAGCCAAATTCATGTTCTTGCAAAAATGGCTTCCAACCTCTTTTTGAACCCTTCCCTATAGACTTTTTGCAGGGACATTGTCCCAATGATCCCTATTGCAATCCTGTCAGACCCATGCCTATGAGAAAGCTCTTCCCATTTTTTTGGAATGCTATAAAAGAAAATGTGTAATGCCCCAATAGGGAACCCAAAAGAAATTAACCTAAAGTTACTCTAAGTTTCCCAAACAATTTTTTTAAGATAACAATTATAAGTAATAACAGATAATACAACAGAAGAAATAACAACAAGAGATAAAATAGTGGAAGCAAGAACTCACATACATACAACCATCATAAATAGATTACATCTCCTAAGGGTCCCATGACGTAGAATTACATTTAAGTTTAATAATATTAAATCCAATATATAACAAATCCACATCAAAGAATAACTACAAGAATGAATCCATTTAAATAATATACAATTGCAGGATGCCACTTGGCAATAATCAAAATGCACAATCATTCACTATACAAGTCACAGGGTATGAAAGGCTAAAATATTATACATAAGAAATAAAATACATCATCTCATAAGATCACCAATAATTAAATACATACAATGGAGTATAACCATCCATCATAGTACACACAAATAAAAAGAAAAGATTAGATGCACAGGTACATCTAGCAATGACATCCAATGGTCAGATCTCAATGATACAAGAAAAATGCACTACCACCTGACCTCATGGAATCTAAATGGTTCACTCCCACTATACTAAGGAGATAAACATAGTTCCAATACATGAATCAAACCACAAGTCATAACCAACATCTAGGTTAAGGAAACACTTGAAAGAAGACTATCTCAAAGGGTACCAAGACACAAGTACCAACTAATCTTAGAGGCAACAAAGACACATAGGAAATCTACTATGCAAGTGGGCTAGTGTCATTGCATGAGCCAACTCTAAGGTTACCCCGGCAGCCTCTCTGGACTCTAGCCCCCTAGTGTCTATATGCAATATTAGTATCCTTTCATATAGACAAGGCATACTAACAAGTCAACTCTAACATTACCCTGGAAGTCTCTTAGGACTCTGGCATCGTAGTGACTTTATGTGGCACTATATCTTATTAATTTATTTTAAAACCATTTAATGAAATGTTATCACTTATTAAAACAACCTAGAATGGGTTACCCAGGCAATTTTTTTAGGGCTCCAACCTTCATTGCAAGCAACTTCCCAACATGACATACAAACAATCTACCCTAAGCTCAATAAAAATAGAAGATCTCGTAAGATTATAAAATACACATTAGTTCCTAAACAAGAAACTATAAAGCACTAAAATATCACTAATCAAAATCATAGATTTCACCAATACAATCATCCAAAGAGAATTGATCGAAGACTCAAAGGTTACACCAAAAATGTCACACCATTCACCTCGGTTCTATACAAGAAATTGGAAAGCATCCAAAAGATAGTTGATTGAAAAATCAAAGGTTACATCAAGAACAACATACCATACACCTCAATTCTATGCAAGAAACTAGAAAGCATAAACAAACACTGATCATAACTCATCATAGAAACATGTGACACATTACCATGGTCAAGTATAAAAGATCGTATACAAAACATCCTCACAGAACAAAAATTGCCAAGCCTCTAGTAAACATCCTGATTTGGTCAAATAACTAAGTCAACCTAAACCCAACATCAGTAAATCACATGTCACATAAAGTACATACAAAAGTAAGTTTCACAATTCATTAGATTTTGAAAACACTAAAGTTCAATTTTCACTAAAGGTTTCCAAGTTTTCATTTTTGTTTTCAAGTATTATAGTTGATAATATTTTTTATTTCAATCAGAGTTCTAGTTTCCACTTCTCTAGATGCCAAATTTGCTAAGGTTTCTGAGTTCACAAGAAATTTAGAAGATTCAACAATCCGTAGGAAAAAATTGTTTAAAAATAAACCCCATTTTTAATTATCAAATTCACTTTCCAATATGTTTTAATAATAAAATTCTTCAATTTAAATATTATTAAAACTTGCAATAATCAATTAATTTATTAATGATAATAATTATTGATTTATTAATAATTTATACTAATCATTAATAAAGTAATAACTATTCTATTAATAAAATACCAATTTTATAATATTTAATATTTAATAACAATATTTTAATATTTATTAATATTAGATATTATAAAATTAACTATACTAAAAAAATTATATATTATAAATATTTAATTAAAAATTTAAAAAAAAAACAAAACACTTACGATTCAATTTTTTAAGCCAGTAGCCTAACACTATTGTGCGCAACCCTACTGAAGCAACAACAGGCTACTATGACAGCAGTACTTACTGCTACAATAGTAGGATTGTTGCACGCATGTCTTGTACAATCATGGTGTGGGGGAGAAAAGAAAAGAGAAGGGGGCTGGGGGATGTTGTCCCTCACCCACACCAAAAGTTATATTATTTTTTTTCTTTAATGAAACCTCCTACAATGTGCATAAAACAAGAACACATGCCCTTGTATAAAATACAATGCCCCCACACAATCACCAAAACACACATTATTTATATTGTAATCATCATAGTAATTAAAATTATTGTGGTAATTATTTTATAAATATGTATACTTTTAATAAATTTTCATCATAAATCAGACAGGAAAATACAACTAACAAATCAAATTTCACAACTCAACTGTTGATCTTTTTCTCAACCAAAGAATGATAGTTCGCATACAAGGTTTTTATCTTTCCATTCAATTACAAATGCTTTTGAGCATAAAGAGCGATAAAAACACAAACTAGGATTTCTAATTTCCAATTCATATACAGATAATCTCAAAATGAAGAACAAATGAAATTTATGACAAGGCTTTCAACCAAATAAAAAATACTGAAAAATAGATTCATCTAGACACGAAAAAGATAGAAATTCGAAGAGCAAAAAACTATTGTGTAGATAAACCAACAAGATTCTACCTGAATCTTATGCTAATATGACAAACGCATGGAGCACACAAGTAATCCCCCTTCTTCTAAAATCCTTCTTCTCATAAATTGCTCCTCCAAAGCCCAGTAATCGACAAATGAACTCTAAATCTCTAATAAAGAGTTTCTCCCCAATTTTGGGCTTCGATCGTGCAATCACATGAAAACCCTTTCATTTCCTTATTAGTTTATTATTTTAATTTCATGCACAAGCTTTATGTAATTTAATTAAAATAAACTTTATTACATTAATGCTTTCTCTCTCTTTTTAAATCACAAGACATTTTAAATAATATATTTATTAATTCAACTTATAATATTATTTAGAGTTAATTATTAAATGAAACTCATAAATTATTATTATTAAATTAAATTAATATAAATACACCAAAATTAGAACTTTAATAAAATCTTTAAATTTAATTATTTTATTTTATTAATTTCTCAATTAATCAAATATTGAATTTTCTTTATAATATTTTCATTAAATTATCTTTTAATATGATTTAAGTATAATTGAAAATCATCACAGGCCCACAAGACTAAATACAAAAATCCATCATAAACTAAAAAATACTAAATCAAACTCTAGGTTCAAAATCACAAATTCATGTCACTTGATGAATTCAGACAGGTAAACAACTGAGATACTTGTACTACTTTCAAGGATAATTGGCTTAGGTTTTAGGATTTGGACTCAAGAATTATCTTCCCACTTTTACCATTGAGATACTGCAATAGGGCATGCTCTTCCTGGCAATTCAGGGAATTCGAAGCCCAGTACCTGTAATCTACATAAAATCCACACATGTACATACTCATATATTCTAAACTAAACAAGAAATGGTAGGAAGTGGTGCATCATGTAGATCCCAACTAGCGGATGTCTATGACTCCCTCCCTCAATTGCATTAGGAACATCAATCATAAAGTAAAACAGAGAGGTACACCATACACATGCGAGTATAGGGTAAGTAACCATAGAATTGCATATAAATAATCCATCTACTATCATTATGAGATAACTGAAAATCACTAAGTGAACATACATGTATCATCATAAAAATAATCATAAACACATGAAATAAATAACTCAACACATATATCAACTAAAAATGAAATACATTTAATCTAACTTGGTAAATAAGTACCAATAATCATAAACATAAACATAAAATAGGTTGAAAAGAAGTCGACAAAACATTAGAAAAGTCAACTAGGGGTAGGCATTACATACACTCCCATTAGACTTAGGCTTACTCCTGGAAGCCTACAAAAATGATGAAAAAAAACTAGGGGTAGGCATTACATCCACTCCCCTTAGACTTAGGCTTACCCCTGGAAGTCTACAAGAAAGATAAAACTAAACCACTCACTTTGTAGGTCTCATTGGGCCCTTTGCCCATTTAGGAGGATAAAAACCCATTGAAAAACACCCAAGCAAGAACAACAAAAACAATCACAAAGTCAACAAAGGCATACCACCTTACAACACAATCATAAGAAAACATGTCTAAAATCCAACTCAATAGTTTTTCAAGTTTTTCCTTTTTCTATGTTTCAAGAAATCAAGTTTGAAGCTTAAATTGTTCAAGTTTGTAAAAGATACATAACACTATTTAAGTTTCATTTCAGTTTGACTACTACAAGTGTTCAAGTTTGTAATAGATACATATAATAGTTTAAGTTTTATTTCAATTAACTAGTTGACAACTAGTGCTGTTCCAATATACCCAGAGCTCTCAATGTAGAAACTTAGGCTCTGATACCAGATGCAAAGCCCCACTAGGGAACCCAAAAGAAATTAACCTAAAGTTTCACTAAGTTTTCCAAACAAGTTTTGATTTTAAAGATAACAATTATAAACAACAACTGATAATACAACAAAATCAATAACAAGAGATAAAATAGTGGAAGCAATCATTCACATACATACGACCATCATAAATAGATTATATCTCCTAAAGGTCCCATGACATAGAATTACATTTATGTTTAATAATATTAAATCCAATATATAACAAATCCACATCAAATAATAACTACATGTATGAATCCATTTATAAAATATACAATTACAGAATGCCACTTGGAAATAACCAAAATGCACAATCATCCACTATACAAGTCATAGGGTATGAAAGGCTAAAAGATTATACATCATATATAAAATACATCATCTCATAAGATCATTGATAATCAAATACATACAATAGAGCATAATCATCCATCATAGTACACAAGAATAGAAAGAAAGGATCAACTGTAGAGGTACATCCAGCAACTACATCCAATGGTCAAACCTCAATGGTATAAGAAAAATACACTACCACCCGACCTCATGGAACCTAAATGACCCACTCCCACCATGCTAAGGAGATAAACTCAAGTCCCATACAAGAATCAAACCACAAGTCATAACTGTATATGAGCAATGTTAGTATGCTAATAGAAACCAAATTTAAATAAAGCTTCTACAAACTAAACAAAATTCATAAACTTCAAGATAGAATAAGATGAGCTCTCAATTGAGAATATGAGCCATTAATGGGCTCTCTCAATGAAAAGCTCTCTTGTTGAGTGGATTTGTCTAAATAGATAGGATGTATGCTCAAGCTTATGCTTCAAAAAGGGCTTCAAATGGAGTTGGAATTTGGGTGTGAGTGTATGGTTTTGATGTAAAATGGCTTCTTAAAATGGAATTATGACTTTACTTCATGGATTGTGTTATTTTGCAAAGGGGAAGGATCCAATTTATAGGCAAGAGGCTTGAGGGATTGAGGGCTAAGATGCAAGGATGGGAAAAAGCTCATGGAGGGCTCAGATTGCATGAGAAGAGAGCACATGGATTGTGCTTCCTTACAGCTAATCAAGGAGTGACACATGTCACAGGGTGAGAGGATGGAGGAAAGGGGAAGGATGAGTCAACAAAGGAGGCTCAAGAGATAAAATCTTCATAAAGACCCTCATAATGACTTGTAAGAGCAATAAAAGGGCTTGGAAGAGTCATTTATGGCCTAATGGGCTTTATAAAGTTTTATGGTTGAGATATTTTGAGGGAGATGAGAGCAATTTCGACTTGGGCTTGATTAGGAGGGTTTTAAGCTTGCTTAGGCTTGTGCAAATGATTAGAGGATGGATTAGGATGGTTTAGGATTAGCTTAGGGATAGGCAAGTGGATGGCATTTAATGAGGGTGGGTGAAGGAGGAGATATTTGTTAACTTTGGCTTGGGTTAGTAAGTCTTAACCCATTTTTAGGGAATGTGACAAGGTTAGGAGGGGATTAGGATTAGGTTTAAAGACATCTTCTAGAAGAGTCTAGACTTTGGATGAGGATAAAGACTTTCTAGAATAGTCTAGAATTTCCTAGGATGAGGATGAAGACTTTCTAGAAGAGTCTAGAACTTCTTAGGATAAGGATAAATTAGATTTTTAAGAAATAAATAAAGTTTTATTTATTTCAAGGGTTTGGGTTGAGGAGATATTTATTAAAACTTTTTTAATAAACATGAGGATTAATATTTAATCTTAATTAAATATTTTGAGTTGGGATTAGGGATAAGAAATGATGGGATTAGCCTTTAATCAAAATTAAAGAAGGATTAGAAGATTTTGGAAGAGGTTAGTGGTCTTAAGAAAATTGGCCAAATTTTGGGCAAAAAATAAATTTTTTATTTATTTTGGGTTTTTTGGTCAATTTATTAATTAAATAATTAATAAATAAGGAAATAATGTTTAAATAAGATTTAAACATTTTTGGGAGGGATTCCTTAATTAAATATTTTTAATTAAGATAAAGGGATTTAATGGCATAAAAATAAATAAATTAATTAAATAATTAATTAATTAATAAATGATGATGTCATCAGGACTTTTTCAGAAAATAAAAATACTTTATTTTCTAAAGGTTTTTAGGTGTCTACATTTTGCCCCTCTTTGATGTGATGTTGCAAGTGGCATGGCATCAAAGATAAGAAAATAAGATGCCCAAGGCTAGAGCAGAAGAGGAGAGAATGGGCTGTGAGATGCCCCCTCAAGAAGGCAGTGGGGAGAGAAAGCGAGGCTCGATGGCTTCTTGAAAAGTACAAGAATCTCGGATGAGAAAGGAAACTCAGATTGGCAAAGAGAAGGGGCTGAATTAGCTCAAACTCTCACTATGGGAGAATGATAAAGGAGAATCAAATGCACAAGAGGAAGCAAGCTTAAGACTTTAGGGAAGGTGGAGGATGAAGGAGCGGAGTGTTATAAAAAGGAATCTAGGATAGGGAGATGGATGAGGGGATTATAAAGTTGATGCAACAGGATTTCAAAGAGTCAGATTGGCGGAAGATGGCTTTTGGAGATCCCTAGGAGTAGGACTATGGATCTCGAAAGATGAGGCTTGGTGGATTGATTTGGATTGGTGGATCCCTAAGACTAGGATTGTGGATCCCTAAAGCTAAAGGTGAGGAGTGATTCAAAGAGATACTGATGCATAAGCTAGGGTAGGAGAGACAGATGCTGGATATGGATGGGGGACAATGGAGATGAAGGAAAACCATTGAAGCTTTTTGAGCGGGGGGATACTTCAAAGAGAAGTACCACCATGTAGTTGAGCACTAGATTTTCTATAGGACTGTTGGTTAATTGCCTAGGTTACCAAGAACATAAAGGCCTTTTCACCAACTGTCTAGAGGACTGACGAACTGACTCAAAACAAACACGCAAGGATTGCCCCAGTATCACACATGAATCCCAGAGGAAGCAGTGTGGAAATGACACTGGGTAACCCACAAGTAGAAAAGAAAACAAGCAAAAGACATGATCAAGACCTTACGCTCTGATTGCCCCATTCACACTATACCATGATATGGAAGATCCTGGCAACCTTGAGGAGGGAACAAGGAGATTTCTTGGAAAATATATTTCAAGACCCAACAGGGAAGATTTCAAATCAAAAGAAAGTGAAAATCCAAAAGAGAAACATTTGCCAACGAGATGGGTAGGACTAGGTACTAACGGACTAAGATCAGACATGAGGAAAGCTATATCCTACAAGGATCTATCAGAGAGCACCTAAGTTGGTGGATCTAGATGAGTGATGCATCTGGCAAGCTGAACTAAGAAGGATAACACTTTGGTGACAGGAGATCTAGCTAAAGGATGCATTGGAATAGCTAACCAAGGGTTGTGCAATGTGTGCAAGATACTGATCAAGGAGGAACTGACATGAAAGCTAGATAGATACAATGGTACTAAGCTAAAGAGGATGTACAAGCTAACAGACCAAGATATTCACAAGCTGAAGATGACCAAGATAGTTACAAGTAGGCAAAAGCTCAGGATGATAGGATAGCGGGATGGTTCGATGTTGTGCAAGATGCGAAAGCTAAGGGTGGGGTGATAGTGAAAGATATGGATTTGGCAGGATGCATCCAATGATGATGAGAGATTTTGTGACCAAGGATAGCTAGAGGAGTAGGATGAGATGGCTGGATAGGATGGTAGATAGCTAGGATTATGATGGATATAAAGCGATGACATTGGGTTTGCATCAGGATAGTCTAGAGCTAGATACCAATGACAAGGGAGGATGGACAAGACAAGATCTCCAAGGAATATAGTGCCCCTAATCAGAAGATAACATGTGGAAGGAGGTCTTATGATGGATGTGATAGGATTGAAGCTAGGATGGAAAAAGTTGAAGGGGCTCAGGAGATGGATGATAGCTAGAATGGTTGGCTGAAGCTGCAGGAGATAAGTGGATGGTGTGAGATGGAAGATGGAGGGTGGAGGATAGATGGATAGATTAGAAGATGGAGTTGGATGTCAAGAGATGACCAAAAGCATGAGGGTGATAGGCTAAGCTGGGGATGGCGGGATTATGCATGATGCTTGTTTGCCAAGTTTTCATCATGGTACTTGTCCAAGGCGCTTGAATTGCCAAGTTTTCACCAGTGGACGCTTTATTTTTCTTTACTTTTTTTTGACTTTTTGACTTTGGACTTAGCTAGAATGATTTTGGCTTTCTTCAGCTATTTTTGGCTCATAAATGTTGGTAGGATGGATGAAAAAGGATTGGATTGAACAAGTGGAATGGTGGGTGGGAGTTTGACAGATAATGGATGCGAAGACATAAGGCTTGTGGGTAAATGGATGAGGAAAATGGAAAGATCATCATTGGCACACACCTTGAGAGGTGATAAAGTAGTGGGAAAGATGGTTTTGAGTGAGGTTGAGGAGAAAATGGAGGAAGAGAAAGATAAGGACTAAAAGTAGAGTTGGAAGATGGAGGATGGGAAATTTAGGATAAGAAGCATATGGACTAAAAGTGGATTGGGGGGATGAAGGATGCTTATATGGGGATTTGGATGAAGGATGGATGGATGAGGCTTTTTGAGGAGCATGAATGGATGCCAATTGAGATTTTTCTTTGAGATGCATTTCTTTTATGAGCATCTTGGGTATCCACATGATTTTTGACTTTTTTAGCTGGGGCTTTTGTGGCCTCTTGACTTTTTCTTTGATTGGGATTAAATGTTTCTTGTTTGAAACATGTATTTTAAAAGGGACATGTTGAGACTTGGATTTTTGTGGATTTTTGGATTTATGCTTTTGTATTTTGGCATCCAATATGCTTCTATTAGCCATGGGATGGGAACAAGAGCATGGAGGAGATGGAGGGATAATTGATGGAGTGATAGGGTTTAAAGGTTGGAAGGGATTCAAGGGTGAGTGCCTTTGATGATCTAGCTGGTGGATTTGAGGGGACGGAAGGATAGATTGGAACATAGGATATGGATGGATATAATTTCCCAAAATGGATGGAGGGTAGGAAGGATATGGGCCCAAAATAGATGGAAACGGGGAAGGTGTAGGTCCCAAAATAGATGGAGGGGATAAAGGATTCATATTAGGTATGTAAGGACCCAAAATGGATGGAAAGGGTGTGGGATTTAGATAAGGGATATATGGACCCAAAATGGAGGGTTGGAGATAAGGAGCAGGATGAGGGCCCAAAATAGATGTGGAATAAGATGGATGGGAACTTTGGGGTGGAGATGGAAGGACTTGGGACCATGCAGGAATAGCGGGGATACCAACATCTAGAAATACATTTTCATTTCTTTTTTCAATATGATGTTCATTATTTGGAACACAAGATGTGAGTCCATTACTAGCTGAAGGAGTTGGAGCTTCAGATATGATAATTAGTTCTTTTTCGATGGATCTATCATCATGGATTATGGGAGATGTATGATCATGAAGCAAAGGAGAAGGGAGGATAGAATCTTGAGTTGGGTAGGCTGAGGGAAAGGGATCTTGAGATGGAGTAAGTAAGATGGTAGGATTTAGATATGGACGGGATGGTAAAAGTGGATCATGTAGGGGAATAATTGGGATGGCAAGATCTACTATTCTGTCGGAGGATATTTCAACATGCTTTTGGACAAGATCTTGACAGGAATGGATGGGAGTGGATGCATGAGGTTTATTATATGGGATTTGGATAATGCTTGGAGGAGGAGATGTGGATGGGATTTGGAGCGATTCGATGGGTGGTGGGAATTTGATGCTTGCAAGAAGTGGAAGGATTTTAAGCAATTTGATGGATGGTATGGGGATGATAGCTATGGGAGATGGGGGTGATATTATAGATGGGGAAGCTTCATCCCTGACTACTTCACATGGTTGGGTTAGATGGCATGGCTTATCAACTGTTGGAGGCAGCTTTTCTTGTATTTCCTCTAGGAGATTCCTTGGAGACTCATGTGTCGAAGGTGGAGGTGGTGGATTAATAAGAATAGCTGGTGTGATGAGGGTGGAAGATTGGAAGCTTGGTTGATTCAGTGATGGAGGAGAAGCTGGGATATCAGATGGCATGACTAGATAGTTTGGAATAACTCTTGGATTTTGGGGGATAGTTTGTGGAATGTTTCTAAGGCTTTCAATATACCCGTCATAGTCAACAAGATTTTCATCATCACTGGAATAGGAGGTAGTGGGAGCAAGGACAATATGACCGAACACATCATGATAGGTTTGGGATTTCATTTTTTGAAGATGAGTTGGATGGGGATGGGGTCTTGCATATGGATGAACACGGAAGCTCATGGTTGGATTTGGATTAAGCACAGATTTTGGATTGGCTGATGAAGGATTTCCTAGGGAGAGTCAAAGCTATATGATAGACCTAAGGAGGATTGGTTGGAGATTTTTGGCTTTCTTGTGGATGGAAGACTTCAAGGGCATGCTGTCAAAAACTGAGAGTTTTGCTTTCCTGTGCGCTGGATTTGCTAGTGGTTGTGTCAACTTGAGGATAGACTAATGATCCTATGGGCATGACATGAGATTGACCACTTGTGGATCCCAACCTTTAGCTCAAGGTGATGAGGGATAACAAGTGACAGAGCTAGATTACCCTAGACAAGGCTCTGTCAAAGGGATAACCTTGGTGAGGCTGGTGGATTGGTTGGATTGATTGGATAGAAAATTCTAGCAGAATGACAACAACTCTCTAAAGGCTTGGGTGTGATTTTGGGTTGGGTTGCTAGCTGGCTAGGGGGGATGATTTGGAGAGACTTTGGATTTGGGATTGTTCTAAAGCAAGGAACTAGATAGATTCAGTTGCAGCGGGGGAGCTTGGATGATTTTCTGATGAGGTAGTGACTACGCTAAGTATTCCTTGAGCTGGGAGATTTTTACTTTTTTGGGATTTCAACCAAAATTGGAAAACATTCATTCAAAAGCTATGAACAAACAAGTAGACAAAAGTTTGGAGCAAGCACGTCAAACATACCAACATCCTAGGAAGCTTTGTACAAGGATGAAATTTGGTTTAGCTAAGGAGTCCTCAATATACGCAAGGTACGTGAGGTCCAAATCCGTAGATGAAACCAAAAAGATGTCACACAGCTGAGAGGAGCGGTAACCCACTTCTCCTCTTTCACTTCTCAAAGGTATAAAGTTCTTTGAGGCTTAGCCCGAGTGACAAAATCTTGATTCCAAGAGAGGTGTCTTTGGATTCACCTCCCAATTTTTATACTCTGTCGGAATGCTGGAGTTGAGGTCATCCCAAGGGGTGATGAAATCCCCAAGAAAGCCTCCTAAAAAGAGAAACAAGGTTTTGGATCCTAATCTTATGCACACAAGATGGCCTCGAAAGACGACAAGGGGAGAGAAGACTTGGATGACCTTGGACTAAAAAACACGCTTGTTCTTTTACCAACTAACTCTTATGTGTGTTGATCTAGACTTTGCAAGCACTCATTTTTAAGAGACAATGTTCAATTCCAACTTGAAGCATTTAACAAAAGTAAAATTGAGCGATGAATGAAGACAAGAAGAAGAGTTAGGGTCAACAAAAAAGTAAACCCGCGCACCCGGAGGCCCTCCACGTCAAGTATCGATTAATTTCCTTTAAGGCATTCAAGAGTTGGTGTGATTTTGTTTTAAGCCCAAAATAAAGGTGTGTGAAACTTGATTTCCAAGCGTGCACCTGGAGGCCCTCCACGTCAAGATTTGTCCAATTTTTATGCCCAAATGAAGTGTGAGCAAGATTAATGCACATTCAAGGAATTTTCTAACTTAGAAAAACCACTAAAGACCTAAGTGAGTGGAGTTTGATCTTTGTGGAGCACTTAACACCCTCTTAGGTAGACCTATCCCCATAGATGGCTCTGAGATTGCAACTAATGGTTAAATTGATGGGTGATTAAAGAGCGTGAGTCCAACTACAAACTTACTCAAAGCGTCTTTATTAGTTTTTATAACTTAGAAGATTTCAAAAATGTGGATTCTTTTTATGCCCCAAAAGATGATTATTTGATCTATGGCATTCAAGATTGGATTTGTTGTTTTAATCATGCATTCATAAAAAAAACAAACTTGATTTTAATCCATGGCACTCAAGAGTGATTTTAGCAACATGCATTCAAAGACAAGTGATTAAACATTCAAGTTTTTTTCTTTGAGCATTCAAGATTGAGATTTTGTGTGTTGTTTTAAGAACTTTGAAGTGCTTTGTTTTAACCTTAGATCATTCAAGATTGTTTTGGACTCAAAAGTGAAAATGACCCTTTGGACTTTGGTTTTCATTCAAGATTTTGTGTTCTAGTTTGCATATTTTAAGCCCAAAAATGATATTCCTAGATTGTTTTGATGCATGAAAAACCTAAGAAACATTCGAGATTTTGCAACAAGACATTTGTTTGGAATAAATAACAAAGCTTTTAGGAAAAATTTTGGCAACCATTTAGGACTCTTAGTTTTCATGAGATTTTTAAAAGAACTTTAAAATATTTGCAAATGAGGTTCATTTTATCCTTGACTGATGCTTGGAGTTTGATTTAGATTTTAGTGTGCACTTAGTGTTGATTTTGAACCTTTTGAAATGGAAACTTGAAGTTCTTTTTAAATTCCCAAAAATGAAGTGTTCCTAACTTTGCATGAATGCATCTAAAACCTTGATGTTGCAAGGATGCAAATGATTGGATTGGTTTAGTTTCACTTGTTAAAAGATTTTTTCTTTTTTGCAAATTTTTAATTTTTTAATGGATTTAAGTATGATTTGGGGGTTCATTTTAAGCACTAAAAAGAAGTGTGTATGATTTTGCTTCCTTAAAAAAGAATGGCCAAGATTTCTCACAAGAAGAAGAAGAAGAAGTAGATGGAATAAGAAGAATATAGACAAGAAGAGGAAGAAGAATTCCAAGTGCTTTGTCCACCTACAAGCTTGAAAAATCTGCGAACACTATGAGTTAGACTATGAGTTCCTTTGTCTTCTTCATGCTCATGTGGACCTACAAAACCAATTTATACAATCATACCAATCACAAAAAACAAGCAAAATTAGCCAAAATTAGCAAATGACATACAAAACTTGACTAAAAAAACTAATGAAGATGAACCATGCGGGGTCCCACCGGGCGTGCCAAAATGTATATGAGCAATGTTAGTATGCTAATAGAAACCAAATTTAAATAAAGCTTCTACAAACTAAACAAAATTCATAAACTTCAAGATAGACTAAGATGAGCTCTCAATTGAGAATATGAGCCATTAATGGGCTCTCTCAATGAGAAGCTCTCTTGTTGAGTGGCTTTGTCTAAATAGATAGGATGTATGCTCAAGCTTATGCTTCAAAAAGGGCTTCAAATGGAGTTGGAATTTGGGTGTGAGTGTATGGTTTTGATGTAAAATAGCTTCTTAAAATGGCATTATGACTTTACTTCATGGATTGTGTTATTTTGCAAAGGGAAGGATCCAATTTATAGGCAAGAGGCTTGAGGGATTGAGGGCTAAGATGCAAGGATGGGAAAAAGCTCATAGAGGGCTCAAATTGCATGAGAAGAGAGCACATGGATTGTGCTTCCTTATAGCCAATCAAGAAGTGACACATGTCACAAGGTGAGAGGATGAAGGAAAGGGGAAGGATGAGTCAAAAAAGGAGGCTCAAGGGATAAAATCTTCATAAAGACCCTCGAAATGACTTGTAAGAGCAATAAAAGGGCTTGGAAGAGTCATTTATGGCCTAGTGGGCTTTATAAAGTTTTATGGTTGAGATATTTTGAGGGATATGAGAGCAATTTCAACTTGGGCTTGATTAGGAAGGTTTTAAGCTTGCTTAGGCTTGTGCAAATGATTAGAGGATGGATTAGGATGGTTTAGGATTAGCTTAGGGATAGGCAAGTGGATGGCATTTAATGAGGGTGGGTGTAAGAGGATATATTTGTTAACTTTGGCTTGGGTTAGTAAGTCTTAACCCATTTTTAGGGAATGTGACAAGGTTAGGAGGGGATTAGGATTAGGTTGAAAGACATCTTCTAGAAGAGTCTAGACTTTGGATGAGGATAAAGACTTTCTAGAATAGTCTAGAATTTCCTAAGATGAGGATGAAGACTTTCTAGAAGAGTCTAGAACTTCTTAGGATGAGGATAAATTAGATTTTTGGGAGGGATTCCTTAATTAAATATTTTTAATTAAGATAAAGGGATTTAATGGCATAAAAATAAATTAATTAATTAAATAATTAATTAATTAATAAATGATGATGTCATCAGGACTTTTTCAGAAAATAAAAATACTTTATTTTTTAAAGGTTTTTAGGTGTCTACAATAACCAACATATAGGTCAAGGAAACACTTGAAAGCAAACTATCTCAAATTGTACCAAGACATAAGTATCAACTAATCCTAGAGGCAACAAAGATACATATGAAATCTACTATGCAAGTGGACAAGTGTCATCACATGAGCCAACTCTAAGGTTGAAATGTCCCTTTACTAATTTTGTATGATATTTCAAGCCTCTAATCAGATCTTTAAGAACAAACAACCAATCTTTCAAAGATCCACCAATTTCTCAATAAACCCCAAATCGGGTATGCCGAAAATAGTGCCAAAAATTTCACAGCTTCACATATTATTAGTAAATCTGAAAGTGGACATTTTTACAGAAATTTCAGCAGCATAATGGCCTACAAAATGACATTTTCAGATCTATATAGCATTTACATAATAGCTCCCAAATGTAGGACAAAAACCATGCTCATCGGGCTCTTGAAATTAGCACAAAAATGCTCGGAAACACCACTAAAACACTAATAATCTATCTCAAAAGTTTAGCCACATCCCAATACACATATTCAGCTTTATTTTAATATTTAAAAGTCTAATATATAGCAGTAACCCAAACTGATATGAAATACTCAACTGGAAACACCAAACTCTTACAAAAAAATACACCCAAAAACTCACAAATCTGCACTGTTCAGCACAAAGGCAAACTCTGCATGAGCATGCATATGGAATGGCTTCAAAGTCCCATCCTTAGCCTTCCTAAAAACCTACAAACTCTTGTTCTTGGGTCTCCTTGGAAACTTGCAAACTCTCTTTCTTGGGTCTCCTTCTCCACAAGTTTGGCAACCTCTGAAGAATAACAAAGAAATGAGCAAAAATCAAATTCTAGAATGAGCCCAAAATGCCTCCAAACTCCTCAAAAGAGGGAATAACCCTAGCTCACGTCCAAGAGGGGTTAATAAAACATATTTTAATAATAATTTTCATTTATTAGTCCATTAGCTTCCAAAGATCATCCCCTTTTTCTGAAACTTCACCTTTTTGAGCCTGCCTGCCTTAGAAAAAGATTATTATTTTTAATTATTTGAAAAGGGGACATGACAAGTCCTCCCCTCCCAAATATTTCTTGTCCTCAAGAAATGGCTAAAAAATAAACCAATCAATCCACCTGGATCCCAAATGTAGTCATGAACTATACTACTGCCAATTAACACAAGCTCCTACAATATCCTCTGCAATATGAGCAAGAGGAATCCATAATCAAACTGACAATTATAGCTCAACCCAACTCCAAGATCACCACTGCCACAGTCAGAAACCCATGAGACACAAACTCTTAGAACATCAAAACCCAAGTAAAGTGGACAAATCAAACTACCAACACAGTAAATACCATCAACACATCCCATTGGCCTATACGGAATGTACAATCCAACTCTGCAACAATGGTGAACGCTCTTGAATGAAACTATACCAAGTATGGAGAATCCACACACTGTACAACTCCTGCAGTCAACACAACTCTACAAATCATCGGCCACTATCTCATAACCATAACTCCCATGCACTGCTGATGGTGAAAAGACATTACAAGATAAAGAGTAAGAAATGGAACCCAAACCAAATTTGCCATGAACAAGTGATATAGCCCATTGTAACTGACTACCAGCTAAGCTAGGGGATGTCATAGCCAAAGGAGTAGAATCAGTAACAACAATTGCTGAAGTATCACTCCCAAACTCCTACTCTAAGTCATGTATTATCAAGCTGTCAACTACAAAACCTATCACCATGTCATGCCCATCACAACTCTCATCCCGAGACGTCAAATTATCCCATAACTGATGACAAGCACTAGGAACCAAAGTACATCTTTGTATCATCATCTCATCAACATGGTCATCAAAGGTAAATTGATGAGCGTACCTCACAGTGTAATGCCGATAGAATGCACCAATCTCAGTCAGTGGCTCAGACTGTAATCCAGATGAAACTAACTGCAATTGATCATTAACCATGTTGGAACTAACTACTGCCTTCGAAGATATCACCAAGGGAGTAGTATTACTAGCAAGAACCATGCCAACTGCTAACTCACCAACATCACACATGATCTTTGATACATCTCTAGTCTTCATGCCATCAGTACTAGAGGCCACCACCATGTCAGGCATACAACAATCTGCTACAACACCCAACTCAACTGAACCTGACTCTAGTGGGAATGAACTTGATATGCCAATATAAGTATCAAGGATGGATGCATCCCCATCTCCACTGTCTCTGAAAATCTCGGCCATGGACATCCTCGGATCACTAAACACCACAGCTTGTGACTGTATAGAATCAGGTAAAGACTGTAGTCGCTCTAACTCCATGGTCACCTTAGCCAAATGAAACTGTGACTCTTTGAAAGCCAACTGTGTACTCTCAAGAATCTCATAAGTCACCTCAAGCTACTCAGTAAGCTCACTCACCTCATCTTCCTTGGCCAACAATGCATCATATGTTGTACTGCCCCACTCCATAAGATAATCTTTTTCGGCTACCATCTGCATATAGTTCTGTCTCAAAATTCGAATAGCCTCCCATAAAGAGTGGATCTCTTTCAAGGAAAGATAACTGCCTTCCTGCTCATCACTAGTAGGAGAACCCCATCCATAAACTGCTAACAACTGACGAGCAGCATCGAAATGCTAGCAAGTAACAACAATGTCTTGGTCACTAACTCTTAACTGATTAGACACATGATGGTACTGGCTTGACTGTCTCCTACAAACCTCCTCTGATGCACTGTCTAAAGGAGTATCCTAAAAGTTACTAGTCTCTAGAGTATTACCATCCATATCCTGTGAATCAAATCTAAAGCTCATATCAACATATGGAGTATCAAAAACATTAGCACTGTTGTCCAACTCCTCTGTACCCAAGAAAACTAAGTCTTCAAAACTGCCCACTGCATCCTCCTGGATGTCATCAATGCCAATATGATCTTGGGACTCATCTGTACACACTGCCAAATATGAAATATCATCAACACATTCCAGCAAGTATGGTCAACTGGATATATGAACAAATCCCAACACCAGTGTATAAAAACTAATACCAACATCGGATAAGCTCCTGGCACAAGAAAAGATAACACCGTGCAATATGCTAATCAAATCCATGATAGCACCCAAACAATCACTGCTACCAAAAAGTGTTAAAGATTTCCAGTCAACTGAATCCCAAATGCCAATATAACAATCTTGAGTCCATATCCATAAACTATAATTAGCTGGTAACTCAAGCAAAATCCTCACCTAAGTAATATGACCAATACCAACTAATTCCACATACCTGTCTGACATTATCCCTATATCTTGGATGTGAATGCAAGATGAACTCGCAACATTATCAATGTCCACATATGATCTACCATTTGCAGAAAGTTGAGTATTAGGAGTGCAAGATGAAACTAAACTCAATTCCATGCCATGCTTATCCCCATGTCTCTTCCAGTCTTGTAATGCCAATGGAGTATTCACCAAAGAAGCTCGAGTGTCCTCAAGCTCGCGAGAAAGCCTGTCAACTTCCTCCTCCTTCCTCCTCAAGGCATCTGAATAGTCTCTGACAAGGCTAAGAAGATGGTCATGATCTAATAGAAGATGTAAATAACTCAACTTCATCATTCCCATTCCTTCCCTAATCGCTTGTAAGTCAACACAAGGAGACTTTGCCTGAACTCCCTTATGTCTACCCTGTAACTGAATCATCCGAATGTGATCCTCTATCATATCCTGCATCCTGTCATGATGAGATAATGAAGTCACAATACTATTTTTGTTCACCTTCAGCTGGCTAGACAAATCATGTGAAGTACTACCTGCCTCAACCTCATGTGATGAAGCATCTAAATGTGTCTGGTACTCTTTCTCAGCAAAGTCATGAATGCTTAATGTCTGCTCATCTCTACCAGGTATCTCACCATCATGCACAACAACATCCTCATAATCATCATCTAAACCCACTACCTCCTATGGCAGAGTAGAATCTGAGACCTTTGCCTGGCTATAAGCTAGTTTCTCAAACTCCTCATGCAAGTTATTGGTAATTGTGTCATCTACCCTATGAGAAAATCTGCCAAATAGAAATCCAGTCAACTTATCCACCTTAGCTGGGTCGGACAACATGTCATTCTTCATACGGTGGTGCTCAACCAACTCTTCAGACATGTCATGGCTTATTTTCATAAGTTTATCTCGAATGTCTAAATAACCATCCTTTCTACTGTTTTGACTCTGGATATCAATATTCCAAGATCGTGTCCTCTGAGACTCTGTACTATACTTGTCCATTTTGGATAAAGTAGAGTGTAACCCCAATAGGATATAACTTCTTCAAACACCAAGAACTAACATGCAAATGATTAGAAGTAGCATGCAACCATAGATTTTGACATGCAACTGATTAGAAGCAACATGCAACCACCAAATTCACCAAGAACTAACATGCAAATGATTAGAAGTAGCATGCAACCATAAATTTTGACATGCAGCTGATTAGAAGCAACATGCAATCATAAATTATGACATGCAAGATCTGGGTAGTTATCAAAACTGACATGCAAGATCTAGGTAGTTGTCAAAAATGACATGCAAGATCTGGGTAGTTGTCAAAACTAACATGCAAGATCTGGGTAGTGTCAAAACTAACATGCAAGATCTGGGTAGTTGTCAAAACTGACATGCAAACTTCTACAAACCCTCAGGCTGGCAAGATCATGGCTCTGATACCACTGAAATGTCCCTTTACTGATTTTGTATGATATTTCAAGCCTCTAATCAGATCTTTAAGATCAAACAACCAATCTTTCAAAGATCCACCAATTTCTCAATAAACCCCAAATCGAGTATGCCGAAAATAGTGCCAAAAACTTCACAGCTTCACATATTATTAGTAAATCTGAAAGTGGATATTTTTACAAAAATTTCAGCAGCATAACGGCCTAAAAATTGACATTTCTAGATCTATATAGCATTTACACAACAACTCCCAAATGTAGGACAAAAACCATGCTCATCGGGCTCCTGAAATTAGCACAAAAATGCTCGGAAACACCACAAAAACACTAATAATCTATCTCAAAAGTTTAGCCACATCCAAATACATATATTCAGCTTTATTTTAATATTTAAAAGTCTGATATACAGCAGCAACCCAAACTGATATGAAATACTCAACCGAAAACACCAAACTCTTACAAAAAAATACACCCGAAAATTCACAAATCTGCACTGTTCAGCACAAAGGTAAACTCTGCATGAGCATGCACATGGAATGGCTTCAAAATTCTATCCTTAGCATTCTTGAGAACCTACAAACTCCTTTTCTTGGGTCTCCCTGGAAACCTGCAAACTCCCGTTCTTGGGTCTCCTTCTCCACAGGTTTGGCAGCCTCTGAAGAATAACAAAGAAATGAGCAAAAATCAAGTTCTGGAATGAGCCCAAAATGCCTCCAAACTCCTTAAAAGAGGGCATAACCCTAGCTCACGTCCAAGAGGGGTTAATAAAACATATTTTAATAATAATTTTTATTTATTAGTCCATTAGCTTCCAAAGATCATCCCCTTTTTCCGAAACTTCACCTTTTTGAGCCTGCCTGCCTTAGAAAAAGATTATTATTATTTTTAATTATTTGAAAAGGGGACATGACAAAGGTTACCCTGGAAACCTCTTTGGAATCTGGCCCCCTAGTGTCTATATGCAACATCAACATCCTTTCAGATAGAAAAGGCATACTAACAAGTCAACTCTAAGGTTACCTTGGTAGTCTCTCAGGACTCTGGCCCCCTAGTGACTTTATGTGGCACCGTATCTTATTAATTTATTTTAAACCCATTTAATAAAATGTTATCACTTATTAAAACAACCTATAATGGGTTACCCAGACAACCTCTGTAGTGCTCTGACCTCCATTGTAAGCCACTTCCCAACATACAAATAACCTACCCTAAGCTCAGTAAAAGGAGAAGTAAGATCATAAAATACACATTAGTTCTTAAACAAGCAACTAGAAAGCACTGAAATATTATTGATCAAAATCACAGATTTCACCAATAAAATCATCCAAAAAGAACTGATTGAAGACTCAAAGGTTACACTAAAAAATTCACACCATTCACCTCAGTTCTATAGAAGAAACTAGAAAGCATTCAAAAGATAACTGATCGAAAACTCAAAGGTCAGATTAGGAACAACACACCATACAACCCAGTTCTATCCAAGCAACTGGATAAACAAACACTGATCATAACTCATCATAGAAACACATGACACATTACCATGGTTAGGTATAAAAGATTGTATACAAAACATCCTCATAGAACAAAATCCCCCAAGCCTCTGGTAAACATCCTAATTTGGTCAAAGAACTAAGTCAACTCAAACCCAACACTAGTAAATCACACATCACATAAAGTACATACAACAGTAAGTTTCATAATTCATTAGATTTTGAAAACACTAAAATTTAATTTTCACTAAAGGTTTTGAAGTTTCCATTTTCGTTTTCAAGTATTACAATTGATTATATTTTTTTATTTCAATTAGAGTTCCAGTTTCCATTTCTATAGATGCTAGATTCACTAAGGTTTTCGAGTTCACAATAAACTTAGAAGATTCAACAATTTGGAAAAAAGTCATTTAAAAATAAACCCCATTTTCAATTATCAAATTCACTTTCCAATATGTTTTAATAATAAATTTCTTCAATTTAAATATTATTAAAACTTAAAATAATCAATTAATTTATTAATAATAATAATTATTGATTTATTAATAATCTATATTAATCATTAATAAAGTAAATTACTATTCTATTAATAAAATACCAATTTTATAATATTTAATAACAATATATTTAATACTTATTAATATTAAATTTTATAAAATTAAGATTATAAAATTAACTATATTAAAAAATTACATATATTATACATATTTAATATAAAATATAAAATAAAATAAATACTTACCATTCAATTTTTTAAGCCTGTAGGCTGACGTTGTTGTGCGCAACCCTATTGACCAATACTAGGGTATTGGGTCAGTAGTACCTACTACTACAATAGCATAACTATTGCATGTGCATCCTATATAGCCACGGCATGGGGAAGAAAGTAGAGGAAGAGAGGGCTGAGGGGTGGTGGCCCCCGCCCACCCCAAAAGTTATATTAATTTTTTTTAAAGAAACCTCTTGCAACATGCGTAAAACAAGAACACAAGCCCCCGTATAAAATACAATGCCCCCTGCACAATCTCCAAAACATGCATTATTAATATTATAATTATCATAGTAATTTTAATTATTGTGCTAATTATTTTATAAATATATATACTTTTAATATATTTTTTATCATAAATCAGATAGGAAAATACGACTAACAAATCAAATTCCACATCTCAATTGTTGATCTTTTTCTCAATCGAAGAATGATAGTTTGCATACAAGGGTTTCAATCTTTCCATTCAATTATAGATGCTTTGAGCATGAAGAGGGATAAAAACACAAACAAATATTTCTAGTTTCCAATTCATGTATAGATAATCTCAAATAAAGAACAAATGAAATTTATGACAAGGGTTTCAACCAAATTTAAAATTTTGAAAACTAATTCATCAAGACATGGAAAAGACAAAAATTCAAAGAATAGAAAACTATTGTGCATATAAACCCACAAGATTCTACCTAAATCTGATGCTAATATGACAAACGCATGGAGCACGCAAGTAATCCCCTTTGTTCTAAAACCCTTCTTCTCAAAAATTGCTCCTCCAAAGCAAGGGAATCAAAAAATAAACTCTAAATCTATAATAAAGAGTTTTTCCCCAATTTAGGGATTCGATCGTGCAATCACACAAAAACCCTTTTTTTTCTTTTACTATTTTATTATTTTAATTTCATGCACAAGCTTTATGCAATTTAATTAAAATAAAATTTATTAAATTAATAATTTCTATCTCTTATTAAATCATGAGATGTTTTATTAACATATTTATTAGTTCAACTAATAATATTATTTAGAGTTAATTATTAAAATAAAACTCCTAAATAATAATTATTAAACTAAATTAATATAAATACGCCAAAACTAGAACCTTAATAAAATCTTTAAAATTAATTATTCTATTTTATTAATTTCTCAATTAATTAAATATTGAATTTTCTCTATAAAATTTTCATTAAATTATTTTTTAATATGATTTAATTATAACTTGAAATCATCACAAACCCACAAGACTAAATACAAAAACCCATAATAAAGTACAAAATACTAAATCAAGCTCCAAGGTCAAAATCATGAATTCACATCACATGAAAAATTCAGACGAGTAAACAACTAAGATACTTGTCCTACTTTCTAGGAAAATTCTCTTAGGTTTTAGGATTCTGACTCAACAATTATCTCCCTAGTTTTACCATTGAGATATCGTGATAGGGCACACTCATCCTAGCAATTAAGGGAAGTCAATGCCTAGTACCTACAACTTGCATAAAATCCACACATGTACATACTCATATATTCTAAACTAAATAGGCAATGGCAAGAAGTTGTGCATCGTGTAGATTCCAACTAGTAGGTGACTACCACTCCCTCGCTCAACTACATCAGGAACATCAATCATAAAGTAAAATAGACAAGTACAATATACACATGCAAGTATAGGGTAAGTAACCATAGAACTACATATAAATAATCCACCTACTATCATCACATTGAGATAACTGAAAATCAATAAGCGAACACACATGTATCATCATTGAAATAATCATAAACACATGAAATAACTAAGTAACTCAAAGCATTGATCAATTGAATATGAAATACATTTAATCTAATCTGCTAACCAAGTACCAATAATCATAAACATAAAGATAAAACATGTTTAAAAGAATTTGACAATACAATTAGAAAATTCAACTAGGGGTAGGCATTACATCCACTCCCCCTAGATGTAGGCTTACTCTTGGAAGCCTACAAGAAGGATGAAACTAAAATAGAGGTGGGCATTACATCCACTCCCCCTAGACGTAGGCTTACGTATGGAAGCTTACAAGAAAGATAAAATTAAAGAACTCACTATGTGGGTCCCATTGGACCCTTTCCCCATGTAGGAGGATAAGACTCCACTAAAAAACACCTAAGCAAGAACAACAAAAACGCTCACAAAGTCAAAAAAGGCATACCACCTTAAAGAACAATCATAAGAAAACATGTTTGAAATCCAACTCAATAGTTTTTCAAGTTTTGCCTTTTTCTATGTTTCAAGAAATCAAGTTTGAAGTTTAAAGTGTTCAAGTTTGTAAAAGATACATAACATTGTTTAAGTTTCATTTCAATTTGACTAGTTTAAGTGTTCAAGTTTGTAATAGATACATATAACAATTTAAGTTTCATTTCAATTAACTAGTTGACAACTAGTGGCATGCCAATATACCCAAAGCTCCTAATGTAGAAACTCAAGCTCCGATGCCAGATGTAATGCCCTGTCAGGGAACCCAGAAGAAATTAACCAAAGTTTCATTGAGTTTGCCAAATAATTTTTTATAATAAAGATAACAACTATAAACAACAACATATAATACAATGGAAGCAATAACAACAAGAGATAAAATAGTGGAAGCAATAACTCACATACATACAACCATCATAAATAGATTACATCTCCTAAGGGTCCCATGACGTAGAATCAAATTTAAGTTTAATAATATTAAATCTAATATATAAAAAATCCACATCAAAAATAACTACAAGTATGAATCCATTTAAATAATATACAATTATAGGATGCCACTTGGAAATAATCAAAATGCACAATCATCCACTGTACAAGTCACATGGTATGAAATGCTAAAAGATTATACATCATAAATAAAATACATCATCTCATAAGATCATTGATAATCAAATACATACAACAAATTATAACCATCCATCATAGTACACATGAATAGAAATAAAGGATCAACTATACAGGTACATCTAGCAATGCCATCCAATGGTTGAATCTCAATGATATAAGAAAAATGCACTACCACCTGACCTTGTGGGACCTAACTGGCTCACTCCCACCACACTAAGGAGATAAACTCAAGTCCAATACATGAATCAAACCACAAGTCATAACCAACATCTAGGTCAAGGAAAATCTTGAACGAAAACTACCTCAAAGGGTACCAAGACATGAGTATCAACTAATCTCAGAGGCAACAAAGACATGTAGGAAATCTACTATGCAAGTGGGCAAGTGTCATCGCATGAGCCAACTCTAAGGTTACCCTGGTAGCCTCTCTAGACTCTAGCCCCCTAGTGTCTCTATACAACATCGATATCCTTTTATATAGACAAGGCATACTAACAAGTCAACTCTAATATTACCCTGACAGTCTCTCAAGACTTCAGCTCCCTAGTGAGTTTATGTGGCACTGCATCTTATTAATTTATTTTAAACCCATTTAATGAAATGTTATCACTTATTAAAATAACCTACAATGGGTTACCGAGGCAACTTCTTTCGGGCTTTCACTTCCATTGCAAGCCACTTCCCAACATGACATACAAATAACCTACCCTAAGCTCAGTAAAAGAAAAAGATCTAATAAGATCATAAAATACACATCGGATCTTAAACAAGCTACTGAAAAGCACTGAAACATCATTGATCAAAATCACATATTTCACCAATATAATCATTTAAAAAAATTGATCAAAGACTCAAAGGTTACACCAAAAAAATGTCACCATTCACCTGAGTTCTATACAAGAAACTAGAAAGCATCCAAAAGAGAGCTGATCGAAAACTCAAAGGTTAGATGAGGAACAATACACCATACACCTTAGTTCTATGCAAAGAACTGGAAAGCATAAACAAACACTAATCATAACTCATCATAGAAACACATGACACATTACCATGGTTAGTTATAAAAGATTGTATACAAAACATCCTCACAAAACAAAAAACCCCAAGCCTCTAGTAAACATCTTGATTTGGTCAAAGAACTACGTCAACCCAAACCCAAAATCAATAAATCATACGTCACATAAAGTACATACAAAAGTAAGATTCATAATTCATTAGGTTTTGAAAACATTAAAGTTTAATTTTCACTAAAGATTTCCAAGTTTCTATTTTCATTTTCAAGTATTATAGTTGATAATGTTTTTTATTTCAATTAGAGTTCCAATTTCCATTTCTCTAGATGTTAGATTCTCTAAGGTTTCCGATTTAACAAGAAACTCAAAAGATTCAACAATCTGTAAAAAAGTCGTTTAAAAATAAACCTCATTTTCAATCATCAAATTCACTTTCCAATATGTTTTAATAATAAAATTCTTCAATTTAAATATTATTAAAACTCACAATAATCAATTAATTTATTAATGACAATAATTATTGATTTATTAATAATCAATATTAATCATTAATAAAGTAATTACTATTATATTAATAGAATACCAATTTTATAACATTTATAAACTTTTAACATTTAATAACAAAATATTTAATATTTATTAATATTAAATATTATAAAATTAACTATATTAAAAAATTACATATATTATAAATATTTAATTATAAAAAAATTATTTAAAAAAAAAAAACACTTACCATTCAATTTTTTAAGCCCGTAGGCTAACCCTGCTATGCGCAACCCTATTGACACAGTAGTAGGGTGCTACGTCAGAAAGTACCTATTGTTGTGGTAGCAAGATTGCCACACTCACATCCTGTACATCCACGACGTGGGGGAGAAAGGAGAGGAGAAGGGGGGTGGGGGTGGTGGCCCCCGCCCACCCCAAAAGTTATATTAATTTTCTTGTTTAAAGAAACCTCCTGCAACATGTGTAAAGCAATAACACAAGCCTCCGTATAAAATACAATGCCCCTGCACAATCTCCAAAACATGCATTATTTATATTTTAATTATCACACTAATTTTAATTACTGTGGTAATTATTTTATAAATATATATACTTTTAATAAATTTTCATCATAAATCATATAGGAAAATACGACTAACAAATCAAATTCCACATCTCAATTGTTGATCTTTTTCTCAATTGAAGAATGGTAGTTCGCATACAACAGTTTCAATCTTTGCATTCAATTAAAAATGCTTTTGAGCATGACGAGCAATGAAAACACAAATGAGGGTTTCTAATTTCCAATTCATATATAGATAATCTCAAAAATAAGAACAAATGAAATTTACGACAAGGGTTTCAACCAATTTTTAAAATTCTAAAAACATATTCATTCAGACACAAAGAAGACATTAATTTGAAGAATGAAAAACTACTATGCAAATAGACCCACAATATTCTACTTGAATCTGATGGTAATACAACAAACACACAGAGCACACAAGTATTCCCCCTTCTTCTGAAACCCTTCATCTTGGAAATTGCTCCTCCAAAACCTAGTAATTGACAAATGAATTGGAAATCTCTAATAAAGAGTTTTTTCCCAATTTAGGGCTTCGATCATGCAATTATGCGAAAACCCTTTTTTTCCTTTATTATTTTAATTTTAATTTCATGCACAAGCTTTATGCAATTTAATTAAAATAAACTTTATTAAATTAATAATTTCTCTCTCTTATTAAATCACAAGATGTTTTAAATAATATATTTATTAATTCAACTAATAATATTATTTAGAGTTCATTATTAAAATAAAACTCTTAAATAATAATTATTAGATTAAATAAATATAAATATGCCAAAATTAGAACTTTGATAAAATCTTTAAATTTAATTATTTTATTTAATAAATTTCTCAATTAAGTAAATATTGAGCTTTCTTTATAAATTTTTCATTAAATTAAATCATCAAATTATCTTTTGATATGATTTAATTATAACTGAAAATCATCACATACTCACAAGACTAAATACAAAAACTCATCATAAAGTACAAAATACTAAATCAAACTCCAGGGTCAAAATCACGAATTCACATCACTTGACAAATCTGGACAAGTGAACAACTCAAATACTTGTCCTACTGTGTGCTAGAAAATGAGACCTGCAAGAAACATGGGTTAACAAACAAATACTAGTTTAAAATCTTGAAATTGCATCAAAGACTTATCAAAATGAAAAGAATAAAATACCAACTAATGCTTGCTTGGGTTTTTCAACCCTAAGCAACCAACAAATCCAACCTTCCAAGCACCTCTACAGCTCAACAAGGACACCCATGAGAGGCCTTGTTGGTGTGTTAAGATGGGAGGGTGTTTGATGTGCTCTCCCAAACACAATAATAAATGAGTCTCTTGAGTGAGTGAGTGCAAGTGTGTATGCAACTAAGGTATGAATCTAGACTAAATGAGATGAAGAACACCTCAAGAAATGGCTATGGAGAGAGTCATTCTTGAAGGCATTCAAAGATGAAGATGATATGTAATGAAAGAACTAACTAAATATGCAAACTATGATAAAAAAAATGCAAGCTAAAATGAAGCTACAAATGCATCTAGAAACTAGATTAACAATGCATAATGTAAACTAAATCAGCTACCAAATTGTTAGTATGAATCTATAAAATCACTATGAGACTCTACTAATGCAAACTCAAACTATGAATGCAAACTCAAATCTCAAACCAACATGGTAACAATGCAAATAATGGGAGATGATGAATGCTTGAGACAAGCCCTCTATTTATAGGCTTGAGGGAGGGCTTGGTGAAGTGGCATCCATGTGGCATCCACATAGGTGCCACAAGGGAGACACATGGGCTAAAGGACAAGCCATGCAAAAGTCAAAAAGAGTCTTTAATGATTGAGAGGCTCAAGGTGTGCTCACACAGGTGTGAGCAACCTTGGGGGAAGAAGTGGGGGACAAATGTGTAAGAGATGTAAGAGTCATAAATGAAATGGAAAGTTTATTGGATCAAGAGCTTCTCACACATGTGTGAGCAAACTCTTAGGAGCTAAAAAGGTGTTTAGAAAGAGATTTAGGATAAGAGTGAGATTAAGTAGTGGGTAGGCTTAGAAAGATGAGAGTGATGGGTATAGGCTAGGCTCTAGACTAGGTTTAAGATTAAATTAAATGAGCTTTAATTTAATCATGGGTTTAGATGAATTAATAGGATGTGAAGAATTTAAATAAGTAAAATTTATTTAAAAAGAGAAATGTGGAGGATCATGTGTTAAATTAATTTAACATATTAAGGCTAGAAGCATTTAAATTAAATTTAAATACTTAGAAGAACGAACTTATTTAATTTAAATAATTTAATTAAATAAGTAGAAGAATGTGAACAATATAATTAATTAATTAATAATTAATTACAATGTCATGGGAAATATTAGAATTAATTAATATAGTCTTTAGGGACGATTTTAAGCATCTACACCTACTTTCTACAACAATTGGATTAGATTTTAGGAAGGAGTCTTATGGCGACGACAGAGGAGAAGGGTGCCCCCTCGCAAAAATTGCGCAAAAAAAATAAATTTTGGGCAATTTTCGTGAAAAGGTCTTAAGACACAGGAAAAAGAATAGAAAATGAGAATAAATGACAACATTTGCATGACTTGCGGGTAAAAAGGGGATAGGCACAACTTAGGGAAGGCATGGGCTCAAACAGGGTCCACAGGGGTCTTATATAAGCCTCTGAGGGGCTCAAAGAAGGTCATTGTCACACTGCGAGGAGAGCATTCAGAGCAAACATAGACCCCATTGATCATTTGCAGCTTGGTGAGCACGTCCGAGAGTACCACCGGGTAGCCAAGATGGGCCCACCAGTGAGTCATCTGATCCTCTTCATGTTTTGGTAGGCTAGGCTAGACTAGGCACATTTATGAAGCCATAAATGCGCAAAACAAAGGTACGGGTGGAGACGACAATCTCTACCCTGTCATCTATGTAGACAACAAAGTAGGGATCTCAGCGTTTGCAAAGACGATAGGATACATCCTATCATCTATGAAGATGCCAAAAGAGGGAAACTACTCACGGAGATGACAGGATTTATCCTGTCATCTGCGCAGACAACAAAAGCAATGGAGACGATAGAACATAGAACTGGCATCTTCGCGGATCAACGTCTCCACTGATCGGCGTCTACGCTGATCAGTGTCTCTGCTGATTAGCGTCTACACAGATTGGCGTCTGCGCCGAAAATGGCCATGCCAATGAGGGTAGAATAGGGGGACGCAAGGGAAGATGCCCCACTGTAGGGACATTACAGGCTAGCAAACTGACGCTCTGCATGTCTATGCTGTAGGAGGAGATGGTGGTGTTTAAGTCGAGGGAGTACTATCCTCCAACCATGATGATATAGGAGAGGCTGATAGATGCAGATTGAGGACATGTGTGGCTATGCGGGTTAGAGCACATTCATGAGTGGCCAGATCTAAAGGCCCATTCAGCGCAGCTATTAGCTCTTATAGAGCGATGGCACACATCCACTGGAAGTTTCCATCTTCCGACAAAGGAGACCACAGTCACACTCCTGGATGTGTGGCAGATCCTATGAGTACCGATTAGAGGTGCGTACCCAAAGTATGTACTGGAGGGTTTAGATCCATTTTTGAGGGAGTGCTTTGGCAGACGACGACAGCGATTTCCCATATAGCGATCGTGGTTGTCGTGGAGGGGTGCACTAGATTAGAGGCTATTGAAGCTGGCAGTCTATCTAGCCTCACTGATATGGTAGATGCTACCAAATCATGCAGGACATGGGTGGCCAATTGGGTGGGTGTTAGTGCTAAGTACTCTGCTACAGGAGGAGGGAGCACTCTACTGCTGGGGATAGACTATCCTAGCCGAGCTATATCATGATCTACACATGTGTGCATATCGGACCCAGTGCACGGTAGGACCAGGACTAACACTACTGATGGTCTGGTCATGGGAGCACATCGGAGTCACATGGCAGATCACTCAGCGAGAGACCAGGCAGCCTGGGGAGCCATATGCCTGCAGATACCGGCCTCCTATCCAGTATACCTCGATGGAGTCTATGGAGTTCTGGCGTCGATGTATAGATGAGATCATCATGTTCGAGTGGACTCCGTATGATGGGGTAGAGTGGTGGGGGCAGACACTGGCAGCAGGGGGTGAGGATGACACGGAGGATCAGATGTACCTCCCGTACACACAGAGATACTGCTAGATCATTGGTCGATCTATGCACGTGATCATGCGCTATATGCCCTCTCGAGTGCGATAATAGTTTGGCAAGGTATAGGACACAGTGGTAAACAGATTCTTATATCCTATGGTATCATGAGAGTATGGCCAGTTATGGGGACACGGGACCACCGTACGATTGGCCTGAGCTTCTTAGATGGGGATGGCAGCAGTGCCATGGGTGCATGGCCAAGATAGGGGAGACGCAGGTATGACACCGGCATACACAGAGTGGTGGGCAGCCCACCAACGGGTTAGGCTGATAGTGCCAGGAGCACCGCTACCAGCAGAGCAGGCACACGGAGAGGGGGATGGAGCGAGGGATGGTGGGCAGGCAGCCATGATGCCACAACCAGCTCAAGGGGCACAAGAGGGACCGCATGGGCGCAAAGTCTGAGCGCGAAGAGGGCCAAGGCCAATACTAGCATAGGGGCCACCACAGATAGCACCCCAGGCACAGGTACAGGTACAGGCATGGGCACAGGCACAGGCACCACCACAGGCACCACCGCAGGCACCTCCGTAGAGACAAGTACAGGGGGAGGACCCAGACATGATCAGGGCCGAGAGGGACAGCCTGCGGATAGAGGTAGCCCATCTACAGGGGGTAGCACAAGTGCAGCAGGCACGAGTAGACAGCTTAGAGCAGGCCATGGGGGCCATACAGGCAGAGCTGCAGGTGCAGAGGGTCAGGGGGGACAGTGCATAGGAGGCCTTAGCAGCCTTACAAGCACGGGTTGATGCTGGAGAGTTTGCGGGGATGGGCACCCAAACAGGGGTAGAGGATCGGGCAGAGGTAGAGAGGCTCCGAGAGGAGGTAGCCGCCTTACAGGCCAAGCGGGCCACCCATCAGGCACAACTGGACAGATATCGTAGGCAACAAGACATAGTCATGTAGATGGTATAGCCAGGAGCAACCATCACAATGATGCAAGAGGCCCTCATAGCTAGCTGAGTAGAGATACGGGCCATACGAGAGGCAGCCTATTATAGGTCGCTTTACAGGGAGGTCATGCCTGCTGACCAGCATCACCCAAATTTTGAGAGGGGAGCCAACTCATGGATCTCAGGTGGCAGAGCCAAATCAGAGCACTCTATAAGATAGTAGAGACTTCCTCGAGGGGGCGATACAGGGAGGGTAGGGCCCTCATAGCCAGCAACTTGATGGCATATAGTGATCAGTGTTTTGACAGATATGTGCAGATGCAACAATTTTTGATGATGCAGTTGTATTATATGATTCTATATGATTTGTATATGGACTATATAGACATTATTTTTTGAGATATATACATGATATGAGTTGATGATTTTATGTGTGTATGGATGCATATGTATGGATTTATGATGTGGAGACTAACACTTGTGATGTAGGATGTGATGCTATGTGATAGTTCCCATGATGTATGCATATGTACATGATGCCTAACATGTGTGTGATGCAGATTAGTGGGCGATATTGAGATGTATGCACTGTTTTATGAATGCATGATATATATGTTAGATGTGATTATGATGTATATGCCCCTAGATGTGATCACTAAAATGATGTATGAACTGATGCAATCTAATGAACTAAAAATGTCTAATGAACATTAAATGAAATGAATCAAATGAACACTAATGCAATGAATGAATGCAAAAGTGGGAAGCTAATGCAACCTAATGAAAATGAACTAATGGATGAATATCTGTCATAACTCTCACTCATAGAAACCCAGTAGCGTAGCATAGGAGGGGGGAAATAAATAGGACCTTATCTCAAGCACGACTTGAATGAAACCCTAGACTACATGCATCCTAACTACATGATATCAAGAGATTCTGTTGTGTTCATATGGAGAGCACACCTTAAGTTGATTTTGCAAATGAGTTTATGCATTATATGCTATAGAAGCATAAATGTCATGACTCTTTTGTGTGGACTAGAGATACAAAAGCATAGAGACTTTAGGACAATAGGTGTAGTTTACATAGTCATGATGGATCAAATGCCATATACGCAATGGAGAGGTCTGGGCACACCCAAAGTCTTTGAGGGATATTTGGTGGGACGTGTGCTAACCCGTTGCCCTAATTACACAACACATTAACATAACCTGAAACTGACACACATGAAGTAAAGTCTCAAAAATAGATCATACCACAAAAACATGTGTAGTTAATGACAGCTATTTCAGTACGACCAAAATATGGAAGATCAAGGTGCACCGTAAAAGGCTATCACTAACATACAAATAAAATCAACCAAAAAGAAACATCATGACCAAGTAGTCATTCAGTCCACAGTTCCTGCCAAGAACCTTAGGTCTAGAAGTGAATGTCACAATGTCACATTTAGGAAGGATGTATCCTATGAAAGTGTGTCAAGTTGAAATGTCAAATGATCATCAAATTGTTTGTTGTCAGAAAGGGCTGTGAAGTGAACAAGTTTCTTGAAGCATTAAGTCTCAAATGGTGATTTTGTGTAAGTCCAAGTGTTGTCACTATTGTGAAAAAGCTCAGTGCAATAGGATGACAATCACTTGACAGAAAATACCTCACGAATTAGGGGTCTTTCAAAAGATGGAAGTGAAATGGAGCCTCGCAGACAAGAGGTCTTTTATTAGATGCATGAAACGCAAAAGGCTAGATAAGACTTTGCACAAGGGAAGTGGAATGGTGGAATGGAATGAAGAAAAACGAGCCTTATAGATAATGGATGAATCCATACTTTTTTCAAGAACATTTTTCTGCTTTTTAGGGCTTTTTTCAGGAACATTTTATGATTTTTTTGGATTTTTGCGGGACTATAAACACTGTACAAAAACTACAAAGGCTCAAGCATAGAACCACTTGAGATGCTGGATATTTACAGGCTCAAGGAGCGGATCTCCCTCTAGAGTAGCAATCTGATACGCCCCAGAACCATATTTGGCTGTAATGATAAATGGACCTAGCCAATTTGCCTCAAATTTTCCTTTTTTTTCATGGTTCTGGAGATTCTTCATGTTATGCTGCAAAACTAAGTCACCCACTTCAAATTCCCGTGGCTTGACTTTCTTATGATACTGAAGTTGAAGGAAATTTTGATACACGCAAAGGTGTTTTAGGGCATTAAGTTGTCTCTCATCAAGAAGTGCTAGCTCTTGCAAGCAAGCAACTTGGTATTCTTCTTTGGATATGAGGTTCTTGAGAGAGATTTTGAGGGAAGGGAGCTCAATTTCGATGGGCAAGATGGCTTTGGAACCATAAATAATGGAAAATGGGGTGGCTCCTATGGGGGTACGGATGGAGGTACGGTAGGCCCAAAGGGCGGGAGCAATTTGGATGTTCCAATCACGACCAGCTGCATCAACGATTTTCTTTAGGATTTTCAAAATAGTTTTATTAGTAGCTTCAGCTTGGCCATTGCCTTGGGGGTAGTATCTGGTGGAAAAATGCTAGGTGATTTTGAATTTCCTACATAGTGTGGCAACCTCTTGATTTTTGAAAGGGGTTTCATTATCAGTCATGATATCTTGAGGTATACCAAAACGACAAATAATGTAATTCAGGATGAACTTTGAAATCTATTTTCTAGTGATGTAGGTTAATGGAATAGCCTCGACCCACTGTGTGAAGTACTCAGTGGCGGAAATAATGTACTTGTGGCCATTTGAGGAATTTGGATATACTTGACCAACAAGATCGAATCCTTAGTGGAAAAAGGGCCATGGAGTGATGGTGGGCTGAAGGTCTTGGGTGGGAGCGTGTATCAAATCACCATGCTACTAACATGGAACACATCTTTTCACAAACTGATATGCATCTGCTTCCATAGTGGGCCAATAGTAACCTATCCTAAGAAGCTTTTTTGCTAATGTAAGACCACTAGAGTGGGCACCACAAATCCCTTGGTGAACCTCTTCTAACGTCATTCGAGCTTCATCTAAACTGAGACATCGGAGGAGGGTTCCATCAAAGTGTTTTCAGAAAAGTGTATCACTTAGGATGGTAAAGTGGAAGGTTTGGCAGATGAATGTTTTGCTTTGATTTGGGGTGAGGGCTATGGGAATGGTTTTGTGATGTAAATAGGAAAAGATGTCGGTGTACCATGGAGACTCAGGACCAACAATCTCACACACCAACTCTAAATCAGTTTGCTCATAAGCAGGAGTAAAAATATTTTCAACAAGAAACTCACATTTAGGACTATATTCTGGCATGGCAATCATAGAGGCAATAGTAGCCATGGCATCTACTACTTTATTATTAGCCCTTGGAATTTGCTAAAAAATAATCTCTGTAAAATGCTGCTTAAGATCCTCAACTATTCTACAGTAGGGAAACAATTTCTCATCCTTGGTGTGGTATGCATCTGTGACTTGTTTAATGACCAATTGTGAGTCTCCAAAGACAAGAAGGTTTCTGATATTCCATCTGATAGCTTGACGTAGTCCTATGACCAAACCTTCATACTCAGCTATATTGTTTGTGCAAGGGAATGAGATTTTATAAGACTTAGGAATGAGATCCCCTTGTGGTGTCACAAACAAAATTCTTGCCCCCGATCCCTTTTGTGTAAAGGATCTATCAAAAAATAATTTCCATGGTGCAGTTGGGGCTAGGGTCATAATTGTGTCATCTGAAAAATTAGCTACAATGGGATGGTCACCTTGAAGAGGAGCTTTAGCAAGCTGATCTGCAATTACTTGTCCTTTAATGGCCTTATGATCTTTATAAACAATGTTGAACTCACTTAAAATTAAGATCCATTTTGCTGCTCGACCAGTGAGGGTGGTTTTTGATAGCAAATACTTGAGTGGATCTATCTTGGCAATGAGATATGTAGTATGATTAAGCATATAATGATGTAGTTTTTGCGTACAAAAGACTACAACCAAACATGCTCTCTCAATAACAGTGTAGTTTAACTCATAGCCAACTAGTGTTCGACTGAGGTAATATATGGCTTGCTCATTCCCCTTATCATCTAACTGTGCCAAAAGTGCTCCTAAGGAAACTGAAGTAGCTGAAATGTATAGAATCAATCGTCCTGCAACTGGAGGTGCTAAAACTGGAGGATTAGCCAAATATGTCTTAATTTGTTCAAATGCTTTTTGGCATAGGCAATCCCATTGAAACTTGTTTCCCTTGTGAAGAAAATGCTGAAGTGGATGGACTTTATCTGCTAGTTGTGACACAAATCTCCTAATAGATTGTAACTTTCCTTGAAAACTGCGGAGTTGTTTCAATGTGGTAGGTGGAAGCATATCCATGATGGCCTTCACTTTTGCTAGATCTACCCCAATGCCTCTTCTTGATGCAATGTAGCCTAACAATTTGCCTGATTTGACCCCAAATACACACTTCTTAGGATTAAGACGTACTTTGTATTTTTCCAATCTATCAAAAATGGTGGTAAGGACATCAATGTGGGATTCTCTTGTCTTGGATTTTCCTAGGATATCATCAACATAGTCCTCCATTATGACATGTAGAAGATCATGGAATATGGTAGTCATTGTGCATTGATAAGTGGCACTAGCATTTTTCAAGCCAAAAGGCATGACTTGATAACAAAAGGTCCCCAATGGGGTTGTGAATGCCGTTTTATGTTGATCCTCTTCTGCAATTCTGATTTGGTTATAACCAGAAAATCCATCCATCAAAGACAACATCTCATGTCTAGCAGTCAAATCCATTATGATGTCTATGTTAGGAAGTGGAAAATCATCCTTAGGACATGTGAGATTTAAATCTTGAAAATTTGAACAAACACGGATGCCCCCAGATGCTTTTCCTACAGGAACAATGTTGGAGATACACTCAGGATAGTCAATAGGATGGATGAACTTTGCCTCTAACATTTTTTGTAACTCTGCTTTGAGTAGGAGTGCTATGTTAGGGTGCATTTTGCGCAACTTTTGCTTTACTAGTTTCACCTTGGGATCAACTGCCAAATGATGCACAACCAAATCTGTATCTAAGCCAGGCATGTCTTTGTATGTCCATGCAAAATTGATTTTTCTCTTTTTTAAAAATTCAGTCATGGCTTTTTGTTCCTCAAGACTTAAGGTAGAAGCAATGTACGTGATTTGTGGACTATCCTTTGTTCCCAAGTTGACTGGAATTGTGTCTTCATTCAAAATAGGTGATTTTTCTAGTGGCGAGGATCTAAATGGCAAGTCAAGCTCTCCCTCCTCTGGCACCTCTAAGAGGTTTTCACTAGAAGATGCATCCTTTATTTTATCTTTTTCTTCATCCAAAAGCGCCCCAGGGGGGTTTTTACTAGAGGATGTCTTTTGTTTTTCCATTTTTATTTTCTTTTTCACTTTTGCAACTAAGAGAGTTGACTTGGCTACCAAAGTAGGCTTTCTCATTGTATTGGATCTCATGTTCATATTCTTGGAGATTCTTAAGGCCAAAAAGTGCCATCACTGCTTCATCTGTCTTACAAATGTCGAGAGCTAGTCGTGTATCCTGAAGGTCCCAGTCTATCATGTCGGGATTGGTGAGAGGGAGGTCAATGGATGAAAGGTCATCTATGGTAATGGCGTGGATATAATTATCTAGGTCATCTTCAATTTATTGGAAAGGTACTTCAAAGAATTCCTCCTCTTCAGTCTCAGAATCAGGTTCAACCGTACAATAGTTGTCAGCAAAGGATACCTTAGGTTTAATGGAGCCCAATCCTCATCCTTTAGGATAGCTATTAGCTTCTAAGGGTTTTCTAATTCTATCTTCTTTTGGTCCAAGACCGGTACCATGATATCCCATGTTTTTAATAATGGGAGGTGCCTTGACATATTTATCCTTAGGAAACTCCACAAGTTCATCTTTTCTATCATAATATAGCCAATCTAGGATATTATCTTCCATGTGCTCATCACTAAGTGAACCCCAATGCTCAAATGTTGTCTTGCTAACTTACATGGTTTCCTTATTAGTAGAGGGTGATAATTGAGAAGGTTTTCCAAAGGAACGAGGGGAGAGCGGTAGTTGTCCAACACAAGGCATTTTCAAACTTATACTCTCCCATTCCTAAATCAGAGAAAGTAACCTTCTTCCCTGTGGTATTGATTTTAGTATCTTCTCTTTTCCCTTGTGGGAGCTTGAATCCTCATTAGTACTATTGTGGAAGGTGGTTCTGTTATGGTGAGAGATTTAGTCACAACTTTGGCAAACTCACTTATTGGACAAAAATTCATTGGTGCACCTTCCAATCTTTTACAAAATTCAAAAAGAGTGGGATCCCCTAGGATTGTGATTTCTCTTCCTTGGTGGGGGAATTTCAAGCATTGATGATAGGTGGATGGGACCACCTTTAGTGTATGTACCCATGGTCTACCAAGCAAGATGTTATATGGCAAATCCAAGTCTAAGACATGGCATTCAGTATTTATGATGGCTGGTCCAACCTTTAGAGGCAACATGATGACTCCTTTTGATTCTCTTTCTCTTTCATCATATACTTTTATTGTGATCCTTTTATTGACATCTAGGAGGTCTTCTGGAAGTCCCAAGAAACGAATCATTTTCAATGTACAAAGGTTCAAACCGAGTCCATTGTCTATAAGGACTCTTTTAATCTTATGTCATTGTATAAGGACTTCAATGTGGAGCGACAAATTATGGTGGGGATTAGGACCTTGGAAATCTTTATCTGTGAAGACAAGGCGTTGTTGAGCGGCAAGGTTTCCAATCATGGCAATGAATTGGGAAGCATTAATGTTTTCAGCAACATGAGACTCCAAGAGAGCCTTTTCCAAGATCTCTTTATGGATGGGTGATGTGGTAAGAAGCTCAAGAATGGAGATTTGTGCAAGAGTCTTACCTAGATGGGACAACACATCATAGCGAGAGGCGGGCCTTTGTGAGGTGGATGGGGTAGTGGGTGCATGTGGCATTGGGGGATTAGTGTTATTGGGAGTGGCAGCTTGCAAAGTGAGTCTTCCTCATCGAGTGGTGGCATCACAATCAGCCGCTTGTAAAACAAGGGTATTCACATGAGTGTCTACTTCTTCAATGTGACCACACAAAGAGTCAAACCCTGATATGTGGTTAGTGGAATAATCATAAGGTAATGCATTTGATGTGGAGGCTTGATTTGCATTGTTGCTATTGTTGTTATCATTGTTGTGATCAGGAAATGGTTTTTGAAATATCTTCAATTTAGCATTTTTAGAGGTTGGACCTCCTTCCACCTCAATTCCTCCATCATCAATAAGATTTTGGATAAAAACTTTGAGCTTGATACATTTGTTGGTGTCATGTCCCTTGATACGGTGGTATTTACAGTATTCGTTTTCCCTATACCACTTTGACTTTGGTTAATTTTCATCAAAAGGATGTGTGTTAGGAAATACCATAAAGTTGTGATCCACTAATTTTTGAAAGATGGCCTCCAAAGGTTCACGAAAGTTAGTGAACTTTCTATTTCGATCATAATCACAGTTGTAGTTGTTGTTGCGTGGAAAGAATTGTGTTTGATTTCTAGATTGTTGATTGCTTTGGTTGTCATGATTTGAATTGTTGTTGTTTCAATTGCGGTAGTTGTTGTTGTTCCCTCCTTGAAGGTTTTTGACATCAGTAACACCATCATGTGTAACACCCTTATTCTTGGACCAGAATTTGGGTTTGCTATTGTTGTTTGACTCATTGTTGGAGGATGATGAATTATAATGTTTGATGGTGCCTTTTTCCAAAAGTCCATTTTCAATATTCTTGCCCTTTTTGACTAAAGTGGAAAAGTCTTCGGGGCTAGCCATTTTCATGTGGAAGAACATTTTAGGTATCAAGTTCTTGATAAATATATCCACAAGATGGGAATCTTCAATTTTATATGGCATACGATTAGCAAGATGTCTCCACCTTTGTAGGAAGTTGGCAAAAGTTTCTCCGTTTCATTGTTTTGTGTTGCACAAGTCACTCAATGAGGCATGATGTTCAATTTTGTAAGAGTATTGTTCTATAAACTTGCTTGTCAAATCATTGAAGGAAGTAAAGGAGCCCTTAGGTAAATTCATTAACCACTCAAGTGCAGGGCCTCCAAGACTTTGTACAAAGAGCCTCTTAAGATAGTCATCACTGTAAGCTACCTCTTGGCACAAAATGAAAAATTCCTTGAGATGGGTGATGGGGCATGTCTCTCCCATATAATTGTCAAATTTAGGTATTTCAAAACCAGTTGGAAATGGCACCATATTAATGGATTTATCAAATAGAAAAGGACAAATTTCCTCAAAAGAGACATCCTTCACCCCTTTGTTGTTCATGTTAAGGACCAAATTTTGCAATTCTTGGAATTCTTGAGCCAAATCTTGATTAGGTCGCACTTGTGATTGTTGGGTGTTCACAAATCCACCTCCTAAATTGTGGGGAATTCCAAATGTAGTGTGAGGTGGTGGAGGCACTCCACTTTGGCCAATGTATTGATATGTAGTTGTTGGAATTGGCACAGATGTCTTTACCATAGTGGTTGGCACTTGTAAATAAGAAGAGTGCATTGGTTGTGTTTGAATTGCCATTGGTTGAGTAGGCACTTGTCCAATGCCTAAGCATCCCACAGTTGAAGTTGTCAAGGCAGATTGTGGAATACTAGCATGTGTGGTAACATTAGGCATGGCACTAATGATTTGTTGAATATGTTCTGCACTCAATTGAAATGTAGGTTGTGTTGAAGTGCTAGATGTAGGCATAGCACTAGTTATCATCATGGTGTATTTCCCTTTGCTAGAAGTTGGAGCTGCATTTGAAGTGGGCAACACGGGTGCACCACCTTTCGTAATTTGTCTAAACAAAGTGTTCTCATCAAAGCTTGTGGGAACATTAACACCATCCTTGACCAAATTTAGGAATATCTCAGTTTTGTTTGCCCTAATGGATTTTTCCATCATTTCCACATTGTAGGGGTCTGCAAGGAATGTCCTAACATCATTAGGGTCAATAGGATCTTCATCTTGATATACTTCGTTGTCATTATCCCCCAAAGTTGTGCTATGGAAGGGATCTTTTGGTTCTCATGTGGATGTTGAGTTAAGCCTACCAAGGTTTGAACTAGAGGGAATTGTGTTCCCTAATGAAGTCGTGAGTGGAGGAAAATGATTCTCCATCTTTGGTTGCCTCAATGATTCCCACAAACGTGACATGGGATTAAACATGAACCTTCCTGATCGTGTGTGCACCATACAAGAGTAACCAAACCAAGGGGTGGAAGATTGTGGAAGAAAAAGAAAAAGAGGATGAGAGCTATTAACCTTTTGTGATTAAAGGGTCAACTACCCAAGTGTGAACAAAAGACCTTGGTTTAGCAAACAAAGTGTGATTAGAGTATAGTAGTATCTTTCTCCTACCAAAGATAGCCAAGTGATCTTGTAGGCAAGATAGGACACCAAATTGATTACTCACTATTTGGAGATGGACTTGTGATCCCAAATAAGTAAGTGTGATTAGGATAAATGTTTACTTATAGATGAAAGGTCTAGTGTTGCAATGTCAAAAGATGTTTTAAGGTTTAAGCTCTCTAGAAGAAAATTTGAAAATGGAAGACTAGAAGTTTGGAAAGATGAAGGTAGATATAGAAGATGAAAGTTTTGTGGTTACTTATGTAGTTAACTCAATCCTCGTTCACTAGAAATAAAAACCTTGGGTTCACTCTTTGGAAAGCAGACCAATTTCGAAGTTTTCCATTGTATTCAATTCTATCATAACGGTCTTGTGTAGCTTCTTCTTTTTGAATGTCTTTGATAGCATATCAGAATTGTTTGTCAATGTAGGCTAGGTTCTTCCTTTCCTTGTAGATAGGTGGTTTGGACAACTTCAATTTCTTATGTTTGACTTGGTTGACTTTATCGGTCATGGCAGGAATAAAACAAGACTCAAATTTCAAGTACCCAAGAACTTTGCAATAAGATGTGACTAGACTCAACCAATTTCAAAATACAAACTACCAAAAGTAACTGTGAGTCAAAAAGACCTCACTTAACCTATCTCACTCAATGAAAGGTTACCTCACAATTTCACTCATTTTATAACTCGTTTGATGTTTTTGACTTTTGGTTTTTGAATGTTTGAACAAGCACGTTGAACACGCCAACAACCCTAACAAGGCTATCTCTAGGATGAACAAGGCTTATCTAGAGGGAGTCCTCGATATACACAAGGTACGTGAGGCCCAAATCTGTAGATGAAAGAAAATACTGCCACACAGCCGGGGGGAGACGGTAACCCAAATCTCCTCCTTCACTTCCCAAAGGTATAAAGTTCTTTGGGGCTTAGCTAAGAGTGACAATATTCCGCTTTCAAGAGAGGTGTCTTTCGATTCACCTCTCCATTCTTATACTCTACTAGAACACGGGAGTTGAGGTCATCCCAAGGGGTGATGAAATCTCCAAGTAGGCCTCCTAAAAAGAAAAACAAGACCACTTATTTCTTGTGCACCCAAGATCGCCCAAAGGCGTGAGGGGAGAGAATACGTAAGTGGTCTTAGAGTTTAAAAGACACTTGTTCTTTCCCAATGAAGCTTTAAATTTTCTATCTACTTGAAGACATTTGTGATTAAAACATGCAAGGTTCTTTCCAACTTGAAATAGCGCCAATGTAAATGAAAACACGAGTTCGTCAACAAGAAAGTAAAGCAAGTGCGTAAAAGTAAAATGTTGAAAAAAAAATGCAAGAAATAAAGTCAATTTACCTTAGGGCATTCAAGAGTGTATGACTTCATTTTAAGCACCAAACCCAAATGTGATCTAGCCTAGGCATACATGTCCATTATCCTTTAAAGTATTCAAGATGGTGTGAATTCTTTTTAAACACCAAACCCAAATGTGTCTTCTACCCTAGACATTCATGTCCCTTTTAAGCACCAAAGTCCAAATGTTTGCTAATCTAGACATTCATATCAATTTTAAGCACCAAAGTTCAAATGTTTGCTAATCTAGACATTCATGTCAATTTAAATGAAAGTGTTTAATCCATTCAAGTTCATTAGCCTTTAAGGTTTAAGTGATAAAAATACTACAAATCTCCCTTAGTGATGAAAATCACTTTTGGTTTTTCTTTTTAGGTTCTTAAGGTTACTTCTTTGCATGAAAACCATTAGTTAAAACCTGCAAGTCAATCGATTAACTAAAATTATTGTTAAAAATTAGACAATTCTGTCAAAATGCGGAGATGCCAGAATACAGGCGCAGATGCCAAAATGCGAACGACAAAACTCAGAGACGCCAAACTATGTAGACGCTAAAACTCACAGATGACAGGTGACTAAGTAATTTTAGATGCAGACGACAATGTGAAAATCAGAGATGCCAAAACTCGTAGACGATAGAATAGTTCCAGCCCACAATGCAGATGACAGATTAACTTTGCATATGATAGATTAACTTCGCAGATGACAAAACTAAAGACGAAGATGAAAAAACTAAAGACTAAGATGACAAAACTAAAGATGAAGACAACAGAGCTAAGGATGCAGATGACAGAGCTAAGGATGCAGACGACAGAGCTAAGGACACAGACGACAGAGTAAAACTTGGAGATGATAGATTGAAAGCGCAGACGACAGACTAGAATTAGAGACGACAGACTAGTTTAGGCAAAAAAGAAAGAATGTTTTGAATCACTCCAGAGACGCTAGAAGGTGAAGACGCTAATCTGCGAAGATGCTAGTATGCGCAGACGACAATTGAAGATAACTTTGCAGCCTTTAAAGATGACAATACGATGTTTTACGATTGAATTAGGATTGTTTACAAATTTTTGAAATGAAACCAGGGACGTGGGTCCCACCGGGCATGCCGAAATGTGTGCTAGAAAATGAGACCTGCAAGAAGCATGGGTTAACAAACAAACACTAGTTTAAAATCTTAAAATTGCATCAAAGACTTATCAAAATGAAAAGAACAAAATACCAACTAATGCTTGTTGAGTTTTGCAACCCTAAGCAACCAACAAATCCAACCTTCCAGCCACCTCTACAGCTCAATAAGGACACCCATGAGAGGCCTTGTTGGTGTGTTAAGATGGGAGGGTGTTTGATGTGCTCTCCCAAACACAACAATAAATGATTCTCTTGAGTGAGTGAGTGCAAGTGTGTATGCAAGTAAGATATGAATCTAGACTAAATGAGATGAAGAACACCTCAAGAAATGGCTATGGAGAGAGCCATTTTTGAAGGCATTCAAAGATGAAGATGATATGTAATGAAAGAACTAACTAAATATGCAAACTATGATAAAAAAAATGCAAGCTAAAATGAAGCTACAAATGCATGTAGAAACTAGATTAACAATGCATAATATAAACTAAATCAGCTACTAAATTGTTAGTACGAATCTACAAAATCACTATGAGACCTACTAATGCAAACTCAAACTACCATGAAAACTCAAACTACGAATGCAAACTCAAATCTCAAACCAACATGGTAACAATGCAAATAATGGGAGATGATGAATGCTTGAGACAAGCCCTCTATTTATAGGCTTAAGGGAGGGCTTGGTGAGGTGGCATCCATGTGGCATCCACATAAGTGCCACAAGGGAGACACATGGGCTAGAGGACAAGCCATGCAAAAGTCAAAAAGAGTCTTTAATGATTGAGAGGCTCAAGGTGTGCTCACACATGTGTGAGCAACCTTGGGGGAAGAAGTGGGGGACAAATGTGTAAGAGATATAAGAGTCATAAATGAAATGGAAGGTTTATTGGATCAAGAGCTTCTCACACATGTGTGAGCAAACTCTTAGGAGCTAAAAAGGTGTTTAGAAAGAGATTTAGGATAAGAGTGAGATTAAGTAGTGGGTAGGCGTAGAAGGATGAGAGTGATGGGTATAGGCTAGGCTCTAGACTAGGTTTAAGATTAAATTAAATGAGATTTAATTTAATCATAGGTTTAGATGAATTAATAGGATGTGAAGAATTTAAATAAATAAAATTTATTTAAAAAGAGGAATGTGGAGGATCATGTGTTAAATTAATTTAACACATTAAGGCTAGAAGCATTTAAATTAAATTTAAATACTTAGAAGAATGAACTTATTTAATTAAAATAATTTAATTAAATAAGTAGAGGAATGTGAACAATATAATTAATTAATTAATAATTAATTACAATGTCACAGACGATATTAAAATTAATTAATATAATCTTTAGGGACGATTTTAAGCATCTACACCTACTTTCTACAACAATTGGATTAGGTTTTAGGATTCAGACTAAAGAATTATCTCCACACTTTTACCATTGAGATACTACGATAGGGCACACTCATGTTGGCAATTCAGGAAAGTTGATGCCTAGTACTTTCAATCTGTATGAAATTCATGCATATACATACTCACATATTCTAAACTAAACAGGCAATGATGGGAAGTGCTGTTAGAAATAATAGTCCACTAAGATAACTGTGAGGAGGGGGGGTGAATCAATTATCCAAGTAAAACATTTATCAACTTTAATTAATCTTAACCATGTAACCAAAGTAAACAACAACCATAACAAGATGCACATACACAATTACACCAATTTTAATTTGGAAAACCCTTGATCAAAGGGAAAACCCTAGTGGGAATGATGCCCACGAAGATATATATATATATATTCTTTGTTAGAGGATGGACCCAGTTAGGAGTCTATAAACACATATAGTACATGAGAGTCCATGTTAGGAGACTTTGAATTCTTGTTAGAAGATTCCAAACCTATTAGGAGTTGTACAAGGCAGAAGGAACCACTGTCCAAACAGCTTCTGGGGCAAGACCACTGAACTTCATTGCTCAATTAATCTCTCAACTATTCCTTGCAAAATAATTGTTCATATAGTGCTTTATCCTCTTTCCTTTTTCCTATCAACTAGACCAATCACTGTCAGACCTTGTAGACTAGGTCACAAACCTCAGATCCAAATATCAAATCTTAGATCTCAAAATAAAACCTTAGCAAGTAAGTTTTCTCCAATCTTCGCTCTAATTTCCTTATCTTCACATATCAACTTAATTACTTAGCATTTATATTTGTTCTCCTCTTTTTTCTCTTCTTACATTTTCTTCTATAAAAAAAGAAAATGTCCTTCATTTATACTGAGTCCATAAAACAATTCTCTTGAGTTGGCTATTACACCTTCTCAATTCATTATTATAGGACCTCATTAAGAACATATTTTACTTAGTGATAACATCAATCTATCACCTTAAAACTTGAATAACTTTCCATACATGCAATATTATGATGGGTGAGTTTAACCATGTCATCTCTAGCATGTCTTCTACACATCTTTAACCTTGCTTCTCAAAATAACAACTCTGCTAAGAGATATAACAAGTTTACCAGAACATGCTTCTGTAAACTCTATCTCTAAATAATCTTCACCAAAACTTGCATAACTTCTTCCAAACTTAATGTTTTTGCATTTGAGGTTAGCTACATATACTAGACACTTAGTAGTATCTCTTATTAACCTCGCTAGTGAAAATACTCAATGATCTATCTGTACCAACTTAATCTTTACCGTTGTTCTTCTGTCAGATACCACAAAAAGATGTTATGTTGACATTAGTGACAAACATAGTCATGAATGTAACATATCATAATGATAATGATCTAATCATGTTTCTACAATACTCCCCCATAGGAATATCATCAACATTCATGCTTCCAACAATCTCCCCCTTTGGCATTGGTGGCAACATAGATGAAAAACATCTAGTTCCAAAAATACCAACATTTAAATACTATTATCCTTTCTTTTCAAATCCTCTTCATCAATCATACTGGCTTCTGTGTTTCCTTACCTTAATACTGATATCAATTGTTCACACACTTCTTCCATGTATCAAAATGTTTTTCATGCTATACTCTCTCCCCTATTGACATCAATTACAAAGGTTTCAACAACCATCTATCATTGCATCCTGTTAATCTCTGCAACAACTTTCTTTGACCTACTCAAGTGTCCAAAGACACTATTCAAAACAACATATATCAAGAATCCTAGATGATTCTATCCATCACAAATACTCCCTCATACAAGAAGCATCAACATTCAGTCCAGACAAATAATAGTGCTCTGTTCCACTAGACTGATACACTCTTGAATCATCTACTTTGATGTAGGTAGGAGGCATAACCCCTAGCATACTTCACAAATACTCAAAAGTCTCTTTGGGAAGAGGATTAGTGAAAATATCTACAATCTACTCTTTGGTGCGTACATACTCTAATCTAATTTTCTTTTCTGCAACTTTCTCTCTCAACATGTGATATTTGATAAAAATGTTCTTAGTCTTAGAATGCAACACTAGATTCTTAGACATAGTTATTGTGCTTGTGTTTTCACAATGTATGAGAATAGCTTCACTAAATTCTATCCTTATATCCTTCAGCATCTGCTTCATCTAAACAACTTGATTACAATTGTTTGCTACCACAACATATTCTACCTTTGTTGTACTCTGTGAGATACAATCCTACTACTTGCTTAACCAAGAACCTAATCTTCTTCCAAGAAAGAATGCTCCACCACTGGTGCTCTTTCTATCATCCATATTGCCTAACCAATCAACATCAGTATAAGCATATAAAGTGAAATCATTAGATATGTCATACCATAACCCAAACTCTAATGTTCCCTTCAGATATCTAAATATCCTTTTAACTGTTGCATAATGTGCTTCTCTAAGGTTAGCATGAAATATTTTAGTAATTCCAACCACATTTTATTTGCCCTTGTTTGAGTTAGATATTGCAATCCTCCAATCATAGATCTATACTTCTTATGCTCAATAGGAGGTGTCTTGTCCTTCATAGATAAAATGTGTCTGGTTATCATAGGTGTTCCAACTACTTTACATGTTTCCAAACTAAACCTTTTCAATAGATCTTTCAAATACTTAGTCTAAGAAATAAATATTCCTTCTTGATCCTGCACAATTTGCAATCATAGGAAATATTTCATTTCCCCTATCATGCTCATTTCAATTTCCTTCTTCATTTCTTCTACAAACTTGTCACTTTCACTATCATCTCCTCCAAATATGATATCATCAACAAATATTACCAAAATCAACAGTCTATCACCTATTTCTTTCAAGTATAGATTACTGTCTACCATACCTTTGCTAAATTTAAGTTTTGTCAAATGCTTGTCCAACCTTGCATGCCAGGTTCTGGGTGCTTGTTTTAAGCCATACAATACTTTCTTCAATCTGCATACCATGTCATCATCATCTATTAAAGGAAAACCTTCAAGCTATTCTATGTATACGTCTTCTTCAAGTTCTCTATTTAGAAACGCTAACTTGGCATCCATCTAATACACTTTGAATTTCTTATGTGTTGCATAGGCTAAGAATAACCTTATTGCTTCAATTCTTGCCATAGGAGCATAGGTTTCTTCATAGTCTATTCCTTCTTATTGTGAGTAACCCTTACATACAAATCTTTCTTTGTTCCTTACAACTTCACCTTGTTCATTCATCTTGTTCCTAAATACCTATTTTATTCCTATCACATTCTTGTCTATTTGTCTTGGGACCAATTCTCATGTCTCATTCTTCACTATTTGATCCAATTTTTCTTTTATAGCTTGCTTCCAATAATCATCTATGCATGCCTCGTCTGCATTCTTTAGTTCTACTTGAGATATCAAACACAGTTCTTCATCGATTCTACTTCTTGTCATCACACCTTTATTTTTGCTACCAATGATCTGCTTTGGTGGATGATTCTTTGTCATATTCTTACGAGAAGTGGGAGCTGTTATCTCAACTCTTAGCTCTATTCTAGGTTCCGAAATTTGTTCCTAACTTAGCTCACCTTCATTCTACAAATCATTATTAGTCTCAAAGAATGCTTCATCATTCTTTTTAGTAACAACATTCTCATTATCAAAATTGTAGTCTACTATTCTTTCTTGTATCCTGAATTTCTCATCAACTCTTACACTTGCACTTTCAACAATAGTCTTAGTTCTTAGATTATAACATCTATAAGCTCCGCTTTTCAATGAAGAACCAAGAAACATACCTTCATCACTCCTAACATCAAATTTACCAACATCTTCATCTCTTTTGATATAATATTTGCTACCAAAATTTTTGAAATACTTAATTGTAGGTAAGTGACCAAACCATAGTTCATAAGTGGTCTTGTTTGTTTCTTTCTTGACCTGCACTCTATTCATAGTGTAAACTTTTGTATTCACAACTTCTCTCCAAAATATCTTGGACACATCATTCTCAGCTAACATAGCTCTTGTTGCTTTTGTTACAGAACTGTTTCTTCTCTCTGCAATGCCATTTTGTTAAGGAGTTCTATAAGCTGAAAGTTGCCTTTTGATTCCATTAGTGTCACAAAAGATGTTAAACTCATTTGAAGTAAACTCTCCTCTATCTGATCTTAAACATTTAATCTTCACACCTGATTCATTCTCAACTCTATTCTTGAATGTCTTGAACTTGTTAGATGCCTCATATTTTTCTTTAAGAAATGCAACCCACATCAGTATAGAAAAGTCATCAACAATAATCATAAACTACCTTCCACCATAGAATCCTTTAGTCTTTGTAGAACCACTAAGATCTGTGTGTACAATCTCCAACTTTTCTGTAGTAGTAAACGTCTTACTGGGAAAAGAAGTTTTTTTATGCTTTGGCAATACACACTACTTGCAAATTGTGTTAGTAGGCTTTAGCATCTTAGGAAAATCTCTGACTGCAAACATATTACTAGTTTTCACAATGCTATTAAAGTTGACATGACAAAATCTCTTATTCCATAACTAATTGTCATCTACCTTTGCAACCAAACATGTCATTTTAGTGGGATTAAGCTAAAATACATTACCTCTAGATCTGGTTCCTATTCCAATTACCTTTCTATCTTTGTCTCTAATCATGCATGTCTTCTCTATGAACTGCAACTAATAACCTTTATCCACTAGTTGTCCAACACTCAAAAGATTATTTTTTAAACCATCAACAAAGTATACATCCTTAGTGTCTGTCTTACCATCAAGAGTTATAGATCCAATACCTTTAACATGACAAGCTATATTGTTTCCAACCCTTACAATGCCTCCATCATAACTTTTTAAATCAACAAACTTATTCATATCACTAGTCATATGATGTGAACAACCATTGTCAATTATCCAATCAAATTTCTTTTTAACCTGTGATATCAAATCCATTTTCTCTGGACTTTCTTCTTTAATAGCCACAAATTCTATTTCATCATCACTGGCACTTACTGCTTGTTCATCAGATTCATCTTCTTCATTGGCATACAAATAATATCTATCTCTTCTAGGTTTGAACTTCCCTTTATACTTTTTCTCTCTTTTAGGAAACTTAGATGCATAATGACCAAACTCGTTACAAGTCCAACATTTAAAGATTTTTTTACCATCTTTTTCTCTTTTCACAAGAAGGGCCACTCCTTCTATCTTTTTGTCCTCATCAGATTTTCTACTGCTAGCAAAATCTCCTCTAGCACTTGTGCTCCTTGACATATTAGGTCGAATATTTAGGGCACTAAAAGTTGTCTCTATTCTAGACAATTCTCCAAACTGTCTAAGCTCATTCTCAATTTCTTGAAGTCTCCCAAGTAATGTTTGCTTGGTGAATTATTTGGCACAAGGGATTAAAATCTGTATCATTTGAGTTGCCTACTTAAATGGTGGTGTTAAACTCTTCAATATCTTCAAGATCACTTCATCATCTTCCTTGGTTCCTCCTTGAGATTTGATACCTGCAGCAATTTATGATATTCTACCTACATATGTTCTTATAGATTCATCTTCCATCATTTTAGCATCTTGAAATGCACAAATCTATTTTTGTAGCCTCATTTTCTTAGAATGTACAACACCTTGAAAGCTATTTCCCAAAGCTTTAAAAATCTTATGAGAAATATCAAGTGTTTTTACATGGGTTTACTCTACTTCAGGAAGTGCAGATAGTAGTGCTTCTCTAGCTCTCATGTTGCACTTGAAAAGTACTCTCTATTCCTCAGTACAAGTTTGTAGATCATCTTCAACAACAATTGTCTTTTCTAATTTTGCAAGATCCAATATCGTGGACCCATACATAGTAGATGTGTCTTCATCTTTTCCTTCCAGCTATCATAATTTTTTCTATCAAACTTTGGACTATCCTCCTTGAATATGCTAGCCATGGATCTCCCAAAGTTGTTAAAATCTATCTTCAAGGACCTACTGCTCTAATACCAATTGTTAGAAATAATAGTCCACCAAGATAACTAAGAGGGGGCAGGCAGGTGAATCAATTATCCAACTAAAATATTTATCAACCTTAACTAATCTTAACCATCTCACCAAAGTAAACAACAACCATAACAAGATGCACATACACAATTACACCATATTTGTTAACTAGGGAAACCCTTGATTAGAGGGAAAACCCTAGTGGGAATGATGCCCACACACACACACACACACACACACACACACACACACATGTATGTATATTCCTTGTTAGAGAATGGACCTTGTTAAGAGTCTATAAACACAAATTCAGTAAATGAGAGTTCCTGTTAGGAGACTTTGAATCCTTGTTAGAAGATTCCAACCCTATTAGGAGTTGTAGAGGGTAGAAGGACCCACTATTCAAATAGCTTCTAGGGCAAGACCACTGAACTTCACTATCCAACTGATATCTAAACTATTCCTTGCAAAATAATTGTTCATACTGTACTTTATCTTCTTTCCTCTATCTTGTCAACCAGACCAATCACTGTCACACCTTGTAGACTAGGTCACAAACATCAAATCCAAATATCAAACATCGGATCTCAAAATAAAACCTCAGTAATGAAGTGTTCTCTAATCTTCACTTTGATCTGCTTATCTTCACATATCAACTTGGTTAATCAACATTTATATCTTTTCTCATCTTTTTACTCTTACTTTTTCTTCTATAACAAAGGAAAATATCCTTCCTTTATACCAAGTCCATAAAACAATTCCCTTGAGTCAGGTATTACACCTTCTCAATTATTTATTATAGGACCTCATTAAGAAAACATTTTACTTAGCCATAACATCAATCTGTCACCTTGTAACTTGAATAACTTTCCATACATGTAATATTATGAAGAGTGATCTTACACCATATCTAGCATGTCTTCTGTACACCTTTAACCTTGCTTCTCAAAATAACAACTCTGTTAAGAGATATAACAAGTTTACCAGAACATGCTTCTGTAAACACTATCTCTAAATAGTCTTCACCAAAACTTGCATAACTTCTTCTAGACTTAATGTTTTTGCACCCAAGGTTAGCTACATATACTATACACTTAGTAGTATCTCCCATTAACCTCGCTAGTGAGAATACTCAACGATCTATTCGTAATCTTTATTGTTGTTCTTCTATCAAATACCACATAAAACTGCTATGTTGACATCAATGACAAACATAGTCATGACTATAACATATCATCATGATAATGATCTAATCATGTTTCTACAATACTCTCCCATAGGAATATCATCAGCGTTCATGCTTCCAACAAGTGGTGCATCGTGTAGATCTCAACTAGTAGGTGACTACGACTCCTCCCTCAACCACATAAGGAACGTCAATCATAAAGTAAAATAGACAAGTGCACCATACACATGCAAGTATGGGGTAAGTAACCATAGAAATGCATATAAATAATCTATCTACTATCATCATGAGATAATTGAAAATCATTAAATGAACATACATGTATCATCATCGAAATAATCATAAACACATGAAATAACTAAGTAACTCAACACATATATAAATTGAATATGAAATACATTTAATCTAATTTGGTAACCAAGTACCAATAATCATAAACATAAACATAAAATAAGCCTAAAATGATCCGACAATACAGTTAGAAAAGTCAACTAGGGGTAGGCATTATAAAATGCAAAAATCACAAAGAAAAGTTTTTTGTGCCTACTGATTGGTTTGGTGTTTGTTGTGCCCATACTTGTTGTACAATGTCTGCCCAATGCTCTAATTGTCCCTGTGCAATCATCACATTGTCCACATCAAAGCTCAAACTCACAATATCTCAATGTCAATATGAGAGAAAATAACCCTTTCTAGCCCTCCTTGACCCCCTTATAGGCTCCTTGTAGTGCCCTATTTTCCTCTCTAACCCCTCCAACGACCCCCTTTTCCTCTAGCCTTGTTATTTTTGCAATTTAATTACCATTTTAACACTTTTTTAATCCTTCTACATCCTCATGCCCACCCTAGCTTATTGTAACTTTTCAAGAAGTCATGGAGCTTCATTTTCTCTCCCTGTTGCCTTCTTGAGGGGCATCACATAGTCTATTCTCTCCTCTTCTACTCAAGACTGGGGTAATCATGTTGCTTTAAAAAATTTCTCTGCATCATTTATATTCAAACTTCTTTGAAATAGTGTTGTCCCAACACTATGTTAAAGAGGGGCAAAATGTAGACACCTAAATTTGATTACACCATTAGGTAACCTAATTTAATCATCTTCTAGGGTATTAGTGATTTAATATTTTATATTTAGTTAATTAATCGTCATCCCCCGGTTAATTTATTTATTTAATTCACTATAGTCCAATTGATAAAATCAAATTATAACCCAAAATTAATTTATCAATCAAATCCCCATTCCTCTATTAAATTAAATAAATGCAAGAATCTATTTAATTTAATCTTACATCCCCATTTACTAAATAAAACATTTAATAAATCAATCCTAAAACCCTAATCAATCCTAAAACCCTATCATTACCCTAAGCCAACCCATTCATCCATACTAACCTCACTTAGCCAACTAACCCACCCATCCCATCAAAGCTAAGCCACTTACCTCCTAACTCCCATCCTAAGCTAAGCCTAATCCCCGTCCTAAACATGTGCACAACTTTAAGCAAGGGTTAAGAATTTCTAACCCAAGCCAAAGTCAAAAGTCTCCCCTATCCTCTCACATTCCTATCCAAGAGCATTAATGGCTCTTACATGTCATAAATGCCCTTAAATGCATCTTACATCCCTCTTCCACACTCCTCCTCCCTCATAATTCCCTTTGACCACCCAATCCCCTTGTGACACTTGTCACAAGGCTAGGGATTTGAAGAAGCACAATCCATGTGCTCTCCTTTCCTTGTATCCTAGCCCTCCCTCACCATTCTTCCATCCTTGCATCATGACCCTTCATCTCATTACCCCTAAGCCTATAAATGAAACCCTTTTCCTTCACAATTGAGATCATCTTTAATGCAAACTTATAATGCCATATTGACCACTACAACACAACCATTTCACACCCTCACCATGTTAAAATCCATCCACACATCCATTGTTAAATCCTTCATCCATCTCCACACTTGATCACCTACCACTTGAAGCTGGAGCACACCATGATCACACATCCCCCATCGCTGGACATATCAAAGTCACCATAGGTTACACTTGAGAAGCTTATCATTTTTGGTCTTCCTTCCTCTGTGGTGTTTGCCTTCATCTTATCATAAGTGTTGCTCTAATTTAATTGTGAATATTAATTTAACTCTTAATGTTTGAAGCATACTAGGTTTTATAGCATTACAGGTAACACCATCTGCAATAATAAAGTTCCTAAAGGAGCCCCCAATCCATCTATAGATCTTCTCATCACAAAATTCTAGAAGTAGGCCCTAAAGTCTAATCCAGACTAGTGTCATACGCGATAGGTCATTAGTAGGGTCAAACCCCAATTTCCATTTGGCCATAGTAAGGGGATGCTTACCATGTAACCAAAACCTGACTAGAACCATGGATAGATTTTTAGAAGTCGTAAAGTGGAAGTGGAAGAGGAAGAGGCTACTAGGCATGGAAGACATGGAGACACTTCCCTTCAGCTTCCACTAGCTTGTAACCCATTTCCTAACCATTTCTATAAATGGTCTATAGTTTATGAATTTACCCACCATCGCTATATTAAGTTTTGCCATGGTTCTATCCATTATAGAGTCAGGGAGCCCTACCTTCCTTCCTTCGTCTATTGTGTTAATGTTTACAAGGACCCTTTCTATAATGCTCTTAGAGGCCCCCACTAGTGTAGATTTCTAGCCATTTTTTTTGGGGTTTTGAGCTACAAGCTCGACAAGCTCCTAAGAGATGACACTTTGGGACTTCACGACAATAAGCGCCTTCTCTAAAGGCAGAACTTGCTCAACCTCAACAAGAGTAGGGTCAGAGGAAGGGCCTAGGAGCACAGGGCATTAGGATCTAGGAGGGGAGGACGAATCCTCCCCATCATCTACCATCATAAATTTGAAAAAAACTAAAGCAGTTCAAAGCTAAAATTGTGTAAATTCATTTGTATTTGTTAAAATGGAAATCTTTTTGTTTAAAAACTAATAAATAAAATGTATGAAATACATAAGCAATAGGATTGAAGATTTAAAAGTAGGCACATTTTTGGTAGAAATTATGTGAATTTAAACTATTATGTTATAAGGAGGAATAAAAATACAATTAGTGTATGTTTATGTGAATCTCGAATTGTTGTATTAAAAGAAAATGAACATGATAACCATTTGTTCATTTTATTCATTTCTTACTCAATATTATAGATAATTAATTTTAGTATATTTTAGTAATATTTAATATTTATTTTTAAATTTTTTTTTATAACTTAAAACAAAATCAATAAAAGAAGATTATATTGAATGTTGTTTTTATATAATTAAGATTATACTAAAGTACAGATTCACATTAATAATATTTAACTACATATATGAAGATTATATTGAATGATGTTTTTATATAATTAAGATTGTACTATTCACATTAATAATATTTAACTACATATATTTATATTTTTTAAAGAATATAAAATCATTACAGAACATTGAATATAAAATTTTGATCACTTTTTATTAGTATTTATCTTTTTTTTATTAATATTTTTAAAAAAGATTTAAAAATGTAACGTAATTTAAAATATGATATTAAAAAAATTTCTAATTAAAAATGATAATTAAAAAAAATCTTTATATAAATATTTTTAATTTTCTTAAGAAATTTAGAATAATTATAATGTTTTCTCATTAAAATTCCTACTAAAGCACAAATAAAAAAAAAGTTTGGGAGTTTGGAAAAATTCATTTTGTAATTTTTTAAAAGATTATTTAATAATGTTAGACAAATTTGCAACATAAATGTATTATTAAGAATAAATAAAAATTATTTAATCAATTAATAATTGTACATAAAAAGAAATAGAAGAAAAATGAAAAAATAAATTTATAGACATACATTACTGTCTTGTTAAAAAATAACTCTATTAAAAAAATTGCACTTCCTACTTATTTAATCTACTAAACATATTACTAGCAGAGTTTACTATTTGTCATCCTAGCAATTTTATTTTATTTTTTAACTCAAACTCATTGATTGATCCAAATACTACCCTCCAACAACTAGCAACCCGTTTAACACCCCAACCTTAATCTAAATATTATGCCTTATATAAGAGAGCCCGCCGCAAGCCTCCGCTCAATCTACATGCTGTGATCAATTTTGTTTGACATGAAGCATCAGCATTGTTGCCTTTCTTCATTCCATTCATAACTCTCATATTTATTATTCTAAGTAACTTTTTCTGGCTCTGGTTTTTTTCTATTGAGTAGTCTGTGCTCTCTCCCAGATTCTTATATATTCATCGACTCCCCACTATCCAGAGCAATCTTGAAGATGAGGTCTCTTTTAGTGAAAGTTATGATACAGTGTTTGTTTGGCTATGTTCTGTCTAGCCAAGCCAGAGCACTTACTCCATGCATCAGATTTTTATGGCAAAAATAGCACTTTTAAAAACTCATGCACGTTGATTAAATTTTGTGTTTACTCATGATCAAATTCAGAAGGAAACGAAATCTTACCATTCCATCTATACCAAAAGAACTATGATAAGCAGATACTTGTTTGTACTATTTGGTGGGTTTCGATGGAGTAAACCTTACATGCGGGTTCGGTTTATATCATTTCTTAATGCCAATGTTGCCCTGGAAAAGGACAGGTGGGTACATGGGGAACAGTTGAAGAATCCATTGCAAACATTACATATAATGGAGCAACGATGCATTCCCATGGATTCTAATGACTACGCATTCCTCTTCCATGAATGTGCAGAAACATGTTCTCTTAATAAAGGGAAGCTACTCCATGCGCATTCCATCATGCACGGAATAGTACCCACAGTGTTTATGAGCAACCATTTAATCAACATGTATGCGAAGTGTGGAATTATTGAGGATGCACGACTCGTGTTTGATAAAATTCCTGTCAGAAATATGTATTCATGGAACACTATGATTGCAGGTTACGTCAAGTGTGGGAGCCTTCATCATGCACATGATCTATTTGGAAAAATGCCTCAACGGAATGTGGTCTCCTGGAATACCATCGTTTCAGGATGTGGGCTTAATGGCCAAGGTAAGGAAGCGTTTAATCTTTTTTGTGAAATGCGAGATAAAGGTGTTGACCTTGACCATTTTACGTGTTCTACTGTTATTAGTGTGTGCGCTGAGTTGAAAGCTATTCCACAGGGAAAACAAGTCCATTCTTTTGTGGTCAAAACTGGGTTTGATTCACACGTGAGTGTGAACAATGCTCTTGTTACAATGTATGTCAAACATGAGATTATAGAGGATGCATGCCAAGTGTTCGGCAAAATGCCTGAAAGAAATGAGATTTCATGGAATGCTATGATTGTTGGGTATGCCCAATACAGGCTTAGCGCAGAAGCCCTTGAACTCTTTGATCGAATGGTTGGTGAAGGATTGAAACCGGACCACTTCACCATGGCCAGTGTGCTTACTGCCTTTGCAAATCTTGAAGATCTGCACAAGGGGATTCAGTTTCATGGCCACATAATTGTAAGTGATTATGGAAGAAATGTGGTTGTGGGATGTGCCCTTGTTGATATGTATGCCAAATGTGGCAGTATAGCTTGTGCTCAGAAAGTGTTCGAAAGATTGCTTGAGAGAGATACAGTGGTATGGAATTCAATGCTCTCAGGATATTCACAGAATGATTACTGTGAAGATGCGTTGAAGTTGTTTACTCAAATGCGGCGAGAGAGCATAAAACCAGATGAATGCAGCTTTGTCTGTTTACTCAGTGTATGTGGTGGTCTTGCAGCATTAGAACTGGGAGAGCAGATTCATGCCCTTCTCATGAGAACTGAATTTGGTCTGTATGTTTCTGTTGGCAATGCTCTTATTACAATGTATTCCAAATGCGGATGCATAGAGGTTGCGTGCTACCTATTTAACAAAATGCCTAAACGAGATGTGATCTCTTACAATGCCATGATTGCAGGCCACGCCCACCATGGTTGTGGTAAGGAAGCTCTCGAAGTCTTTGAAAAAATGCTAGATGAAGGCATCAAGCCGACTCATGTGACCTTCATTGCTGTTCTTGCCGCATGTAGTCACACAGGGCTAGTGGATGAAGGAAAGCGCTATTTTGAATCCATGAGCCAACACCATTGCATCAGTCCGACTTTGGACCACTACAACTGCATGATTGACCTTCTTGGTCGTGCTGGACATTTTGAAGATGCGGAAAATTTAATCAGAAACATGCCATTTGATCCTGGTGCAGTTGGATGGGCAGCATTGCTCGGCGCCTGCAGAAGCCACGGAAATGTAGAGCTGGGGAGCCGTGCAGCAGATCACCTTTTAAAGTTGGAGCCAGAAAATGCTGCATCATATGTGATACTGGCAAATATGTATGCTGCCGCTGATAGATGGAATGACGTAACTAGAGTAAGAAGAATGATGAAAGATAAGGGAGTAAAAAAGAATCCCGGATGTAGCTGGATTGAGATAAATAAGAAAGTGCATGCTTTTGTTTCAGCAGACAGATCACACCCGCAAATAAAAGAGATCTATGCAGCTTTGGAAATCTTAGCATCAAAGCTGAAGGAGGCAGGGTATGTACCGGATACAAGCTTTTCTCTGCTTCATGACGCAGAGGGAGAACAAAAAGAAAATGCCCTTTCTCACCATTGTGAAAAGTCTGCTCTTGGTTTTGGGTGAAAACTCACCTTTCGCAACCCCTCAAATTTATTAAAGATCTTTATTACCGCACAATAATACTAACCACTTTCATCATTTAAAAATGGTCTATATTCAGGTACATATTATTGTTGACATCAACTAAAGAATCGACCAGTCATTTTAGCCTGTTTTTTATTGGGCTGAATTTTGTTTCAGAATACTCTGAAGAGAACAAGTCGGCATAAACATTTTAGCTATTGCAGATTTGGCAATACATTTAAGTACTGAAAACTGGGTAAAAATGGTGAAAAATGCTACACACCATTTGTATCCACCATATAGGTAAGCATTTAGCCTGATAAGAAGACCTGATTTCTTGGATGGCTCTGAACAACTCGTTTAGCTGGGCATTTTCCTGAAATTGCTGTAGATATTATCGAATCTTCTGCTGGCTGAGAGTCATCACTCAACTACAAACATCGAGAATCTCAATGTCAGCAGCGAACTGATGACAATGATGAAACAAGGGTACAGTGTGCTATCTTTCTTCATGGTTGATCTATTGCCATCTGTTAGCAGTAGCACCAAAAGTTCTTCAGTATTGTCACTTGTCTACTGAAAAAGGATGTACCGTAAAGTATCTAAACATGACCCCATGAATTGCTTCGCATGTTTCTTTTCAGAGCTTCCAACCATTGAGAAGCATTTAAAAGAGGCTATTCTCTAATTTGTGCGGGAAAATGCATATCACTCGCAAATTCTCACTGCCGCTGGCTAGGTCTGACACGAGATCAGTGAGACACCCTATCTTTTGCTCTTGAAAAAATTACACACAATTCGTCATAAGCATGACTCGCCTCAACAATCTTTTAACTCTCCAAAGTTCTGATCAGTGTAGACATTATAGAAGTCAAAACAAGGTCAATACAACTGATCCAGTCTACCTAAATTCTTCACTTTATGCCGCAAAGATGAGAATTTCAACGATTCATTTTGGCATATCATGGTGCACTAGTTGGCCTGGTTTGAAGTTTTCCTATATTAGCATTTAATGCCAGTTAAATGAGAGATAACAGATGGTATAAATTCATGATTTTAGAAAATTCATGAGAAATAGAATGGTAATTTAGATTGCTTTGGAAACTGTAAAGCTGGTTTTATTTCTCGGAACTGATTGGTATGTCTCGTCACTTATCCTATACCAAGTTGTGTTAAATAGTTTGTGTATACAATTTATTACCTCCTTTCAAAGAGGATGTGTAACTCTGATGATAATAAAGAGAGGGCTTCCTAACAGTATGAGCTGGGGCTATTCCATATTTGAGCAAAGTTCTAAGCACGAGATATCCCACACCTTAAAGATTGGGATACTTGAAAGACAGAAGTTTATCCATACAAACATTTTATAAAGCGTTTACAGTTAATGACTATGCTGTTGGTGGGTGCGCTAATTACTCTTACAGTCCGACTAGTCAAAATATGCATTCAGCGCACAGTTATTTGCAAGCTGTATGTATGAGGCATGACTTTGCATGTCCAGCAAGTTTCCATTGTCTACTCAGTGCTGAGAATGGATATACACAGCTGTATAAATATATGTACATTGTTTTATTGTCAGTCAGAATTCGGAAGTCTTCATATCGGAAAGACTCTTTCTGTATGTGATGTTGTTTTCTTGTTCTACTTTTGTACAGGGACATTTGCCTTCCGTGCATATGTGAGTTTTCCTTTAACAAGTTGCTGTATACATGCTCTCTTTTATTTCCCATTGTTAACTCTGTTTTTTCTATTTTAAACTCTTTTACATCAGTGTCATTGGGTTGCTAGAGAGTGAGCAATTGATATCAGAGCCATCTTGGCAGTGAATTGTTGTCAACTAAGGAAACTCAGGCTTGGTTCTAAAAAGCACCATGGTTCCACTGTGCATTAATTTGGAAACTTTTGCACTTTGTTTGCAGGTTTGTAGCTTGGCTGAAAATTCCCAGGTTGAGTAATCTGTGGTACTGGTGCTGCATCGAGTTTGGAGAAGATTCAGCTTCAGTGGGACGTTGTGATATACCTTGTAGCAGACAATGAACTCGTTAAAATTCGGCATTTGAGTAGTTGAAGGACAAAACTTAGTTTTTGGAAGCTAAAGATGAAATAACTGCTTTTTGAGAGAGACCCGAAGGAGGTAGTCATAAAAAACACAGCCTGCTGTTATCTAGCAAGCCGAATGGGATGAATAGAATGATAGCGCATTTGCTCTGATAGACTCTATTTTGATTAATGTCATTGGTGCTAAAACAGCTATGGAGTTTGAGACAACCTTGGAAAGCTACATAAATTCAAATCTCTTCATATGGACAGAGAGATTGCAGCCGAACTTTTTGAATGCGTTCAATACTTGTGTTAACCAATCGAATCTGTTTGTAATGAGGTTAAAGATGTTTAGTAATGTATTTGTATGGTTTTATAATTTACCAGATACTTAAAATAACCTCATTGTAGCACTAAGGGATACACCAAAGTAGTGAATATCCAAAAGAATGAGATTGTTGAGCAATTGCTTCAAGAGATAAGAGAAAGCACTTCTAAACTTGTGAAATTCAGATGCTTTGGTGGCAAGAAGACACCTCAAAGAAAGAAGAAATGACAAACCAGCTGGAATATAATTAAATCGAGAGGAGTATCTACAAGTAAAGGAAGGAAGCTAGAACTAGTCTTCTGGAGAGGTCACAAGAATAGCAAGAGTAAAATTGATTTCTCCAAGGATAAAGATGTGTCTTTGGAAGCTGAATGGAAATGTATGTTATCTGTACACATTTAGTAGTATACGTGAAAAAGGGGGCATGGCTGACCCTATTGTAAATACTTGTCATGACCTCTATCATGATAATTGAATGCATAATGATGTTTAATCATTGGGACTAAGATAGGAGTAACAAGATTGAGGAGAATGGAAATAAGACACCTCAGTAGGCACCTCCTCCCATATGGATGAGATAGGCCACATGATGCCTAGTGGGATGGTAAATGTGTGCTTGGGCCTAATGTACAAAGTCATTAGGGCAGCCTACCAAGTCATCCTATCTCATCCAATGTAGGAGAATCTTGAGTTCTTGGCAATCTTGCATAGTTTTGCTTCGTTTTGTCCTTGTTCTTGTTTTCTTGTCTAGTTGCTTGTGTATGTGATTCTTTGATCTTGCTTTCTAGCCTATGCGGTCTTGGGTTCTTGATGCAGGAGCATCTTGGGGTAGTTGGCTATCTTGCATGATTAAAGGATTTTAGTGGAGTTGAGTGAACCTATTTGGGTCTTGGGAAATTAATTTTGATGTATTTAATAAGTATTGTAAGCCTTTAAAGGCATTTGGTATTTAATTTCTATTGGAGGTTGACTTGTGACTCTTCAAGTAGTTAATGTAAGGGATATTTAATTTGTAGCACACTGGGCTGACTTGTGGCTTAGTTGAGTATAAGTAGGGGTCATGGTGAAGTATTTAGTCATTATTCATCCATCTTGGTGCAGATGAGGTGGTAGAGGAGCGAATTTTGAGAAAGGTTAGTAGTTGAGGCTTGGGAAACAAGGAGATTGCTTGGTGGGCTTGTGAGTACCCATTGGATCTTCTTTGGAGGTTTCTACTAGAGTGCGGATCTAGATTAGCTAGGGTTTGGATTGGATTTTGAGGGATCTTTCAGACCTATTACTTGCTTTGTATTTGGTCATAACTGAGAAGGCCTTATAGCCCAACACATTGCATGTAATTAGTTATATCTATGAAAAAATTATTGTGACTTGGCTTCAAATCTTGCATTGTTGTTTATCTTCCATTGTGTGGTTATTTGTTGGGGGCTAGGACATCTCCTTTGGGGATTCTCCTGCCTTGTACTACATCAGGTGGTATCAAAGCAACTATTGTTTCTGAGTGTGTAGACCGAGCACTGAAGTTGAGGCAGTTTGCACTAGGGACTTGTGAAGGGGATTTATTAGGGTTTGCAAAAAAAATCTTGGAAGATGCCTCTGAGAAGATTGGACCCTTGGGCGATTGATGATTTTATGATGTTGTGGAAGAAAGGATCTCAGAGAAGGTTAAAGAAAATTTGAGATCTAAAATAGAGGAGGTTAAAGCTAGTTTTAGATTTGAGATGGCATTGATGAAGAGTGATATGATCACTGAGATCATAAGTGCTATAGGTGTACCTCGACATATGGGTATTAAAGATGGTTATGAGGAAGTTGTTAAAGACTTTCAATTTGCTAGATCAAGAGGTGAGGCCAGAACTAATCATGTGGAGAGACCTCTGGGAAATAGGGTTGGTCAGTTTCCTAGACATGGATCTTAGTTGAAGTTGAAGAATAAGATGGAGGTTTTTAATTTCTCAAGTACTTTGAATCCTGAAGACTTGATTGATTGGATTGGTGAATTGGAAGACTACTTTGAGCTATTGAGGATCCACTCAAAGTAAGGTTGGCACAAACTAAGTTGAAGAGACATGCTGCCCTTTGCTGGAAGGAACTGCAAAGAGACGGAGAGGAAGAAGGTGAAATGAAGATCACTAGATGGAGATTGATGGTGACTAAATTGAAGGCTAAGTTCATCCCTGCTAATTATGAACTTGAGTTGTTTAAGAGATTCCATAATCTGAAGCAGAAGGATATGACTACGAAAGATTATACTAAGGAGTTCTACAAGTTGACTATTTGGTCTGGGCATAGATAATTGTCAAGGAAAAGGTAGCTTGGTACATGAATGGTTTGAGATTCAATATTCAGGATGAGGTTGGTATGCTGAATATTTCATCAGTTGAGGATGCTTATTAGTATGCTTTGAGAGCAAAGGAGAAGCTGAAGAGGAAGAATCAAGGTAGTTCTTGAGGGAAGGAGAAGTAGGATTACTTGACAAAGGCTAAATCGAGTGCAAAAGATGAACCAAAACTTGTTGATAAGAAAAGGACAGGTAGAGGTGAGTTTAAGGGTACTTGTTTCAGATGTCATGAAGGACATAGATCTTATAAGTGTGTGGAGAAGGCTGGTGATAGGAAAGGTGTTGTTGTGAATGAGGTTGAAGACCATAAACCTAAGCAAGTAGAGAGTTTATTGGCTTGGCGAGTATTGGTTGGTAAGAGGACACTAGATTCTTGTCAAAGGACTAGTTTGTTCAAGACTAGTTGTAAGTTTGGTGGTAAAGTCTGCAATGTGATTGTGGATGGTGGTAGTACTAATAACCTTGTTGTTGCGGAGATGGTTCAAAAACTTGGTTTGAAGAGAATGAGACATCCTTATCCTTATAGGATTGGCTGGTTGCAAGGTGAGCATGCTTTGGAAGTGAGGGAGCAGTGCCTTGTTGATTTTCAAATTGGGCAGTATAAGGATCAAGTGTTGTGTGATATTGTGGACATGAACAATTATCATGTGCTGCTTGGTAGATCTTGGCAGTTTGATTACAAGGTTGTGCATGATTGTGTCAAGAATGTGTTTACAATTGAGAAAGGTGGCAGGAAGCATTCCCTAATTCCTTTGTGGAATGAAGAGGTTGGTAGAAAGAACTTGAGTATTGGTAGCCGAGTTGAGTTGGTAAATTTTGAAAGGGTTAGCGATCAATGTAGACAACATATTGGTGGAACACCAAGGATGGAAAAGTGGAAGAAGAGCTAGGGGAAGAGTGTACAAGTTGAAGAATTTGAGGACATGTATGTGAAGAACCAATTTGGGATTTATGTGTTGGATACCAAAAGATGTTCTTCCAGCTACTAAGAACATCCTTTCGCACCTGGGGAGTCTGATGCAGGAGCATCCTGGGGTAGTTGGCTATCTTACATCGTTAAGGGATTTTAGTGGAGTTGGGTAGACCTATTTGGGTCTTGGGTAATTAATTTTGATGTATTTAATAAGTATTGTAAGCTTTTAAAGACATTTGGTATTTAATTTTTGTTGGAGGTTGACTTGTGGCTCTTCAAGTTGTTAATGTAAGGGATATTTAATTTGTAGCATTCTGGGCTAACTTGTGGCTTAGTTGGGTATAAGTAGGGGTTGTGGTGAAGTATTTAGTCATTATTCATCCATATTGGAGAAGAGGAGGTGGTAGAGGAGCGAATTTTGAGAAAGGCTAGTAGTTGAGATTTGGGAAATAAGGAGATTGCTTGGTGGGCTTGTGAGTAACTATTGGATCTTCCTTGGAGGTTTCTACCAGAGTGTGGATCTGGACTAGCTAGGGTTTGGATTGGATCTTGAGGGATCTTGTAGAACTATTACTTGCTTTGTATTTGGCCATAATGGGGAAGGCCTTACAACTCGACACATTGCATGTAATCAGTTATGTCTATGAATAAATTATTGTGACTTGGCTTCAAATCTTGCATTGTTGTTTATCTTCCATTGTGTGGTTATTTGCTAGGGACTAGGACATCTCCTTTGGGGATTCTCTTGCCTTGCACTGCATCAGTTCTTATCAAGGACCTTTCATGGATCATTGTTCTATGATCACACATCTTATGGTTTCATGTCCATCGATTTCCAATTCTTTAATTGTTGTGTAGCGTGTTCTCCATTGGCACCTTAAGCAATGTGTAGAATTTTGATTGTGTAATGTTGTTCTTGTGCTTGATGATTTGTGGCTTGTTGTGGTTGTTCTTGGATCATGTGGGGACCTAAATCTTGGTCTGCGCATCCTTGTATGCTTAGTTGTTTGATCACTCATCTTATCTTTTGGGGTCAAACCTTCTTGTGTAACATGTTTCATAATTATTAGAAAGTGTGATTTGTCAAGCAAACCTTCATGTCATGATGGCTATATCAATAATATTCACTATGCATCAAAGAGAGAAGTAGGAAGATCTAGAGGTCAAGCTCTTATGCATTTGTGATCACACATTAGATCTAGTCTATAAGTAAAGGTTGTAATTGGGTAGGTATGTTAACTAACATGTTTGTAAGAAAATCACCATTGGATCTACATATAATTAATTGAATATGTTTCATGCATTCCTTGTGTTGTTGTTTCCTTGTGTTTACTCTTGTTGCTTGGTTGGACACCTCCATTGAGGGTTTTTCCATCTTTGTCTATGTCAGGTGGTATTAGAGCGTTGGTTTTGATTCCTTGTAGAAGTGACTGAGTTTGGTTTGTATTGTATGTTGGCTCTCAAAATTGTTGGATGAATTCCTACGAATCTTGCCCACTTGATACTAGGAATCTCAACACAATCTTGGTCAATGTAAAAAATTGAAGCTTAATAGTTCAATCTCTTCACTTCAAGCTCTGCGGACCTAGGTGGGTGTACCTTCATCTCAAGTCTTGAAATGAGTTGAGGCTTGCTTATGTAGACTTAATGACTGATACTCTCGAGTTGGCAAGTATCTTCTCAAGGAGAAATCAAATACTTGAATATTTTGAGTGTATCAAATTTGTTAAATATAAAGTATAAGGAATAAAATATGTAATATAATATATGTAGACAAATATGATTTAGAATATCACCCTCCACAAAACTGTACTTATCTTCTAAAATAAAAGAAGATTAGTCATTTTCCGTTGGGAGAATAGAGTCAATTTCAATATCAACTATGAATATCAAACTGCTTGGAGACGGGCACACTACCATTAATTCACTAGAAGGAGAACTTGGAGTCTAGTAACCCTAGGTAATTGAATTTAACTTCAAATGATGAAAACCAATTAAACAAAACATACATATGCATATGAGTTTTGCTTATTCAAGGGTTTGCCCCAATTTCAATCTATCAACAACAATATTAATCCATGAGGATGATCCACGGATATCAAGACTTTGGAATAGAAACAAAGTATCTTTATTAATTCCAAAGAAGAGTACAATTAGGATGTGACTAGTTGCAATATCTATCCTATACTGCATACATATATTTTGTTTACTTTTTTATCTTTATCTTTCTTGCTATCTATCAATATATCTATCCTAAGGTCTCAATACCCTTTCTTATAGAAAATAAAAGGGTGCAAGAAGCTTCAGACCTTTTAAGAAACTAACTAATAACTAATTGCAACCAATCACCAAAGTTTACACAAACAAAAACATAAAAAAAATTCTCGTATTATATCCAAATTTTCATTAAAATGCCAATGCTCTTGAGAATCCTGAAACCCTCCTAGAATCTCTCGAACCTTGGCCTTGTCCTCCTCGAGCTCTAACTTGTGACAGTCACTGGCATAGCTTTCATAATTGGCACACAATTCCCAAGTAGCAACATACATATTGTTAATAATGTCCAACTAGGTCTCTTGTACTGGAGTCAAGTCTAGTTGTACAATAAGCCTCAAAACTTCCTTTGCATTATAGGCTTATATTGGTAATTACATGGTTGTGTGTCTCTAAAGCCTGTAGACAAAACACAAGTTTGGCTTTTCAAGAATGTTGATAAATGCCAACCGCACGGTATTCTTTTAACAAGAGGCAAAATTTAATGTATTAATTTCGAACATCTTTTCTTGATTATTCTACACATGCCATCAAAATTTTGTTTTCACATCTAATTTTGTGTGAATTTAAGCCCAACAAATGCATTTAGTCATTCACACACTTCCCTTGTTATTAGATTGAAAATATGATATGAACTTTTACCTTTGTAATTGATTTTTGTAATTATGGCTTTAAAATGATATTTTCTTTGTGAAATCGCAAAATCGAGGTAACATTGCTTGAGAAATCACAAAATTGGACTAACATGATTCATCAACTATGAAATCGCAAAATTGAGAGGATATGACTTTACTTGCTGTGAAATTGCGAAATCAAAATCCTGTGATCTTGGTTGCTCTGAAATCGAAAATCAGAACCCTTTTCATATTGCTTGTCCGATATTCTTATGTTTTTCATCTTTGACACCAAGCTAATGATATGCTTCTAAAATGCCAAAAAGGTGTCATTTAACAGACCTGCTCAATCTTAAACTCTGAAAATGCGAAATAGCTCAATCTCGACAAATTTATTTTTGGAGTACCATCATTGTAAACCCTAGTAATTTGATTGTAGGGTTGCAAATCTCAAACTTGACCTATAACTTGTAGATGGTAGTGATGTTGTAGAGCTCTAATTGGATTGGTTATAGGGTTGTAAACTTGTGTTTGACCTAAAGCTTGCAAGGGGTTGTAAAGACGGTTCTTGGAAGAGGAAATGCAGATTTTGCTATTATGGATGTGTTGAGACAAATCACAGCTAGGCTTGAAACTATGGAGATAGCCGAAAGGAGAGGAAGACCAATTGAGGATGTTAGTGAAGATGAAATTAAGGAATTGATAGAGAAAGTTCCTAATCTTAAGAAACGCGGTGAAAGATTATTGAGAGCCTTGACAAGAGTGAATGCCGAACCACATTTCAATCCTCCTGATTATGACGGTAAGCATTTTGATAAATTGTTAGATTGGATCTCTAAGATGGAAAAGTATTTTGGGTATGAGAACACACTAAATGATAGAAGGGTGAAGATTGCAAGCACAAAGTCGAAGGGACGTGCATCTTTATGGTGTGAACATTTGCATCCCGGTAGATAGAGAAGAGGGAAAGAAAAGATCAAGACTTGGGTTAAGATGGTTGGTAAGTTGAAAGGTAAATTCCTTCCTAGTGATTATCAAGTTAGTTTGTTGAAGAAATTGCAGAACTTGAAGCAAAAGGACATGATTGTGAAAGACTACATTGAGGAGTTCTACAAGTTGGATATCGGATTTGGATATATTGATGATAAAGTGGAAAAGGTTGCTAGATACCTGAATGGATTGAGGACCTCTATACAAGATGAAATCAATTTGGTCAAGATGGATAGTATTGAGGAAGAATATCAATTTGCATTGAAGATGAAAGAAAAGTTGAATAGAAGGCATGGGCAAAGGTGGTAGATTCCCTAGAGGAAGAGGTGGATCCTATGGTGAGAGTAGCAGATCTTATTTAGATTGAGATAAGCCTAGCCAGGACAAGAGAAAATCAAAATGGAAAGAAGATAGTTCAAATAGAGGTAGAGGAAATTATTCAAGAGAAAGTAAGAAGAGAAGACAAGACTTGGTTTAAGGACACTTGTTTCAAGTGTGGAGAAGAAGGTCATCGAACATTTAAATGTCCTAATTCAAACAAGAAGGTTGGTAGCAGTAGTAGAAATGCATTGGTGCAAGAAGATTCACATGATTCATTAAGTGGACTAAAAGAAGGAAATAACCTAATGGTCAAGTGAACCTATGAAATGAATAACTTGTCAAGGACTCTTTGGTGAGGAAAAGCCTATTCAAAAGTAGATGTAAAGTTGTAGGTAAATGTTGCAAAGTAACTATTGATAGTGGTAGTTTTGATAACTTGGCATTAGAGGCACTAGTTACAAAGTTTCAGCTACGGAGGATGAAGCACTCTTAAGCCTTATTAGATTGCTTGGATCAAGGGTGCACATAAGTTGTTGGTAAGTGAATAATGCCTTGTGAAATTTAAAATTGGGTCATATTGTGATGAAGTTTTGTGTGATGTTATGCCTATAGATTGTTGTCACATTTTGATGGAAAAACCTTGACAACATGATAAATCATGATGATAGATTGAACCAATATACAATTGTGGCTAATGGGAAAAGACAAGTTTTGTTGTCTTTGATAGAATAGTATAAGGGTGAGAATAGCACTACTATTAGAGTTTTCTTGGTTAAGGGTAAGTGGTTCATAAAGAATTTCAATAAGAGTAGTGTGTGTTTTTCTTTGATTCCTATGAAAACTAAAAAGGGAATTGAGAATGAACAACCTTAGGAAATTAAGGAATTGTTCTTAGATTTTAAAGATATCATTTCATATAATGTACCATATAGGTTACCTCTAGTTAGAAGTGTTAGCTGTTGCCGAGATTTGATACAAGGAGGTAGTTTGCCTAACAAAGCATCACACCGATTGAGACCTGTAGAGAATGAAGAATTGAATAGAAAAGTTCAAAAATTATTGTAGAAGGAAAGTTTGAGTCCTTGTGTGGTCACAGCCGTGTTAGCACCTAAAAAGAATGGGGAATGACATTTGTGTACCGATTCTAGAGCTATAAATACGATTACAGTAAAGCATAGGTTTCCTTTACCAAAAATGGATGACATCATGGATTGCTTGAGTGGAGCAATATATTTCTCCAAAATTGATTTGAAGAGTGGCTATCATCATATCAAAATCAGAAAAGGTGATGAATGGAAGATTGCTTTCAAGAAAAATGAAGGTTTGCATGAGTGGCTATCATCATATCAAAATCAGAAAAGGTGATGAATGGAAGATTGCTTTCAAGAAAAATGAAGGTTTGCATGAGTGGTTGGATATGCATTTTGTTTTAACTATTGCACCTAGTACTCTTATGAGAATGATGAATGAAATTATTACCTAGTACTCGTATGAGAATGATGAATGAAATTATTGGTTAAGTTTGTAATTGTCAATTTGTATGATATTTTGATAGTAAGGATAAGGAAGATCATTTGTTGCACCTAAGGAAAATGTTGGAAAGGCTGAAAGAGGAAAAAATGTTGATTAACCTTAAAAAGTGTTCCTTTCTAAAAGGGGAAATAGTGTATTTGGGTTTTGTCATTTCAACTTATGGTTTGAAGATGAATCCTAAGAAGGTTAAGGTAATTTTCTAGTGGCCTATAGTTAAGAGTGTTTGTAAGGTTAGATCTTTTCATGGGTTGGCAAGTTCTTGTAGGAATTTCATTGTGGTTTGTAATGCTATGATAGAGACAATGAGAGATGATAAGAAGCAATTCAAGTGGACATGTGGAGCTGGCAAAAATTTTGAGACGTTGAAATAGAAGGTAGTTGAATTTTTGCCTAACTTCATTAAGTTATTTCAAGTTGACTGTGATGCAAGTAGAAGTGCAATTGGAGCTAATTGAGTCAAGAAGATAAACCCATTGTTTTCTCTAGTGATAAGTTAAATGATGCTAAGAAAAGGTACTCAATTTATGATGTAGGAGCATCCTGGGTTTCCTTGTAATCCTACACTTTTCTTCATTCTGGTAGTTTAATTGAGTTCCACCTATGTTGACTCAGCTCTCTAGTGTTAATCGAGTTCGTATGTGCTTTCCAAATTGTAATTCTGACCGAGTTCTTTCAGAGCTTTTCGAGTGTAGTGTTGACTGAGTGGTGTAGTGTTGACCAAGTGGTTCAGTGCTAACCAAGCTAATCAGTGTTGCTCTAATTCCTTCAAGGTTAAGCGAGTTGTTCAGAGCTAACTGAGTGTTCCTTCATGTACTGAGTGAACCTATTGATTAATGATGTTGGGGTCCTTTGAGTTTTCTGTGTTTTGGTTCTTAGTTTGAGTCGACTCTTGTATTTAATTTAGATCATGAATTTCATGATAGGATCTTGTCTAGGGATGAGTGTTGACCACTTTGAGGTCGAGCTTTCTTTATGTAATGTTCTAGAATCTTCTGTAAGTCATTTAGGCAATTATAAGTAGAGGTATTTGGTTTAGTCTAGGGTAGAACTTAGGATGCAGAAGGACTTAGAGAGTTAAGAGTAGATGTTGTGAATTTGATGCTGAATTGTAGATCTTAAAGTTGTATTTTTGTATCTAGCCATAACCCATAAGGTCTTATAGCTGGGCATGTATGTTGAAAGCTTGATGAATCAATAAAAGTACTCTCTCTCTCTCTCTCTCTCTCTCTCTCTCTCTCTCTCTCTCTCTCTCTCTCTCCCCCCTTGGTGTTGTTTTTTGTGTATTTTCTTTTGTTGCATTTTCTCAAAAAGGTGTTTGGACCAATAAGTGTGCCCTTGGCCCTACCTATTGAAAGCCCCCTTATGTCACGTGGTATCAAAGCATTGAGGTTCATCCTTATGGAGATTGGGTCATGTAGAGCCCTAAGTGAATTTGGTTGTAGGGTGGAAAATCTAAGGATTTGACCTATAACTTGTAGAGGGTTACGATCTTGCAGGGACTTAATTATAAAGATGGTTCGAGAAAGAGAAAATGTTGGCAAAGCCATATTGGATACATTGAGACAAATTGCAACCATATTAGAAGTTGTGGAGATAGCCTAGAGGATAGGATCACATCTCGATGATGTGAGTGATGATGAAGAAATAACACCAAACCCTAATCTAGAGCCTGAAGAAGATCAAGATGAATAAATATTGTGGATAGTATTGTCTAGGGCACATTCAAAGTATTCTATAGAAGTTGTTCCTTATGATGGAAAATTGGACACTAATGTTGTGTTGGATTGGATCTTTGATATGGAGAATTTATTTGAGTTTGAAAACACTACTAATAGGAAGTTGAAAATTGTAGTTACTAGTTTGAAAGGTCATGCCTCACTATGGTGGGAGCATTTGCAAATTGGTAAACAAAGGAGAGGAAAGGAGAAGATCAAAAGTTCTCTGAAAATGGTGAACAAGGTGAAGAAGTTCCTTCCTATTGATTACCAAGTTGGGACATGACTGTAAAGGATTATATTGAGGAATTCTATAGATTGGACTTCAGATCTGGATTTGTGGTTGATGATGTTGAGAAAGTTGCAAGGCATCTAAATGGATTGAGATCTAGAGTTCAAGATGAAATAATTTTTGTAAAATTGAAAAGTGTGGAAGAAGCATATCAATATGCCTTCAAAGTTGAAGAGATCTTGACAAAGAAGCATGAACAAAAACAAAGAGGTAGAGGTGGTAGATTCTAGAGAGGTAGAGGTAGATCTTATGGAGAAGGTGGTAGATCTGACAATTCTGCGCAAGATAAGGGAAAATATGAATGGAAAAATGATGACAAAGGAAAGACCGAATGGAAAGTTGGTAATTCTTACTGAGGAGGTACTAGTTCTTACCGAGGAAGATATATTTCTTATTCTAGAGGTGGTTTTCATGGTAATTGTTTTGGATGTGGCAAAGAAGAGCAGAGATCCTTTGCATGTAAATCCTTTAACAATGAACAAGGTAACATAAATGCTATGGTTCAAGGAGACATTGAGGGTTCACCAAGTGGACCTGAGGCTGGAGTTAATTTAATGGTGAGAAGAAATTTGTGTAATAAGGGAATTGATGAAGAACCTATCCTAAGGAGAAGTCTTTTCAAGACTAGATGTAAGATGGATGGAAAATGCTACAAGGTGATCATTGATAGTGGAAGTTCAACAAATTTGGCATCAAAAGAGCTGGTTACAAAGTTGTAGTTGTAGAGGCTGAAGCATCCTAAACCCTAACATGTTTCATGGATCAAGGATTAACATACGATATTGGTGAGTGAACAATGTATTGTGAAGTTCAAGATTGGACATAATTTTGATGAAGTTTTGTGTAATATCATGCCTATGGATTGTTGTCATATTCTGTTGGGTAGACCTTGGCAATATGATAGATATTCTATACATGATCAAAGATTGAATCAATATACTCTTTGGGTGAATGGGAGAAAGCAAGTATTGTTGTCTTTGAAAGTCTAGATGAGGTTAATTGTACTATTGTTAGAATTTTCATGGTTAATGGAAAGCAATTTGAAAAGGAAATGAAGAATCAAATCTGTTTTGCCATAATTCCTAGAAGACTGAGTTATGCTAGTCATAACCTAATGACATAAAACAATGATGATCGAGTGGTAGATCGTAATAACCGAGTGACATAGGTTAGTGGTAATCAAGTAACAAATAATAGTGGTAACCGATGTTAGGATTAACCTTAGACAAAAATAACAGTTACATGCAAATATAACCAATATTAGAAAATAATAGATCACACATAAGAGAACACAAGACACTAAGATTTAACGTGGTTCACCCAATCCCTAGGCTACATCCACCAACAACAAGTCCAATATTATTATTTATCCAGTGATTACAATCTGAAATCCCTTACAACTCAATACCACTACAAGAAGCTACAATATCATTATTACATTATGAAATCCCTAACCCTAAGCCTTTTTATACAAGCTTTTTACCGCTTACACAATTAGGGCTAGAATAAGTCATCCAATAGGAAAATAGTAGTCAACACCTTTTACAATATAAGGTCATTTTTGGCTTCAGGAAAACTGCACCACCCCTGAAATCCCTCATGGGGGCATTTCCCTCGAGCCCACCATGTATTGTGACAAGGAGTGCACTTGGGGTCCTACCCTAGGACCCCGTAGGGGCACTACCCCCCAACCCTATCTTGGTGGCACTACCTCCAAGCCCCTATAGAAATAATATGGGAAGAAAACTTCGCCAAATAAACCTCCAAGTCTAATTAGGCTCCACATGACAACAACCGAGTGATAGATAATGGCAACCAAGTGATAACAGAAGCTAGTAGTATTGACTGAGTGCTAGTCGAAACTACAAGTTTTTTGAATGCATATAAAGATATTGTTGCAAAGGATATACTTGATAGTTTACCACCATTAAGAAGTATAAGTCATTGTATGGACTTGATTCTCAGAGCTAGTTTACCAAACAAAGCACCATATAGATTGACATCTATAGAGAATGAAGAAGTTAACATCCCCAAGTGCATGAGTTGTTGCAGAAAGGTTTGATCAAAGAAATTTTAAGTCTATGTGTTGTAAATGTTGTATTAACACGTAAGAAGAATGGAGAATGAAATGTGTATTAATTCTAGAGATATTGGCAAGATCACAATGAAATATAGGTTTCCTATGCCAATGATGGATGACATAATGGATTGTTTGAGTGGAGCAAAGTATTTTACCAAGATTGATTTGAAGAGTGGTTATCATCATATCAAAATCAAAGAAGGTGATGAATGGAAGATTGCTTTCAAGAAAAAAGATGGTTTCTATGAATGGTTGGTAATGCCTTTTGGTTTGACTAATCCACCTAGTACTTTCATAAGGTTGATGAATGAAGTTCTCAAGAGATTTTTGGGTAAGTTTTTGATTGTTTATTGAAGGAAGAACATCTTGAGCGTGTTAGACAAGTATTTGCAAAGATTGAAAGAAGAGAAGTTGACAATTAACTTGAAAAATTGTTCCTTTATGCAAGAGGAGATTGTGTATTTGGGATTTTTTATTTCCGCTGATGGTTTGAGAATGGATCTTGAGAAGTTTAAAATAATTTTGGAATGACATACATCTAATAATGTGGATGAGGTAAAGACCATTTCATGGTTTGGCTAGTTTTTACAAGAAGTTTATAAAGAATTTTTTTTTTTTTTCAATTCTATGACTAAGACAATGAGAGGAGATAAAAATGATTTCAAGTGGACATATGGAGCTGATAAGATTTTTGATAGTTTGAACAAAAGGTTGATGAGTTACCTATATGGACTTTGCCTAATTTCAATAAGGTATTTCATGTTGAATGTGATGCAAGTGGAAATGTAATAAGAGTTGTATTGAGTCAAGAAGGTAAACTTGTTGCTTTATTTAGTGAGTAGTTGAATGATGTAAAAGGAAGTATTCTGTGTATCATCAAGATTTTTATGTTATCGTTCAATCCTTAAAGAAGTGGAGACATTATTTGATTCCTAAGGAGTTTGTGTTGTATATTGATCATAAATCTTTACAATATTTGGGAATTCAACATAAGTTGAATCAGAGACATATGAAGTGGGTTGAATATTTACACAATTTCACATTTGTGATTAAGCATAAAAGTAGAGTCACTAATCGAGTTGCTGATGCATTAAGAAGAAGATGTTCTTTGTTGACTGAGATGAAGGTTGATATTCTCGGTTTTGATGAAATGGAGAGTTGTATGATACTGACCCTAATTTTTTTTAGGTGTGGAGAGAGTACAGAGCACCAAATCTATCAGATCACATGAGTAAGTATGATGAGTATTTCATTCAAGGAGGAATGTTGTTCAAAGGAATTTAGTTATGTATACCAAGAAGTTCTATGAGAGTTAAATTGATTAAGGAAAATCATTGTGGTGGATTGTATGGACATTTTTGAATTGATAAGACATTGAGTTTGTTGAAGGATAAGTATTATTGGCTACAAATGTATAAGGATGTTTAAAAGTTTGTAAGAATTTGTGGAGTTTGTCAAGTTGCAAAAGGAGTAAGTCAGAATACTGGATTGTATACACCTATTTCTTTTCTTGAGAAACCTTGGAGTGACATCAGTATGGATTTATTCTTGGATTACCTAAAATAGAAAAGGGTATGATACCATACTTGTTGTGAGTAGATTTTCTAAGATGACTCATTTCATACTATGTAAGAAGACATCAGGTGTTGAGCATGTTGCTGAGATATTATTCAAAGAGATTGATAGATTGCATGGATTACTAAGAAGACGATAAGTTTGTTAGTTATTTTTGGATGACTTTGCGGAAGAAGAAGGGTCAAGATTTAGTTATATATTCCATCCATAGACAAATGGACAGACATAGGTTATGAATAGAAGCATGGGTAATTTGTTGAGATGCTTAGTTGGAGACAAACCAATTAATTGCGAGCTGGTATTGGCACAAGTTGAGTTGACATATAATAATTCTATGAATAGGAGTATAGAGAAACCAACTTTTGAGATTGTTACTGGAATGTAGCCTAGAAGAATATCAATTTTGAGAGATGTTGCTGGTGAAGAGAAGAGCAGTGCTGAAGGAGAAGAATTTGTTGATTTTATGAAGTCTTTGCATAAGGAATTCAAGTTGAAGTTGGAACAAAATAATTAGAACTATAAGTAGAATGTTGATAAGTCTAGAAGACATCATGTTTTTGAAGTTAGTGATGAGGTGATGGTTCATTTGAAGAAATGTAGATTTCCTAGTGGAACATACAATAAGTTGCAGATGAGGATATTTGAACCTTGTAAGATCTTGAGGAAGTTTGATAGTGGTAATGCTTATGAAGTTGAGTTACCTAATGACATGGATATATCTCCTATATTCAATATTGCTTGTTTGTATAAGTATCATGAGTTAGATGATGAAATTGTTGTATTAGATGATTATCCTAAGAATCATATTGACGAGGTTGAAAAAATATTAGATCAAAGAGTTGGTAAGAGAACAAGAGGAAAATATCACTATGAGTATTTGGTGAAGTGGAAGAATAGACCAGTTATAGATGCTACATGTATTTCTTAATTTGAGTTGGATTCTTCTTAGGTTGTGACACTTGCATGATTAAGGAGAATCATTTATTTCAACCCTAGTTGTCTAATATAGGAGCATCCTAAGTTTCCTTGCAATCTTGCACTTTTTTTCATTTTGGCCATTTAACCAAGTTCGTATGGTAGAACTTAGCATAACTTAGGAGGCAGAAGGACTTATAGATTTTAGAGAAGATGATGTGAATTTGAAGTTGTATTTTAGATCTTGAAGTTGTATTTTTCTATTTGGTCCTAATCCATAAGGCCTTATAGTTGGGCATGTATGTTGAAAGCTTGATGAATCTACTTGTACTCTCTCTCCTTGGTGTTGTTCTTTGTGTTTATGCTTTCATTGGGTTTTGTTAGCAAGGTGTTTGGAAAGTTAGGTGTGCCCTTGGCCCTACATGTTCAAACCCTCCTTGAGCCAATTTATTATCAAGATTCTTATGCTATTGTTCAAGCTTTGAAGAAGTGGAGACATTACTTGATGCCTAATGAGTTTGCATTTTACATTGATCATAAAGCCTTGCAGTATTTGGGTAGGTAGAAAAAGTCTAATCAAAGACATGAAGTGGGTTGAATACTTATGGAAATTTCACATTCGCATTAGAGCATAGAAGTGGTCAATCAATATTGTTACAGATGCATTGAGTAGAAGGGGGACTTTTTTAACTGAGATGAATTTAGGTTTGATGATTTGAAGACCTTGTATAAGACTGATCCTAATTTTGCAAAACCTTGGAAAGCTTGTAAGAAACTGGTAACAAATAATCAAGGTAAGTGGGTTGATTATTTCATTCAAGAGGACATGTTGTTTAAGGATATTTAATTGTGCATACTTGGAGGCTCAATGAGGGATAACATTATCAAGGAGAAACATAGTGGGGGACTTTCATGACACTTTGATGTTGATAAAATAGTGAGTTTTATTAGTGAGAAATACTTTTGGCCTTAGATACATAAGGATTTTCAAAATTTATTAAGAAGTTGCAGAGTATGTTGAGTTGCAAAAAGGGTTAGTCTGAATGTGGGATTGTATAGGCCATTACATGTTCCTTGTAGACCTTGGGAGGACATTAACATGGATTTTTTTCTTGGGTTACCTAAGACTCAGAGATGTAATGATTCTTATTTTGTGGTTGTGCATAGATTTTCTAGTTTGGCTAAAATCATACCTTCTAGAAATACATCAAATGTAGTGCATATAGCTTACCTATTTTTCAAGGACGGTATGAGGTTGCATGGGTTACCAAAGAGTATTGTTTCAAACAATTATAGTAAGTTGTTTGGCTATTTTTGAAAGACACTTTGGAAAAGAATGAATACTTATTTGAAGTTTAGTTCCACATTTCATCCACGGATTGATCGAAAAACCAAGGTTGTAATTCTTAGTTGAGACAAACCAAGTAATTTGGATTTAATGTTGATAGAAAAGAAGTTTTCATTTAATGATTCAATGAATATGACTGATGGGGAGAAATTTTTTGAGTTTGTTATTAGGATTCATCCTAGAGGGATTACTGAGCTACAAGATCCTGATCAAGAGGAGAAAAGGAGTGTTGAACTAGAAGGTTATGCATATTTTATGAAAACTTTGCATGATGAGATGAAGTACAATGTGGAGTAGAATAATCACAAGTATAAGGATGTAGCTAAGAGGAGTAGAAGAAACAAGGACTTTTTTGTAGGTGATGAGGTTATGATTCATTTGAAGAACAAATTTCTTGTTGGAACATATAGAAAGCTAAAGATGAAGAAATTTGAACCTTGTAGAATTTTGAGGAAGTTTGATAGTGGTAATGCTAATGAATTTGGGTTGCCTAATGACATAGATATTTCACCAATATTCAAAAACTATGATTTGTATGAGTATTATGAACTTGATGATGATTTAGAGGTGAAGAAAGATTATCCTAAGAACTAGATGGATGAGATTGAGAGGATTTTGGATAGCAGAATTGGAGAGAGTACCAAAGGGAAGGATAACTTAGAATACTTAGTCCAATTGAAGGATAAACCAATTGAAGATAGTTCTTGGATTTCTCAGACTGAGTCAGACCATTTTGGTTCACTAAGGTTGTGCAAGGATTTTGATGTGGAAATAAATTTTATATTAACCTTGGGTATCTGATGTGGAAGCATCTTGGGGTCTTGGAAATATTGAAAATTTTATTTTGTTCTATCCCTATTCTTGTTTTCTTATCTAGTTGTTTGTGTGTGTGATTCTTCGATCATGATTGTAGCATGTGCAATCTTGGCTTCTTAAAAAATACCTATCATGCATCATTGTTCTATGATTGTGCATCTTATGGTTTTGTATCATTCAAGTTTTAATTAATTTATCATCATGTTGTGTGTTCTTTATTAGCACCTTCAATAATGTGTAAAATTTTGATAGTGTAATAATTGTTATTGTGTGTGATGATTTGTGGCTTGTTATAGTTATTCTTGGATCATTTGTGGACCTATATCTTAGATTTTTCATCCTTGTATGCTTAGTTGTTTGATCATTCATCTTATCTTTGGGGTCAAACCTTATTTTTTAACACATTTTTTAGTATTGGAAAGTGTGATTCTTTGAGCTGACATGCGTGTCATGATAGCTATATAAGTAATATTCACAATGTATCAAAGAGAGAACATAATAGGAAGATTTAGAGGTTAATCTCTTGTGCATTTGTGATCGCACATTAGATCTAGTGTGTAATTGAAGGTTGCAACCAAGTAGGCATGTTTCCCAATATGCTTGTAGGAAAATCACCATTGGATCTACATATAATCAATTAAATCTGTTGTTTCTTTCTTTCCTTGTGTTGTTGCTTCCTTGTGTTTACTCTTGCTACTTGGTTGGATATCCCCATTAGCATTTTTTTCATCATTGTTTGTATCATTATCTCTTTTGATTTTGAGTCATCTTGATATTGGATTGAAGCACTTTGTGATTTTATCTATGTTTCCAATATATGCTTATTTCTAACTAAAGAAATACATTTATGAATTATAATTATAATTGATTCCTAACTTGCTTGCAATATCTCAATCGAAGTGAAAGGTATCTCCATTCCCTAATTATTTTGATAAAAAACTTTAACCCATGGAAATTCTTCAAGTACTCATAATTTAGGGACATTATTGTAATATATTATAAAATCATACAAATTTATTGAGGCTAACTTTGGCAGTTTAGAGAATGTCTCATCAAAACCTAAATACTCAACTCAAGAGTATCATTTTTCCACCTATCTAACAATGCACCTTTAACTAAACCATTGTCCTTATATTTCATATTGATACCCATTTGCAACCAATTGCTTTTTTTTAATTGACAATTGCTACAAATTCCAAGTTTGATTTTTCTCAATAAATTTAATTATATCTTCCATTTCCATTTTCCAATGGGTTGCATCATCATTTTTAAGAGCATCTTGCACATTCTTGGGCCCATCAAGCATGAAAGAAAATTCCAAATAGCTAAAATTAGCTAGCTCAAAATAATACCTATTACATGCTCTCCTCTGTCATTGACTTCAAGCTACTTGATCTCCTTGTTTAAATTTTTAAATTTCTAATTTTATCTTTATTTCTAGACTATCTTGAATCACATGAAGGTTGCACTCTTTAAACCTTCATCTCATTCATGTACTTATCTCTCACTACAAGATTCATTTGTTTACGGTTGTATATCCCACAAAGGTTTTGAAATTGGGCTCACATTTTTGTTAGGCAACACTTATTTTTTTAGTTTTTGATTTTGAAAAGAAATTTCCACTTTTTATAAGTGGCTTTCAAATGGGGATTATTTTTCTCAAGATCTCCAACACGAAGTTCCATTTTAAAGATATAATAATGGTTGTATGTATGATAATGTTTCAAAAGGGTTCCCCAGCTTGTTTCTCTTGGTTCCTTCATCATATCCTATGTGGATTCACATAATAATTCATCAAGATTTCCTCTATAATTTTGAGGTACATGCATGTATTATTCAAACTTGAACACCTTGAGATGTTTTTGAAAATAATTCTTGCCATCCCAAGCCTTTGTTCTGTCTTCCACTCAAAATAGAGCTAGGAGATTTATTAACACAACTTTTTGTACACACAATGCATCTAGAAATCCTTTTTGCATCACTGAGGTCCCACTAATTTTATATAGTGATTGAAATTGCCTTGGCTTTAGCTGGTTATTGCTTAGATCATCCCTATCATCGGCTATGCTAAAGGACTCAAGTGGTAGGTCCTCAAAAAAAGATAAAATTAACAAAGATGAGGGGAGAGGATGAATTCATTCTTTCCTTTTTGGATTAACAAAGTTTTCCTATCGCACCACACACATTACAAAGGTTTTTTTATTTTCCAATAAGAAAGGAAAATGTGATCAAAATAGCACTAATCATGGTTCTTTTCTTTGCTAATTAAAATTATGTGAAAAAATTTCTTCATTAACCCATTAAGAAATAAAATTTGATTAAAACAAGACAAGTTGGATTTTCCCTTTTTAATTGAAACTAGGTGAAAGTTGTAGGGTTCAATTTATCCACCTATTTAGATATAAGTGAAAATTGTTTTAATTTTTTATCTACCAAATTATACTTATGCAATTTTTAGTTCATTTATCTCTTAATTAGGCTACGTAAAATTTATAATTCATTTATTGACCTAATTAGGCTAGATGCAAATTTTTGTTCCTTAGGAAATTTTGACTTGTAGGGTCTAAGCTTAACCTTAGATTGTCTTATGGGACATTTTGATGAAAAATGATGAATTTTCTTACATGAATAGCATACTAAAGGTAACTTTCCTTTAAATATTTCATCACATCTTTGCTATTTTTTTGGAATCAAAGCTTCAAGTCCATCCATCTATCTTAATTTGTATATAGTGAAATGGTTATCAATGATAGATTCCCACTTTACCACCATAAATTGGAAAGTGGGATACTAAAATGTGACCTTATAAAAGGATTAGATCTTATTAGCACAACCCAAATGGATAATTGGGTGCAAGAGTAAGATCTAGGTCCTTTAGAAATGTTAATTCTAGGATCCCTTTTGGGGCCTTTTCGTTTGATGTATAAGTGTATAAAAAGAGATGCGATGAATATGCAAGGAAAGTAAAGTACAAAATCATGAAATGATAAATGTTGAGCTAGAAGATATAGTGCATCAAAGTAAGTGATGTGAAAATAAATGAAAGAATATGTACTCACCTTGATGGTTAATATAGGAAGTTACTTATAATCTATAAAACTTTGTCAAGTTGTATTAAAACTAGAAAATAATTGGGATCTGTAAACTTCATACCTAAACCTTTCTATTGTAAAAAAATGAAAGTTGTAGGAATAAGTCGAACATGGGGTGACCTATACTAGTATGGGTCAAACTTGAAGCGACCTTTAACCTAGATAGATAAATCTGATGGTTTCAAGACTATAATAGTTGTTAAGAAGTAAAGTCCACACACAACTGAGAGGAGGTGTGAAGTAGTTGTGATAAAATATACTTAAACCTAAGCTTATAGAATTGATCACTAAAAATTAGAACAATTATGCACAATAATAAGAAACCATACACCATAAAATTGAGCATTTGAAATGAAGACTCACGCTCCTCCCATGAAGACTCTCACTTAGGCTTTTGTGTCTACTACTCAGGCTTCTATGATGGCTCAGGCTTCTTCTCAGACTATTACTCATGCCCTAGTTGCTTCCACCATTGCTAATCAGGCTTTTGCCCTCAGTGTCATTGATTCCCTTCACCCTCTTGTTGTAGTTGCTACAACCTAATTGTTGGTCCTACACCCGTTGCTCTAGTTGTTCATGTTGTGAATGCTTCTCCTTTTCAACCTGCTCTCTCATATGTAGATGTGGCTACTTATGAGGTAGATATTATTGCTCCTATGAGGAAGGGGTTCCATTCGAATGTGCCTTCTATTATTCAATAGGTTGAGCCTATTTCTGTAAGTAATCCACTTGTGCTTCATTTTGAACAAGATATTGTTGATGAGATCAATACATATGTGTTGGATTACTCTTCTACGACTACTATTTTCCATTTTAGGGGTTTTTGGCCCTCTCTTTTGGATTTGTATGCTTGGATTTCTAATATTGGGAACCAATCATTTTGGATCTAGTGTAGATTTACCTTGTGGCAAGGGATTTTTTATTAAGAAATTTGCTAATGCTAATGACATAAATGTCATCCTATGTCATGGTTTCTCTTGGGAGGAAAGGTTTCCCTTGATGGCTAAACCTTTCTACCCAACATTTAATTTGACCACTAAAACCTTTAATAAGATGCCTCTTTGGGTGCGGTTGCCAAATCTTCCCCTTCACTTTTGGTAGGATTCATTCTTGGAGGTTGTGTGGGATGCCATAGGTGGTTTCATATTGGTTGATTTCGTTTCTTCCAATGTCTATAGGACAACATATGCTGGCACCCTTGTGGAGAGGATGTCTCCAAGGGGCTCCCAACATTGTTGAAGTTGGCTTCTCCAAATGGTTCTTGGATTCAACTTCTTGATTATGAGGGTATTCCTTTCAGATGTAGGAAATTTCATAAGACTGGCCATCTCACTGTATGATGCTCCTCTAACAAGTTTAGATCAAAGAAATCACCTTCTTTGTGGTTGGGGGTTTCAAATGATCACAATATGGTTTAGAAAGTATCCACAAATGTGGATGAGTCGGATAGCTCTTCTCATACTGATCTCACCTTGGCTAAGGATTTTGTTGTTGTTTTCAATGATTTGAATGCTATCTTTATGATGGATTTGAATCAGAATGTTGTTCTTGACCCGTCGCCTGTTGTTGTTTCTATTGATTTGATTACTGTCCCTTTGGTGTCTTTGAGTTAGAATGTTGATGCTATCCCTTTTTCTACTACTGACTCTATCCATAACACTTTTGCTAGTGCTTCTCCTACCGTAGGGGTTTTTGGGGTTAGTGGGGATTGTCAAAAGGTTGCTATGAAGGTAGAGAATGGTTGGATATTAGTTAAAGGAAAAAAAGGAAAATCCTGCAAACCTTCATTTCATATGTCTTTGCATTCACAAAATATTGGACCAAAATATAAATCTTGATGATTTGTGTCTTCTTGTGCTATTTTTCCTCTTCTTGGAAACTCTAGTGTGTCCCTCTAGTTTTTCGAGTGATTTTCGACAATTTCTTTAAGATCCTCATTATTATATCTTTCTTGTCCCTTGTAAAAGGTTTTAGGTCCTTTCAAAACCTGTTTTTACTTAATCAAAACCATACACCATAATAAAATTATTTTGTTAGGGAAACCTTTGATTAGAGAAAAATACCAGTTGGGATGATAGCCACAAGGCCATGTACTAATATATAAAATCCTTGTGATGGGATGTGACCTTGTTAGGAGTCATTTATATGACTCATTTAGTCCAATAGTTCTTGTTAAAGGACATATCTCCATTAGGAGACCTTAAACCCTTGTTAGAAGCTTCTAACCCTAGTAAAGGTTAATAAGAAAAAGTAGGCCCACTATTAAAATTATCCAACAAAAGTGAAAGATAGATCTTTCATAATAGCATGTTCAATAAGAATGAATTGAATGGTTTCCTTTGAATTCCACTAGCATCCAAACAACATCTTTTCTCTACTATGATATTCCAACGTCAAGGCTTGCATCATTATATCACATTTATATAATTTGTTCTCACCAAACAAGGAAAATATCTTTCCTTTATACCTAATACAAACAATTAATTAGGTCAGCCTATTAGAGCTTCTCCAATGTAAAGATTAATTACATAGGTTCATGATAATGCATACACCTATTCATAAGCATCTATACAATCATTAAATAAAGTTTCATACATGATACAACAATAATATAACATTTGCTAATGATATTTCACATGCTCCAAGAACAAAGTTAGTTGGTAATAAAATGCATTCCATGTTGCACATAATGACCTTCCTACAGTAAATCAAATGTCTCACAAAGCCAAACATACACGCATGAAAAATTCTTCTACCATCTTCCACACTTGGTATCATTAATTCCTTCTCACCAACAAGATATGAAAATATTATAACCGATTACATTATTTTCTTGCATAATGGTCTACTACTATTACTCACAAAACAATCTCCAACTCAACTTGAATATTACATAAAGTACAATGAATGTAGACATGATGAAGCTTACATTTCCAAATATATCAAACATTGTATATGCTAAACTATTAAGTAGGTTGCAATATACATAATCTAAGTTTATCATGAACTAAAGAATATATGTTGACATCAATAAAAAATGTGTCATCAATATAACATCTCTGCAACACTCCCAAGTGTCAACCATGTCCTCTATTGCCAACACTAGTAACTACACCTTTATATCTATAATTCAGATTGAATCTTCTAAATTTGAACATGCAATCAAGAAAGAGCAAAATTATTGAAGTAAAAGAGGTTTTCCTTAGTTGAGACCTATTAACCAAAAATGCCTTCCTGCTAAAACTGAATGATTTGAATTCAAACGCTTCAACAATCATATAATTGAAATATTCAAATTAGGGCACATAAAATATATATCTTTAGAACCTTAGGTTATATCTTATTTCCTAAGTGACTATGCACTTTAATATTTTTGTGGGCCCACAACTTTCCCTACCGTCAGATCTTCCCAGATCTATGGCTGTCGTAGTCTCACTTTGCCAAGAAGCACAAATTTTAGAGAATGTGAGAAAGTGACAAGTTGACACCTGAAATGGTGGTTCCATTCCTCTTTGGTGGGCTACGATAGGTTTTGGATGTGTCAAAGGTTATACACGTGGCTCATTCCTATTGGTTGAGGGATTGAATCTACATGCAACTTCAGGGTTTGATCTTCGTTGTTAGATGGATTAAGATCCATGGTTGTTGCTTTGCAGAATAAAGAATTAGTTAATTCATGCAACAAAGTGAGGTCTCGACACATGGAATTTTTGATATCACCTCCCTTGTGGGTGTCAAAGTTGAGCTTGTCAAAAAAATGTGGAGATGTCAAGGCATATTGGCAGTTTGGTGTCTTTTCATTGGTTGAAATATTGACATGGGTAGTAAGTGGGACAGTTTTCTTTCCACCATCATATCAAAGTTGATCAACAATAGGTGTTTTCCTACTTTTTGAGGGTGCAAGGTTTTTAAACAAAGTGGGAAAGCACCTTGTGGATATGTGTCCTTGTGGGCATAGGTGTAAGTCAAATAGTCAGCGGTAAGTTTGTAGTTTTACGAGCATACATTAGGTAAGTTTGAAAAGATGACATAGTTAGGATAATAAGATGGTCAAACTTGTGAAGACTCTATAGGCTATCAGAAAGAAATAACATCATTGGTCCATGTGGCTCATCTTGGTTGCTTGAACCAGTTGACCTACCGACTCTTCATGATTTGTCAAAATAGGAGTGGGAGAAGTAATGATTTTTCTGCGTGATCTGATCTCCATGATTGATCCAAACCACTCCTGAGTTATGGCCATGCTAAAAAGTTGTGAAAGACATGTTGCCTACCACTTGGTTATCCATTTGAGGGATTTTTTGCATTAATGGTGCCATTTCATGTCAAGATTAGGATTTCTTCTAGTCAGGTTTGATGATTTTCATTGCATCTAGATGTGTACAAGATTAGATTTTCCCCTAATTTACATGATTGTCCTCTATGGTTTTAATTTTAATGGTTGAGCTTGGCTTCTTTTGAACCTATCCTAGTTATGATTGAACTATAAAAGCAAGTTTTGTTACTCTCCTAAGGTTTCTCTCTTTTCTAGTTTTTAGAGCTACTATATAACTTTGCCTCTACTCAATAGAAATCTTCTCTGCTATATCCATTTTCTATCAGCTATGTGTGTGTGCATTCTAGTGGCCTCACTTTTTGAATGTATTTTGAGATTTGAAATAGCATATGATCATGTTCATACTTGGTAACTGATTAGACCAAGTAATTCCATTGTGTTCCTTATTTGATTGTGTTATCTTTTGGCTTATATAAGATATTGAAATTGAAAAGGTGGAGATAATGGTATATTTTGAGAAATCTATTAAGTTCTACTGCTTTCATTAGGAAAGAAGTAGATCCATATACTATTTTGGTGCGTAACATCCTTAGATTAGATTAGGTATTTTTTTTTTCATGCATTCCTTCTCCCTTTTCCTATCAAGAACTAGTTAGGTGCATCCTGATAGTAAAGGAAACTAGCCTTTGCTAGAGACTGCATCTCAGTTGCAAAGTCCCACACTTTTGAGATTGTTTCCATGTTACACAAGGTAGCTTGAGAAGTATTCCCATAGGATAGGGTCCAAGCTTTTGTTTCAACAGTTTTTGGCATGCCTAGCAGGACCACATTAAAGCATATTAAAAGCTTACTAGTGTCAAAGAAAGATTTTGTGTTCATGCTGAGGAGATAGTACTGTCTTCAGTGTTCAAGCCATCAAGAGGCTCATTTCTTCCAAATACTTGGCAACTCCAAGCTTCAAACACATTTGGTTTTCAAGACCAAGTTGCTAATTCATACTGAAAGCTCACACAAGGGCATCTTCTAGAGGTAATTTTCAGTATTTTGAGCTTTCATTTTGAAATCCTAGAAGAATGAAGACTATATTGTCTCTACCACTCGTTAGGAGTACAAAAGAAATCAATACACCTACAAGATCCATCTCTACCCCTCGCATTAATGGATCTCACCGTAGGATACCATCTACTCATATCAATAGGCCACTTGTTTATATGACACAACCTAGAGCTCATGCTTTTGCCACCTTTAATGGTGGGAGTCCTCTCCTCTAAGCTTAAAGACATGACATACCAGTATTAGCATTAAAAAATATCCTCAATTTTATTAGTGAGACCTCTACTTCCCTTGTTGAGCATATTCAGTAAGTCTCAAATGTTTGTAACATTCATGGTATTTCTGAAGATGATGTTGCAATTAGGCTTCTAGCCTCATCCATGAAAGAAAAAGCACATCAATGGTATCAAGGGTTGCCTCATAACTCCATAACAGATTGGGATGGGTTAGGACCAGCCCTATGCAAACATTTTGAGGATAAGAGTGGCCATCTTTCACTCCTAGAGTAGTTGACAACTATAAAGAGAGCCCCCCATGAATTCATGACATACTTTAACTATAGATTCCAAAAAACATGGGATAGAATACAAACTGCAGTATAGCCTTCCCCTGGTAACACTTTCTTGCATTACCTTAGATCCCTAAACAATGATAATGCCACTACAATCCAAACCATGGGAGGAGACACTCTGCCTACTACCTATGGAATTTCTATAAGGGGAAAAAATATTTTGATACAAGGTGAGAAGTTAGCTCCAAGGTCTCTAATGCATTTCTTCTCTGACATGCCAAATCACCAACCAATAGTAGCTCCTATTCCCACAACTTCTACATCACAACCCCTTGCTCTAATCCTCAAGCTTCCACATCATCTAGTGAGCTAGGAGAGTTGAAGGCCCTAGTGCAAGATTTTGGGAAGAATTTGCAAGTCCAAGATAAGAAGTTGGAAGATAGCTTATCTATGATTCAAAAGGTGAGTAATAAGGTGGTGACTTTGAAAAGGCAACAAGCTCAAGGTAGTAAGGCTCCTCAACTGCAATATCAAACTCATGTGAGTAGTGGGCCTCTAAATTAGAATCAAGGGAATGCCTCTTTCAATCAAAATAGATAGAATGGTCATGCTTCTACTTCAAATGCGAATCAAAATAGGGCCTTGGTCCCTCAAAAAAAATAATTCTCAAGAGCAAGATTTTTGCCATTCTTGCAACTATTCTTGTACCCGTTGCATGTGCTAGAAGCCAAAATATTATTTGGAATTGGCTACCCAAGTGCTTGAAGTGGGGAAACCATACAATGTTAGTCAGCCTACTAACACTTCTTATTCACAACAACAAAATGATTGTTCTTTCATGAACCATCAACCAGAGGAACATTGTCATACTAATTAAGAGGCTATAGCAATACCAAAAGTAAAAGGAGGGCTATCAAGGATGCTACATCTCCTCCACCAAATCAAGCTTTAATTGTAGATGCTACTACTCATTTGAAAATAATGAATGCTCAATCCAATGCTGCCCTTAGCAAAAGCATAACACAAGAAACAAGGACCTTGTTGAATGTTAGGTTACTCAACCTTGGCCACCTACCCATGTGATTCCCAAAGCTTCAAGAAAGATAGTCAAAACTCCTTTTAGTGTGGTGAATCAAATGAAAAGGACTAATGTCAATATCTCCATGTGGCATGTTGTTGCCACCATACAATTGTAGAAGGAATTGCTGAAGAAGGAGTTAGAGAACATAGAGGCCAAGAATCAACTACCTAGAGAGGATAATACAACAAGCTTGGTGCAGCCAATAGAGGAAGGAGAAACAAGTAAGAAATTCAGGCCTCCCCCCTTTTATATTTCCTTGATTATAGGAGATAAACTAGTCCAAAATTGTATAATAGATTCAGGGACTAGTAGTTCTATAATGATTAAAAGTGTAGCTGATCTCCTTGGTATCAAGTATGAGCCCATAGTCAAGGATGTCCTTCAGTTGGATGGTAGCTTTGTCAAGACTATAGGAGTCCTAAAAAACATAGATATGGAATTGCATACTTTTCCTATTTTCACTATAACCCAAGATATCTCAATAGCAGATATAGAACCTCATTTTTCTATCTATCTTTCTAGAGATTTCAATGCACAAATAGGGGGTCATATTACAACTGATTGGTCCTATATGTTCTTTATGAAAAGATATGGGGCAAAAACTTCCCTAAGAGAAAAACCTTTAGCCCTTAACCACATAGAGACTTATACTCCAAGCCCTATAAACATGAATTGTACAGTTAAGGAGGACGAGGAAGTGTACACATTCTGTGAGCCCGCCACTTCATTAGTAGAGATTCATGACTACCTTTTGGATGAGTAGGCTACTGTCTATCAATTTGATCCAATACAAGAAGCCAACGAGATAGGTCTTGAGACCTATTATATACCTGAAGAGAGTGTTCCTATTCCCAATATCATGAAGGAGAATGAAGATACAAATGGATTTTGGGAGATGTTCTTTGATGGATCAAGAAAAAAAATGGTTTAGGGGTTGGTGTTATGCTAATTTCTCTTGAATTAGAGAAGTATTATTTTTCTTATAGGCTCCAATTTAGTTTCACAAATAATGTAGCAGAGTATGAAACTCTAATCTAAGGTCTTCAACTTGCTTAAAGGAGGGAAATCAAATCTTTAAAAGTATATGGAGATAGTGAGCTGGTTGTAAATCAAGTTAGGAATCAAAATGTCATAAAGAATAGCCTCCTCAAGTCATACAAACATAGGGTATGGGATCTGCTTGAAGGATTTTAGGCATTCAATATTAAGAGTGTTCCAAGAAACAAGAATAAACATGTTGATAGGATTGCAGCCATTAGTACCCACTATGACATACTAGAGCATGTTACTGATAATAATGAGCAACAAATTAGAATCATTGTGAGGCATGTTGTTCCTAATAATTACACATATTGGTAGGTGTTTGATTTTGATGTGCAAATTATAAATTTCTTGCAAAATAAGGCAAAATTCTATGCCAAAAATTAGTCAAAACTCCAAATCCACTATGGGAACCAAATCATGAATTTAAATTCTAACAAATTACCTAAGCACCTAATTATCTTGGAAGGAATTTTCAATTCAGATGATCAAGAAAGGAGCAAGGGTTCAAATAAGGCTGCAAATAAGGATGACCATACACCCATCACTGTTGCTAATGAAAAGACTCTCAACTTGGGAAAGATATGTATTGAAGTTGAATGAGAAGTTTTCATTAAGTTATGTCAAGAATTTAATGGTGTCATTACATGGAAATATGAAGACTTGAAAGATTTTGACCTAAGCCTATTTCAACATACTATTGATTTGAATCAAGATGCTAAACCTGTTAGGCAGAAGAAAAGGGCAATTAACCTCAAGATTGAGCCATTAATGAGAAAAGAGTTGTTAAAACTCATAGAAGCTAGTATCATTTTTCCTATCAATCATTCCTTATGGGTAGGTAATCTTGTTCTTGTTAGGAAGTAGAGTGGAGAAATCAAACTTTTTGTAGACTTTAGAGACCTTAATAGGTCTTCTCTTAAAAACCATCACCCTCTCCCTTTTATGGAATAGATCCTATCTAGGGTTAGTGGTTCAAAGAGATTTTCCTTAGATGGATTTTCAGGCTATAATTAGGTACTTGTCCAGGAGTCAGATTGATATAAGACAACCTTCACCACCAAATGGGGTGCCTATGCCTATTGTAAGATACCATTTAGACTAACTAATGTAGGTGCTATGTTTCAAAAGGAAATGGAAATAGCTTTCAAAGGTATGATGGAGAATTTTGTGTTAGCATATGTTGATGATATAACTATCTATTCCAAACATGCAGTAGATCACCTTGATCATTTGAGGTAGGTATTTGTTAGATGCAAAGAATATGGTGTGTCACTGAATCCCATGAAATGTGTGTTTGCCACTAAGCAAGGAAAGTTCCTAGGACACATTGTGTCAAGAGATGGATTGACAATAGATCTAGAGAGGATAGAAGAAATTCTCGCTCTCCCACTTCCTGCTCATAAGAAGGGGTTGCAAAGTTTCCTTGGTAGGATTAATTTTGTAAGAAGATTTATTCCAAATCTTGTTGCCATGGTCAAACATCTTATAGCCATGTTAAAAAAGAATTTGACCTTTACTTGGACTAAGAAGGCTAAAGCTAGTTTTGAAGAAATCAAAAAATAAATTGCCTCAACCCCACCCTTGTTAATCCTAAATTTGATAGAGATTTCATCCTTTAATCCTTTGGAGGAGAATCAAGTAAATCAGCAATTTTAACACAATTGAATGATGAGAATTTGAAACAACCCATTGCTTTTTTCATCAGGGGATTTTATGAATATGAGGGAAGATATAATTATGTAGAGAAGCAAGTCCTCGGTATTGTAAGGGATCTCAAAAAAATTAGGCATCTCTTGTCTCACAATAAGTCCAGCTTTTAGTTCCACATGCAAGAGTGAGGGACTTCATCTTGAACAAAGATATCAACAAGAAAAGTGTTGGGTGGATTACTAGGGTCATGGAATATGACATTGATATCATGATCACCAAGTTGATAAGAGGTAAAGGACTTTGTGAGAAAATGGCTTCATCTTTTGAGACACCTAAAGAGACTACCCTCTTGATTCAACGTGAGAAACTAGTAGAGAATGAAGGTTAGTCTATTTGGTTACATGACATGACAACTTTCTTGCTAGAAGGAAGGTATCCCCAAGACTTAAATAGAATAAAGAGGAGACAATTTAGGTTACAATATATTCCCTATGTCTTGGTGGATGGAATATTATTCAAGAAGGATCCTGATGGAGTCTTATTAAAGTGTAACCAGATTGACTAGATCAACAGGTTGCTGAAAGAGTTTCATGATGGCTTTGCTAGTGGCCAGTTATCGGCTAGAGTTACTACAATGAAGATAATGAGGGATGGCTATTATTTTCTGACCTTATTTAATGATTTTTATAAGTGGGTAAGGAAGTGTGATAAATGTTCTTTCTTTTTTGGAAAGAAAAGGTTGGTTTCCCTTCCCCTCAATCCCATTCAGGTTGATCAACCCTTTAGTCAGTGGAGTTTGGATTTTATTAGTCCAATAAACCCACCTTCTAGTGTTAGTCACAAGTGGATCTTGACAGCCATAGATTATTTCATAAGATGGACAGAAGTGGCTCTCAATGATGCAACATAGGCTTATGTGGTTGAATTCCTTAGTGGAATTGTAACCAGATTTGGTGTTCCTTCCATAATTATATCTGACAATGAGAAATATTTTATTGAAGCACATACATGTTCTTGGGTTTAGAACATGGGATATATTTGACCACCTCCTCAAACTATTATCCCCAAGCTAATGGCTTGTCTGAATCCTCTAACATGAACCTCATCATAATCATGAAGAGGACAATTCAAGATAACTAGAGGTGTTAGCATGCCAAGTTGAAGAAAACCCTTTGGGCTGATAGAATTACACCTAAGAGAGCAATAAGGAATTCACCTTTCAAGTTGGTATATGGTAGAGAAGCCAAGCTTCCAAAGTTTCCCTCTCTTGAGTTAGCTCATCAATTGGAGCTAGAAGAACATGACACCATGACAATCAAGTTGGCAAAACTAATTAAAATTAGTATAAAAGAGGCAACAAGCCATGCACACACTTGAGGCACATCAAAAATAGGTCAAAAGGAGCTTTGATGTAGTGCCTCTCACTTTTGCAGTCTAAACCTTGTTATGTTTTGATTCAAAAGATACTTAATACTCTTATTATTTGTACTTTGAGATGATCTGAGGGTTAGATGTTATACTTTGATTTCAGTATCATAAATGCTATACTCCTATGTTGTTCAATTTATCATATTTTCATGTTGATGTCATTTTGAGATAATAGTAGGTCTATGATGATATCTGGTTATCTAGTATTTGGAAATATCTTTGATTCTGTTATATGATGGATTTTATGCTATGGCAACTTACTTCATAATTTTTTCATTATCATTGTGCAAATGTGAGTGATGTACATGGATTATTTAGTATAATCAAATAAATGGCTAAATTAGATTTTTAATGCATATTATATGCACTTGCACTTGATCGTGTGTTTTAGTGTGCAAGAATTATATCCCTAGTAGTGGCACATGGAGTTAGTGATTTAGCTATTCATAATTTACCAATGTCATCCATGTATGGTCAACGTATCCTTAATTGATTGTTTAAATTAAACCTTTTGGTGATTATTAAATCCAAACTCATTTGCATTATGTGATTAGATTAGTGAGTGTGTCTGTGCATTTAGAGGTTCACATTATTGCGAAAGTTGTTAAGGAAATTTCAGTGATTTTGGATTTTTAGGATTTAATTTTTATTAAATTTAATTTCTGGTAGCTTTTCCATAGATAAATTCCTATTTTCAGAAATAGCCTTTTTTCATTTGGGTCAATTTGAAGCTTAGATAGTCTAATTGACTATTTACCCTAATCAATTATTCACTTGAAAAATGAATAAGTATGGAAAGAGGAATTTAATTCCTATTGGAAATATTTTAGAAGAACTGAGAGGGGGGTGAATTAGTTATTCAAGGTCCAAATGTACAAATAAATTTTTTCTCACAATTCAGTGAACCCATAAAACATTCATACCCATGCATGCATTCATTGTGTATCAACTAAAACTTATATGTTAGTGTCAAATAAACTTGTAGAAATATAAAGCATGAAACACAACATATTCATCAACGCATTTGACATAATGATTTAACATAGAAACCTAATTTGGGAAAAACCACTAGTAACATGCTACTCCTTTTTCACTCTTCTAAAGTGATGCACTGTGAAAGGCCAACCCTGTTAAAGATTACAATGCACACTGTTAAATGTGACCCAATTAAGGGATTTCAATCACCCTATTAAAAGTGACCCTTGTTAGAGGACTTTAGGCCATTCACTTTGGAATTCCACCCTATTAAAAGATTTTCCAATGACTATTAAGTCAACCTTATTCCAAAAGATTTACCCTAGACTAATACAATTGTTAGAAAGTAACAATAGAGCTTTGATCTGATACAACTTACAACTTCACTTGTAGATTATAGATCTTTGTTTAGTCCTCAATTCTACTTTTCTTCCATTCTTTGCAACTTTGACAGTATGTTCACCCTTCAAGCATTCATCTTCTTAAGCCTTCTTTCTTAGCACACCATTGTAGACACTTCTCTTGGGTCACTTGATGAAGCAAAACCCCTTTCTCCTTCTCCTTCTTAGGTTTTCACACTAAACTCTTTTACTTCTTTGCTTCATGACTAGACATTCCTATTTATAGAAAATTGGAACATTTTTTTGCTCATTATCCATCAACTAAATTAGGGTTTTGGATGGATTAGGTAGGATACAATGTATCTACCCCATATCTTGTCTTCTCTAGAAACTTCTTTTAGAATCCATTTGGATTTGCCTCCAAAATGGTTTACAAAAGATTTTGTACCAACCAACTCCTCAATCTTATCTTCCTCCTAGTTCATAAGTTCCAAGAAAACAAACTTGTCAGCTTTTATTTGGAAAAACTTTGATCTTTGTCATAATGTAGCAACTCAACATTATCAATCTTCTAATGCTCAAAACATATTGTGTCACTTGACATCAATTGTAAAATCACTTGGCATCAACTAGATTTTACTAGTGCTCGACATCAACTAAAATTTACTCAGCATCTACTGTCTTGCTTGGCATCCACTAGAATTTTCTTTTACTTGGCTCCAACTGACTTTTTGCTCAGCTTGAACTAACTTTTCTCGGCACCTACTATCTACTCAGTCAATCCTAAAAGATGAAATTTGTTTAACTTATACTTCTAAAATTTCTAAGTGTAATCAAGAATTTTGTAACCTTAAGTAGATCATTGATACATCATGTTATCACTATCTTAACTAATCCTTGTACTTCATTACATAATCATAACTCAACCTTTCCTCTAGGTACTTTTGTTACATCTCGTTGTTCAAATCCTCCTCATCAATTAACTAAGTGATAATACTTGAAACATATAAGCAATTATCTTACCAACAAATAGTAGGTTTGACATTAGTGACAAAATAATGATTGAAACACATAATAGTCTCCCTTATAACAATCATCTAATCAACGATCTTTTCAATCAGATTTCAACAATCTCCCTCTTTGGCATTGATGGAAAACCAAACTAATCAACCAAGTCAATAAAATGATGACCATCTTGTTCAACTAAATTTACTAGGTTAAAACAATAAGACAATACCAAAAAGAAAAATTTTATTGAAATTTCTCCCTGTACTAGTAGCTTCCATCTTCTGATTAGGTTACAAAATATAATTCCCTCTTATGCCTCTCTTTCATGCTGAATTGATTAGCAGAATATCTCCATCTAATAATGATCCTTCTAATTCTCTAATCAATGTCTCACTCTTCATTCTGATCCTTTCTCTTATTTCTTTCTCCCTCTTGATCAGTTTCTAAAATTTCTCCCTCTTTCTTTCTTGATCTTCTGATGATGTACTTTCTCCACTATTCCTCCTCTTGCACTTGATTAGTTTAATGTACTTTATCCCTCTTTAACAACAATTCCAAATACATATATTAAACACTTGACATCTTTAATATATGTAGATATAGGCTTTTGTAGGTTCTTCAATATCTCCCTCTGTCACCTTGCTTGTGACTGATTTGTAGTTCCAATTTTGTGATTACTTTAGGCGGCTCCTAAAGTAAGATTCACTACATCAATTTGTATTATATGAAAATCAACTTGTTTGATGTAGGGCACTCCCTCTATTTTTTATATAGCCTTTGATAGGGGTATCACCCCTAGTTTACCTCTTAGATACTCATAAGCATCCTTGGGTAATGCTTTTGTGAAGATATCAGCAATTTGCTCCTTTGTGTTAACATATTTCATCTTCACCTCTTTATCTTGAACCAATTCCCTTACATAATGATACTTTATTGCAATATGCTTTATCTTTATATGCATTATAGGATTATTTGGTATATTGATAGCACTTGTATTATCACAATAAAGCATCACTAGTTCTGTGATTTCTTCCTTCATTCCGTTAAGTAGCTATTTGATCCATACAATGTTTGTGTAGTTGATAGCAGAAACAACATATTATGCTTTAGCAGTAGATTGGGGAGTACAACTATGCTTCTTCCTAGTCAATGTAACTAGTCTTTTGCCTAAGAAGAATGCTCCTCCACTGGCGCTCTTCCTGTCATCAATGTTTCTAGCCCAATCAACATCATTGTAGGCTCTCAATTCAAGATTTTCATTCTTCTTATAGTATAAAACAAACTCTTCTATTCCTTTCAAATATCTCATTATTCTCTTTATAGCCATCAAGTGATTCTCTCTGGGATTAGCAAAGAATCTTGTAACTATCCCCACAACTAATGCAATATCAGGTTTGCTATGTACTACACATTGTAATTTTTCAATCATGGATCTGTATAATGTTTGATTTACCTCAGCTAAATCATCATTCTTTGATAGCTTGAGTCCTGTCACCATAGGTGTACTTACTAGTTTGGAATCTTATAATCTAAATATCTTCAATATCTCTTTGACATATTTTGACTGAGTGATGTATATATCATACTTCATCTAGTATACTTTTAATCCTAGAAAGAATTTGATCTCTCCGAACATTGACATTTTAAATTCTTGCTTCATCTGATTTGCAAAGTCCTTACTTAAAGCATCTTGTCCTCCAAATATGATATCATCAAAAAATATTTTAGATAACAAAATACGTTTGTCCTTATCTATCTTCATGTACAAATTTTCATTATCATCGATCCTTTCAAATCCAATCTTCACAAGATAAGTACAAAGTCTCTCATACCATGCTCTTGGCGCTTGCTTCAATCCATATAGGGCTTTGTGCAGTCTACATACCATTTTTTTATTGTTTTTATCAACAAATCCTTCTGGCTATTCTATGTAGACTCCCTCTTCTAGTATGTCATTAAGAAATGCAAATTTAACATCCATCTGATAATCTTTGAAACCTTTGTATGTAGCATAAGTAAGCATAATTCTCACTCCTTCCATTCTTGCATCAGGGGCAAATGTATCACCATAGTCAATTCCTTCTTCCTATGCATATCCTTTGCAAACTAATCTTTCTTTGTTTCTTATCACTTCACTATTCTTATCTAGCTTGTTTCTAAATACCCATTTGGTGCCAATCACATTTTTATCTTTTGGTCTAGGAACTAGACTCCATGTTTTGTTCTTCTCTATTTGCTGAATTTATTCTTCCATAGCTTTCTACTAGTCATCATCTTCTAATGCATCTTTTACAATCTTAGGTTCCTTATTGTTTAACAAACATGATTCACTTTTCAATATTTTTCTTTTCATTGGCCTTGCATCTTTGTCTCCAATGATTTGATTTGCAAGATGATGTCTTTTAACATATTTGGATAATCTTGGTTCAGTTTTTGTAACTTCATTTTTTCTTTCAGCTTAGTGTCATTGTGTACATCTCTATCAAGTATTTCAACATCTCTTTCATGTATATTGGCCTTAGAATTAGAATATACTTTTTCTTCATTCTACAACTCGACATTTGAATGCAGCTCAGTTCCTAAATGCAACTCAGTATTCACAGGTTGTGACTTAGTAGCTATTGAGACTTGCTGTTGGTTTGCAACTTGATTTGTAGCATCTTCTTTGGTAGGCATTCTTTCATAGAAGTATACAAATAATTTGTATTCTTCTAGTTCTTTTGTAGGTTCAGCCTCATATGCTTTTGTAAATTCATCAAAATTCACATTTGTACTTTCCACAATTTTGCTAGTGTTAGTATTTAAATACTTGTAAGCTTTACTTCTTGTGCAGTAACCAAATAATATACCTTCTTCACTTTTTACATCAAACTTTCCACTCCTAACATTTTTAAGAATATAACATTTTCTTTCAAATAATTTAAAGTATTTCACATTAGGTGGATATCCATACCATAATTCAAAAGGTGTTGAATGAGTACCTTTCTTGACTTTCACATGGCTCAAGGTATATACAACAATACTTAGAACTTCTCTCTAGTATTTCAGAGCAACATTCTTCTCCATCATGAGAGTTCTAGCACAGTCCATTATAGATCTATGTCTTCTTTCAACAGCTCCATTTTGTAGAGGGGTCCTAGGTGTAGATGTCCATCTTTTGATTCCTCTATTATTACAAAACATCTCAAACTCATTTGAAGTGAACTCTCCTCTCGTGTTTGATCTCAAGCATTTCAATTTTTTACTGTTTCTTTTTCAACTCTTGCCAAGTACCACTTAAACATTTGAAAAGCATCATATTTTTGCTTTAGAAACATGACTGTCATCATCCTAGAGTAATCATCAAAAAACAACATTATGTACTTATCTCCTCTATAGCTTTGCACTTCAATAGGTCCACACAAGTCAGTATGAACAATCCCTAGTATTTCTTTAGAGGTATAAGCTTTACTCTTAAATCTTGACTTTGTCATTTTGCCTAGTTGACATTGTTTGCATACTATATTATTAGGTTTCTTCAACTTAGGCAAACCTCTAACTCTTTTCATGTTACTAATACTAACCAATTTATCAAAATTAACATGACATAATCTCTTGTGCCAAAGCCATACATCATTAAGTTTTGCAATAAGATAGATTGCATCTTCTATATCCATATAGAACAAATTACTTCTAGTTTGATGACCTTTCCCAATCAAGTTTCCATTTGTATCATATATCTTGGCAACTTTATTTTCAAACTCAACTTTGTATTCTAAATTATTCAATTGTGACATACTTAACAAGTTATAATTCAATCCTTCAACATAGTAAGCATTGTCACATGAAATCTTGTCTATGAGTTTGATAGACACTTTTCCTTTTATCAGACATGATGCATCATTACCAAACCTTACACTATTTCCATCAGAACAAGTTAAGGTAATAGACTTACTTTTGTCTCCAGTCATATGATGTGAGCATCTAATTTCAATGATCCATTTATCATTCTTGTTCACACAAGTCACAAGTGCAGTTGCCTCATCCTCATCAAATTCATCCTTCATTACAACATATACCACTTCATCATCATGTTCATCAAAGTCATGTTCATCACCAATGTAGCATGACTTCTTCTTGTTGTCTCTATAATCTCTGCCATCATCTTCTCTTCTATTTTTGTGCTTATTTTCTTCTCTATAGTTCTTCTTCTATGTACATCTTGTTATGACCAACTTCATTGCAATTGAAACAAATGATGGGTAACTTACTTTTGAACTTCTCTTTTCCTCTGTGAAATCTTCTTGCCAGTAGTGCTTCCAATCATTCAATGTCTTCCTCATCTGTGTTTCTGTCACTGGATGCATATTTTATCTTTCTTTTCTTCTTCTTATTTTGCTTTACCTCCTCAAAAACCTTCAATAACAATTTTTCTTTGAAAGATGATTCAATACTCTTTGGTTTGTAATTGTCAAAATTAGATAGCTCAAAAATAGTGAATCTACCTACTAGTCCTTCAAAGGTTAGATTATTTTTTGTTATACATCTTAACTCTTGGATTGCATAAACTCTAATAGCATAAATTGGTAGTACTATTCTCAAGACTTTACTTAGCACAATATCATCATCTATTTTACCAGTAGCACCTTTTATTGCACTAATAACTTCTTTTATCCTAGCAACATATTGAGCAATATTCTCACCTTCTTCTATTTTCATGTCATCAAACTTACCTCTAAGGCTCTTAGACTTGGCTCTTTGAACATTTTTTTCTCCTCCATAGATGGTGGCCAGGGCATCCCACATCTTCTTTGCACCATCACATCTTTTGATACCATCAAATTTGGCATAGCTTAGGGTAGAGGCAATCTCCAACATCGCCTGATTGTGTTCTTTCTTTTTCTTCATATCTTCAGTAGTTAGGGCTCCTGTTGGATCAACAAGCTCCATTGAAATGGAAGATTATGAATGATCTCCAAATCCTCCAAGGTGTAGCTTCATCAAAATTATTCATGTAGGAAAGTTATCTCTATTGAGCTTGGGTACTTCTCTTTTTGACATCTTAACTTTTTGTGCTTCTAGTACCTTAAAACTAGTCCTCTTAAGCAGATGGATTTGATACCAACTATTGAAAATATTTCAAAATAACTGAGAGGGGGGTGAATCACTTATTTAAGGTCCAGATGTACAAATAAAACTTTTCTCACAATTTAGTGAACCAATAAAACATTCATACCCATGCATGCATTCATTGTGTATCAACTAAATTCAATCACCCTGTTAAAAGTGAGCCTTGTTAGAGGACTTTCGGCCATTCACTTTAGAATGCCACCCTATTAAAATATTTTCTAATGACTATTAAGTCAACCTTACTCCAAAGGATTTACCCTAGACTGATACAATTGTTAGAAAGTAACAATAGAGCTTTGATTTGATACAACTTACAACTTCACTTGTAGATTATAGATCTTTGTTCAGTCCTCAATTCTACTTGGCTTCCATTCCTTGTAGCTCTGACAACTTGTTCACACTTCAAGCATTCATCTTCTTAAACCTTCTTGCTCAACATGCCATTGCAAACACTTCTCTTGGGTCACTTGATGAAGTAAAACCCCTTTCTCCTTCTCCTTCTTAGTTTTTCACAATAAACTCTCTTACAAATTTTCTGCACAACCAAGCATCATATATACAAGAAATTAGAACATTTTCCTACTCATTATCCATTGACTAAAATAGGGTTTTGGATGGATTAGGTAGGATATAATGTATCTACCCCATATCTTGTCTTCTCTAAAAACTTCTCTTAGAATCCATTTGAATTCACCTCCAAAATGGTTTACATAAGATTCTATGCTACTAGCGCATCAATATTATCTTCCTCTAGGTTCACAAGTTCCAAGAATACAAACTTGTTAGCTTTTATTTGGTGAAACTTTGATCTTTTTCATAATGCAGCAACTTGACATTATCAATCTTTTGATGCTTGATACATGTTGTGTCACTCAGCATTAATTGTAAAATCACTCGGTATCAACTGGATTTTACTGGTGCTCGAAATCAACTAAAATTTACTTAGCATCTATTGTCTTGCTCAACATCCACTAGAATTTTCTTTCACTAGGCTCCAACTAACTTTTTGCTCATCTTGAACTAACTTTGCTTAGCACTTACTGTCCACTCAGTCAAGCTTGGTAGATGAACTTTGTTTAGCTTATTCTTCTAAACTTTCTAAGTATAGTTAGACATTTTGTAACCTTAAGTAGATCATCAATACATCATGCTATCACTATCTAAATTGATCCTTGTACTTTATTACATAATCATAACTTAACCTTTCCTCTAGGTACTTTTGTTACATCTTGTTGATAAAATCCTCCTCATCAATCAAATAAGTGATAGTACTTGAAACATATAAGCAATTACCTTACCAAAAAATAGTAGGTTGGACATTAGTGACAAAATAATGATTGAAATACATAACAGTCTCCCTTATAATGATCTTTCTAATCAATGATCCTTTCAATCAAATTTCAACAATCACTTTTGTAATTTGGAATTTGAGAGCTTTTTTCTAAAATCCTTTTCTAAAGGATTGGTTTTTTGTTCATTATGAGAGCTATGGGCATGATATCTTTGTGAGGACAGACTTGTTGGATCCAACTTGGGGAGACCTTACTTTGCCATCATTTTTGGCTATATTTTCAAGTTAGTTTTTTTACCTAGCTATTTTCCATTTTAGCTCTTTTGGCTGTAAGGTAGGGCTCTCGCATTTTCTTTTTTCAACTCAAATTCTATATCTATTTTTGGTAGTTGTTTGTTTGGAGGCTAAGAAATAGTGTTCCCCTTCATTTCTATTTGTTGGTTCTGCCTAGTGGATCGAATATGAAAATTTTCCTTGTTTTCAAGTTGGGGGTTTGGAGTTTCACACCATTATGCTAGCCATTTTTGCATGTGGTGTTTGAACCCAAATTTTATTAGGTTTACAAGGCTTTTGTTCCTAAAGAAGAAATGGGTTTTAATTTCAAAGCTTTTCATTTTTGGAGGTTTTTACCTCATTCTACATACCACCCTATTTTCTCAAGTTTTCTTGGCATGAGTTTGGTTGTGGACCTAGATCATCTGTTTAGATGTCAGTCTGACCATTGTTTCACTTTTATGCTAAATTGGGATGTGTGTTGCATCCATCCTCCCTAGACTATTTTTAATGAGTTATATTTTCTCCTGTGTTCTTATCCAATCCTTGTGTTATGATCTTCTTGCTGGTGGCATGCCACACAAGAATACATGTGTACATTTTTTGGGTGACTTGTGAGGCATGATCTTCCGTGGTATTTTCGAGAAAGATTATTGGGGTTGGGTTCAGAATATGCATGCCTATGGGCACTCATTGTTAGATTAGCATGTGTAGGGTAGAGTAGCATATGGAGGGGGCTTCTATTTTCGTAGCCTGTTGTCCATGCCTAGAGCATTGCATGAGAAGTCTTAACTAAGTGATACCTAAATAAAATACTAGGTGGTAATAAACTTAAGATAATTAAAATTGGATTGTGCACCTTCCGTTCAGAAGAGGAGCCACCAATACTAGCTTTGGCATGTCAATGCTAAGAAACTCTCCATGATATCACCCCCTGCATAGTAGCCCATTGAGTGTTTGACTAGGACCTATAGTTTATGCATTGTCCTTGACATTAGTTTCAGCCATCATACTATATAGTGTGAGTGTTAGTCGTGGATATTTTCTTTGTGTGTGCTTGTGGTTGAATCATCATCTCTATCAGCACAATGGGAGTAGACCTATGAGTTCCACATGGTTGGGAGGCATAGCTACCTTCACCACTACTAGGGACCAATGTACAAAGATGGTTCTTTATTCTAGTATGGCCATTGCTTGTTGTTACACTTGGTACTTCAAGTTTCAGAGTATGTTATCTTGTATTTTATGTTTTCATTGGAATGCTTGGATATCATGATAGATGATGTTAGTTTAATTGATGCATTCCTATATTATGATATTTAGCATATGTTAGATGTTGAGTTTGATTTGTAGGAGTATCTTATGCCTCACTTCTAGCATGTTAGATTTCCTTATTCTTATGTTTTAGTACATTTTGGTAGTGACATCCTCATAAGACAACTCTGACGATCTAGTTGGTAGTTTGGGATGTTACACATAGGGGGTGGCTAGGACCTTTGAGGTCTCATGATGCTATTATGGTTGGAAGGAACAGTGTAATTAGTTTGGTTGTTTAGTTACTGCGATGTTGTTTTAGTTTACTGTTGTTTCAATTTATTGCAATGTTTTTTTAGTTTACTATGATGTTGCTTTTAGTTTTTCCCTTCACTACTATGTTAGATGGTTCGATGCAGTTCTGTCTAGTAGTTATTGTATTGAGTGTCTTTTCCTCAACTGTGGATCTGGTACTCCCCAATTTGGAGGTTTTAAGTTCCTATTTTATCCCTTGATTTTTCCTTAGCATATTTCTTGTTGTTCCTAGGTGATCATGCATCAACATTGGGAAATACTTTTAAGTATCACATGCCCAAAGGAGGAATATCATGCAATCCCTAATTGCATCACATGCCTTAAGGAGAATGTCATACAATCCTGGAAAGTATCGCATGCCCATTGTAGAAATGTTGTATGATACTTATAAAGTATAGCATGCCTTCTTGAGAAGTGTCATCCAAACCTTGAAAGTATCACAATCCTTCATTAAAAAGGTCATACGATACTAGAAAGTATTGTATAGTGCTGAATTAAAGTATCATATGGGTTTTGGAAAAACCTGTCCAGACAGACAACGAGCACTTTTCAATTTGACTGAAAGTTTTTTCGAGGTTTTTTGGATATCCTTTACCATTTTCTTGAATACCTTGGAATTTCATTTCAAATTTGGTATCTTTTTGGAATTGTATTTGTTTACATCTCTTTGTAGTTAGTCATTTTGGTTAGTAGTGGCATTTGGAGATCCATTAGCATTTGAATGTTTGTTTAGTCTGCCATTGTGATCTTTGTGATCCTCATATGTTGTATGTTGTGTGCATCCATATTTGTTAAAAAATAAAATTATTGGCTTATATTTATCCTTGTTTCCAAGGAGTGGGTGGGGCATTACATCTAGTATCAAAGCCCATGTTGTATAACTGGGATCTCTATGTTATGCTTCCACTATGTTTGTGTTTCTATTGTGTATTAATATTGTATGGTTGATATTGTGATATCTTGTTGGTTCATGTGTGCATCTCTTATGCTTTTGATAGATGTTTCTATCTTTATCTTGTTGCTTCCATAGTGATGCCTCCTACACGTAGGTCTAGTGGTTGGGGTGGTAACCAATAGGTTGTTCAAGAGGAAGAACACCATGAGGAGGAATGATAAGATGGTGGGGGAGAATATGGTAACAATAATTGGAATGACATTGCAACATTAATGCCAGTGCTATAGAAGATTCTTTCAAGGTTGGGCCCTCATGTAGAGGAGCACCAATAGGATCATAATCAGGAAGAGGGATCTCATCATAGAGATTCCCATCAGTCAAAGCATAGAGTGGAGGAGCATGAATAGGAATATTTTCAAACACCACTTGGTGGTAGAAGGAACCAATGGAGAGGTCATGGTCATAATGACAATGATGATTTCACTTAGGTCAAAATTATTTAGGAACTTCAAAGGTCCAAAACACCGTTGTTTGATGGCCAAGGGACAAGACTCAAGGCTGAGACCTAGTTGCTAGATATGGGGCATTGTTTCTCCTTACTACCTTATAGGAGCAATATAAAGGCCCATTGTGCTATCATGCAGCTAAGAGAACATGGTTCTATTTGGTGAGATTTAGAGAGTGATAGGCTTCATATCAATGTTTTGGATCTCACTTGGGAGATCTTTGAGGAGAGGTTCAAGGAGAAATTCCTATTGCCATAGTATTGTGAGGCTCGCATTGATGAATTCCATGTGCTTAGGCAAGGATTTATGATAATAGATCAATATGAGAAGAAGTTCCTTGGGTTGAGGTAGTACTCAAGCTATAGGCATGATGAGGCACTCACCACTCAACACTTTGTTAGGGGCCATAGGGACTCTATCATTGGGATGTCTATGCTCATCAACAAAGGATAGTTACACTTGTCATGGAGAAGGCAAGGATCATAGAGAGAAATGTGACCAGGGGGTTCAATAGAAAAATAGGTTTGTAGAACCAAAGCACATGGAACTCAAGGAAAGATGCATAGTATTATCAGTCTTCAAAGGAAGGGTCAAGCCTAGTCAACACCCTCTCAAGGTGGTTTTGGTCATCACTTTTTACAAAAGGGAAAAGGGGCTAAAGGCAGATAGAATGCAGGTGACTTAGAAAAGAAAGAAGATAACTAGAGTCATGGGCAAAAATCTTAGTAGGATTTCCCTCCTCAGAGTGGTCAACAAAACTCCAGCAGGAGTAGTGCACCTTACCCTAGTGCTACTCAAGGTGGCCATGGGACAGGTTCTAGCTTTGTAGGGAACTGCATTCTTGTGGTTAGCCTGACTATAGATCTTTTGAGTGTTCTATCAAACCATCTACAGGACCTAGTAAGAGTGCAACTAGATCTAAGCCTATAGTGGGTGATGTTGGTTGGATTCATTGAGTCTTTGTTGCAATTGACAACTGTCAAGCTAAGCATCAAGGTACAATAGTCAAGGCTATAGGTACATTGCGTGGTAATTCCTCTTTGGTGTGATTTGACTCTAGTACTTCAGATTCTTTCATTTCACCATCTCTTGTTCAGTGATGTGAGCTAGTGGAAGTATGTTAGTTCGATAGGTGACAAGCTGAGTTAGCCTTGAGTTCCAAAGTAGATGTAGATTCTTTGTTAGCGGTTGTATTTTAAATTTGGGAACCTTCACCACCATAGTGAGTCTTCGTATCCTACCTCTAGGAGCGTATGACATTGTGTTGGGTATGGATTAGTTAGCTTCCCATCAAGTGAATATAGATTACTGCCATAAGTTGGTGTAGTGTGCTGATGACATAGTTGGGTAGGTGGAACTTTTGGGAGTTTAGAGACAAGTATCACTTTGAATGATCTTAGCTAATTAGCTAAAGTGAATTTTGTGGAAGGGTTATCAATTGTTTGTTGTTTCTATCAATGATCTTGAGGAAGCTGAGAGCTATATGGGGACACTTGATGAAAACCCACTCCTTCGTGAGTATGAAGATTTGTTTCTTGATGAGATTCCAAGTATGCGACCACAATGTGACATTGATTTTTGGATTAATCTTGTACTAGGAGCGGAGACAATTTCACAAGCTCCTTACGCATGACTACTCAGGAGTTGAGTGAGCTCAGATTGCAGTTGGAGGAATTATTGGCCAAGGGCCATATTCATCCTAGTGTATCCTTGTGGGGTGCACCAGTCATCTTTGTGAAGAAGAAGGATGGATCTTTTTATTTGTTCATTGACTACTGATAGTTGAATAAGGTGATGGTGAAGAACTGATATCCTTTGCCAAGGATTGATGACTTGTTGAATCAGATGAATTGAGCACAAGTCTTCTCAAAAATTGATCTTAAGTTAGGATACCATCAGCTTCGTATCTAGGAGGACGAAATTGATTGAACAACTTTTCATAAATAGTATGGGCATTACGAGTTCACAATTTTACCCTTTGGGTCAACCAATGCACCATCAATATTTTTAAGTTTGATGAATGGAGTATTTTACACTTACCTTAATCAATGTGTCATTGTATTCTTCGATGACATATTGATCTATTCGAAGATTTTTGAGGAGAATGAAGTCCATTTATGTTAGGTGTTGTAGTGCTTGAGAGACCATCAGTTGTATGGAAACTAGAGTAAATGTGGGTTCTTCTAGTCAGAGGTAAAGTATTTGGGATACATCATCACTGGTGATGGTATTATAGTGGATCTAAAGAAAAAATTTTCTATCATGGATTGGCTAGTACCCACTAATGTCTTAGAAGTTCATAGTTGCATGGGATTGGTAGGTTATTATAGTTGCTTTATGAAGGATTTATCATGAGTAGCTCATCCCATCACTTCTCTTTAGTGGAGAGGGAAGAAGTATGTTTGGTCAAACTAGTACGAGGCAACTTTTAATGCTCTTAAGGATTTCTTGACTAGTGTACTAGTCCTTGCGGTGCCTAATCCTATAGGTGATTTCATGGTTTGCATAGATGCTTCATTGAAAGGTGTGGGTGTGCTATTGATGCAGGATGGTCGTGTAATTGCATATGAATCTAAAAAACTCAAGGACCCTGCACTCAACTACCCCACTCATGATTTGGAACTTGCAGTTGTACTGCATGCTCTAGTTCATTGGAGACACTTGAATTTGGGACATAGGTTTGGGTTGCATAGCAATCATAGGAGCTTCCATTATATCTTTACTTAGCCAAACCTAAATGCACAATAGTGTCATTGGATGGAGTTCCTATGTGAATATGACTTTGATGTTCATTAAATTAAAGGGAAGGAGAATATCATTATGGATTCCTTAAGTAGGAGGTGGCATGAGGTACTAGTGATGACATTGGAAGTGGAATTGTGAAGTTGTATCTTGGAGGTTTTTCCTAGTGACACTTGGTGTCAAGAGGTGAGGGCAGAGATTGGGTCTAGACATACCCTTGAGGGGAGGTTTTCGGTATATTTTCTTGAGTCTAATGGACTATTGTGACACTTGGGACATATCTATGTACCTATTTCGGGTGATCTATGTACCTTCATTTTATTGAAAGTGCATCATGCACCATATTTTGCACATCCTAATGTCAAGAAGATACATGATGATCTTAAATAGTTGTACTTTTGGGCAAGGATGAGACATGATGTTGCTAATTTTGTTGCTCGATGTCTTGAGTGCTAGAGAGTGAAGGTAAAGCATCAACATCTGGTGGGTCTTTTGTAGCCACATACCATTCCAGAGTGGAAATAGGATACAATATTGATTGATTTCATCATAGGTCTACCTATGTCATCATGTTGACATGATTGTATTATGGTCATAGTGGACAAGTTGTCCAAGATAGCACATTTCTCACCCATGAGAGCATCCTACACAACTTATTCTAAAGCAAATGTTTTCTTGGAGGATATTCTTCATTTACATGGATCCCCCATTAAATTATTTTAGATAGAGATCCAATGTTTACTTCTGCACTATGGATATCTTTCCAGCAGGCTCTGGGTGCACAGCTCAATTTTAGTTTGGCTTATCACCCAGAGACTAAAGGTTAGATTGAGAGAGTGAATCAGGTTCTGAAAGATATGCTTTGCATATGTGATGGACAGTCAGGTGAAGTGGGAGGATTATTTATACCTTGTTGAGTTTGCATACAACAATAGGTATCATAGTTCTCTTAGCATGACACCTTTTCAGGCCTTATACGGTAGACTGTGTCGTATCCCTTTGAGTTGGAATTATTTAGAGGATCCAATTCTTTTGGGTCCAAAGATGCTTCAAGATATGGAGCAAAGGGTTATTTAGATTAGGAAGTATTTGGTTACTGCTCAGGATAGGCAAAAGAAGTATGCAAATGCCCATAGGTTGGATCATCACTTTTTCGTTGGTGATAAGGTGTTTTTGAGAGTATGACCGAGGAAGAGCCCAATATTTTATGGCAAAGGCTCTAAGTTGGCACCACATTTTGATGTACCATTTGGGATCCTTGAGAGGATTAGTCCTATTTCTTATCAACTAGTGTTGTCACTTAGCCTATTGCACATCCATGATGTTTTTCATGTTGCTATTTTGAGGTAGTATATTCTAGATGTGACCCATGTTCTTGATTGGGATACTTTGCAAGTAGCAAACAAAAAGCTTACTTTGGAGCCCATTTGTATCCTACAGTAGTGGAAACTGACCTTGCGAAGTCGAGACATCAAGCAAGTAAGGGTTCAATGGGACTCGAGTGATGAGACCTCTGCAACTTGGGAAGATGCTACATGATTAAGGGGATTGTACCCCTATCTGTTTGCTAGCTTCTAGGAGTAAGCCTATGCTGGGGGGGGGGGAGGAAGTAGTGCTTCTCATGTTTGTAGTCTAAACCTTGTTATTTTTTGATTTGAGAGATACTTGATACTCTTATTATTTGTACTTTGAGATGACTTGAGGGTCAGATGTTATACTTTGATTTTAGTATCATAGATGCTATACTGCTATGTTGTTCAATTTATCATATTTGCATGTTGATGTCATTTTTAGATGATAGTAGGTCTATGATGATATTTGGTATTTGGACATATCTCTGATTCTGTTAAATGATGGATTTTATGCTATGGTGACTTAATTCATTCTTGTTTCATTATGCTTTGTGTGAACGTAAGTGATGCCATGGATTATTCAGTGTAATCAAATAAATGGTTAAATTAGATTTTTAATGCAATTATTGCTTCAAATTTGATATTATATGCAATTATACTTGATTGTGTGTTTTTAATGTGCAGGAATTATATCCCTAGCAGTGGCACATGGAGTTAGTAATTTGGCTATTCATATTTTACCAATGTCATCCCTGTATGGTCTATGTATTGTTAATTAATTATTTAAATTAATATTTTTTGTGATTATAAAATCCAAACTCATTTGTATTATGTGATTTGACTAGTGAGCATGTCTGTGCATTAAGAGGTTCACATTGTTGCAAAAGTCGTTAAAGAATTTTTTGTGATTTTGGGGTTTTGGGCTTTAATTTTTGTTGAATTTAATTTCTAGTAGCTTTGTCATAGATAAATTCCTATTTCTAGGAATAGCCTAATTTTGTTTGGGTCGATTTAATGTTTGGCTAGTCTAACTGGATATTTTCCCTCATTGATTATTCACTTGAAAAGTGAATAAGGATGGAAAGAGGAATTTAATTCCTCACTTCTCACTTTTGTAATTTGGAATTTGAGAGCTTTTTTCTAAAATCCTTTTTTGAAGGATTGGTTTTTTGTTTGTTGTGAGAGCCACAAGTTTGGGATCTTCGTGAGGAAAGACTTGTTGGATCTGGCTCATGAAGACCTTGCTTTGCTGTCCTTTTTTGTTGTATCTATGTGTTATTTATTTTACATGGCTATTTTCCATTTTAGCCCTTTTGGCTATTAGGTAGGGCTCTCCCATTTTCTTGTTTTATCTCAGATTCTATATCTATTTTTGGTAGCTATTTGTTTGGAGGCTGAGATATCCCCTCCATTTTTGTTTCTAGTTCTACCTGGTGGGTTAGGTATGAATATTTTCCCTATTTTTGGGTTGGGGGTTTGGGGTTTCATGTCGTTATGCTGGCCATTTTTGCATGCGGTGTCTAAAGCCATATTTTATTGGATTTACTAGTCTAATTTAGGATCTATAAGATTATGACTTAATCCTAAAAATTAGATTTAATTTCATGATCCAAGTAGTAAATGTGTGGCTATGTTCCTTAAACCGTTGAAATCATAGAGAAAAGGATTAAAGATTGATACAAAGGAATTTTTAATCAATTACGTAAATTTAATTCATGCTTTTGCTAAAGCAAATTATCATAATAAAAAATGCAATAAAGAACAACACATAACTCAATTGACAGAAAGAGAAATGAGAGAAGAGGCATAATCAAAACTACACCTTCGGGTCCAGCTCTAGCTGGTAGACCGATCCGATTAACTCCAAATCAAGTACAATGTTACAACATCACACTTAGCCAATGTTTGGTACTGTAAATATGTCCTCTAGAATTCCCTCTCTCCTCCTCAACAATATTCATCTTTCTGGTTTCAAAATAATTCCTCACCAAATTCTCTATCAATTATCATCAATTCTCTCAATTTTATGTCTTGAAAATGACCTACCCCCTTCTTTTTATACATAAAATTTGCCTAATTTGGACCAAAACCACTTATTACATAATTAGGAATTTTAAGCAAATAGGTTTCATAATACCCCACTTTGACATTTATATATTTTGGCATTACATTCATTTTTGGGTTTAAATCATTTAACAAATAACCAAAAGACCTATTTTTAAGAGGGAGTGGTTGCTTGTTATAACTTAAATACAAATTAAGCCATATTTTTTTAAAACCATAAACATGGTGCAGTGGTCACCACCATTTTGGCATAACCACCAAGTTAGGGGTTCAACCCCTGTCGGCGCTCCCTTCAACCGAATCGGCGACACATATAACTTAAATAGCAACTTTGTCATATATGTATTGTGAACTCTGCGTGGCCTAATGACCACCGGCTACTTTTGAATATCGGTGGTTGCAAGATCAAATCCCCCATCGGCCACTTCATGTTGCAAACCTATAACTGCCATTGATGTGCATAAGTAGTCCCTTGCCATGTGGAAGTGCCACTACATGCCACATATAATGCCAAATTATCACCAAGGTGGGGTGCCACGTGGGCTTCCTGCCATACACGTGGCACCAAAAATTTTTGCTCTCAAGTGCCATGTATTAATCACCGATTGGCTAGTTTACCTCCTTTTTCCACATCATCATGCTGACATCATCATACGGTCAACTAGGGCATTTTGGTCAACTGAAACTTGACTAAGCATAACTTTCGCGTACGAGCTCTGATTTTGACGAAACAAACATTTTTGAAAAGCTCTCAACGAGACCTTCATTTTGATGCCAACTTTGATTAATTTTGGAGAGTTCAAAATTTTTCCTTTCTGATGGCCTTTGACCAAGGTTTGACCAACTTTTGACTAGCCATATCTTGAGCATACAGACTCCTTTTTCACCCATTTGTGTTGTGTTGGATTCAAAATTTTGAGGACTATAACCTAGTACTAATTATTGGAGTTTTGGAGATACTTCAAAATTCAGTGAAAATATCCTTTAGATCATTTACGAGGATTTTGTGCCTATAGACCAAATGGGTTTTATTTTTAAAGTTTTTCAATTTTTGGGGTTTTGACTTGTTTTACTTGCCACCCTATTTTCTCAAATTTTCTTGGCATGAGTTTGGTTATGGACCTAGATCATCCATTTGGATGTCAGTCCAACTATTGTTGCACTTTTATGTTGCATTGGGATGTGCATTGGACTTGTCTTCCTAAGATTGTTTTCAGTTGAGTGTTATTTTGTCTTGTGTTCTCATCCAATCCTTGTGTTATGATCTTCGTGATGGTGGTGTACTACTCACAAGTACGTGTGCATACATTTATCAGGTGGCTTGCAAGGCCCAATCTTCCATGGTATTTTTAGGAATTATGATCATTGGAGTTGGGTTGGGAATATGCATGCCTACAGGCACTCATCATTGGATGAGCATGGGTAGGGTAGGGTAACATATGGATGGGGCTTCTATTTTGCAGCCTAGTGTCCATGCCCAGAGTGTTGCATGGGAAGTTGTAAGTAAGTGATAACTATAAAATACTAGGTTGTAATAAACTTAACATAATTAAAATTGGATTGTGTGCCTTCAATTGGGAAGAGCAACCAACAAGACTAGCTTGGGCTTGTCGATGCTAAGTGACTCTCCATGATGTCAACCCCTATATAGTAGCCCATTGAATGTCTGACTAGGACCAATAGATTATGTATTTTCTTTGACCTTGGTTTTCGTCATCATATTGTCTGGTATGAGTGTTAGCCATGGACATTTTCTTTATGTGTATTTGTGGTTGGATCATTATCTCCATCGGCACAGTGGGAGTGGACCTACGAGTTCCACATGGTTGGGAGGCATAGCTACCTTCACCACTATTGGGGACTGATGTACAAAGATAGTTCTTTATTCTAGTCTAACCAAATTTTATTGTTACACTTGGTACTTTGGATTTTAGAGTATGTTATCTTGTGTTTTATGGTTTCATTGGAATTCTTGGATATCATGTTAGATGATGTTAGTTTAATTGATGCATTCCTGTGTTATGATATTTAGCATGTGTTAAATGATGAGTTTGATTTGTAGGAGTATCTTATGCCTTGCTTCTAGCATGTTATATTTCCTTATTCTTATGTTTTAGTATGTTTTAGTAGTGACATCCTCATAAGATAGCTCCGACAATCTGGTCGGTAGTTTGGAATGTTATGCATGGGGAATGGCTAGGGCCTTCGAGTTCTCATGATGCTATTATGGTTGGGAGGAACCTCATAATTAGTTTGGTTGTTTAGTTACCATTATGCTATCTCAATTTACTACAATGTTCTTTCAATTTTTACAATGTTGTTTTAGTTTACTACGATGTTGCTTTTAGTTTTTCCCTTCACTACTATGTTCGATGGTTCAATGTAGTTCCATCTAGTAGTTATTGTATCAATTTTATTTTCCTTGACTGTGGATCCAATGCTCCCTAGTGTGAAGGTTTTAAGTTCCTATTTTATGCCTTGATTTGTCCTTAGAGTATTTCTTGTTGTTCCTAAGCAAGCATGCATTAGCATTGGGTGATACTTTTAAGTATCGCATGCTCATTGGAGAAAGGTCATATGATACTTATAAATTATCACACGCCTTCTTGAGAAGTGTCACCCAAACCTTGAAAGTATCACATTCCTTCATTAGAAACATCATATGATACTGGAAAGTATTGCATAGTGCTGAATTAAAGTATCACCTAGGTTTTGAAAAACCCTATTTGAGCAGACAGTGAGAACTTTTCAATTTGATCGGAGGTTTTTCTGAGGTGTTTTGGATACCCTTTATGGTGTTCTTGAATAAATTGAAATTTCATTTTGAATTTAGTATGTTTTCAGATTTGTATTTGTTTACATCCTTTTTTGTTTAGTCATTTTGGTCAGTAGTGGCATTTGGAGATCCATTGGTGTTTGGATGTTCATTTAGTCTTCTATTGTGATCTTTGTGATCCTCATATGTTGTATGTCATGTGCATACATACTTGTTCAATTTTCTTTTTTAATCTTGGCTTATATTTATATTTGTTTCCAAGGATCTCTAGGTGAGGCATTGCATTTGACAAGAAAGCTAAAGCTAGGGTTTTCAAGGAGGGTGATCTTATGTTGAAATGGGATGCAGACAGAGAAAAACCAAGGAGGCATTTGAAATATTATTCAATATGGAGTGGTGTAGATGTGATAATTAGTTGCAAGCAAGCCAATGCTTTCCAGTTAAGTAGGCCTAATGGTGAAATTCTACCTATTCCAGTCAATGGAATATATCGTAAACCCTTCTTCTGATGAAAGCTATTGTTTGATGTATATAGTTAGGGTTTTTTAAAAAAAATTTTTTTTCCTATTTTCTAAGAAGTTCAAGGTGCACATGATGTTGTTCCTCTGGAATGACATTTTTGAAGAGATTTTACAAAGGGCAAGACAGTCTCATGAAGTTTTTGCAGTCATAGAGGTTATTCTTCTTCAGTGTTTCTAGCTTTGTAGAATGGATCTTCATGTTTTTTATGACTCCATAGCCTAATGGATGTTCAAAGTCATTGGTTAATGCACAAGAGGCTAGCATCCCCTTTGAGTCGCTAGAATTGTTAACCAAAAATGCCTTCTTGCCAAAATTGAATGATTTGAATTCAAATTCTTGAATGACTATATATTTGAAATATTCAAATTAGGGCAACAAAATATATATCTTTAGAACCTTAGGTTATATCTTATTTCATGAGTGACTATGCACTTTGATATTTCTACAAACCCACAACTTTCCCTACCGTCAGATCTTCCCAAATCTATGCCTATCATAGTCTCACTTTGCTAAGAAGCACAAACTTTAGAGAATGTTGGAAAAGAAATGAGTTCATAATTTTCATGGTGGGTCCATTCCTCTTTGGTGGGTTGTGGAAGGTTTTGGATGTGTCAAAAGTTATACACATGGCTCATTCCTGTTGGTCGAGGGATTGAATCTACATGCAACTTTAGGGTTTGATCTTCACCATCAAATAGATTAAAATCCATCATTATCACTTTGTAGAATAATGAGGTAGTTAATTTATGCGATGAAGCAAGGTCTCGACACATGGAATTCATGATGTCACCTCCCTTTTGGGCTGTAAGTTGAGCGTGTTAGAACAACATGGAGATGTCAGGGCACGTTGTTAATTTGGTGTCTTTTCATTGGTCAAAATGCTGACATGGGTAGTAAGTGGGCCAATTTTCTTTCTGCAATCAGATCAAAGTTGATCAAGGGTGGGTTCTTTCCCACTTTCTAAATATGCAAGTTTTTTAAACAATGTGAGAAAGTGCCTTGCAAACACATGTCCTTGTGGGCCTGAGTATAAGTCAAAAAATTAGCTGCGATGGTTAAGTTTGAAAAGGTGGCACAATTAGGGTAATAAGATGGTCAAACATGTAAAGAACCTATAGGCTCATGGAAAGAAATAACATCATTGGTCCACATGGAATATCTTGGTTGCTTGACCTAGTTGACCTAGTGACTCTTGATGATTTGCCAAAAAATGAGCAGGAGAAGTAATGATTTTCCTGCATGATTTGATCTCCATGATCAATCCCAACCACTTCCAAGTTATGGCCGTGCTAAAAAGTCATGAAAGACATGTTGCCTACCTACTAGTTATCCATTTGAGGGATTTTTTGTATTAATTGTGTCATTTCATGACAAGATTAGGGTTTCTTCTAGTTAGGGTTGATGATTTTCATTACATCTGGACATGTACCAGGATCAAATTTTCCCTTGATTTACATGGTTGTCCTTTGTAGTTTTAATTTTAATGGTTGAGCTTGGCTTCTTTTTGAAGCTATCCTAGTTATGCTTGAACTATAAAAGAAAGTTTTGTTACTCTACTAAGGGTTCCCTCTTTTCTAATTTTTGGAACTACTCTGTAACTTTTCCTCTACCCAATAGAAATCTTCTCTACTATATCCATTTTTTGTCAGCTAATTGTGTGTGCATTCTAGTCACCTCACTTGCTAAATGTATTGTGATAGTTGAAACATGATTATGTTCATACTTGGTAACTTATTAGATTGAGTGAATCCATTGTGTTCCTTCTCTTGTTGTGTTATCATTTGACATATATAAAATATTAAATTTGAAAAGGTGTAGATAATGGTATATATTGAGAAATCTATTTAGTTCTAGTGCTTTCATTAGGAAAGAAGTAGATCCATATACTATTTCAGTGTATCACCTCCTTAGATTATATTAGGTATTTTTTCTTTCATGCATTCCTTCCCCCTTTTCCTCTCAAGATCCAATTAGGTGCATCCTGATAGTAAAGGAAACCTACCTTCTCCAGAGACTCAATCTCAAGTTGAAAAATGCCACAGTTTCTGGATTGTTTCCATGTTATGCAAGGTTGCTTGAGAAGTATGGCCTCAAGCTAGGGTGCAAGATTTTGTGTCAATAAGACCCTTTTGAGAAATTAACCTCAAGATTAAATAAGTAGAGTACATTAAAAAGAAAAGGATAAAATTTCAATATTAGCTTGCTTATCAAATCCTTGTGGATGAATCTAGATCACTTATATGAAAAAGATGTATACTTTTTTGTATGAATGTTAAATGTATAAATGTAAGGTGTCTTCACTTATGAAATAGATCATTATTTTCCCAATCCCTTGATGGCCAACTTCTTTGTCTCCTATGAAGAAAGAAACTAGATCCATATAAGGAGATATTTTCTTTGATAGATGATGGATGAATGGATTGAATGCCTACAATGAGAAATTTCTTGAAATCCTTGAATTCACAATTACTTACTTGAGAATGGATCTCTTTAAATTTATTGATGTTTTAAATTGTGGATGTGAAAATGAAGGGATAAGGCCTTGATTTATAGTGATTTCAAGGTCAATTTTTGCAAGTGCTGACTCTGATGGGTGAGACAAGAGAAATGATTTATATTAGGCCCTAAAAATTACCAAATTTGAAGGTATATGTCACCTTAAGTGCAACCTATATGTGAGGCCCCACTCTGACCCATCATACCATAGATATTTTTACTTGCATTTTGATATTCGAGACTTTGATATTTTGACATTTATTCAAGACTTAGATGACCAGTGGGTTGTTTTATCTATTGATTTTGATATTACAATAGTGTTTTGCATTTATGATATGTACTAAGAACCTAATATTGTGAATGGGATGATCGAACAAATATGAATGCAAATTTACACATAGCAGGATAGACATTAGATTATGATGTGGTGAAAATTGCTAATTTGATTATGATGATCTATGATTAAATGTGATGTATAGATTTTCATATTTCAACATTTTATGTTTAATTGAAATGATTAAGTAAAGGAATTTAATTGAATTATGTTAATATGGATTTCATAACATTTAAATTCATATGAATTTATGATATGTATTTTATATGACCTCCTTGGACTACTGATGCTTGAGTTTAGTGTGCAGGAATTGGAAACATGGAAATTTTTGGGGGAAACAAAGTCCAAACCTATGTGAATACAATTTAGCCAAGGAAAATCTTTGCAAGATTCAAAACCCTTGTTGTGATATATTTTTTTTTGTAAATGTGAACTTGCTTGTGTGTGAAATTCTTAATCATAAAGATGCATTAGGGACATGTCATGATGATGTGGAATGTGCTTTTATGTGTCACTTTACACTTGTGAATTTTGTGTGTTAATGACATGTCATCTAGGGTTTTGGTTATGGTGGCATTTTACTAGTGAATTTTGTGTGTTAATGACATGTTGTCTAGGGTTTTGGTCATGGTGGCATTTTACCCTAAAACTAAATACCTTGTTAATGATTAAGTAAATACCTTGTTAATGATTAAGTAAACCCACTTGACAAGGGCTAGAATGGGTCATTACCAAAAGAAAATTCTAATTTAGACTTGATTAGGGTTTTGTAGGGTCATTAGGTGGTCCCAAAGTGACTTTTGTGTGAAAATAAGCTACCCATGTGACAATATAACATGTTAGGGACCTAATTTTGACCATGATAGTGTCTAGACAACCTAGGGGCCCCCTTTACCAATGCCTTCTTCCATCAAGTCGAAAATGGAGTTGTCACATGAGCTCTTTCCCATGTTTCAACTAAGTCAAAAATAGCAAACTTAGGAGGAGACAAGTTTTTAAGAGGAAGTGGCTTGGTGGTTTTTCTAAAATAAATAGTGGGAAGGCCTTTTTAGGGGGTCTTGGACAAACTAGTGGGGCATTCACCCACTCTCTGAGTTTAGAGATAGTTAGGGTTTTGGAGGGAGGCTAAGGGAGCTCTTCATTGACTAGCATTGTCTTTAGCTTGGACCAAGGTTGGTGCTCAAACCATGACCATTTTGTTTTAGCATTACATAATGAATCTACAAGTAGGGAATGTTGTTATGGGATTATGTATTGTGATTGTAATTTTACATTGTGTTGTGATTTTGCATTGTGTTTCATGCATTTTCTTGTTTTTCTTCCTTGATCTCTAGTTTAGTTTGAATGTTGAATTTGTTCATGGGTGTGAAGGCTTCGCTCACCCTTGGAGGGAACAGAAGCCTTGGGTGAAGGGGTTAGTTGGGCTCAACAATGTAGTAGAGATCTCTTCTCTCGGAGAGAAGGGGGGAAATTTTCATGGAGTATGGGCTTCATTGATGCCATTGTCTTGATATTATGATTTGGGGGTGATAAGTGGAAATTGTGAATCTGGGGGTGATAAGTAGAAATTATGAAGAGACGCATGTATGATGCAAGCCTTATAGAGGCATGGTAAAATTTAATGTGTATGAATTGTATTAACATGGAAAATCTCCTCTTTGAAGAGCCCACCTTCACCCAATGTGTTTATGATTCCAATGGTGAACCAATGTGCAAGCCATGGAACAGATTGTTATGTGTTGTGTGTGTTTGTACCCCATTTGGGCTTTGTTTCCTCTGCTTGGTGGGTGGCCTCTTTGGAGGCATAGGATGGGAGGTGAGCCTCCATGGTTCCAAGTTTTGTGTTGTCTTGTAGATTTTGACAAAGTAAATCCTATGAAGAGATTAGGATTTCACCCTTGGCAGTATTAAGAAACCAAGTGTTGTGGAAAGACTAATATTTTCCATGTCATAATGTGTTGTGATGTTAAGTTCCATTTTTGTTTCATTGTAATGTAAAAAGGATTTTCTTCCTATTTGCATATTGTTGTAAATGTGTAAAGAGAAGTTTGAAGGATTGTATATAGTGTTTTTGCAAGAAAAAGATTGTGGCACGAACACAATTGTGTAGGAAGGAAAAAAGATCATTGCATGTAAAAGATTATCTAATATTGTGGAAAAACATGTTGAAGTTATGTAAATTAGTTCATTGTTCTTGACTAGATTTTGTACTCCATCATTAAGCCTTACGGTGTCCTCATGAGAAAGAAATAGTGTAATGGATATTTAATGTAAAATTCAAAATTCAGTGGTTTCATTTTAAGATTCTCTGTTACGTAATTGCTATAATGGAAATGAGAGTCCTTGAATTTCAAATAGATCATATGAAATGATTCATTTTGTTTTAGTAACAAGCAATCCCATATGTAATCCAAGTTATAGTAGAAAACATGTATAGCTAATCTTGTACATTGGTGTGATAAAACTAGAGCCATCTTAAAAAAATAAATATCTAGATATGATAACATCAATTCTATCACCATCAAAATACCTTATCTTCATAGTTGAAGTGGGGGAAAATTAATGCTTATATGACATAGTGTAAAAATCTATAGAAAAAAGTTTATGTAGGTGCACATGTTACTTCTCTGGAAAATGTATGGGAATGAGAAATTAAACTCTTGACTATTACAAACTAATATAATATTCAATTAGAATATTTCTTAGCATCTCTCTAGCTAGATATGACAATAAGACAATTATGAGTATAATATATAGTAGGTCAACACCATCTAGTTAAAAACATAAAATAAAAATAAAAAGCTAGTACATAATAACATGTGACTCAAGAAGAAGAAAATAATAAAATAATAATAATTAATAAAACATCTCATCATGGTGCATTGATCCTATTGAAGGATTGACCACACATGTGTAAGGGGGTAGGATGACCTTGTTTTAAATTAAAAATAATATAAAAGAAAATAAATATATAAACATCTTTAAAGAGCTTGGAGGTGGGGTGCATTCGAGGCTAACCCTGGTGCAATCTCCAAGCATATTTTGGATGGAGGGAGGTTGACCTCATCTACTCCACCTTTTCCCACACACCCACTTCCCAAGCTAAGCGCCTCATGCAAGAAGGAGGGTAAGTGGTACACTCCTTCCACTAAAATATGTTAGTAACCCATGTATTAGCCACCTTAACCCTTGGTAAAAAGGTAAGCCACCTTGTTTATTATTATTGGCCAATGTCAAGTTGACTTGGAAGGAGGAAGAACGGAAAATGAGTCTAGGGCACTTGAAGTTGGGAAAAATGTGTGTTTAGGTTAGGAGTCATATGGAGTTATTAGCATTATATTTATTTAATATTCTGATTGAAGTAAAGTATATGTGTACAAGTGAACTAGGGTGGTAGCTAATAATAAAATGGATAGATGTAGAGTAGGGAATTAGTGTTAACAATTGTTAGTAGGTATTAGTTGATGTAGCAACAAGTGAGTAGTTAGGGTGTTGTGGAATTTTTAATAGTTAATATATAAAAATTAGTTCATAAAATTAAGTAAATAAATTGTAAGTAATTCTAACATTTTGGCTAGTAGATATTGATTTAAATGGGTTATTAGTATCTTGTTTGTGATAACATAGAATTAGATAGTGGCTTATTAGTAGGTATGTATTAGTATGATATAGGTTTTATATTTTTAGCTAGGTAGTAGTTAGCAAGTTATTGAATATAGTTTGTTAAAGAGATAGTGTCATTATTATTGTATTAGACAATATTTGTGAAATAGTTAAGATAGATATTGGGTGTTAGGAGTACGTATAATAGAAATATAATAATTATTTTAAGAATGTGTATATATTCCCCATGATGTTATAGAGTATATGTCAAATGTTGATTATTACATAGCTTAAGCAATATAACCAAAGAATTATGTTGTCAATATATAACAGATTGTATCTTAGGAGTCATCATTATAAAATGTATAAAAAGTGTTAACGAGATATGTATAGAAATAGGTTAAATAATATCCTTCTACTTATTTTCTTGAGTTAGATGCATGGACTTTTAGAGATTTCTAAGAAGGTGGTGAAGGCTATTAATTATATGATCCACTTGAATTGTCTCATATTAATATTTTAATTTAATTACAAAATAAAAATAAAGAATTATTAAGGAGAGTCCCAATAGATGCTTAGAGAACTTGTCAACCCGCTCCAATGTCTATAGCAAGGATTGTGATTTTCATTTGAGTAAAAAAAATTTATACTTCCACCACTAGCTCTGGAAACATATTGTAATGTTATTTAATTCATTAGTGTTCTACCCTAGAGGTAAAAATTAGACCCTTTACCATATCGATAAGGATTAATTTGTTTTGAGTTTTAAGATTTTGTTCAACCCTAAAATCATAACCGTTCACTATCTTGAATCTTTAGCTTTCCATAATCTAGTATTAAAGTGTTCAGATATGTGTGTGTGTACACATGCATGCATATGTGGGTTTGTGTGTGTGTATGTATGTGCGTGTGCATGTGTGTGTGTGTGTGTGTGTGTGTGTGTGTGTGTGTGTGTGTGTGTGTGTGTGTGTAATGTCCTAAGTGTTACCTTAACAAATCAAAAATTTGTTAGTTGTGTTTTTCCTTGTAAATATCGGGCATGACACTATATTGGTATAGATTTCCTAATGTATGACCTATACCTAGAAGGGTTAGTTATGAGGTAAAATGTGTGGGATCTAAGAAGAATTTGAAATTTTGGGGAAATAAAAAAGGATAAGTGAGAACATAAAGTGTAAACTCTTAAATGGGGTGAAAAGAGAAAGTGAATTGGGTAATTGGATCAATAAATAGGAAAATATTCATATAAATTAGAGCCAAATTAGAGTTTTCAGAAAGATTGAAGGGAAAAAGGGGATCATGATTAAAATAAATGTATGAAATTAAGTGTGATATGGGATCCAAATATAAAAAACTACTAGAAGGGAGGGAGGGAGAGGGAGAGGTAGAGGGAGAGGGAGAGAGAGAGAGAGAGAGAGAGAGAGAGAGAGAGAGAGAGAGAGAGAGAGAGAGAGAGAGAGAGAGAGAGAGAGAGAGAGACTCCCCATAAGATTGTTTGTTTAAGTATAAATCACAAAAAGGAAAAAGGAAGTGTCACAAAATATGAAATTGAAAGTCTAGCATAGTTTGTGTTTTATTCTAGTCAATTCATCTAAGACCTATCTTTAGATACTATATGTCAATAAGATATTTGACAAGAGTGATTTTTCCTTAAGAATTGTATGTCCATAAGGGATATAAATGAAAAACACCATAAAAATTTATGTGTTTGTATAAAATGTGAGAAGTGTACACCCACATATTAAAGATATTACATGCACCTTAATGTAAGAAATTGTTTTAATAGAGCATATGCACATCCAATAGAAACATTTCCACTATTGAATTCCCCCAAGAAATAAAAAATAAAGGAAATGAGAACATGAGAGAGAGGGATCTAACACTAAGTGTAATTTTCAAATTTTATGGTGAAAATAAAAAGAGTATTGAGAAGTTAGGGTTTATATGTTTTTTTTTTTTCATCTACATAGAAGACCCTAGCATGTTTTCCCTAATCTAATTATTTCATTGTTGTCCTAGAGTGAGTTTTGGTGCCCTAGGGTTTTAGTTTTATCCTACATTGTGAAAAATATTCATAAAATCAAAGTCTAAGCCCTAACCCTAGGCTTTATAACTGAGTGGGAGCTTACTTATCTTTTTTGTCATCTTCTACGATGTTATAATAAAAGGGTTAGCAAAGTGTCGTGAGGAAGAGTTTTCAATGGCCTAATCTTAAGATAAAATGTTGTGTCATGGTATCATGGATTATAAAGTGAGTCTTCCCGATCTTACAATTTCCTTTGTATTGTATGATTGTATGGCAATTTGAATGGTCCGCATTTCATCCTCTACAAAATTATGACAAAGGAGGTGATTGTGGCATCGAGGAAAATGAAAAAAGGCGTTACGATGTTATGAAGCAAAGAGCATCTTAAGGACATAAAGGAAATATTTGGTTGCTATGATGTTACAAGATACTTATGATTGTAGGATCGTAAGGTGATAGAAGATAAGAAAAAGTGATAATGTGCTATCAAACAAGTGTCCAGTTCTGATTGGCTAGATTAGCTAGATCAGTGGGACCAGAAAAGATTTTTATAGTAAGTTTGAATGGCATTTGGAAATCTCCAGTCTTATGATATATAGTTCATCATAAGATCTCAAGGCAATTAAAAATGTGTTCTAATGTTACAAGTAAGCCTTGATTGTAAGATCACAAATGAAAAAGGAAAAGCCGACAATGTTATGATAAAGAAGGTTAAGTATTTTCTCGTAGTATCATAAAAGTTTAAAAGGTAATCAAAGATGTTACAAAGTAACAAAAGAGACCACAACCATAAGACTGTAGGATGATATAGGTTAAAGTAAGATGCTATGCTATCTTAAGATAAGTTGTTTGTCAAAAGATCATAGAAGAAGAAAAGTCATTGCTAACATGACAAAAGCTAATGAGTCGTAAGATTGTAAAGAGTTTGGCCAAGGTTTTCGATTGTTTGGTAAGGGTTTTTCAAAAGGGTTTCATAACATCAAAGAGCCAATTTTTCTTTAATAAGATATTATGAAGAGTCATTTCCTTCAGTAATGATCATAAGATCATAGACCCTATTTTGACATAAAACGTACAGTCACTTTTATGAGCTGGAAACAATAATAAGCTTCTTGACCAATGAGATTTAAATACAATACAAAAAGTGCATTGTTGGATAGTAATGGTGATGCTCCCCTGAGGTAACAAAATGAATTGATCTTGTGTTTGAAGCATGCTGAAAATCAATGCAAAGTGAATGTTGATAGTATACATAGAGTTATAAAGGATTTCATATTTACCAGTTATAGTTCACCATTTAAAGAGAAATAGAATTTGAGCAGTTACAAAGCTTTCAGTATATACAGACAAGTGTTTTCAAAACCCAAGAGTGATTTTCATATTGTATTTGCTAGCATATTGAAGATTTCTAGTAAAGAGGTGGAATAAATTCAAGCATTAGACATGGAAATTGCAAAGACTTCAACTTCTAAAGGTGGGAAATCAAGACAAAAGAAACCAAATAGGTTTATAGAAGAATGGATAAAAATTTTCCCTGGTTCTTCTAATGCCAATGCTGCAGATGATCATGCCTTTATCGACCCTTATGCTCTTTGCAAAGATGTTGTGCACCCTAGTGTTACTGGTTTTGAACTTTTTAAATACATCTATTATAATAGGAAAAAGAAGATTCCTGTGTGTAACCATGGAAGAAGAATTTAGCCAAATTGATATTTCCAAAAGTTTTTGTAGATGTGGATTTGATGAAGGCCATATTTCATTGCTAGAATCTAGCCACCAAATTCTTTCATAGCAAAGATGGAAACATTCTTTGCACACTTGATCATGAATCATTCATTGAGGCTTTTGGATTGGATGGAGCTATGGGCCAGCCTATAGATTTAAAGGATTTGTAGAGTAAATTTGAGGAAAATACCAAGGCCTATATTGGGAAATATATGCTACAACATATTCCCATGGATTTGAAGCATGTGGGTGACTACCCTAAATAGGTAGAAAAAATGATGCCACTAGACAAGTTTAAAAATTATTTTGTAAAGATAGTATATGGTGTCCACAAGGTGCTTGGAAAGGATGAAATTGATGTGGTATATGGAGCTGAATTCATAATTACTAGAGATGTGCAAGACTCCTATCATGGTGGGGAGTATGATTATGTTGACTATATTCTAGAGCTGATGAAAGAAAATATTGCTAGAGCTTAGAGTGAAGAAATAAAGAATTTCAAGTTCCATCACTATTCACTACTGATGTACCTGATCCTCTACAAGAATGTAGGGTATATAAGTTCTAATTTCATTGACCATACTTTTGATGCAAATGAAGATCTACCAGTTCAATTGTGATTTTTCTGATTTTGTTTCATTCTTTACTAATTTTAGTGCTGTAATAATGAAAATGTTAGATCCAGGTTACTTTAGGGCACCTGAGATATTAGAAGGCCTTTAAGACCAACCTTGCTTCCTAAAGGGAAAAGAATATACCATAATTGGGGGGATATTTTCTTATTTCCAACTTTTTCTTTAATGAGAGTCTATGGTTGTCCTCAACCACCCTGCATACTACCAAAGTTTATCCCTCCTAGATTGGGCATGATTGAATTCATATGACAATTGTTCATGGTCAATAGGGAGTACTTAGGACCTAAAGTCCATAAGGGCACTTTCTTGTGTAGATGTTTTAGGGTTGGTGACTTCACATTTAAAAAGAGACTCCTGACCAAATTCATTCTTTCCTCCATCATTTCAATTTTTTAATTGGTCCCTACAGAATGTATGGCCTCAATAATTGGATGAGGGTCACCCTTAAACAAATGAGAAATTATGTACTACCTAGCACCAAGGAATTACCCCATGAGAATGTCATTCCAAACATAGCTGTAGAGGGTGAGGTAGTTGATAGGCTAGCAAAGTTGGATGATGTTTTGAGGGTGGAGAGGGAATTGAAGAAAGCAAATCCCCAATTTTTGGGATTTTACATGACTATTCCCTATCCTTAGAGGATTAGGAAGATGGTTACTAACCATGATAAGATCATGGCTAAGATGCCTGAAGGACTAATGGGAGAGGAAGTTAGGGTATGCCTTGACAACCTTGAACCTAATGTGACCTAGAAATAGAAGAGGATAATGTCTCTAAACTATCATGGGTCACAAAGGGAAATAAGAGACAAAATATTGTCCATATCCCTACTAAGGTGAAATAGAGGACACTATAGATCTTACCTGGGAATAGTCAGTACTTTGCTGACTTAAGAAAAAATCACCTTCAAGACCGAATAAATGCATTAGAGAACACACATACTGACATGGAATTGGTAGCAACAAGGCTGGATGATAAGATCATTCAAGCCCAATAGTTCCTAGAAGATGATAAATTCATCAAATCCACTTAATTCAAGAGTTTTCTGTACAAGATAAAATAGAGTGAGCTGGTATTGAAAATGAAACCAAGAGAATCCAATGAGAAAAAGTTGGACGTGGTGGAGAAGTTGCAAGCCTATGATCCTAAGAGTGAGGTCATGACTCTAGAGGAGGCAAGAGACCTTGTAGAGAGGAGTGGTATGCTATTGGTGCTTGTATGGGATTTGGAACAAGTTTTTATGCTTGATCAAAGAAGAAGGTAGGAAAATTCCATTTCACATGAGGCATTTGGTGTTGATGGACTCTAGAGAGAAATTGGATTTAACATTGACACCAAATCTCTGGCAGTGTGGAGTATGGCTCCATCATCAAACAAGCCAAATTGATGAATGTACAAAACACTAAGTAGGCTAATATGAGTATGGACTCTACAGGGCACCTCTGGCACAAAGATTTCTAAATCCATGAAATACTTTTCATTTATGAATGAAGCCAAAGTACAGGAGATGGAGACTAGATTATCTAAGTCCATACATGATTATATTGATGTGAGGAAGCTCTATAAAGATGAGCTTAGAAAGCTCCATATGTATAAGGAGAGAATTGTAGAGCTTGAGGCCAGGGTCCAAGCACTTGAGAATGAGGTTGCATCTCTCAGAGAGAAACTTACATAGGTAGAGCATGTAGTTACTACAGGACTAGAACCTAAGCAAGAAGATCAACAGTAACCAAGTAGGGACACAACTGAAGCCCCAACACAAATAGATAATGTGGGGGAAGAGGAAAGAAAAGAACCTAGGAGAATGAGCATTGATGATCCATCTACTCAGCAAGGAGATGAAATAAGGACAACTATCCTTAAGAGTTTGATGAGCCATAGGATTGAAAATTTGAAGAGTATATCACAACAGGCTCATACTTCTTTTGAATGTACTGAGAAATTTTTCAATGAGGCACCTACATGGCTATCATCAACATTTAATCTTTGGGGACCATATACAAAATTCTTGGAGAGGCTCATTGTATTGATGGCTAAAAGGCTAGATTTTCCTGATAAAATAATCTCAGTGAAGGAGGGCTCAGATATAGTCAAGGAATTGGCTGGTTTCTTCACTGGAAAACTACAAGTTATACAAGGAAAATTGAAATTTTTATCTTAGGGAATACAATCTTGTATACCATCAATTTTGGATGTCACTAATACTATGGTAGATTTCCAGAAATGATCTAATTCCTTTGGTATCATTATTACTCAAGATGACATAGTGGCAATTTTTGAAGATACTTCTGATGTCCCATATAATTAATTAATTGACTCCCTTTTTAAGGTAGAAGTAGACTTAAACAAGTTTTTTGTTGAATCTAAATCCACATTGGATGCTAGGTGGACTAAGGCCACTCAAGACTTAGAAGAGGTTAAAACTATAGAGAGGCCCACAAAAAGAGAAATTTATGTTTGGAAAGTGGTGGGAGAGATCAAAGCCTTGCCACTAGGAAGTAGCTGAAATATTATTCACTAAGAATAGATAAAGACAAAGGGGAGTAAATTCAAAGTGCATGACTTCAATTTTCACCTGTCAACTTTCTCAACTACCTCACCTTTTTCTGATTGAACATTTGAGGAATGTTTTTGTATATCTTGTGTTCCTATATTGCCACCTTTTGTATCCATTCTTATTTAGACATGTGTTCTCCTCCCATCTATAGCTTGTTGCAATCCTATAAATGGATTTCCAAGATGTGGATTTGAGGTCAACTATTTGTAGATTTTTATTATTCTTATGTCTTTTTTATAGTTCTGTCCATTATTTTTTGTAATATGGTGAATGTAATAATTTCTTGGATACTTGAATACACATAGTGAACATTTAGTATCAATGGCTTGTTTTTGAGTATTCACTAAGTCTGTCTTAGCTTTTGTAAATAAATTATAGTGGAAATAAATATAAGAAGGATTTTTCTATATATATTTTTGTCTTTGAGTTTTGTCTCCTTTCGTATGTATCTATAATCTTGAGATTGAAATGAACAAGTTTCATTCAGTTTAATGCAATTCACACAAATTGTATATCTCTTACTAATTGTTGTTGATTCAAAGAATTAGATAATCACTCTCTATAATTGATAGGGTTTAGGTTTTATAAAAAGGATATGGTAATAATGAAATTCAGAGCACATTGTTGACAAATTTAATTTCAAGTTGATTAAATAGGTCCAAGTTTTCCTATTATTGACTCTATATATCCATGGATAAGACACTAGTCATTTTAAAGTTCAAGAACAAGTTGATAATTCACCTAATTTTAGGAAATACATAACAAATAAAAAAAATCAATTTTTTTTTTTTTACTAAGACCTAAAAGTGTTGATCATTACTTATTTGCATCTAGTTTTTGGTTATAGTTAGCTACTATATCTAGGAATTTTATTCAACAAATCATAGAAGAATATTGACCATTTCTGCTATAGGGAACAATCTTTGAAGGACAAGATATCAAATTAACAAGATTAATCCCTACAATTTTCCCTCCTTGGCCTAGCAGAGTCCAAACTGAAGTGAATCCTAATGACTCTATTAATGTTGGTCCAGAACTAAGATTTAGTCTTGCTAATTAGAGGATTTAGTTGATCCTTAGGCTTGTCCCAATCTTATGCTTCTTGGTATTAAGTTTAACCCACTTGATATGTTCCTTACTAGTTAGAACTCCAACACTACCAACTTCGGGGTTAGATTTATGAGAATATATGAAATATTACATGTCCAGATAAAATATCACAATTCTCCAATAGAATTAGAACTACAATATAATAGAAGAAAAACATGTAAGTTATGAAGAAGATTCTTTTTAGGTTGACATCTTGGATACCAAAAATAATTTGATATAGTTTTGCATCATCCTAAGAGACAAAGAAAAGGAAAATGTATGAATAATGATACATGTACAATATAACATGTAACAAAAAATAAAAGAATTAAGATACAATTAGAATTATGATTATGACATCTATGATTTGTTTATCACCTTGAACCAAACAAGAAACACGGGTCATTTAAATAAATCTAAACAAAAAATATAATAAGCATCACATCACACGAGAAGTACATTGCAATGACCTAATGCATAAGATTCACCACACAATAGGAGTTAATAAATTGTATCGCCTCTTCATTATCTTAGTCCATAGTTTTTAGAGAAGGTGGGTAGCTCACAAGAGGAGCAACATAATACATGATGGCGCTAGAAATAGATAATACTGAGGGTGGGGGGGAGGGGGGTTGAATCATTATTATTTGTTTAACGACATCTGAATATTATTATTTAATTTATCATGTGCATAAGAAAATAAACTAGTAATGCAGAACAATGTAAACAATCATACACAAAGAGCGATCATGACACCATATTTTGTTAACTAAGGAAACCCTATCCAAGGGAAAACCTTGGTGGGGATGGAACCCACTAAATGATCTACTATATAAGACCCTATTAGGAGTCTATAAAGCATGTATAGTGTCTTGAGTCCCTTTTAGGAGACTAGGCCTTGTTAGAAGCCTTAACCTTGTTAGGAGTTGCTTCAACCCTGTTAGGAGATGGTGGATTACATAAAAATGTGTGCAAGGAGATCCCATTGCCCTAACATGCAACTATGCAATGAGTTCTTCAAAAAATAGGTATACATACAATATTGAGTTATTTTCTATACTTTGCAAATCTTCTGATTGATGATTCTTCACACAAGAGTGAATGCACACATATCAAACTACATCATATCTTTGCATCATATAGCAAAGTATCACATTCACTTGTTACTCACATTTCACAAGATCATAATAACTTCACAATTACTAATTACTGAATCATCATTCACTTTCACATTCCTTTTTTTTTCTCTCACACTCATTCACTTTGCAAATAAGGTTCTTTACTTATACAAAACTTTTTAGTAAATTCTTCCTTAGGTGGCTCATATGATATCATTAGAGTAAGCTCAACAAGAGTTCATAACTCAAAATAATAAATCAATTTGTTAAACACATTCTGCTAATATGCTATGTTCTGCGTTGTGTCACTACTACATTACTGATTCCTTCATAACTCAAACTTGGTTGACTGTACAAACATGCACACAAGGAATATTTTGTTATCATCAAAACTGTCCTGCTACTGTAACACTATCTAATACTAAGACAATTTTCTTCTGCAACTGAATAAGGCTAATTTGGAAAACAAATATGTTGCCATAAATGACAACCATAACTTACCTTATTTGATTGTTTGGATATATTTCCAACAATCTCCCCCTTTGGCATTGATGGCAACATTTTGGGAAAATTGGCTAAGTCCCAAACATGTTGTCATGCCAATCAAAACAAATAGCCAGAACATTATAAATTTTTTTGTATTCATGTTACAAAACACTACATTCCTCATTTCTTCCTATTACAACTTATTGCTCCCCCTTACATATTATACATATTATAGTTTCTTATAATACAATTTTTCCATACATCTCCCCCTTTGACATCAATGACAAAGGTATCAAAAACTGTCAATATCTAGTAGTTGCATATCAAAACTAAATTTTTTTTTGCTGAAATTGGTCTTCAACTACTCAAATTGTTTCTTCCAATTGTCCTTTAGTGCATCAGATACACTAATAAGCAGACATAAAGCATATGTTTTTTAGATTAAGGTAAAAGCAAGTTTTGAAGGGGCCCCGAAACTCTTTACATCAAAAAGAAAGATATACCATGAAGCTCTACTAGGTTTTAAATGGACCTGAAACCAATAGTACAACAGAACCAGATCAAACAAGGACCTGAAACCAATAGATAAGTTTAGAAAGAGAAACCAAAGAGAAACCTGGAACCAAGAAAGATAGACTAGAAAGCATAACAACCAGAGAATCTTCCAGACTAGAAAATCAAGGACTAAGATTTTGATTTCACTCCCTTTTTATGAGAGCGCAAATTCATATCAAATTGAGGAAGGGTCTTTTTAGATCTTTTTGTTGTCACAGGTATCCATCCCTCCTCAACCAACGTAGCCTTTGACTGTAACTTTTGAGAATCCAAAATAGTTGGAAAATCATCCAAGCTATGGCAAGGACCATCTGCCATCACCACATCCTACAATTTGGAACTGCAACCTTGTTTACCAGTTCTAGCAATAGCATCAAAAGGACATCCATCCTTTTGACCAGGGCAATCTACCTTCAAAACATCCACCAAATTGGAACCAATAGTTTGAGATCCAACTTTATCACTAAGATTAGATACTTTCCCTTTTTGTCCAAATTTAGTAGTCACATTATCTCGACCAAAATCTAAAACAAGAGTACCAGATTTAGCACCATGATTAGAGATTGTAGAAACAACATGCAACTTGCCCATAATAGCCTTAGAACCAGTATGACCTAATTTTGCTACAGGACCCACAACATTGTTAACTTGGCCAGAATCTACACCAAGAGAACCTAAACTAACACCTTGGGCATCCACTTTGGAAGTAGAAGCATTCCCCAACACAGATCCAGGAACACCATTCACAGGAGAAGATTTGTAAACTATATAATTTTGTTCTAGAACACCCTTCGACTAGGAGGAGGGTCATTTGTTTGAAGAATTCCCATACACACACTTAGTAGCCAAATGACCAGTATTGAAACAATTATTACACCTAAAAGGGAGGCCCTCATAATCAATCAACTGAGTCCAAGATCTCCTTGAATGATTTAAAAGAAGCTCAACTGGGAGACACTTAGAAACATCAATATCCACTAGAATCCTAGCATAAGTAGAATGGTAATGGTGAAAGAATTGGGGATCAAGCATACAAAAATCCCCTAAAGCCTCACCAATTTCTTGAAAATAGAGTTCACCCAAAAATGAAGAGGAAGATTAGGAAGCCTTACCCAAGTCAGGATTTTGAAAGACTCCATTTGAGGATCGAAATCTGGATGCCATGGTTTAACCATTAAAGGAAAGTGACGCCTTCAAAAAAAAGACCCGATCACAAAGAATAGCATTCCTGTCCTTAGGATTAATAAAAGTAGCAATGAAAAAACCTTTAACCAAAGGGAAAATCTCGATAGTATCTGTAACATATGGATCCCAATTCTTAGAAATCCAAGCATGGAGCTCTGATAGAGAGGGACAAAAATCTTTAAAGTGAAAAATAATAGAATCCTTGGAAAGATCCCTCGAGCATTCTTCAATTTCTAAAAGTGACTTATCCCCTAGAGTAAGAGAAATAGGATTAAAAGGGATCAAAGGGGATACAAAAGATCTACTTCCATAGCCAGCGTCTTTGCTAGAATCAAAATCCAACACATCACTATTGCCAAATTTCCCAATTTTGCAACTAGTGGCCTTGCCAGATTTAGAAGCCTCAGAAACCCTAACACCATTTTTCCCACATTCATTTCCAGTGACCTTTTCAAAAGCAGAAGCCATCACACCATCATTTCCATAAAACCTAGCAGTGACCTTGCTGCTATCACAACCAACTCCCCTTCCAGATACAAAATCCGAATGAGGTGCAGAGGAAACCCGCACCCCATCCACTGACTTCCCACCAACAATAACACCTCCACCCATGTGACCAATAGAACTAGATGTAGAAGGGGGAACACCATGGACGGAAGGTCCAAGTTTTTGAGGAGGACCAGGAGTGGGAGATTTGGGAGAATGTACAGGACCATGAGCAAAAGATCCAGGAATTTGGACTGGACCAAGAGCGGGAGCTCTAGGAATTTAAATAGGACTAGAAGTAGAAGATCCAAGATTTTGAATAGGACCAGGAGTAAGAGATCTAGGATTATGAACAGGAGTAGTAGCCATTCAAATGGCTAGTATTGTTTGTTGCTAATTCTGCTGCATTGAAATTTGTAGCCACAAATTTTTCATATGAAGACTTTGCAGACAAGCATTCTTCCAATTGATTTTCTAGTAATGTTATTTGAGGGAATAAGTGTACTCTCAAAAGAGTGAACCTCTTTAGAAGTTTCTCCTTCTCTGCTTGTATTTCCCTTATATTATCATGATGTCGCTGAATTGTTTGCTCAATGGTGTTTATTTTCTAATTCTACTTCAAAAAGTTGTTAGTGACTATCTGAAGCTTACTCACTTTATCCCTGATCTGATCATCATATTATTTCAGATAAATATATGCTAAGTTACACTTAGCATATGCCTATTTTACTTCCTCTATGCACTGCCTTAGTTCTTTAATACATATGTTTAGAGTTTCTATATCATTTCTCATGTTAGTGCACATGGTGTTTAGAAGTTTATCATCATGCTCAATTTGTGCTTGAATGGTAGCCACATTCATGAGTGTAGTGAACTCATTATCAAAAGCCTTGCACAAAATTGTTGTGCACTATTGAATATCAGTTGGGGTATCAACAAGGCTTATTACGTTTTCCATCTTGTCAAAAACTATGGTCAAAGTCTTCTCTAGTGACTTGACTGATTTCTTCTTTTCAAGAAATTTTCTCAAAGAAGATATAAGGTTTTTTGCCTCGTCTTGTTCATCAGATTGAGTTGGATCTACTGCTGCTACTATTTGGGTAGGAGTGGAAGTTCCTACTACTACTCCTCCTATCAAAGGCACACTTGAGATACCTTCTTCAGTACTAGTCTCCATTTTTTGTGTAACTTCTTTAGTAGTCTTCTGAATCTCTTCTTCATCAGAACTACTATAATCCATAATATTGCCAACAATGTTGACACCAAAATCCTTGAATGGATCTTTTGATTTGTCAATAGTCACTTTGGTGTTGTCTACTTGCATAGAGACACTGCAAATAGTGATGTGAGGAGGAGAACTTGGTGTAGCTATTGGTTCAGTATTGTGAGGAGGGTTGTAAGTTATAGGACTATCCTCCTTTGTCTACACACTTTCCTTGGGTGTCTAGCTAGCTTCTACTGACTACACACTTACTTCAGGTATCTATGCACTTCAAGCATTTGCACACTATCTCTAATCATCTAGCTTACCTTCTCAGTCTATGCACTATCCTTAGGCATAGTGGACATGAAAGAAACTATAGCCTCCTGAGTTTCTTTATTGACTTTCTCATAATTTCCTCCCAAAATAAGAATGGATCTTTTCTTATGCCTTAGTAATGGTGCTATTCCTTTCAAAATTTCTTTTATGTCTTCTTCACTATTTACAGTGCATAACTTTCTGACCATGTTTATTCTTATCTAGTAATCCTCTTCTATAACTCTACTCTTCCTATTTAGCAATATATTGTATAAATATTTGGGTATTTTCCCTTTTATAGTATCAAACCTTTTATCTTTCAAAATCATGTTCCTAACTACAACATTTTCTAGTTGTCTCCTATCCATGTTATTATACAAGTCATAGTATTTATTTAACTATAAAAAATTATTTTCATTAATAATTTACATGTTAAGGTTTTCTACCTTTGGTTTCCATTCTCTACATCTTGCTAATGTCTTGGCTTCTTGATCAACTACAACTATTCTGTCACCAGTCTCTTCCTCAAACTTAGATGAGCTAATCTGCAGAGTTTTTCTTCTTTTTCTTGGGGCACTGATGGTCTACTTTACTCTCCTTTTAGGAGGAGTTGTTATCCTCATGGATTTTCTTGATGTTTATGTTTCCTCTATCTTTACTAGTGTGCTTGGTGGTTTTTGTTGTGCAACTGTTGCATAAGGCACAGAAGAATTATGTGCACTTGTTTGGGAAACTATGACCTTTTTAGTAGGTCTCGCCACTACTATGGGTGTAGGATATAAGAGCTTAGTTTGACCAATAGCCTTCATTTCCATAGCAATTCCATTTACCTCATCAAACTCTTTACTTTTCATTCCAAATTCTTTCAAGATAGAATCAATAACTTTCTCTACCTTTTTCTTGGAGTCCTTCATGACTTGACTAGTTTTCACTTCTCTCATTTTCTCTATATATGTTCCCTATCTAGGATAGTTAGAATCAACTCCAGAGTGAAGGATTATTCGTGCATACCCTTCAATTAGATCCTTACTCATCTCATATCTCATAGGTTCAATAAATTTCACCCAAGGAACTACTACCTCCATGCATGTAAAATCAGTCTCAACCATGAAACATAACTTGTCCTTATATTTTTCCACTAGTGCTGGAGGTATTCTATACCTTTTCTTCATTTTTGTTTGGAAATATTTCATGATCCTATCCAATTTGTTGTCTCTAATTGCTTTAGGTCTTGATCTATAAGCTCGAGTGATTTTCTACATAGCACACTCATTTTTATTCCAAACTGTGATACTAGGAAACTTCTTGATAGCATAGAAGAATATGTGTGTTAGGAGGGATTCAAATCTAAATATTTCACTTCTTGATTTCTTGATTCTTGAGATATTATCCAATTGTTGTGTTCTGATAATATCACACGTGTTCACTTCTTCACCTCTTACTGCCAGGTAAGCTGCATGAAGAAATCCTATAGGGATTGAATCTATTCTTGATCCATGATTATACTTGTAACCCAAAATCTTACAAATAAATCTCACTCCATCATCTTAGATTGATTTGACTTTCATGTCCCTTCCATCAAAATATGTGTTGAGATTTTCCTCAACAAGTTTGTGCACAATAATGATGTTTACTGGATTATTGCCCTAATTTCTCAATTATGTGACCTTTTGAATTAGATCATTGTCAATGCTAATGATAGAATCTCCTAGCCATAGAAGATCATCATGTATTCTGCTAAAGATTATTCTTGTCCAATCATTATTATCAAAATCTGTGTAGAACATATGCTTGACTAGGTTAAGACATTCTAGATATCTATGTTCAAATTTCAATGATAAATTATTGTTGCACATCTTCTCCAAATCCTTGTGAATATTTGAATCACCTATACTTTCAATCTTGTAGTGTATATAACCTTTAATATCTTCCACACGAAGAACATTTTTTGGAACTCGCAAAAATGCTCCAATGGGGTTATTGAGTAAAGAAACAAATGGGTGTTTCTTGAAATTATACCTAGGCCTATTGCTTACATTATATTCTTCTTTCCTTGCCATTCTTGAAGGATTATGCTCAACAATTCAAAAAAAACCTCAATTTTGCATTCTAGGTATTTCGATGACTTCGCACGCTTGCAGGGCTCTTTAATTCTCCAAATATCACTTCAATCTTGTATACAAAATTTGCACAGGAAAATGATGTATGCAAGTTAGTTCGCATCCTTTAAATCTTTCACAATCTATACTACACAATAAATGAATATCTACCACTAGTTTAGTATACGGTCTCTGTGCAACAAAGAGTTTGATCCTTTCATATATCCTTATCCTGATCATATCAGGCAATGTGCACTTTATTGTAGGCTTTCCTCTAGCATTAGTTATCAACAACTGATACTCTGTTCCACTGAGAATGCTCAATTCTAGTGAGAGGAGTCATAGATAATAACTGACTTCATTTTCATGTCAGGTGCATTTTCTATAGCTGTATGAGAGCTTTCTAGTTCCTTTTCCTTCACAAATGAATCCTTCAATTCATTTGGCTATTCTTTTACTTTATTTCTTCTATCGTTCCTTCTATAATTTTGATTTTTGTTTAGACTCTTCTATCCATTCTACAAAACCTCATTGTGTGCCCAAAGTTGTTACACAACTAACATACAGGTACATCTCTTTTCTATTCATTCAGTTTGTCATCAAGTGTTCTATAATTCCTTGCAATGTGTCCATGATTATTGCATCTATAGCAAACAATCTATCTTCTTTCTCCACTATCATTATTGTGGGATCTTCTTCTAGTTCCTACATGGTTAGTATTCCTATGCATCCTACTATTTGCATTGTCTTTATCAAATTTAGGTTTCTTACAATCTACTACATAAAGACAATATCCATAACAATTATGACAATAAAATTTTGAAATAGGTTTGAAAGACTTACCTTTGCAAATGACTTCAGCGTCTTCAGGTTCATCACACAAGGCAAAAGATTACTTTCTTTTGGTATTCATATCTTGATCAAATTCTTTGTCTTTCTCAGAGTGATCAATATTCACTTTGTCTTTAGATGTATCATCTACCTTGCTTAGGCTCTTGTTGACTTAAGGAGTAACAGGTTCTTTTGTTTTAGCAAATTTCTTGGTGGATTGACGAAGAAAGAATCCAAGTCTAGTCTTATCATAACTAGGTCTTTGAGCACATATTTTTTCTTCAATTTTATCACTACTAGTATATAATTTCTCAAGTTGCTTCTTGGTTTGTGTCAACTCACCTTTCACAATAGTGTTGTATTTTCTTAATTCTGCATGTTCTAATTTAATAGATTCTAGTTTTGATGTTACCTTTCTTAGCTGGGATCTCATATCTATGTTTTCATCTTTTATTTTAGAGTCAATCTTTCCTCCATTTTTCTTAAGACTCGGCTTAAGTTCAACTATCTTTAATTCATGTTTTAGGATCTCATTTTCTTTCTTTAGATCTTCAATATCATCATCACTAGTATGATTAGTAGATCCTTTTTTCTTTAGGTCATCTATCTTTTCTTTTAATTCACTAATGTCAGCTTTAGCATCCTTGTATCTATCTTTGAGGCCATCTCTTTCATCAGTAAGAAGATCAATCTATTCAAGTGCTTCTTCAAGATTTTTCTTCAGTTTTTTCATATCTATAGGGATCTTATTCAAGCTATTAAGACTCTTTTGAATAACTAACCTCTGATACCAATTTTTAGAAATAGATAATATTGAGAGGGGAGGGTGAATCATTATTTTCAATCTTTTTAACCATAACTAAATATTATTATTTACTTTACCATGTGCATAAGAAAATAAACCAATAATGCAAAACAATATAAACAACCATACACAAACAGAGATCATGACACCATATTTTGTTAACTAGGGAAACCCTAGCTAAGGGAAAACACTAGTGGGGATGGAACCCACTAGATGATCCACTATATAAAGAATCCAGTTAAGGATATTGACCCTGTTAGGAGTCTATAAAGCATGTATAGTGTCTTGAGTCCCTGTTAGGAGACTAGGCCTTATTAGAAGCCTCAACCCTATTAGGAGTTTCTTCAAACTTGTTAGGAGTTGGTGGATTACATACAAATGTGTGCAAAAAGAGCCCATTGCCCTAACATGCAACTATAAAATGAGTTCTTCAAAAAATAGGTATACATACAATACTGAGTTATTTGTTGTACTTTGCAAATCTTCTAATTGATGATTCTTCACACAAGAGTGACTGCACACATATCAAACTACATCATATCTTTGCATCATGTAGAAAAGTATCACATTCACTTGTTACTCCCATTTCACAAGATCATAATAACTTTGCAATTACTGATTACTAAATCGTCACTCACATTCAAATTATTTTTTTTTCTCTCACACTCACTCACTTCACAAATAAGGTTCTTTACTTATACAAAACTTTTTAGTAAATTCTTTCTTAGTTGGCTCATATGATATCATCAGGGTCGGCTCAACAAGAATTCATAAGTCAAAATAATAAATCAATTTGTTAAACACATTCTACTGATATGCCCTGTTTTGCACTGTGTCACTACTGCATTACTAAGTCTTTCATAACTCAAACTCAGTTGATTGTATAGACATGCACACTGGTATACATCATCAATATGACAACATGCATCTCTGGTCAATTATGCAAGAGAATTTTCCAAGGAAATATTCTATTATCATCAAAACTATCCTATTGTTGTAATACTGTCTAATACTGAGACACTTTTCTTCTGCAATCGAATAAGGCTAATCTAGAAAACAAATATTTTTCCATAAATGACAACCATAACTTACCTTATCTAATTTTTTGGACATATTTCCAATAGATGGAAGGAGCAATAGCTTGTTCCAAACAAGGACGATGTTGTAAAGATAGGTCACTATGTTAATTACTAGGAGCAATAGATAATTGTTATGAGATCATGATTGGTAAATCATGATCAATATCAATAGTCTCATACATATCATCAAAATCACTATCATGAATATAATTTTTAGTAATATGAACATCATCATCAAGAGTATCTTCTTCTTCTAGAATAATTGTAATAGAATATAAGATATAAATAGAATTATCATGTTTATTCATTTTAACTTTGTTGATATTTTCTTCCTCTATAGGATCAAGCATGGGTTAGTCAAAGAGAAGTCAAGTATGAGGGGGTTTATAAGGTGAACGAATGTGTTGGGATGTACATTCACATGATCTATTGTGATTCTTACAATGACAATCATGAGAATTATGTAAAATATTTTGTCTTGCTACAAATTTGATTTTGGATAGGATCAATAAAAATTGGGTCATTTTCTTCTTTAAAGGGGAGAAAAAAAGGAACCACACTAGGTTGAGAGATAATAGGAGGATTTGTGTAAGTAATAGTAGGCTGAATAAAAGAATACAAAGACATATTAGATGGGATAGGAAAAGACTACAACTAGGATCATCCTTAGGTTTACTAAGATTAAAATTATTTTGAAATTTGAAATCTTAGCATGGTTGAGAGACGTAATCAGGATGAGGTTGAGATGATTCAGATATAGAAGGATACAAGAAATCAAGGTCAACAGATATTTGAGGCATGGAAGGATGTTAAATACTATGGTTAATGATCTTGATCTTGCCATTATGAGGAAATGTAAGATATTTTTGAATAGGAGAGGCCATGAATTTCATGGAGATAAGCCAAAGAAGACCAAGTGGTATAGGAGCACCTATCAAAAAGGATTAAAAATAGGATTTATATGAGGATGAAATACTTTAACTTTTAATTGTATTTTGAATCCATTTGAGTCAATATGTAAGGCTAAATAAAGCCATTTGTAATAGATTGTCCAAGTTGTCTAGCATGGTCAAATTATGCAAATAAACCCATAGAAGGGAAAAATATCATAAAATGTCATATATAATCTATTTTGATATATTATTAGGGTTTATATAAATTTTCATGGTCATTTATGGAAAATTGCAAAAATAAAATTAAATATGTAATAAAATGTTGTCATTAAAAGTTGACAATATGTTAGTTTCGTGTAAAGAGGAAGTTCATGAGTCATAGGAGGTAGAAAATAGGTTAAATAAATTGAAAAAACATTAAAATTTCATGTATTGTTCATTATTTACAAAATTTAATGGCTGGAGAAGGTGAAAGAAGAAGTGGAATAAAGAGAAGGTTGTATTTGTGAATTTTATGATAAATTTTTATGTAAATTTCCAAAAATCCGACTGTTATTTCTATTGGAAAAAATTTATATCAAAATATACTGACCTCTAACTTATATTTTCAGAAATTTATTTGAGTTATCTTTCTTTTGGTTTTGGTTTGACCAAATTATATTAAGTTTTACAAAAGTTATGGCCGATTTTGTGACTGTAGGTCTGAATCTGTCCAAGAGTTAGCAGTTTTGAGAAAAGTTTAATAACTTTTATTCCATCTATCATTTTGAGCAATAAATTGGAGAAAATGTGTCTAACTCATCCAAAATGCATCTCATAAAAGGAAGTTGTGATGTATTTTCATTTGTAAAATTTATGAGCAAATATTGGAAGTGTTTTAAAATTGTACTTGAAAATGTCCATTATTAAAGCCTCTTGAGTTTTAATCCCAAAAGAAGTTTTGAAAAGGTGTACCTTGGAATCATTTTTAGTATCAAAGCTCAGAAAAAGGTCTAGTAAAATGTTATTTTTTAAATTTTTTTGGGTTGTGATAGGTTGTGTGGAGAGAACCTAGATAGGAGACAATGGTGACAAGAGGATATTTATCTCATGATAAGAGGATACTATTAGATGCATGGGTTTCATATTGGGATTTTTAGAAAAAGAAGAAGGAAGAGAGAGAGAGAGAGAGAGAGAGAGAGAGAGAGAGAGAGAGAGCTAGAATGAATCAAGAGATAGAAGAGAAAACAAGATTCTTAATGAAGGAACTTTAAAAAGGGGAAGAAAATTTGAAGAGTCTAAAAGAGGAATTGAAGTAAAATATGGACAAGGAAAATAGTAATTTTGAGCATCCATTCATTGAGGATACAAAGGTATGCAAAAATGGAATACAGAACTCGATTTCCAATGAAGAGAAGACTTGTCCATTAGAAGGACAAGGCAAATAAACTAATGCTGATATAAAAGGTGAGCATCAAATATTTTTTTATGAACCTTATGATAAAAAATTTCTTGAAGACAAAAAAGATATGGAAGTGATGGATGCGATGGTTCTTGATAGAACCAAGAGATGACATTTGAAGTTAAGTAAGAAAGTGGTATGACCTATCAAAAGGATAATAGTTGCAGCAAGGAAGAAGACTTGTAATGAAGCTAAGAGGATAGAGAAGGACCAAATAGTGATGAATTTTTCTCCAAGCATGGAGATATTGGAACATAAAGACATTGATAAAAAGGATGCAAAGGTTCCTATAGTGAACCAAATTGATGAATTGATATATGATGAGGTCCCATTTATGTTTTCTAATCCATTTATTGTAGGTTTACATGAGTTCTACCTAAATTCTTATGTGGAAGAAGCTTATGAAAATATTAAATTTGACTTGGGTACTTGGCAAGAGTACAAACAAAAAATACCAAGGAACTGGAAGACAAGAAAGAGGAAGGACAATCCAAGGGACTTGGATTCTATTGTCCCTACAAGTATGGTGCAAGGTGCAAGAGAATCTATCAAAAAGGAATAAAAATAGGATACATGAGTATGAAATATTTTAATTTTTAATTTTATTTTGAATCCATTTGAGTCAATATGTAAGGCTAAATAAAGCCATTTCTAATAGATTGTCCAAGCTTTCTAGCATGGTCAAATTATGAAAATAAACCCATAGAAGGGTATAATATTATAAAATATCATATAAAATATATTTTGATATATTAGTATGGTTTTTATAAAGTTTCATGGTAATTTATGGGAAAATGCAAAAAGTTTTCAAATATGTAATAAAATGTTGTCATTAAAAGTTGACAATATGTAAGTTTGTGTAAAAAGGAAGGTCATGAGTCATAGAAAGTAGAAAATAGCTTAAGTAAATTTAAAATACATTAAAATTTAATTTATTGGTTGTTATTTACAGAATGTAATGGTTGGAGAAGGTGAAAGAAGAAGTGGAATAAGGAGAAGGTTGTAATTGTGAGTTTTATGATAAATTTCCAGAAATTTGAATGTTGTTTCTATTGGTACAATTTCATATCAAAATACACTGACCTATAACTTATATTTTCAGAAATTTATTTGAGTTATCTTTATTTTGGTTTTGGTTTGACTAAATTATATTAAGTTTTGTAGAAGTTATGGCCAATTTGGTGACTGTAGGTCTGAATCTGTCCTAGAGTTAGCAGTTTTAGGAAACATTTAATAACTTTTATTCCAGCTATCACTTTGAGTTATAAATTGGAAAAAAATAAAATTAATTCATCCATAATATATCTCATAAAAGGAAGTTGTGATATCTTTTCATTTGTAAAATTTATGAGCAAATATTGGAAGTGTTTTGATATTGTGCTTGAAAATGTCCATTATTAAAGCCTCTTAAATTATAATCCCAAAAGAAGTTTTGAAAACATGTACCTTTACATCACCAAGTTTGGATTTAAATTGATCAAAAGTAGGACTAACAATGAAAGTGGTGTCCAAAATTTTACCGCAAACATCCACAGGATAATAGATGGAACCATGTGAAGGATAATGGAAACTATTGTAATTTTGGATCTAAACATCAGATTTATCATAGAAATCATTTTGTAAGTGTTTAATAAAAGAATTATCTTTATTTATCACATTCACCATGTAAGCGGGATCAACAAGGAAACCACGGGAAGGATTACCAAGAACCCTAGAAACTACATAAAGAGCACTATCAAGTGCCTTTATTATTTTAGTAGGATTAAAGGAAATGAAAGGTTCAAGTTGATGTCAATGGGTAGGTTTAGGTTTAGGTTTAGGTTTGGTTTGCACATGTTCAACTTGATTAATAATATTATTGTCTTCTTAAACTTTCTCATCATAATTAATGTTCATAGAAGAAGTTGTTTAATAGTATTGGTTGAGTGAGATGACAAAGAATTAGTGTATATTTGCAAGTTCTAATTATGAGGTGTAACTAATTTGTTTCCTTGACCAATATCAAAATCAACATGATATGAAATTATATGCTAGGATTAAAATAGTGGTTGGTACTTGGATATGTTGTTTGTGTGTTGTATTCATGATGGGCTTGTCATTGATTTCAACATATATATGCTTGTGTTCATGATGACCAAAGATTTTGTACATCATAGAAGTTTGATTGATAAGTGAAGTTGAGATATGATAGGTATGGTATAAAAAATTAGATTCATGTTTAAGAATGTGTTTAGATACTAAATCTATATTCACATATGTTTTGGATAGGTTTTGTACGAGTTATAAATTATTCTATGAAGACTAGTAGCAGACTAGCATACAATAAAATAGGTTGCCAATAATTGGCTATATCTTATGAGTGAGATGAAACTAAGGCTAGCAAGATTAAATCATGATTCAACACATGTTCATGATGGTATGTTCATGTTAGCACATCTTAAAGATCATTTTGGGAATGTCATTGAAGTATAGTGGGTGATATGTTCACTAGAAACTGACTCTTGTATTGGGAATTATTTTGGAAGCTTAAAATAATATCTTAACAAGGTCTTATGAAATAATTGTACATTTGGGTCACTCAAAAGGCTAAACTAACTAATTCTTAGGACAAGGTAAAGGGAAGTTGTTTCCTTGGCTTGTAAGTGCATTTTTAGTGTGGCAATTATGATTGTGTAATGTTTGTGTGTTGAGGATGTGAACTAGAATAGAAGACTAAGTTGATATTATTCTAGGGACCTCAAGGGAACTATATTGAAAATTAATTTATTTTCTTGGTCAGTTTACTACATGAATTTTTTATCCTAAATATCTTATATTTAATAATAGTTGAAGCAATTTAGATAGTTAGTTCAGTTGTCTACCTTCATGGTCCTAACATGGCTAGAACCTTCTAAAAAATTTCAATGCTCCTAATAGGGACTAATGTACTAATTGTATTTTAATTGGATCCTAATAGAGTTAGATCCTCTTACAAGGAACTTTTATATTAGTACATTATTCTGTGGGTTCCATCCCCATCAGGGTTTTCCCTCCAATCAAGGGTTTTCCTAGTTAAAAAAATCATTGTTTCATTGTATATTTTTTATCTCTTGGAATTGATCATTTTTTTGGTTATTGAAGTTGGATTTAATAAGTAGGATTTAAGTTCTAACTGGGGAGAAACTAATTCACCTTTCTACCCTCCGCTTAGTTATTTTGGTGCACATCATTTTCTAACAATTAGGTATTAGACCATCAAGTCCTTGTTGATAAGGAAGCTTAGTAGAATGAGGAGATCCATGGTATTGATAAGGAAACTCCAAAGTTTGATGGAGACAACTATGAAAGTTAGAAGGAAAATATGAGAAATCACTTTATCTATATGGGAATTGGTTATTGGATGATTACAAAGATTCCAAAGGATGTCATGAAGATAAGGATTTACATTCCTACATTAATGAGGAGAAAGAAGTCCTTATGTACAATATGTATGTTAGAGAAGCATTGATCTTTACACTTTCAAAAAAAATTTAAAATTGAGGTAAAAGGTCTACAAGTATACTATGATATTTCAACAAGATTAGAATCACTTTATGAAGGAGATCAATATGAAAAGAAATCTAGGTTACAATATTGGAAAACTATGCTTGAAAATGAAAATATGTAAGAAAATGAATCGGTTAGGTCATATATTCAAAAGATCACTGAGATTGTTATAGTGGAACTATAATAGAAGATGAGCTATGTTGGTATTTTGGCTAGGTTAATAGGATATGATGTTGTCATTTCTAGTAACATATAGCACAAATCATCTTAGCAGATCTTGGAGATAATGTTTATAGATTTAATCTTAGAAAATTGTTTGAGTGTCATGGAATACATTTTTTTGCAAAGGAACCTTTTTGGTCATCATAGTTTACATAAGAAATATTGACACATGCACAGTTAAGTACAACTAGAAAAGACTACAAGGATGACATCTGCAAGAGTGCAACACAATATAGAGAGTATAGTCACATATATTTTAGTTTTACAATGACAGAGTTGAGCCAATGGAATAGAGTAAAGATAAAGAGTTAAATATTTGGGGATAAGGATTTTTTTACCATAATAATTACTTAACTAATTAAGGAAAACATCCTAGATGTAAACCCTAAGTTATCAAGAATAAAATTTTTCTTTTGGCAAGCATGTGAAGAGATGAAGGCCGATAGAGTAGATAACTATGTAATAACAAGGTATCAAGGAAAGTTGTGAATGCCAAGTTTAGTGTGCACTAATTTTTCAAATATGAATATGATATGTTATGTGATGTGAATTTTGATTTAAGATCAGAGTAGGGAAAAGATCAAGTTTTGTGAAGAGAATCAAAGTAGGGAAAAGATCAAGTTTTGTGAACAGGAAAAATGCAAATATCAACTATTAAAGATATCAATCAAAGTTTTTATATATACCTTTTGTATAGAGAATTTCATTATATATTGCATGTTTGGGCAGTGGGCTCATCTTGCATACAACTCCTAACAAGGTTCAGGCTTTTAACAAGGCCTAAGTCCTTTAAAAAGGACTGAGACACTATTAGAATACAATAGACTCCTAACAAGTTTAATATCTTTATCCATATACTTTTGATTAGTGGATTATTTTATGCGTACCATTCCCACTAGAGTTTTCCCTTGGCTAGGGTTTCCTTAGTTAACAAAATATGGTGCTATGAGTTACTTTATTTTATGGTTGTGTTTACTATTTAACATAGTAAGTTTAATTTCTTATGCAAGTTATAAAGTTATTAAAGATATCCAGTTTTGGTCAAAAGTTTGTGAAATACTAATTCACACCCATCCCCCACTGCCCCCTCTCAGTATTTATTATTTCTAAAAATTGGTCATAGAGCACAACAACTCAAAAAAGGCCTAAAAAATTGAGTGATATCCCTATCGATATGGAATAATTATAGAACAACCTAGAAGAAGCTCTTGAGAAGATTAATATTCTTACTAAAGAAAGAGCTACTTTGAAAGACATGTATGAAGATGCTAAATGTTATATTGGGAAGCTAAAAGATAAGATAGTTTATCATAAGTCCAAATATTAGATCAAGGACAATGATGAATTTTCAAGACTAAAGAAAGACAATGAGATCTTGAAGCATAAACTAAAGATTATTAATCTGAAGTTAAGCTTGAAGGATGATGATATTAAAGTTGAGTTAGATTTGAAAGATGAAAATGTGTATTTGAGATCCAACCTTACCAAAGTGACATTTGAGCTTAAGTATACAAAGTTGGAGTATAAAGAACTTGAGAAGTATGATACTATTGTGAAAGGAGAGTTAACTCAGTCTAAGAAACATCTTGAGATGTTTTACTCTGGCAAAGAAAATCTTGATGAACATATCTTTATATAGACACCCTCTTATGATAAGATAGGTCTTGGATAACTTGGAGAAAAGTTAGCTTATGAAGCTAGAAAAGAAATAGATCTTGAACATAGGAAAGATAATGAGAACAATATTGAGTCAAGTCAATGTGAAGAAGTACCTAAGAAAGTTGAGTAAAGTAATAATCCTAAGAAAGTTGAATCACCTAAAGTAGTTTAGGAAAAATTTCAAAGGTAGATGTTATGCATGCAATGTATCTATTCATATGAAAATAGATTGCATAGGTAAGTAATTTAAACCTATTTTTGGTTATTATTATAATTGTCATGGTTTTTGTCATAGAGAAACAAATTGTAGAAAGCCTAAATTTGATAATAGGAATAATAATGGTAGAATGTTTAGAGGTACTAACCTTGCAGAAAATAAACCTATTGGAGGAACTGATGTTATAAGGAATGGTATTATGTGTTATAAGTGTAACAACTTTGGACATATTGCTAGAGATTGCAAAGTACATATTGGTCAGTCATGACCTAGATGTGGAAACAATATTATAATCTATAAGATTTGCAATAACATGGAACACACATTAAGATTTTTTAGGATGAACATGAGAAACAATATAAGAAAACTTAACCCTAGAAATAATATGAACAACAACAGATGGAATGATGATAAGAGTAACAGTCAAAGATAAAATGTGAAAGATCTTATAGGAAACCTTGATGAATCATTTGTCAAAGATAAGGAACCTTCAAGTTCATATGTTGTGTTGGAAAGTTAGTCAAGTCAAGCACCTGATAATATATTGAAGTCAGAAGTAGTTGGTGATCAATCCTTATATGATTGAGCAACTTATTTTACAAGAAAAATATTAGGAATTTAGTATCTAAAACTTAGTTAGAAACCTACGAGAAGAATTGAGATTTGTGTAGTTAGTATGAGATAAAGAATGATGTGAAGAAGCTATGGTTTAGTGTGCATAAGATTTAGAGTTCACATGTGAGTGTGTGAAGCCAAAAAAGTTCATAGTAGACAAAACCAACTTTTTGTTGATTATCTACTTGCATAATTAATGCAGAAGTAAATTGGATGTGATTTAAAGGTTGAAATTGAGTTTTCTAGTACCATTTGATCATGCAAGAGTTAAAAGAGAGATTTTGAGTGAATTTAGACATGAAATTGAAGTGATAAGTAGAAAATTTAGCAAGTCCTAGTTTAATGAATTTGAGCTATTTATTGCTTGTGTAGTCATGATTTGGAGTTTTAATTTGAAAAAATGGCAACCCATACTATATGTGATATCAATGAAATACCTAGGTATAAATTTAAGAAGCACCCCTATATTTCAAAAGTACTACACAATTTTTTACACATAGAATACATTAGGGAATACATTCACTGCAAGTTTGAAAGTATAGGTGATAACAAAATTCACAGTGACTTGGACCTAGTTTGCAACAATGAACTATCATTCAAGAAAGAATTTGAGCATCTTAATGAGCTAAACATCACTAGGAACCCTTTTACACTAGTTTTGACAACCACGAGGTGGACAAGGATCATCCTGAGCTAAGTTCATGAGGATATGTTCTAGATTTGAGATATACCAGTTATGATAGAAAATGATATGATTCATAGACTTACCAAACTAAGTAATGAAGATAGAAACCCCATTAATGTTAAGAATGTTAAGAAGTTAGTTGAGACACAGTTGAAGATAGTATCAGATGACATGAACATAAAACTACATATGATAAAGGAGACTGATGTCAGATTGATAAGAAAGGTTATTGGATACAAAATGAACTATAGCTCAAGGTTAAACTATGTACCTATTGGATTCATCCATGCAACATACCTTATGAAAGTTAACAAGGAAAAGGTCAAAATATGTGATATACTTAAGTAGTAGTTACTAGATAATATAGACATAATCAAGAAGATTGAGAACTTTAGATTTGAGTCATTGATCACACACCTGTCCTTCTAAGTAATAAAGAAATTCCCTAGTATACCAGATTATGAATGGAATACCAACAAATGTATAATGAACTTGGTTACACATTATTACAGAAAGCATCTAGAAGACAGAATGATAGAGGATATTACCATAATGATGAAATTTTTTCAAGGTGAGATGAAACAAAGATACATAATCCCTCAATCCCTAGTAGAGAAGTACAAAGATGACATCTATTTCATGGTTGAAACTAATGTAACCTATATAGAAGCAGTTGAACCAAGGGTAAAATTAATTGACCCTATGTGATATCAAATGTATGAAGAATTAATAAAAGGATATGCAAAGAAAATTCTTAAATCAAAGAGAGACAAGGAGTGTCCTAGATGGCGCACATTTGAAGAAAATGTTAGAGAGGTAGAAACTTATCTCTACAACAAGAAAATCAAGAAAAGAGTTGATAAGAAGATAAACACTATTCTAGAGGAATTAGGCATGAGTAGAGAAGAATTCAAGGAGGTCATGGGTATAGTAGTGGAAATGAAGGCTAGTGGACAATATAAAATATTAATTTCCAAGCCTTTAACAATTGGAGATACTACAAAAGAAGTAACTATAGAAATTCCATCTGCATAGATAACAAGTGCACCATATGCATTAGTATCACAGGTGCAACCTCAAACTATTTGACTAGTTCAAAAGCAAGAAGAGGAATATTTTAACATTACTAAAGTACATATATAGATCTTCTAGCACTAGAAGGTCTATGAGGTTAAGTAAAATAGGAGAAAATTGAACCTCCTAAGCAAAAGAGAGTCAATAAGATGCTTACCAGTCCAAAAAAGAAGAGGAAGACATTTCTTACTTATAGAAGCAGTCAGGGGAGGAAGACACATATTCTTGAGTCTGAATTAGAAGAACAAGAAGAAAGGGTGATAGTAAAAGAAATAGTAGAAAAAATTAGGGCCAAAATCTCCTACCAGAAGGAGATCTTGGAAGCCTAAGATCGAAACAATAAATTGTGCAATCATCAATGATGGAAGTTTTGATCACTTGAACAAATATTATCATCTGTACATAGGTAATGATGGGAATTAGTTGGAAGATGTTGTTGTTAGGTATGTGGTTTTTTTTAACAAGTGATTTAAGGATGTATAGAAATAGATCCCAAAAGATCTCTAAAAGAGATTAATAAAAAAAAAAAGGGTAGTTGAAGAGGACAAGAAGATAGGGAAAACATGATAAGGAAGTTATGCAAACTTGAAGATGATTAGAATCTTGAAAGAATCATAAAAATTATTGAGCCTTTATTGAGAAATAAGAAGAGAGAAATATTAATAATGGGAGGAAATTATGAAGAGTTCAATAAGAAAATTGAAGAAACTATTGTGAAAGCTATGACTTCTATGGAACCCAACAAGGAAAAATAAAGCAAGGAGATGAGGGGACAAAACCCTACAATAACTATGCCTATAACATTAGTAAAGACCATAAATGATATAGAAATAAAAGAGGTAGCAAAATCAGCAAAAATACTATAGATAACAATTAGCACTAATAGTATGTAGAAAAATAGTACATGCATCAATTTGGATACTATAGAGAATCCTTTTAAGGATTTTAGCCTAGCTATTATTTACATTTTGGTGAACTACACTTGCTCAAAATATGAAGAAGAAGAAAAGAGGAAGAAAGAAGAGGAGGAGAAAAAGAAAGAAATTGAAAATAAAAAGAGGATAGGAGAAAGAGAGAAAAGAGAAGAAGAAGAGAAAAACAAGAAGGAAGAAGTGGAGAGAAAGAAGAAGGAAGAAGAAGAGAGAAAGAAGCTGGAATAAGAAGAGAGAAAGAATAAGGTAGCAAAAGAAAAAAAGATGGAAGAAGAAAAGAACAATAAGGAGGAAGAAATAAGAAAGAAAGAAGAAGAAGAAGAGAAGAAAAAGGAGGAAGGGGAAGAAGAAAAAAGAAATCAAAGGCAAGTGAACCTAGCCCTTGTAGGTCACCACTTGAACTTACATTAGTAGATTTTTTGGGATATAAATCAGAAGATGATGATCAAATTGAATTGATATCATCACTTTGTAAGATTATTGAGAAGAATAAAAGGGTGAAAAGTCTTCAAACTTCACCGATGAAAGTGACAGAGAAGCTACAAGGCATTATATCAAAAAAAGTGATAGAATCAACATCTCAAGATAGAGAAAAAGTTGTAATCATATCTTTTGACACAGATCTTACTCACTTATCAAAGGTAGCTTCTATGAAGGCACAAACTCTACATGATGCATAAATGTTCAGAAAAGTCTACGAAAATGTCAGAGAAGATTTGAAAGGTCTTGAAGAAAAGATCAAGGAACTAAGTAAATGTCTAGAAGAAGGAAAGGAAGTATATGGTAAATGTTCTCTATCCCACACATCTATCAAGGATATATCATATGAGAAAAGTGTTAAACTAGAAGAGCTAAAGACTCTTGTGAATGAATTGAAAAATTCTATTGTTATGGATTAAGAGAGAAGAGTTAGAAAACTATATGATGAGATTGGGCTTTTGAAGCTACAAAAGGAAAGGACATTAAAGGTATTTTCATTTTTAAGAGAGCACCTTACTCTAAAAATTGATCTTGTACAAAGATAGTTAGATGAATGATAGTCAGTCAAGGCATCTTATGAAAAAAATTCTTGCATGGACTTGGAGGTAGTGGAAATTGCTTCATATGCACTATGTGTAGTGCTTCTCATATTAGATGCAATGAAAGACAAATGGTACATGGAGCTTTCCATTTTGAAGACCAACTTTATTGATTTCATCTCATGGATATCAAGTTAGAATTCATGAAGGTAATCAATACAAATTTTGACATGTATATTATTTTTTATACCTTTGTCATTAATGTCAAAGGGGGGGAGATATAAGGAAAATTGTATTTATATATAAGGGAAGTTATATTTTAATTAGGAGATATAAAGGAAATATGGTATGAATAATGATGATCCACCATTTTATAAAATATAGTAATGGCCATGTAACTGATGTTAGAAGTTTTGAAGATTTTGGTTTTTGGACTTAGCCAATTTTCCCATATGTTTCCATCAATGAAAAAGGGGGAGATTATTAGAAATTTTGCTAGCTTAATAAGATATTATTTTTTCATTTATGGAAACATATATCTCAAATCAAGTTAGTAGATCTTGGAGATAATGTTTTAAGATGTAAACTTGGAAATTTGTCTAGATGTCATAGAGTACATCTATTAGCACATGAACCTTTTTTATCATTGCAATTCAAAAAATAAATATTGACATGTGCACCATTAGGTACAAATAGTAGAGACTATGAGGATTAGATGTGCAAGAGTGCAGGATAGTACAAATAGAGATATTTCAATTTTCTAGTAACAATATTGAGCTGACATAATAGAGTAAAGATAAAGAGTTAAGTATTTTGGGTTAAGGAATTATTATTTTTACCAAAATAATTACTTGGATAATTAGGGATAATATCCTAGATGTTTAACCTAATTTAGAAAGAGAAATTTTTATATTTTGGCAAGCGTGTGAAGAGATGAAGGCTGACAAAGAAGATAATTATGTCATAACAAGGTATAAAGGAAAGTTTTGAATGCAAAGTTTAGTGTGCACTTTTTGCAATATAAATATGATATGTTATGTGATACAAATTATTATTTAAGACTAGAGTAGTGTGAAGGTCAAGTTTTTTGAAGAGTGGCAAAGAAAATATCAGATATTGAAGATATCAACAAAGATTTTTGTATCTATCTTTTGTATATAGAATTTCATTATAAATTGCATGTTTGGGAAGTGGGCTCATCTTGCATAATTTTGTAAATTTTAATAAAAATTTATAATAGGTTCAAGGCTTTTAACAAGATCTAAGTCCTTTAAAAAGGATCAAGACATTATACAGATCTAACAGACTCCTAATAGGGTCCATATCTTTCACTAGATATTTTTGATTAGTGGATCATTTTGTCGGTACCATCCCCACCAGGGTTTTCCCATGGCCAGGGTTTACTTAGTTAAAAAATTATTGGTGTTATGAGTTATTTTATTTTATGGTCATTTTTATTGTTTGACATAGTTTTTTACTTTCTTATGTAAGTTATAAAGTTAATAAAGATATCCAATTTTGGGAAAAATTTAGTGAATTATTGATTCACCCCCTCTTAGTATTTCCTATTTCTAACAATTTTGACAAGTTAAAATTACTTTATGAAGGAGATCAATATGAAAATAATTCTAGGTTACAAAATTGGAAATCTATGCTTGTAAATACAAATATGTAAGAAGATGAATCAATTAGGTCATATGTTTAAAGGATCGTTGAGATTGTTGTAGTGTAGTGGAACTATATTAATATAAGATGAGGTATGTTACAAAAATTTTAGATCATTAAATACTTATAAAACTAGGTGAAATAAATTGAAGAACTCATTCCAATTATGTCATATTTTAATAGAGAAAGATTGATTGGAAAGTTGAAACAATTTGATTCTAGATTAAAGCCTAATCTATCTTCATTTGAAACTTTCTTTTAGAGTTAGCATGCATAAGGTAAAAGAGTACTAACCAAAAGTGAAAGTGTTGGTGGTAATCATGATAGATAATAAGAAAAATTGCATAAAGAAGAAAAGAACATTGATGAAATTGTATCATTAATTGTAAGGAGAGAACCTAAAGGTAGGAAAGTTTTTTCTTATTGGAAATGCAAAGGATTTGGTCATTTCTCATATCAATGTCCTAAGAGAGAAAGAAAGATGAAACCTAGAAATCCTTACAAGCCAAAAATCATGAAATATTTCTTTCATGCCAGCAATGATGAATTTGATTTCAAATAAATAGAATTCTTAGACATTGGCGATGAAGATGGGATAGGATTTGTTGCTATTAAGGAAGAAAATCTTATCAAAGAAGAAAACTAACTTACATCACATGTAGAAAATAAAATTATTATTTGATTATAGATAATGGATGTTCACATTACATGACTAATGACAGGGAGATTTTTTTGAATCTAAAAGCTTTGATGGTGGAGTAGTCAAAGTTGGTAATAATGCTCTATTTTTGATAGGGATATTAGATGAATCACTCATTGATTCATGCTATTAGTCTTCTTAAAAGACCCTTAGGGTGTCTCTTCCACACCAATTTCCACCTATAAGGCCTTAACTACCTAAGGTTTTACTAGTCTCTCTAGCCAACTCAACTACCAAGAAAGATTACTTTACCAAGTCAAAACTTGGTGCATTCACACTTCTTTCACCCTAGCCCTTAAAGCAACATAAGTCTATCAACCTCTAAATATTGAACTAGACCTTGCAGAGGTATGGAGGTGTTATAAAACACTTCAAATCAACCAATTAGGTGTGTTAGAAGTCCCATCACTTCCATCTTCCCATCCAATTTCTTCATTCCTTCACAAATAGGCCTAAAAAGCCATAACCCCAACTAGATCTCCTATAGTGAGAAAATAGGGTTCTTCTCCTATGCCTTCCAAAATAACCCTAAAATATTTTTTACATTTCTTGGTCTGTTAGTCATTCCCTTAAGGATTTCTAAGTTCTTGGGGGTCCTATCCTTCCATTCATTACCCTAACCCAAATTAGGTGAAAGTTGGGCTTTTTAGGTTGTATAGGATGGCTCAACAATTTCTATTGTTTTGGGCTTGTTATAGGATTGGAATGAACCTCTCCACTTATGGATGATACTAATAATTCCTTATTCCTTGTTAAAAAATTAATTTGCACTCTATCTTTTCTCCTTTGCAAGATATGTTGGTTTCTATATGGTCTTCCCTAGTCAGACTCACCACAGGCTCGCCTAGGGAAAGACCTTAAAAATACTTTCTCTACATTTGAGGAACTTGGATTTTATATATATATATATATATATATATATATATATATATATATATATATATATATATATAATATTTAAATAGATTATACTCACTATTCCGAAGAGACCATATAGATTAAACAATGGGAAAGTGAGTTAGAGCTCCATCTTTAGCAACTTCTTGAACAAAACTAGTGACAATGTCAAAGCAAACTAATTTTACAAAAGGTAAGAAAACTAATCAAAATCTCTTTCTACCAGCAAAAAAAATTGATAAATCATTTCATTTAAAGCATTCATAGGTGACACTATGAGTCTTGAGCTTCTAACTACTTAATTTCATAGAAAACAAAGAAAATGCTCATAAAATGCTTCAAATTGCTTATTGCAAAAACACACAATCCATACAATGGGAATCCAACCCTTCTCATAGGTCTTCTAATGACTTATATAGGGTGTTTGTATGGTTACTGGATCCTTAGTACTCCTCTCCAACACTTTGCAACTTTCTTGCCAAAAGTTGCAAAGTCCAATTTGGTCAAATGACCTTCATATCTTCCCAAAATTAACCAAAATACTTAAATTTTGTAAAAACCTTATCCAAACTCTTCCTAGACCCTATTGACCTCATTATGACATCATCTTCATGCCTTGGGCCAATTAGAGGGCTTTGCAACTTGTTAGGCCCTAATTGCTCCTAGTAAAAGGCCCTAAGATCCTATGAACAAAATCTCCATTGTACTTCCACTATCATCAACATCACCTTATATCCAACATAGTCAAAATAACCTAAGTCTCACACCCTTACAATAAAAACATGAAACATTAGATGGCCTAGGAAATCCCTAGGTTCTCCTACACCAATTTCCTATTAAGGGAAAATGATCTATTACACTTGATGGTAAAACTGACACTAAGGATGTCTTTATTGTTGATGGATTAAAAAATAACTTTTTTAGTGTTGGAAAAATTGTTTAAAAGGCATATTATCTACAATTCAATGAGAAGAGATGTATAATGAAGGACATAAATGGTCAATTTATTGGAAAATGTACAAGAACTAGAGCCATTATCTTTAAATCAAATCCTACCGAAATAAGTTCTTTGGTTTCTAGAATTGATGAAATTTGATTATGGAATACAATGTTTTGTCATATAAACTTTCATAACATTGAGAATATTAGTAAAAATAACATTTTAATAGATTTTCCAAAGATTATGAAACCTTCTAACATGGTATAGAAGGAATGTGTGATGACTAAAAAAGGAGAATTTATTTCTGAGTAAGATATTCACTACATCAAACATTTTCTGATTGTAATAAAGATTTGTTGGACCTAAAAAGGCATATTATCTACAATTCAATGAGAAGACATGTATAATGAAGGACATAAATGGTCAATTTATTGGAAAATGTACAAGAACCAGAGCCAATATCTTTAAATTAAATCCTACCAAAATAAGTTCTTTGGTTTCTAGAATTGATGAAATTTGATTATGGAACACAATGTTTTGTCATATACACTTTCATAACATTGAAAATATTAGTAAAAATAATGTTTTAATGGATTTTCCAAAGATTATGAAACCTTCTGACATGGTATAGAAGGAATGTGTGATGGCTAAAAAATGAGAATTCAGTTCTAAGTAAGATATTCACTACATCAAAAATATGGTGATTGTTAATAAAGATTTGGTGGACCTACAAAGATAAGAGATATGGTGAAAGGCACTTCATTCATTTCACTGATGATTTTACAAGAATGGCATGGGTACTAGTTTTGAGAGAAAAATTAGAAGATTTTGACAAATTTAGGATATTCAACCCTAAAGTTGAGGATGAATGTGGATTGAGAATCAAATGTTTAAGATATGATATAGGAGGATAATTTAAATCAAATTATTTATAAAAAAAATTGTGAAGACAATGGAATCAAAAAATAACTTTGAGCTCCTAAAACACCACAATAGAATGGGATAGTAGAAAGAAGAGACAAGTCAGTAAATGAAGCGGATAAAGTGATGATTCTTGAAGGGAATGTAGCACATATCTATTTGAGAGAAGAAATTACAACAACATTATACAATATGAACAAGCTTCAAATCATATGAGGTACTGGTAAGAAACCTTATGAACTTTGGTTTGGATATACACCTATTGTCAATTATTTTAAAATATTTGGAAGAAAATTTTATGTCAAGAGAGATGATGACATAGAATTTTAATCTTAGAAGTGATGAGAGTATGTTTCTTGGTTATACCTTGAAGAGAAAAGAATATAGATGTTATAATAAGATATTAAGAATAATAGCTGAGAGTGTGAATGTAAAAGTTGATAAAAAGTTCAAGATTTGGGAAAGAATACTTGATAATGATTCACAAATGAAGTTATTACAAGGTAGAGACCTAATAATCAGAATTTAAAAAAATAGGAAAAATTATTTGAGATGGATAATAATATACAGGTATAAATAGAGAAACCTAGAGAGGAACCTAAACAATAACCTAGAGAAGACAAAAGGACAACAAAGTATGTTACAAGGAATCAGCTAGAGATAAATAATTAGCAGTACAAATAAAGAAGTATTGATAAGAAACCAAGAAAGAGAAGTAGTTTGTTTGATATCATAGGTTGAGCCTAAGATTGTAGATGAAACAAGTAAATATGAATATTAGACAAAAGCCATGATAGAAGAACTTGATTAGATAGAGAAGAAAATGACTTAGGAATTAGCCCCTAGACCTCAAAATAAGATTGTTAATTACAAGAACATGATGAATGAGAAAGGAAAAGTAGAAAAGAAAAAAGAAAGATTGGTATGAAACTCACAACAAGAAGGAAATGATTTTGAAGCAACATTTTCCGTTGTTGCAAGATTGGAAGTAGGAAGAATGTTCCAAGAATATGCATCAAATAAAAATTTCAAAGTATATAAAATGGATGTTAAGTCAACATTTTTGAATGGAGAACATGAGGAAGGAGTCTACATTGAACATCTTGATGGCTTCCACTCATTGAAGACAAAGATATGGTTTACAAATTGAAGAAGGCATTGTATGGATAAAAATGGGCACCTAGAGAATGATATGTGAGGTTAGAAAAACATTTATTAAGCTTTGGATTCATAAAAGGTAATGCAAATAGTAACATGTACTTAAGGATAAATTCAAATGGATTAATAATTATTGTAGTATTTGTTGATGAAATTATTTTTTGAGGCAATGAGGAGGCTAGCAAGAAATTCTCTAAAGAAATGAAGAATGAGTTTGATGAAATGAAGTACTTTTTAGGATTGCAAATAACTTAGAGTAAGGATGATTTTTTTTATATGAAAGACTAAGTACCTAAAGGATGGCATATGGATACCTTTTTCATTGATGTCAATGGAGGAGAAGTAATACATGAAAACTCTATGGGGAGAGTAATACCTTTGGGGAAGAATATGCAAAAGAGAAAGTAACCAATATACCAGAGCATCATGTTGAAGATATTTAGATTACGTAGTTGACTGTTGGGGAGATTGTTAAGGAAGCTATATCAATCCAAAACATATAGTTGGCATTCATGGTTTTTCATCATATATTGCCATCATTGCCAAAGGCTAAGATTGTTAGGATTACAAAAGTGGATGGCACTTAGGTATTTTGTTTATGTCTTGTATCTGGTAGCCCAATAAAATTCCTTGCAAGATTATCTGATGAAAAGTTTCCAAGAAGGGAACTTACCTTATCAAAAAATGCATAAATCATACTTTTTTCTATATCGCAACTAGAGAAATTAATTCTTGTCAAATGAATATATTTTGTCATTTCACAAAGATTTAACTAAGATAATAGGGACTTTTCACTAGATCATAGACACCAATTTTAGGGGATGCAAAGATTCAATTTTTTTTTGTTATTTTGGAAGTAATTACAGAGAAGCCTACAAAGAAGTGAAATAAATTATTTCACTCGAAAGAATAAAAGGACTTCACTTAAAGAAGCGATATCCTTCCAAATCTTTAAAATACAAGCATTAAAACAAGAAAATGTTTGAGTTGATAACCTAATAAATGTTATCATCTTGCCACTTATGTGGAATGTCATTGTTGATCTCAGATTGGTTTTGACATTTGAGTGTCAACACACTTAAGTCATTTACATAGTTCATACTGAGCTAGTAATGCATGTTGAGTATAATATGTAAATACAAGACCATCCCAATCAAATAGACCATGTCGAGTGATTCAAGTACCAAGTGAGCAGTAGATGTCGAGTCACTTAAGTGTAAAGAAGATAGACCATGCCGAGTGATTCAAGTGTTGAGTGAATAGTAGATGCCAAGTAGTTCAAGTGTCGAGCCAAAAGTAGAATTATAGTGTATACCGAGCATCAGTAACTACATATGCTGAGTAACATAGATTGAACATATTTATTTTTTATGGCACAAACAACTATGTAAACTATTTTTCAGCCAACATAAGGTCAGATTTTGATTCTTTAGAGATAAGGATGAATCTACATGCAAATTCCCTATGCAATTACATATAGCCAATCAAAAAATGGGAAGGTTCAAGCAGCAAAATGGATGAATCTTAGTTGTAGATACATACCTAACCCTAAGCCACCTAAGTCTTCTTAAGGAGGGTGAAGCCCTAAAATTTTTATGAGAGTGAAGAGAGTTGAAAGCATTGTGAAGGGGTGAATGATTGAATTGAAGGTGTGAACAAGATAGTTTGTAGAGCATTCAAGGTGACTTAGCACTGAAAGTGAATTGCTAAATTAGTTAATTGAAGGAAAAAGGATAGAGGATACAACATTGTTACATTAGATTGTGAAAGCATTCATTAGAGATTAGATAGAGGTGATTTGTTATTAGGAAAGCAAAGTGCCAACCACAAGATCTATGCTAAGACATTTTGAATGGTGATTTCAATTAAATCTCCTAAGTGGAGTGGTCCTAAAAAGTCTTACAAAATCCTTTAATAGGGTGGCATTCCAAGTGAGTGATCAGAAGTCCTTTAACCAAGCACACTTCTAACAGGGTGTTGAAATCCTCTAACAAGGTGGGACTTAATATTCTTTGTAAGCCTTTCATAGGGCAGATCATGTGTCATGGTTAAACCATTGTAACCTTAATTGGCTACACTTTATTGCTATAGTAGTGAAGATTTGTGGGTGTCATCCCCACCCTAGTTTTACCTTCTCATTTGGAGGGTTTCTAGGTAATCATATCTAGTGTCAAGTGTGTGTGTTTAATTGTTTACATGTTTTATATGCATTTGTTTTACATTCTATTTAGTATGTTAATGTATGAATGGTGAAAGTTTTATGGGTCTAAGTTTAAACTCCTGATTCACTCCCCTTCTCAGAAGTTTACCTTTCCCACTTTTAATTCCAATAGTCATAACTTATTTTCATGAATTAAATGAAAATTAAGATGGTTGGATATTATAGTTTCAAAATTCATTACACACAAAAAGGTTTCTGGACTTGAGAGGAACTACCAAGGATGAGTTGAGAAGCTTAGAAGTATATTCTACAACTCTTGAACTCATAAATTAGAATTAATACCCTAACAAGAATTTCCTTTCTCAAGTGTACAATGTCAATTAAGAAGGAGATTAGTGATAACAAGAGTGATAAAAAGGAAAAAAGAGGAAAATGTAGAGAAGTTGTCTCCAAGAATTCTCATGGACTTTTTTATAGATTCCTCTAGAGATGGAACAAAGAAAATATTTACTAATGATTGGAGGGAATTCAAAGATTCCATTGTCCCATTTTTTGATAGATCTCTTTTCTAGTTTTTCTATGCAAAAAGGGAAGAAAAAGGACCAAGAAACAACCCTTGGAGACTGGATTTGGAAAAATTAATTGTTCCATATGTGTTTGAGATTTGGAATTAATAAATATATTGGTAGGCCATTGTGAAATTGAGACAATAAAGGAAAGTTGATGGATTATCTATGGTAGTGATAACCAAGTCCTACATTGAAGAATGTTTTGACTTAAGCAAACAAGCCCTAACCATAATTGATAGAGTACTATTCATAGTTAATAATGAGAGATTGATAAATTCTATTGGGCATAGGAAAATATCTCATTTCATAGCTAGAGGGAAAAACAATAGGTTAATATCAGTTGATCACATGGGTCCCCATCCAGTCACTAGTTTTATAGGATTTTTCAAAAACATGTATTATGCATGAACTCAATTATTTAGGGAGGATGAAAAACCAAAAATCCTACGAGATTAAATATATATGTGCATGAGAATCCAAAAGCCACATACCTATTTGGATTTTGACTTGCCATGAAATTTAGAAGTCTCCACATACACAATTGAAAAAATGAAAAACCATCAAAATATTTAAGAGTTCCTCATTACTTTTCCATTTGATTATATTTAAAAATTTAGGACAATTAAGAGATTCAATGAAATTGACCACATGTGATGGGATATGAAAGAATCTCTATGTTCAATTATGGTGTAGAGCTTGGGATAAGTGCAACAAAGATTGTGATTATAAGGTTTTTAGATCTTCTTATTTGGTGTGAATAAAAAGCTTACGAGGAGGATAGGTGACAATAATACTCTATCAAATTAAAATTATGTTGAGACTACAGGAGTTCCTCCCAAATAAAAGATATGGTTATAAATTTTGTGACTAGATCTGTAGGGTAGATTACACATTAATAAGGTTATGTGGATGCAAACAACCACCTCATAAGCTTTTCCAATTTGTATCTAAGAGAATTGGTTTTTTAGATTTTGTATGGAAGATGTTATGGGTAGAAAATGATGTTGTGCCACCTAGGAAAAAGGGAATAATTATGCCTTACTTTATCAAATTTGATGGCTTCATGGTTGGTTCTACCATGATAAAAGAAGTATGTGAATGTATAATGAACAACTTCAAATTCCAAGGAGATATGGCTAGGACTTATAATCTTGAAGGACACATCAAGTTCTTTATTTAAAATTGCATACACTTGTACACTAGAAATGTGTCCCACTCTAAACCATTCTATCCAAATGATTCCATGAGTTCGGAATGCATGGATGCCAGCTTAGAGCTCCCTATCCACAAAGTGCAAGAGAGTATATTTCAAGAATAAGAAGGCTCTCAGATGAGCCTTAGAGATACTCTTCTTGCTAGTAAACCATGCAATGGGAGGTTCTAAAGACAAGATGCAAGAATGCAAATGTCCCAAGGAGTCCCTCAAGGATGCAATGCAAATGAAGATTAAGCTAGAATAAGATGCAAAGTATAGCTATGCTAAGCATGTATGAGAGTATTACAATCCAAATATTAAGCTATGTGAGATATATTATTGTAAAATAGAAGCTAAACTAACATGCAACATGAATCTAAGCTAAAATGTTATGGCATGAGAGAATGTAGACAAGAAATAGAAGTTCTCCACAAAGCTCCTAAGAAACCTATTAGAAAACCTGCACCATAACAACATTCAAATGAGGGTGGATTGAGGGGGAAAGCTCTCTCCCTTTTAAAGATGTATGGACGGTAGAGATCAAGATGAAGATGGTGGATGATCAATGGTGGAATTTTAAAAGAGGAGTGATCCATGTGCACACACAAGTCAATCAATAGAATATAAGTTGACTTATCATATAAGACAAAAGTCTCACAAGCCTTTTCTTTTAATTGTAAAATAGAAAAAGGACTTTATGTGTGCACTTTAAGTGGGTTAGAAGAATGGGGTCTTTTATTTAATTAAAAGGGGACATGTTCTTTTAATCAAATAATGAATTTAGGATAGCATAGTCAAACTATAGGTTATAATCAAATAAATTAATTATTAGCAATTTGGTCAAGGTAAATGATTAAATTAATTTAGCCAAAATGTTGAAAAGGGGGCTAATAGTCTAGATGACCATTTTTAGGTGATTACATTTGCCCCTCTTTGACTAATGCATGATCGATCTGGGAACACATTATGTCAAAGAAAATAGAAAGCCAAGTAGGCGGTGATAGATATAGATATCTGATTTTGAAGAATGAAATGTAGAAAAAGATAGTAAGTCCTAAATGTACAACCTGATAGTGGTAGTACTGAACACTAGGAAAAGATGATGTCAGAATTCAAGAAGAATGCTAACACTTGGCAAAGTAGATAGATTGAGAACAAGTGAGAAGATCAAACAAATGCTCCTAAGAAATTGATAGCTATAACAATCAGCAATAGAGTATTTCTGCCCCCTTAGGATCAAAATTGAAATGAGGTAAGAGGATGTAGAAACTAGCTAGACATGAGAAAATTGAGATATAACAATGTTCGATATGATAGATAAATGATTAGAGCCCAAGAATGACTATAAGAAAGTGATAAAATGCCCCAGTTTGACTAGAGTTGACCTTGAAGGGTATAGCATAAAAATTAGGTCAAAACGAGTAGAAAGGTGATTTTAGACATGAAATAGTGAATTGAAGTAGATATGAAGTATGGAAATGATGAAGACATAAAGAAATGAAAATGCCCCAGTGATGATTCAGAGATTACACCTCAAAAGGTTAGCTAACTGCTCAGAAGAAAGTAGAATTTTAAAAGACAATTTTGACCATCAAGATGAACTCGAATTTGGATTTCGATCCTGAAAATTAATCTAGGACATTGAAATTATTTAAGAGGTCAAAACTTTATATAATGTGATGATAAGATAGAAAAGAGATGAAGTGAAAGATTAAGAAGGTAAAGGACATGAACAAGAAGAAAGTAAAGAAATATATGAAAGGAGTTAGCTGTTATGTCCACAAAAAGATGAAGAGAGAGCTCTCCCCATATGCAAGAATACAAGATTAAACTAGAAAATGAACCTAAAATGCAAGCTAATATGAAAAGTGGTTTACCAGCAAGAAGCGCATAACATTTAGACTCTTAATTTCATCATTGAGCATTTTTTAGGGACATCATGAGATCATACAACCATCACTAGTATAACTATGAGGATATGAATATGATTGATATTAGATAGGTATGTGCAAATCCAATCTAAGCATCAGAGACATGTAAGTCAAGATAACTACATGATTAGATTTCCTAAGTTTAATTTAGCAAGATTACACCTATATCAAGGCATAAGCGACAGGATAAACCCTAAGTGCGATCTTGCAAAATAGACAAGGATGATACATTTGTAAGTCAAAATGTGGAATAGGTCAAGCATAAATGCTTACAACACTATAGACAAACAAAGTATACCCACAAGCAAAAATCAAGAAAACATGCCCCATGCTATTCAATGACATCCTTGAAAGACTATTATGGATGGAACATATAGTAAAGAAATCATCATAGACATCACACAAAGTAGATAAAGGTCAGCATAGCTTAGTCGTTTAAGTGTTAAAGTGCATGTGTGTGAGTTACTTGGCCATTTCTTCAAGACTTTATTTTAATAGTGAGAAATATCACAACATCGGAGACCGTAGGTAAACTATCTGAAAAGTGTTGAAAAACACTAGATGTCAAGGTGGGGGAAGTGTTGAGAAACATTGTTTTGTGAGTTGTCAAAGAAAACCTAATGCACAAGAATACCTCAATAGGCGAAGTAGCTATGCCCTCGAGATGAGGACAAGAAACAATTCCAAGCCAAGAAATGTGTAGCGAAGTGGATGATTGAGACTGATAGACATAGGTGTGAGGGTTTCAAGTAGCGCCTGTTTCCAAGTTTTCACCACTTGATAGATTTTTTCAGGACTTATTTCAAATTTTTTTGTATTTTTGTATTTTTTGATTTTTTTGGTGATACATCAAAGTGCCTATTGCTAGGTTTTCACTAACATGATCATTTTTTGATTTTTAGGATTTTTTTCAGGATCATATATGATTTTTGGATTTTTTAGAAGGTTTTAGAGATCACTAGTTCTCAAGAAAGATCACATCATTTTCTCCTAATGTCTAGCAAGGTATAGGACATGATGGAGAAACAAGCTAGTGGATAAGCAATAATGCATAAGAAAGGAATGTGAAGCAAGTCAAAGTGATCCTCAAGAACTGACTCCTCAAGAGTACCCAAGCTAAGGAAAGAGGTGAAATAGTCATATGAAGCATGTTTTGGATAAGCAATGGAAGTAATGAGAAAGATAGCATGTAGAATAAGCAGTGAAGCCAACATGTGAGATACCATGAAGCATGTAGTCCAAAAGAGTAGCCATGTCAAGAGACCTATGAGAACGATGTTTCATTTATTATGATCAAGACCAAGGGGTCAACTAGATAGTATAGCAATGGGATAGAGCAATAAGAATAAAGCTCAAGATAGAGGCTATGAGTGAATGGGAGAGCACAATAGCAAATCTGGTGGATAAGATAGCCAATATGCAAAGATAGCTCAACATTGTCAAGATCAAATAGAGAAGAAGGGATAGATGGATGATGGAAGAACTACACATGATGCCTGTTTGCCAGGTTTTCATCATGGTACTTATCCAAGGTGTCACAAGAAGTAGTTTTCACCATAGGATGGATTTATTTCTCTTTACTTTTGCTACCAAGGTGCCACAAGAAGTGGTTTTCACCAAGGCACATTTTCATTTTTTCATTTTTTCAATTTTTTTTTGAATTTTTAGAAAGAGCTCAAGCTTTTGAATTTAGATAGTGCTCCTATAGGAAAGATAAGCCATGATAAGCCAAGACCATAGAAAGGTATGCTCAAAGATGTTGATAGGGTGATGAAAGGGAAATGGTAGTAGGAAGAATATATGGAGGATAAGAGTTCATGTATAGAAAAGAGGTGTAATCTTTAGAGGATTTCATGAGGGTAGCTGAAATATTGGACAAGATCAACATTGACACACACCTTGAAGGGTATTAGAAAAATGGAGGAATCATAGATGAAATAGATTGAGATCTAGATGTATGAGGTGGTAGAAAAGATTTGGAAAAAAGTGGAGTGGAAGGCTTTGGAATATTTATAGAAATATTTTTAGAAGAAGATGGAATGGAAGTCTTTGGAAGCTTGAATGTCAACTTTGAAGTATTTTCAATATTCAAGTCTTCTAAAAGAGACTTGAGAATCCATATAGCTTTAGATTTTCCTTTGGATACTTCAAAACACATTTCTTCAATAATGGGTTTAGGACCCCATATTTTCTTTGATTTAGCTTTTTTAATAGTGGACCTTTGTAGTCTCTTTTGTGCATTCTCCTTCTTAGCATTCACATGTCGATTAGATGGGACATAGTGCTCTTGCTTTTTCAATGGATTCTTATGTTTATTCTCACTTCCAAAGGACTTGGGATTTGTAGATGAAAAGGGATGATATGACTGGTTTAGATGTATAGATGGGTGAAAAGGCATCAAGGATAACTTTCTTTGTTGATCTTGAGGTATGATGGGAGATCTAGGGAATGAGCTAGGAGTGAATGTAGGAGATGCAGGAACATAAGGCCCCAATATGGATGGAAGGTTTGAATGCTTTAGCTTAGATGGATAAGGACCAAGGATAGACTTAGGAGATGCAAATGGATAGTGAAAAGGGATATCAAAATCTTTAGAGTGAGCAACATAGTCAAAGCCATCAATAGACTCATGAGTAGCTTTGATAGGAACAACATTTTTAATAGGAGCACTTGAAGCTTGAGCACAATTTTGAAGTGGATGCGAAGAAGTAGAACATGAGGGGATGATTTGATCTTGACAAGTAGCCTTGGATAGCATAGGTAGAGAACTTTTCTCATAATTTTCAGTAAGCTCAAGGGGGATAATGGAAGTGGTATCTTCATCATACTTGGGGGGTGGACAAGATATAGGATATGGAGGGGAAAAATATTGAAAGAGATGAAAGGGTGCTTGATCTTGATCTTTCTTGAAATTTATAGCTTTTTCGTTTTGAGAGTCCTCTTGACATGGAGCCACTTCCAAGAACAAGGGAGAATGAAGAGTGAATAGAGTAGTGTTTGGATTAGGCATAGTAGTGCATGAAGGTTGAGGATGTTTAGGATTAGTAGCATGGAAAAGGTTTGCAACCAAATGAAGGGTAGCTTGAGTTTATTTTAGAGATAGCCCTTGAGGATACACATAGTCAATGTGGAAAGCATTAGGTTCTTTATTTGATGGAGGCATGCTGGAAAGATTTGAAATGTTGGGAGATGCACAAGTGTTGGAAGAAGTGGAAGTATCAAGGAAACCATCACTAGACATAGGTTCATTAATATGATCTTTCTCAAGAAAAGTATCCTCATCACATGAATCATTAGAGGTATCAATAATTCCATTATCAATAAGATCTTTGATTTTATGTGTTAGCTCAATGCAATCTGAAGTAGCATGGTCATTAGATCGATGATAGGCATAATAGGTATCCAAGAATGGATTTCCATAGGAGCTATACTTAGGAAACATGATGAGCTTGGTGCCAAGAAGTGTTCTCAAAATGTCATCATAAGAATTCCCCAAGGGAGTAAAATTTCTCTCAAAAGTATGTCTAGAGTCCTTTGGTTGTTTCTCAAGTGAATAGAATGCATTCATGTCTTCATCATTATCTTTGTCAAAGATAGGTCCATAATGAAATTTTTGCATAGGCTCAAAGAAGGTATCACTTGCTTATTCTCTAAAGAGGTCTTTAGATCTAGAAGATGAAGACATTTGATGTCTTGAAGTAGAGCATGTAGACCTAGAAGAAGAGGATGACCTCAAAGAAGGTGACTCACATGCATATAAAGACCTTAAGGAAGATTCATGTAACAATGTAATCTTCTCCTCCAACCTTTTCTCAAGTTTAGACTTCATTTCTTTCATGCGCTTAGAGAGATGAAGGTAAGAAAGATCATTTGTCTCTTCTAGTTCTTTGTATTGTGCATATAGATCTTGAAACTCTTTAGTGACATGGAGGATATCATGATCATCTAGATTTGGTTGAGGTTTGGTAGCACAAGCTTTGAATTCCATACTGATAGATAGATAATCAAGCATGAAGGAGACTAGAGGAAGCTAATAAGGTGACACAAGATAACTTGATGTCCAAACTAGAGAGGTAGATTATTCACTTGCCAATATAGTAGAGAGAGATTAAAGTAACTTGTCAAAAAATATGTCCAAGAAACTTACGATATGAATGACTTAAGTCAATAGCTAGGCAAGATGCCCAAATAGCCAAATAGATAGAGCAAGCAGGGTGACAAGTGAACAACTCTCCAACCCAAGAGTGTAGTCAAGAAATCAAGACAACCATTTCAGAAAAAAGATAACTAGCAAGTGGACATAGACCATGAAGATAGAAAGACTAAGAGCACCAAGACCAAAGAGTTACTTTAAGAATGCTCAAGAACTAGAGACATAAAAAATAAAAATCAAATGATGAGACTCTCCTTAGCAAGCAACACAAGAAAATGTTTGCAATTGATGTTTTGACTTGGTTGACAAAGTTTGACAATAGTTGATAGCATAGCAAGTTTGATGTTTAAAAGCAATTTCTTTCCAAGCAAGATAGTGACACATGGAGTAGTCTTCAAACAATAAAGCAAGGGAAAAAGAAACCTTGCATGATACAAGCATATTTCCTTGAGGATACACATAGTCAATGTGGAAAGCATTAGGTTCTTTATTTGATGGAGGCATGCTAGAAAGATTTGAAATGTTGGGAGATGCACGAGTGTTGGAAGAAGTGGAGGTATCAAGGAAAACATCACTAGAAATAGGTTCATTAATATGATCTTTCTCAAGAAAAGTATCCTCATCACATGGATCATTAGAGGTATCAATAATTCCATTATCAATAAGATCTTGGATTTTATGTGTTAGCTCAATGCAATCTGAAGTAGCATGGTCATTAGATCGATGATAGGCATAATAGGTATCCAAGAATGGATTTCCATAGGAGCTAGACTTAGGCAACATGATGAGCTTGGTGCCAAGAAGTGTTCTCAAAATGTCATCATAAGAATTCCCCAAGGGAGTAAAATTTCTCTCAAAAGTATGTCTAGAGTCCTTTGGTTGTTTCTCAAGTGAATAGAATGCATTCATGTCTTCATCATTATCTTTGTCAAAGATAGGTCCATCATGAAATTTTTGCATAGGCTCAAAGAAGGTATCACTTGCTTGTTCTCTAAAGAGGTCTTTAGATCTAGAAGATGAAGACATTTGATGTCTTGAAGTAGAGCATGTAGACCTAGAAGAAGAGGATGACCTCAAAGAAGGTGACTCACATGCATATAAAGACCTTAAGGAAGATTCATGTAACAATGTAATCTTCTCCTCCAACCTTTTCTCAAGTTTAGACTTCATTTTTGTCATGCGCTTAGAGAGATGAAGGTAAGAAAGATCATTTGTCTCTTCTAGTTCTTTGTATTGTGCATATAGATCTTGAAACTCTTTAGTGACATGGAGGATATCATGATCATCTAGATTTGGTTGAGGTTTGGTAGCACAAGCTTTGAATTCCATACTGATAGATAGATAATCAAGCATGGAGGAGACTAGAGGAAGCTAATAAGGTGACACAAGATAACTTGATGTCCAAACTAGAGAGGTAGATTATTCACTTGCCAATATAGTAGAGAGAGATTAAAGTAACTTGTCAAACAATATGTCCAAGAAACTTACGATATGAATGACTTAAGTCAATAGCTAGGCAAGATGCCCAAAGAGCCAAATAGATAGAGCAAGCGGGGTGACAAGTGAACAACTCTCCAACCCAAGAGTGTAGTCAAGAAATCAAGACAACCATTTCAGCAAAAAGATAACTAGCAAGTGGACATAGACCATGAAGATAGAAAGACTAAGAGAACCAAGACCAAAGAGTTACTTTAAGCATGTTCAAGAACTAGGGACATAAAAAATAAAAATCAAATGATGAGACTCTCCTTAGCAAGCAACACAAGAAAATGTTTGCAATTGATGTTTTGACTTGGTTGACAAAGTTTGACAATAGTTGATAGCATAGCAAGTTTGATGTTTAAAAGCAATTTCTTTCCAAGCAATATAGTGACACATGGAATAGTCTTCAAACAATCAAGCAAGGGAAAAAGCAACCTTGCATGATACAAGCATATGTGAGGTCTTAAAAGAAAGCCATATAACTATCATCATGTGTATGTTCCAAAGATTTCCACAGGTCTAGCACATTCGAGAATACATCAAGCAATATCTACCTAAAGGACATGGTTCATTACTCAACAACTTGGCCCATGCTTGATGCTCCTTCGCCTCACACCAAGTGGTTTCCCACAAGAGATATTGGCTTTGTCATGGAAATTCCATAAGCATAACCAAGGGAACACATATGGTGAGTGTAAATCTTGGGGTGATCCGATTAGTCCACTAGGATCAATCCTTGCACCAAGAAGTTGAGCGGCTAAAAAGGATAGTTACTAACTTAGGATGTTTAGATAGGACTTCCGTTCATAGTGTTCCTCTTGCTCCCAAGTATGAGACACCTCACCTTGCGATGAGTAATCGATCTTGCGACCATAAGAGTACCTTAAGCATTCTTGCCTAGTGATCTCCCTATGATCAAAATTTCATAAGTGATCACACTAGGTGAAGACAAACACTATGTCTACCAAGGTTTTGTGTCCTTGATAGCCTTGAGTTTATAGTGGGTTGGAAGAGCCAGGTAATCTGCTTGTCCCCACTTGGGTCGTTCCTCTCAGGTTGTCTGAGAGCAGGCCCTCTAAAGGATTCTAACTACACAAAGAGTGGATCAAATTTCGAAAGTCAAGATTTTTGATAAACCACAATGGTGAAGAGAATACTCTCCTATTCCAATCATTTTCTCCCACACACGCCAGGAAGATTCAGTTGCCTCTTACTCTTGAAACCAAATGGTAAGTCAAGATTTTTGATTCACCACAAGGGTGAAGAGCATGCTCTCCTATCACCAAAAGATCCCAATTGTAAGTTTTAATGTGCCTAAAAATAAACAACTAGTATATGCCACACATGTAAAAGTAAAGAACAAGCAAAATTGGGTTTTTATGCATTGGGAAACCCTACAAACAATCATTACTAGTCCTTGTGCATTTGAAGCTTTTACATGCGTTCTTTTTATGTAATGTTTCAAATTTTTTTTCACAAGGATGGCAACTTGCAATCACAACTTGTTAGCACCACAAGTTAGTGTGAAATAACATAAAATACTGCAGTAAAAATTGGTTAGTTGCCTCAAATATCCAAGCTATCTTCCAATCAAGTGTATGCAAAGAAAGTGCAAACTAATCACAAATGCTCTCATTTTTACTCTTTGATTTTGACCTAGTCAACAAGATTGGACTTGTTTGCTATGATTTTGGATCCAAAAATAGAAATTCAAAGAATAGACTCCTGCTAAAAACTAGAGAGCTTTCCAAAAATGCAAGAAATTCAAAAAAATTCCTCATTTGTGCCTTAGAGACCCATTTTGTCAAAACAGGCCAAATTTATCAAATCAAGTTTTTGATCCTTAATACGACCTCAAAATTCAAAACACAAAGAAAGAACCCCCATTAGAATTGAAAACTCTTTCTAGAAATGTAAGTGTTTTTGAAAAAGACGCTAATGTGCGACCAAAAATGACTTTTTATGAAAAAATAAAAAATCATAACTTTCGCAAATCATGTCAAAATGCTCTAAAAATTGGACTAAAACATTTTGGATACATACCCAACCTACAAAAAAAAAATTAGAATCAAAATCCAAGCGGTTTAAAAGATACGATCAAATCTTTAAACCAACTAGATTTTTGGCCTTCAAACCAATCTACATATGGGTTGGCCTTAAAATCAAAGTGGTAATCCTACAAAAGCACTTAATTAGATCCAATATGCTGCTGTAAAAAAACCAGAGATGGAAAATAAAAGCAAATGGAGCTAGAAACTTGATTCAAGCCCCACGGTGGGTGCCAAAAATGTACACTAGAAATGTGTCCCACTCTAAACCATTCTATCCAAATGATTCCATGAGTTTGGAATGCTTGGATGCCAGCTTAGAGCTCCCTATCCAAAAAGTGCAAGAGAGTATATTTCAAGAATAAGAAGGCTCTCAGATGAGCCTCAGAGATACTCTTCTTGCTAGTAAACCATGCAATGGGAGGTTCTAAAGACAAGATGCAAGAATGCAAATGTCCCAAGGAGTCCCTCAAGGATGCAATGCAAATGAAGATTAAGCTAGAATAAGATGCAAAGTATAGCTATGCTAAGCATGTATGAGAGTGTTACAATCCAAATATTAAGCTATGTGAGATAGATTATTGCAAAATAGAACCTAAACTAAAATGCAACATGAATCTAAGCTAAAATGCTATTGCATGAGAGAATGTAGACAAGAAATAGAAGTTCTCCACAAAGCTCCTAAGAAACTTGTTAGAAAACCTACAACATAACAACATTCAAATGAGGGTGGATTGAGGGGGAAAGCTCTCTCCCTTTTAAATATGTATGGATGGTAGAGATCAAGATGAAGATGGTGGATGATCAATGGTGGAATTCAAAAAGAGGAGTGATCCATGTGCACACACAAGTCAACCAATAGAATATAAGTTGACTTGTCATATAAGACAAAAGTCTCACAAGCCTTTTCTTTTAATTGTAAAATAGAAAAAGGACTTTATGTGTGCACTTTAAGTGGGTTAGAAGAATGGGGTCTTTTATTTAATTAAAAGGGGACATGTTCTTTTAATCAAATAATGAACTTAGGATAGCATAGTCAAACTATAGGTTATAATCAAATAAATTAATTATTAGCAATTTGGTCAAGGTAAATGATTAAATTAATTTAGCCAAAATGTTGAAAAGGGGGCTAATAGTCTAGATGACCATTTTTAGGTGATTACAACACTAATTCAATATAAATAAAGATATCATGAGGAATTATGATGAAGTTTCAACAATTATTCAAAGAGTAAGGAAAAGGGGGGTCTTGTTGAAGATAGAAAATGAAAGATTAAAAAAGGCAAAGGGTGATCAAAAGAAATGAAGAAAGATTAAGTCCCCTACTAAGAAAAGGAAAAGGGTGATCAGAAGGATGGTTCCTTTCCCATTTGTCCTGGACCCCATTCCTAAAGAGGAAGAAGAAGAGGAGGATTTTTCATTACAAAGAAGAACATGGCTAGCTAGGGCCACAAAGTAGGAAAGGAGGAGAAGTTCCACTGTGACACCACCATCAGCCCTAGAAGAACCTTTGGAAATAACTACTTTAGAGGATGAAGTACAACAATAGGTTGATAAGTAGGAAGTAGGGGTGGTGATGTATTCAAAATGTCAGATTTTGACTTCATGCCTATGGGAATGGAGTTGATTGGGGACAAGATCAGGGATACCCCAATGAATGAGCCTTAATAGGAGGAATGGTAAGGGGAAAGCAATGGCAAAAAAAACTCCTTAATCCTCAAGAGGCAAGCCCTTGGTAGAATGAGTCCCAAGGTGGTTGCAAAAGGAAATGATAAGCTGTAAAAAACCAGTTCACTGCCAATGAATAGGACATGTTTCAGTTGATTATGACCAAACCCGAGTCCCCTACAAGAGAAGTAGGACCATTGGCTTTTATCAACACTAAAAAGAACCAAGATTTGTTCACCCAAGTGGTTATCCCTCATCTTGATGCAAATTTAGAAGATATAGGCCCATAGGACTATCAGATCAGAGAGGTTATGCTTGGGAATCCCATATTGGATACTGCTAGGTTGATGGTCACAATGGGGATAAAATAAGTTTTCAGAACCTTGGAGCAAGAAGGGGCTAAACTCAAAACACTTCATAGGAAAAATGAAATTCTAAAAGGATATCTAGCTAACATTGTTAGTCCCTTGGATATAGAACACCCCAAAGACTCTTAATGTTGTATTAGAGAGAAGAGGTGGGGGAGGTGTATAGTTGGATCCATTTTTGAAAGCTTGTCAGTAGTTGCGATAAATTTTTTGAGGAAAAGGGCATCCTAATCATTTGAGGAAATCTTAAGCTACGACATGCTACATAGGAAAATGTAAACAAGATGGTAGCAATTTTAAATTTTAGTATTATGGATGAAGTACGTGCTTGGAGTAAGGGTTTACATGTATTACATGCTATTAAAGGGAAGAGGTACAAGATTTTGGTAGATGTATATACAATGGAGGAATTAGATTTAATTGATGATTGGACTGAGAAAATAGCAGATAGTAATAAAATAATGGAAACATTACATGCAAAGATCCATTGGCTCAAGGACCAAGCTCGAGAGTGAATTTTGGAGGCAGAGAAACATTATAGCAATGTGTGTTTGGACATTTTTGAGGATGAAGAGTAGGAGAAATTAATGTCCATAGAGGTAGTGGTAGAGAAGTTCCAGAAGATTTTTGAGGAAGTTTCAAGTGATGATGAAATTTGACAGACAATTAGAACAGAGGAAGCCTTGCTAGAGTTGGATACAAAACTCGAGGATTTTGTTGATACCTATATTGAAGTAGACAACTATAGACAAAAGGTCAAAGATAAATATGATGCTTTAGATCTACCAAATTTTACTAAGATTACTGAGATAATTAAGAAATTCAAAGGCAAACATCCAGACATAGCTCTGTTATGAAGGGCATAAAACCCAGAAGCCAAAATTTCAATTTTGATGCTCAGTAAAATTTTGTGATTTTGGACCTTTTGAGGTGAGAAGGTGCATAGGTGAGTAGGTGTGTAGGTACACAAGTGCACAAATGCACAGGTGAGCTAGTGCAGTTTTCCAGAGGTGTGCTGACAGTTAGCTACTAGTTCCAAAAATAGAGTTTTTCATGCATTAGAAACACATTTTGACAGCAGTTTAACTCCGACAGACGCCTAATGAAGGATCAGCTTCTATTTTTGACACTTCTAGACATTTCTACTTTGACTAAAGGCTTTCTTTTTCTTTTTCTCTAATAAATTCTTTGTTCTATCACATGTAAAGGCTCATGCATCCAATTAATGAATAAAAAATGGATGGAGTCCTATTAAGCACTAGTTAGATTCTTAGTTTGTATATAATTAGTTTGTTTACTAATTTAAAAAGCATATTATTGCATGAAGATATCTCTCACTCTCAACACAAATTGAGGAGACGATTTCTTATAAATACTCCATTATAATATGTAATTGGGGCCATCGTTATTTTGAAATGAAATTATGCTTTTGGTGCTCACATTTGGAGTGTAGTGGTTTTTGCCTAAATGTGTCATTGTTTTGTGAATTTATGTTCATGGAATTGTGATTGTGCTAAAATTTTATTGCTTTGTTTCTAGTTATGCAATCTCTTTTAGTTCTGGTGTTTGCTATGGTTTTTACAAATTCTGCTAACATATCTAGCTCGAGAAGAAATCATTGAATTGTGTTTGCATAACTTCTTGTCTCGCATGAGTGCACTTTCCATGGCCTTTTGATTTGATGAAGAGTGAAACATCATATGATTATTAAGTTTCCCATCGACAATTGCATTAGTTGAATCAAGGAAGCATTGCTCCTATTTTCATTGGTTACCTACTGATTTCTTTGAAAGCTTAACTCATAGATGTGTTATTTTCATAGCTTATGTCCATTAGAATTTTACTTCCACATTATTTGCTTTGAAGTTCTTGTTATTTTCTTTACTAACCCCTTGTTAGTTTAGGAATTCATATTAGTTGTATTGTTAGATTGAATTCATTAGAAAATATAAAAATACAAAGATATAGTTCTTTTTGTGTGTTTTGTTTTGAAGCAGCAAACAAATTCTACATCTCATCTGAAGTCAAAATGAACTAGCAAAGGCCTCCTCATGAACAAACACATTTATTTTCAACTGAATGGATTCTAGTAGGTTGCAAGATTACCCAAAACCTTGGAGTTGATCCTCAGATTAGCTTTTCAAGAGAGGACTTTGAAAGGATTCATGTCATTAAGCATCATGCAAAATGACAACTCAACAAGTTGTTAAGAATATTTTTATGATTTTGGATTGAATTTAATTTCTAGAAGCTTTTCCTTAGGTGAATTACTATTATGAGGGATAATCTATTTTGATTTGGGTTGATCCAGAGTTTAGCTAGTCTAATTGGCTATTTTTCTTAATCAATTATTCACTTGAAAAGTGAATAAGTATTGAAAAAGGGATTTTCTTTCTCACTTCTCACTTTTGCAAAATACAAATTTGAGAGATTTTTTGAGAATCCTCTTTTGGAAAATCATGTTTCTATTCACTGTGAGAGTTGTGAGTGTGGGATCTTTGCAAGGTTAGTCTTGTTGGACCCAGCTCAAGGAGACCTTTCTTTGCCATCACTTTTAGTAGTATTAATGGGTTGTTTATTTTATCAAGTTGATTTAAGTTTCTACCCCCTTTTTTTTTTTTCTAGTAGGGCTCTCCCATTTTATTTTTTCTACTTCATTCTATCTCTAGTAGCTGTTTGTGAGGAGGCTAAAAACTAGTTTTCCTCTCTATTTCTATTTGTTGGTTCTATCTAGTTGGTCAGGTATTAACATTTTCCCTATTTTTGAGATAGGGGTTTGGGGTTTCACGTCATTATGCTGACCATTTTTTCATATAATGTCCAAACCCAAATTAGATTATATTTTTGAAGTTTTGGTAACTATAGACCAATTGGGTTTTCATTTTGAAGTTTTCTAGTTTCTGGGGTTTTTACTTCATTTTGTGTGTTATCCTATTTTCTCAAGTTTTCTTGGCATGAGTTTGGTCATGGACCAAGATCATCCATTTTGATTTTATTTAGATCATTTTTGCACTTTTATGTTGAATTGGGATGCATATCGCATCTATCCTGTCGAGACTATTTTTGGTTGAGTGATATTTTGTGTTGTTTTCTCATCCATTTCTTGTGTTATGATCTTTGTAATGGTGGTGGACCACATATGAGTCTGTGCACATATATTAGTCATGTGACTTGTGAGGCTTGATCTTTCATGATACTTTTGGGAGTTATGATCATTGGGGTTGGGTTGAGAATATGCATGTCAACGGGCACTTATCATTGGATAAGCATGGGTAGGGTAGGGTAGCATATGGAGGGGGCTTCTATCTCGCAATCTAGCAATCATGGTACCATAAGTTAATGGAGTGAGCTTTAATTAAGTGATAACTAAATAAAATTTTAGGTGGTAATAAAACTTAAGATAATAGAATGTATGAGAACCCGATTGAGTTTGATGACATAGTGCTAGAGTCTTCCATCAAGGAGTTCAATCTACACAATATAAGCTTGGGCTTGTCAGTGCCAAGTGACTCTCCATGATGTAGCCCCTACATAGTAGCCATTGAGTGTCTTACTAGGACCTATAGTTTATGCATTATCTATGTTCTTGATTTTAGTCATCATATTGTCTAGTATGAGTGTTAGCCATGGACATTTACTTTGTGTGTTTGTGGTTGGCTCATTATCTTCATAAGCATGGTAGTGTATACACCCTAAAATGGTCACCTAGACTATGGGCCCCCATTATTCACTTTATCAGTTTATCAAATTTCTTGAATCAATGGTTTGCAATATTTTATTAAATCAATTCAAATCAATTTCATTGATCAAATTCGATTATTTTATTTCTAAGGTTGATCATTTTATCCTAAGTCTTATTTAATTAAAAGAAAATCTCCTCTTTTAATTAAATAAAATAAGTCCCCATTTAATTAAAAGGAAACCTCTCTTTTAATTAAATAATTTATCCGCATTTAATTAATTAAGAGAAAAATCTCTCTTTTAATTTAATTAAATATATCCTATTTAATTAAAAGAACTTGCTCCCTTTTAATTAAATAAAAATCCCACTTAAATATCTCTTGTTGATAAAAGGAAAATAAAATAAATTTTTTTATTTAATTTCTACACTTAAATGCACATATTTCTAAGTGGGACTTATCTTTTCACTTTCTTCTCAACCACTCCTCTTTTCTCATTGGTGGAATTTCATCTCACATGGATCAAACTCTATTATCCCATATTGGTTGTGAGAAGCCTCTCACCTCCATAAATTCCTTTATAAGGGAGAGCCCTCTCCTCATTTTAAACACGGATGATGTTATTGTTATGCTGTAGGTTTGGAGAGAAAATTTTGAAGAAGGAGTTTTGAATGCTAAAGCTTTTTGTAGAGAACTTCTATCTTCTTGTCTCATTCTCTCTTGCACCCATGGCTTTTATCATGGGCTTTTATCATTGTGTTTGCATGTTAGTTTAGAGTCATATTTGCTTTCATAAGATTAGATCTTTCTTTCATAGATTAGATTTTGCATTGTTCTTGCATTGTTATCATATAGATTAGTTTTCATCTCCATTTGCATGCATTTTGGATCTTTGAATCTCTCATTTCATGGTGTACTTGCATGGGCATGAACTAAGTCAAACTAATGGCCTCCATTGCAAAAATCTTGCACTCCATGACTAGAGAGCTATGTGTTGCCATTTGAGACCTCATTATTGAGTAATCTTGAATATAATGATTCATAGAAGTTTTCTCACATTTTAGGCATACATTTTTGGCACCCACCATGGGGCAACCCACCTTTGCTTGCTGGTTTTTGTGCAGATCTATTTGTAGATTCAAAGAAACCCTGGATTTGAAATACTTTCTCATATCTTTCAAAAAGATGCGTATTTTGATCTAAAATTTTTTCTGCAGGGCGATTATATATCAAAGAAGCTTTGGTCCAATTTTTAGACTTTTTTGAAATGTTTTCGAGCTTTTATGATATTTTCTTCATTTTTCATAAAAAAACATTTTTAGGCATAAATCAGCACATTTTTTGGAAAAATTTATAGTTTCGGAAAGCTCTTGGAATTTTAAATGGAGTTGGTTCTTTGTGTTTCAATTTTAGAGGTCATATTATGGGTCAATAATTTGATTTGCAAAAACTAGTCTGTTTTGACAAAACAACTCTCTAGGGCACAAATTAAAAGATCTTTTCAAAAATTTTGCATTTTTGGAAAGATCTCTAATTTTTTATAGGGGTTAATTTTTTGTATTTTGAGTTTTGGATCCAAATTCATATCATGTAGATCCTATCTTTATGACTAAGTCAAAAATCAATTGAAAAAAAAAAAAGGCATTGAATGAATAGTTTGAATTTTATTCTTACAATGAATCAATGCATAATGTGGGCTTTCATTTGGGTTACTTGCTGATTATCATCACTCTTAAAAATTAGATTTTCAGATCTAACCTTGATTTTGCATGAGTTGACATATATTGCATTTATGAGTTTGTTGCTTTGTTTGTTGAGAGCGAGTGATCAAGTGTAAACGAAAGGTACAACAAAGAAAAGATGCATTGCGAGGATTACCAGGTAATTTTCTTTGACTGATAACACTTCATTTGGAGCTAAAATGAACATCTCTTGTGTCAAGCTTGTGTGTGTATTTCCTTTCATGTTCTCATTTTACAACACATGCATAATTTGATACTAGGTTGTGATCTCCATTAGTTTCCATTTAGCAGGCTTAGTTACTTGTGATAGATCTAATTAGCTATCTTAGGTTATTGGACTCACTAATCCACTGGATCCTTGTTCCACCCTGTGGTTGCAAGCTCAGCACCATATTAAATGGGGAGGGGTCTATAGGACAGAAGCGTTAAATGTTCCACTAGGCAACCCTTTTGTGCTTTTTAGAACTCACTAGTTTTTGAGTTGATGACTCGTTTTGGCTTGTGTGAGGGGTTAAATGTTCCACATATTTGGACTCACCTTGCATTAGTTAAAGCATTAAGTGTACCACCTTGTGCTCTTTGGTTGCTTTTGGATAGATTTTCTTTCGAGAATTAACATCTGTACACACATAGTAATTAGGCCTCATGAAAACTATTCGTGGATCTTGAGAGAGTGGGTTCCTAGTGAAACTCCTCTTTACAACGGATTCCTTGTAGGTGGGGAGGATACTTTGAGCATCTCATAGATAGATGAATCTTCAACTTGTTGATTGAGGCATCCTTTCTTCGGAGAGGTTGATAGATCACTGGGAGTTGATATCATAGATCTTTAAGAGATACTCTTAATTTAGCATGTCAGATTAATTTGTCTGCTTTGATTGGACTAAAAGTGAAAAGGTGTCAAAACCTTGGATCTGGAAGCTAAGTCTCCTCATGGTACACTATTGTGAGTTGGTCACCTTTAGAGAGGGTTAACCGTAGTAGACAATCCCTCTACAAGGAAAACTGTGTTGACGGAACCTCAAGCGGTAACAACCATTTTCGCCATGGTAGTGACAACCGCTATATAAATGTCTTTGTGGAAGAAATCTCCATGGGTGTGGTTCATTATGGGTTGTTAGATCTCTCCAGCAGCTCTCGAAGATTAAGTTCTTGGATTGTGTCAAAACCTCGGTGCGCCGGGATTGGAGGTCACCCCTATGAGTCATAAAAGTTGCAGAGTCAAACCATTACTAAAAACCTTAGAGAGGCCAAACTTTTTCATTTTCTAAGAATGTGTACAATGATTGCAAAACTCTTTGAAAACATACACAATTAGCTCTCTTAGGGATTAGCACAAACTAAGTCACTTGATTGTTCATGCGCAAGGTTGCTTTTGCCCTTGCTCATTTTTTTTAGACATGCTTGATATCACCTACTTGCTATTCTACGTGCTTATTTATCTTCCTGGTTACTAAAAAAAATCAACAATCTGTCCAAAACTGTCTGAAATCTTCAAAGTCTTTTCAAAATCCAATTCAATTGTCAGTCTAGTTTCCATTTTCACACACAATTTGCAAACTTTTGCATGAATACTTGTTGTCCTACTCCTTCTTCACGCAGCTTTGTCCAAGTTCTCATGCAAACAGTTGCACATCTCCATGTGAGATCTTTATGCTATCCAAGTTAACCTTGCACTACTTTGTGTGGCCTACATCACATCCTCGTGTGAAATCTTTATGCTATCTAGAGTCTTTGCATGGCCCTGTGTACTTTCTCATGTGCCTTTCAGAGGATCTTCGCGTGAGATCTTGAGTCTAAACTATCAAGTTAGTCTATTAGAGCTATTTGTGCTCTATACCAAGTTTTTTTCTTGCATCAGTTTACCACTTCTCTATCAGAAAACATTCCTCAAACAGTGGCATCTCGCTTAGCTAATGACTTGTGATCCATACTTTAACTAGTCTTGTCTCTCAGTTATCTTGCTCTTGTCCTTTAGTGCTTGTTGTACTCTGTGTTATGATATTCATAATCTTTGGTTGTTCTAGCCTTCAAATTAGACTATTAATGCCTTAGTATACAACACTCTTATCTTGTCCCATTGAGACTAAGTTCTAGTGTGGTCCTTGTCTAAGCTTCTATTTTTTGTCATTGTCTATGACTGTGGCAACTTGACTTATGTTCTAAAACTTGGCTATCACTACTTGAAACATAGTACATCAAAATGGCTACCAACAAATGTGCTAAATCCAATATTCCTAGTGAGGAAGAAGGGAATCTAATTACAAACATGAAGAAACAAATTGAAAAGATAAGTGCTCAACTTCAAATACTAAAAGAAGAGGAAAACATATCATCGAACAAATTCTCTTTGAGAGAAATTTTTCCTTCCTCCTATGACAATCAAAAATCACATTCTTGTGATCTTGAATCCAAGATATCTGAGAACACTTCACAAACACCTAAGAAATCTAGGAATATCTTTGAAGAAAAACCTTGGGAATCTAAACCAAAGCATGATTTCACCCCTTTGGGAAAATCTTATGAATTAACCTTGGAAGAACTTCTCGAAGAAAAACTCATTACTTTACCTAAGCTCACTTTGGCGGGAGTTTCCTTTATGAGTAACTATTGTGCCTATCATAGACATAATTTACATAAAACTTCCCATTGTAAGGAGCTGAAAAACAAGATCCAAGATCTCTTTGACAATGGCATAATTCAAAAATCTAAGCTCTCATATACTAAAGATTCTACTCTCAAGAAGGATCAACCTCATAAAACCATGTCTAGTAATGGTTCAAATGCAACTACTACTTCCTCCAACATACATCCACCTTCTAAATTGTCCAATTTTTCCAACACATACTCACCAAAAGAATTCACTACTCCCCTTGTTGAATATGTTTACCCTCAAGGACTACCTTTAAAGGAAACTCAAGCTAATCTTGACTTAGCTGCAAACCTCTCCAATACTACACAAAGAAAAGATCCAAAACCTCCATGTGTTGCTCCTCCTATTATCCCCAATCCAACTATTCCTCCATTGTTGCTTCAAGATCCTATTATGGAGACTCTAGAAATATATTCAAATACAGATTCAGATACTCCCTCATCCTTGGATTTGGTTTCATGTCAAGAGGACCACTTAAATGATGAAGAAACAAGTGTTGATCAAGACCAAGATTCCTTCATCCCCTTTCAAGTCTTCCAAGATCTTGTGCCTCCATCTCAAGAGCCAAATAGTCCTCCATCTCCCATGTCATGCACCTCTACTAAGCAAGATCAAGATATTCCTTCCACCATCCTTAAGGAGATTACAAAAGACCAAGAGAAGGATACTTTTCCTATGTTACCCAAAATTCCTTTTGAAGACAAAAGTGTTCCCTCGCTCTCCTATTCTACCTCGCTACATTCACTTCCAAACTATGCTCAAGCTTTAAATACTCCCATCAAAGGTATTGCTCCTATAACGGTTATTCATAAATCTATTGATGACTTTGGTCATATTGCTCACTCTAAAGATGCTGATATCACTACTCATGGTCCATTCACATCTTCTAAATCTATCCTTGGTCCCTACCCATCTAAGCTAAAACCTTCAAGTCTTCCATCCATATTGGAACCTTATGTTCCTCTATCTCTGACTACCACTATCAGCTCATTACACATTCCTCCTACCCTACCACAAGATCAACAAAGATACACATACTTGAACTCTTCACATTCACCTTTCCATCTAAACCAGTCATATTTGCCTCATTCATCCACAAGTCCTAAGTCCTTTGGAAGAAATTTGGATGATCAACTCAAACACAAGTGCATGAATCCATCCTCAAAAGTTCACTATGTCTCCCCTAATCGACATGTGAATGTCAAGAAGGAAAATATGCAAAACAGACCGCAAAGGTCCACTATTCAAAGAGCTCAAGCAAAGAAAGTATGGGTTCTTAAATCTATTATTGAAGAAATGCATTCCAAAGAATCTAATGAAAAATCAAAAGCTATATGGATTCCCAAGTCTCTTTTGAAGGACTTGAATATTGAAAACAAATCAAAGTTGACATTCAAGTTTCCAAAGGCTTCCACTCCATCTTCTTCCCAACATCTTCCTAAAAATGTGTCAAAACCTTCTACTCCACCTTCCTCAAAAATGGCTTTGCTACCTCATATATCTAAGCCTCAATCTATTCCATCCATATTTCCTCCATCATTCCACTACCCTTCAAGGTGTGTGTTAATGTTGATCTTGCACACTTTTTCTTCTCCCCTTGCACATCCCTTTCAATACCCTGTCCACTCTACCTTCTATACTCCCCCTTTTATCCTTCCATCTCATATATCTCATCCATGGCCTAAACCTTGTCCTCCATATACTTTTTCTACTATCTCCCTCCATTACCTTATCAGCATCTTTGAGTGTACCTTGCTATGGCCTTGGCTTATCATAACTTATCTTTCTTATAGGAGTGCTATCTCATTTGAGAAAGGCTTGAATTCTTTCCAAAAATTCTAAAAATCCAAAAAAGAAAAAAAAAGAAAAAAAAAAGAAATGTGCCTTGGTGAAAACTTGGAAATAGGCGCCTTGGTAGCAAAAGTAAAGAAAATTAAATCCGTCCTATGGTGAAAATCACTTCTTGTGGTACCTTGGACAAGTACCATGATGAAAACCTGGTAAATAGGCATCATGCTTAATTCTTCCATCCATGGCATCCTATCATGATCTTGCTTATCCTTCAAATGTCCTCATTCCTGAAGTCATTCACTCATAACCTCCATAACAAACTTTTTTATCCTATTTAGTTAACCCTTTGGTCTTGATCAACGAAAGAAAGAAGAAAACTTAGTTCTTAGAAATCTCTTGACATGGTCATTTTCTTTGGTTACTTACATGATACCCTTCATTACACCATGAGCTTATATCTTTTTCCCTAGCTTGGGTAATCTTGTGAAGGCTTTCCTTGAGGGTAACATTCACCGCTTCATATTCCTTGCCTATCCATCTCTGCTTATCCACTCGCTTACTACTACATCTTGTCCTACACCTTGCTAGACACTGAAACAAAATCAAGGTGATCCTTCTTGAGAGCTAGTAATCTTTGAAAAAATCTTAAAAATCAGAAAAAATCCTGAAAAAAAATTGTTACCCTGGTGAAAACCTAGCAAAAAGGCGCCGTGGTAACACCAAAAAAATCAAAAAAGAGAAAAATACAAAAAAATTGAAAAGCAAGAAAAGTGCCATTGGTGAAAACCTGGAAATAGGCATCATGGTAGCAAAAAAAAGAAAATCTTGCCAAGAAGGTGAAAACCTGGTAAATAGGCACCTCTTGTTCCCAAAGCTCCATCTTGCAGCGCATCTTCTGGCTATTCTGTACAATCACTTTCATGCTTTTTATTTCTTGCTTTTCCTGCTCATGTATCCATGGATTGAGTCTTGTCCCAACTCGGGGGCATCGCCCCTTATTGTCACTTTTTTTTGAGGTTCTCCTCATAGAATCTCTTTCGCGATAGTCACCAATTGTTTCAACTGCATCTGCCTACTATCGCTAGTGTCACACTTTTCAAGATTCTCCTCATAGAATCTCTTTCGCAACAGTCACCAGTTGTTTCACCTGTGTTTGCCTATTGTTTCTTAGGTCACATCTCCAACTTCATTTATGGAAGATCTCTATTGCGTCTATCACTGGTCGTTTTGGCTATGTTTGCCTACTGTCGCCCAGTCCTCTTTAGGTTCTTCATCATGAAGATTCCTCTTTGACATCAGTCACCAGTTATTCTAACTATGTCTGCCTACTGTTGTCACCCTACTAAAGAGATTTTTTTGAATGTATTCTGGACATTAGCATTTGACATCAGTCCCAAAACATTGAACTCAAAACTGATATGCTTGTTTGGATATGCTGAGCATTTTCTTTTCTTTCTTTGTCTTTGCTTTATCATATCTCCTCGAGCAACTCGATGATGTCATCTTTGACTAGGGAAGTAATGATTGGGGGCATGATCCTTTTCTTTGCTTTCTATTTGTGGTTTAGTTCCAATAAGTTGATATATTCCTATAAGAGGGGTGTCCACTATAAGAGCCTCCATCTCGTATTGGATGGTCGTGTGTACCTCAACTTCTTTTATATGAATATACCAATAACATTGGTTCTTCTCCTTGTTTGTTGGAGTGAACTCTTCATGCTATAGTACATACTAATACTCGTCCTACTAAGTGAACGTATGGGTCACTGCGAGTATATCTAGTGCACTTCTGTCTCGGGTTACAAACGTAAGGGTCATTGTGGACAGAATGAATACTAAATACTTAGCATAAGAGGGATCTCCTATGTGTTTGGTGTGCCTGTCATGCAAGCAACATTCTGGTCATCCTAGCATTTATGTTTTGATGCTTATGTTAACTTGCTACATTAAAAGGGACAAATTTTTTGGTCATTCTGGCTTCTTGTGCCTCAAATGCTTACATTTAATCCCGACAAACCAATAAGGTATGTTATATTCATATTTCCATGATTGTAATGTCAGTGGGAATTGTATGACCTATGAGCTTTGTTCTATATCTGGTGATGATTAAATATTGAGGCTTGGTAACCAGACCTAGGGTTGCATTTAACATAGTCTCACATTGCATACTTCACTTGTATAAGCATGCAATTCAATTACGAATCTACTTTCACCTTCTCTGATGAGGGATTGTTGATCTCTTCAAAGTATCATGTTCTTCACGACTGCACAAATGATCGATTAATCACTCTTTTGGCTACTTTGGCTGCTTAGAACCCTTCTTTTTTTTTGGGATTGAATTCGCAATCTGACACACTTAAGTGGCTCTAAAATCCATTTTAGAATTTTGGGCAATCCAAATTCTTTTATGCTTAGCAATTCTTGGAATCTTTTCAAATCAAACTTGGACTTTTGGACCTCAAAATCACTTCGGATCAACTTCCACATTTCTTCAAATCGTTCTGATCTCTTCAATTTCTTCTGATCATTCTAATCTCCTCATCTTTTCTTTAGATCGTTCTAATTTCTTCTACATTGTGTTGAATCTCAAAATTGATATACTGCTTCACATCATATTTCTGGTGTGTCATCTTTTGATTTCACTCCTGAGGGGGCAGGATGATTACATCATTGAATACTTATTGCTCAGGGCATCTCGTTCCCATCTTATGTCCTTGTCACTTGGGGCATCTCATCACTCGGGGTATCTTGTTCCCTTCTATCTGGCATCTTTGCTATCTATCTTATATTTTCATCAATTGATCAACCTTATAATAGCTCCTCTCAGAGTTCGATCGACAGGTATTGGGATAGTCTAAACCCTGACTCCTAAGGATCAAGCCTCGTTCTGGGGATGATTCTATGACTCATGATTAGACTTTTTTATCTTTTAGAAATCTCAGGTATCTAGGTGTTCTATCTAGATCCTTGAAGGTTAAGCTCCGTTCTGGAGATAATCTTCTAAATGCTTTCAATATCAGGTATCTAGGTGTTCTATCTGGATCCTTGAAGGTTAAGCTCTGTTCTGGAGATAATCTTCTAAATGCTTTCAATCTCAGGTATCTAGGTGTTCTATCTGGATCCTTGAAGGTTAAGCTCCGTTCTGGAGATAATCTTCTAAATGCTTTCAATCTCAGGTATCTAGGTGTTCTATCTAGATCCTTCAAGATTAATCTCCATTCTAGAGATAATCTTCTAAATTCTTTCAATCTTAGGTATCTAGGTGTTCTATTTGGATCCTTGAAGGTTAAGCTCCATTCTGGAGATAATCTTCTAAATGCTTTCAATCTCAGGTATCTAGGTGTTCTATCTAGATCCTTGAAGGTTAAGCTCTGTTCTGGAGATAATCTTCTAAATGCTTTCAATCTCAGGTATCTAGGTGTTCTATCTAGATCCTTGAAGGTTAAGCTCTGTTTTGGAGATAATCTTCTAAATGCTTTCAATCTTAGGTATCTAGGTGCTCTGCCTGGATTCCTTGGGATTAAGCTATGTTCTAGAGATAGTCCTTAAAAGCTTAGCAATTGGTCTTCGTATCATCAACTTCGGAACCAATCCTTAAATTAAATCACTTTTAATAAATACGCCTATCTTGATTAATTAAATATAATTATTTAATTAAATTAGAAAGGTATCTTCATAGTTGCACTTGTGACTAGTGATGATTGTGTGATTTTTTTGATGTTCGTTAATAATGGCCAATGATGAAAATAATTTCTTTACATTCTCTAATGAATGATGAACACAAAATCTTATGTTATAGTTGCTCTTTTGAAAGTACACCATTGCATTTTCATGTAGCTTGCATTATTAGACTTCATGTTAGTTTGCATTTTTACGCTGCATTATGAGTTTGAGAGGGTTCTACCTTCATCTTTATTGTGGACTTTTAATCAACTGTGGTCATGTTTTGATCTTCATTTCCTTATCTTCTTTCATGATCTCAATCAAAATTTCTATCTTAAACAGTTGATTGATTTTGGGGCATTTTGTTTTCTTCTTTCTATTTTCTTTCCATATCTTTCAAACTCCTATCTTCCATTTTCTTTATCCCCCACTTCTTTTCTTCTAAAATCACCTTTGGGGCATAATATTTCATGCTTGATGATATACCTTGGTTCAATGATTCTTATATCTTTCATCTTACATCAAGAACCTTATCTTTTGTTTGATTTGATCAAATTTATCAATTTGTTGTCTCTCCTCTATCTCATTTCGATTTCGATCATGAGGGGGCAATAATTATTAACTTCAATCTTTGATTCAATTTCTTTCTTTGACTACATGTGTTCCCAAATCGATCACACATTAGTCAAAGATGGGCAAATGTATACACCCTAAAATGGTCGCCTAGACTATGGGCCCCCATTATTCAATTTATCAAATTTCTTGAATCAATGGTTTGCAATATTTTATTAAATCAATTCAAATCAATTTCATTGATCAAATTTGATTATTTTATTTCTAAGGTTGATAATTTTATCCTAAGTCTTATTTAATTAAAAGAAAATCTCCTCTTTTAATTAAATAAAATAAGTCCCCATTTAATTAAAAGGAAACCTCTCTTTTAATTAAATAATTCATCCGCATTTAATTAATTGAGAGAAAAATCCCTCTTTTAATTTAATTAAATATCTCCTATTTAATTAAAAGAACTTGCTCCCTTTTAATTAAATAAAAATCCCACTTAAATATCTCTTGTTGATGAAAGGGAAATAAAATAAATTCTTTTATTTAATTTCTACACTTAAATGTACATATTTCTAAGTGGGACTTATCTTTTCACTTTCTTCTCAACCACTCCTCTTTTCTCATTGGTGGAATTTCGTCTCACATGGATCAAACTCTATTATCCCATATTGGTTGTGAGAAGCCTCTCACCTCCATAAATTCTTTTATAAGGGAGAGCCCTCTCCTCATTTTAGACACGGATGATGTTATTGTTATGTTGTAGGTTTGGAGAGAAAATTTTGAAGGAGTTTTGAATGTTAAAACTTTTTGTGGAGAACTTCTATCTTCTTGTCTCATTCTCTCTTGCACCCATGGCTTTCATCATGGGCTTTTATCATTGCGTTTGCATGTTAGTTTAGAGTCATATTTTCTTTCATAAGATTAGATTTTGCATTGCTCTTCCATTTTTATCATATAGATTAGTTTTCATCTCCATTTGCATGCATTTTGGATCTTTGAATCTCTCATTTCATGGTGTACTTGCATGGGCATGAACTAGGTCAAACTGAGGGCCTCCATTACAAAACCCTTGCACTCCATGACTAGAGAGCTATGAGTCACCATTTGAGACCTCATTCTTGAGTAATCTTGAATATAATGATTCATAGAAGTGTGCTCACATTTTAGGCATACAGGTAGAAGTGGAACTATGGGTTCCACATGGTTGGAAGGCATACTTACCTTCACCACTACTAGGGACTGATGTACAAAGATGGTCTTGTTAGAATTACAAGTAGGAAGAAAGTAAACTTCTTGGGGGGGGGGGGGGGGGGGGGGGGGGGGGGGGGTGGGGGGGGTGAATCGGGAGTTTAAACTTGAACCCATAAAACTTTCACCATTCGATCATCACATGCATTAATATACCGAAATAACATGTAAAATATATGCATTTGAATCATGTAAACATGTAATCAATCACACACATAACACCATATATGATTACCCAGAAACCCTCAAAGTGTAAAGGTAAAACTAGGGTGGGGATGACAACCACAAATCTTCACTATTGTAGCAATAAATTGTATCCAATGTAGGTTACAATGATTTGACCATGAATCATGGTCAACCCTGTGAAAGGCCTACCCTATTAAAGGCTTACAAAGACTATTAAGTCCCACATTGTTAGAGGATTTCAACACCCTATTAGAAGTGTGTGCAGATAGAGGACTTCAACTGACAATTAAGTAAGCACCCTATTAAATGATTTCATATAGCCTGTTAAGACTACTCTATTAAGAGATTTAATTAAAATCACATGTTAAAATGTCTCAGCATTGATCCTATGATTGGCACTTGCTTGCTTGATAACATATCACCTCTGCACAATGTCTAAGTGATCCTTCACAATCTAATGTCTCCAATGTTGTATCTTTCTCTATCCTCTATTCTTCTCTAACTAATTTTGCAATTTACTCTTACTACTAAGTCACTTTGAATGCTCTACAAACTGTCTAGTTCTCTCTTCCAATTTGATCATTCACCCATCATACACTTGTAAAGAGTTTAGAGCTTTTTCCTCCTTAAGATGACTCCAATGGCTTAGGGTTAGGTATGAATCTAGGCTGAGATTCATCCATTTTTCCACTTAAACCTTCTCATTTTCTGATTGGCTACATGTAATTGCATAGGGAATCCACATATAGATTCATCCTTATCTCCAAAAGATTATAATCTACCCTTAATTCAACTCACAAATAGTTTACATAGTTTTTTGTGTCATTACAAAAAAAATGTCAAAACTATTTTACTTAGCATATGAAGCCACTGATGCTTGACATGCACTATATTTCTACTTTTGACTCGACAGTTGCATTACTTGGCATCCACTATTTACTCGGCATGGTCTATCTATTCAACACTTGAGTGACTTGATAGATGAGTGACTCGGCACTCATTGCAACTCAGCATGGTCTAATATTTTACATGTTGTGTTTAGCATGTTTACTATTTCGGTATGAACTAAGTAAGTGTCTTAAGTGTGTTAACACTCACTTGTCAAAACCAATCTAAGATCAACAATCTTTCCCTTTTTACATGAGTGTCAAAAACACTTAAATATACAATATTCTACTTAACTTCTCGAGCATAGCATATCCATGACTCTACTTATATACAAAACTTCAAAATTTCAAAAAATTTCAATAACCTATATACCTCAAAATTGATAACTCCCCCTAAGTTAATGTGTCTTTTGTATCCAAAATTTGTGCTCCTCTCAGAATTCAATGCATTGTATCTAACACTCTTTCATTTGATATGCTCTATCATAGCTAATATCTATATTTGTTTACTACTTTCCTTAAAAATAAATCTCCAAGAAAAATGTATATCACCCCAATGATATAATTCTACTACTAGGGCCCCCTTTTTTATTTCCCTTCCTTTCTTTTATTCTCCCCCTATCTTATAGCTCTTTGTATTATATCTCCCCCAATGTTATATTTCCCCTTTTGATATTTCTCCCCCTTTTTGACATTATGTCAAATGGGCTATAAACATATAATGTGTTTGTCCAAAAAATATTTATAGACTTCCATTATGATTTTAAGAGTTGCATCCCAATTGGCACATGCAACATCCAATGACTTGATCTATATTGTAAGCTTGGTAGTAAGGTATACTAGGCCATCTAGAGTAGAAATATTGGGGTCTTTCTTCAATAGAGTCTTGGCATAACCTAGTTCCTTCTGCATTATCTCCATATGTGGGATAAGGGATGCTTGTATACATGTCGATTTGTCTCTTATGCTAGCCTCTTCTATTGTTAACATAGCTAATTAACTTTTTGTCTAAAGCAATGTATGAAAATGCTTCTCACTCTAAGCAAGGTTTTGAGGTAACCTTGTACCTAATATGTTGAGATTTCTCTCTAGGCTCAAAATATGATGTTTGGTCTCTTGGGTGAAGAGTGTAGGGTCACACAATTTGGTGTATAATGAGAATATTTTCTCAAGTACCTTCTTCACATCCTCAACCTTTGTAACCAATGCAACTTGAGTGAGTGCTATATCATCAAATATCTTTTCATTTACCTTGCTCTAGAATTTCTTTTTATACCATTCTAAGTTTTTAACATTAGTATTAATGTCTTCATTATTGACCTTTTCCACTATATCTAACAGTTGTTCTAGTAGTGGCTTGGTCTCTTTAGTAGTTGGCAAAATAAATGCATCTAGAAAGATGTCCTTAATGTCTTGAAGTGCTTGCTTCTACCTATGTTCTCTCCTAAGAATTTCTTGATGCTTTTTCTTCTATAAGGCTTGTTGCAAAATGCCTGTTTGGTCTTATATCATTGTATCATAATCAAACTTTGGTATAACAATCTCTTCATCAAGAGCGATATCTCCATAGTGAATTACCTTTTCAAATTTTGAAGAGTTAGAGCCTGGCACTAAGATTTGCAATGGTATAGCTTCTATGCTTAACTTCTAAAGAGTCTATATAGAAGGAGTGCCAGATGTTGGTAAGGTTACCAGTGCTTGGATGGCCTCTTGTTCCTTCGCTTTTGGTATTTCTTCACTCTCTTTAGATTTTCTCTTGTCTATCATAATGACATGACTAACACCTTGTCCTTGTGCTTTAGGTATAGATGAATCTATCCATCTTACTTCCTACTATGCAGTAGTAGTGTCTTTTTCTTCTTCTGTAGTCTACTTCTGCTTAGTTGTGTCAATTTTACCAAGTGTATCAACCTTAGTAGATGTATCTGTTGTTGTTTGAGTCAAAGGTTTTACTTGAGTAACTGAAGGGATGACAGAAGGTGGTTCTTGTGGATTCACCTTGTCCCTTATGACATTAGTTACTACCTTTTGGAGCTCATCTATACTGACCAAAACTAGATTTTCATAGAGTTTTTCTTGAAGTGTAGATTGGTCCAATATCTTCTTCAAGTCTTCTATAGTCAAGGGATTGATGTTCTGATCTAAAATATCAAAGACATCCTTAACAATAATAGTTTTAGTAGACTTGACTATGTCATGGGAGGGACCGACACTCAACACTTCTGTGTCTTGCACACTCTGTTCATCTTGTTGTTGCTCAATTGTTGCCTTGTCATCAATTTTCCTTTTAGTTTACTCCTCAACTATATCATCTTTCTTATCATCATCTTCCTTGTCATCATCTTTGTCATCTTCATCCTTATCATCATCTTTATCCTCAAAAGGGTCAAGTTCTCCTTATTTTACAATGGTCAACCCATAGATAAGTTTCCATTTTTGGGTTGATTTATTGACCACATCTTCAATATTATTTTGAAGAATGTTGAAGGCTCTATATTTAGGTGTAAACCTAACTATGTATTTCTTATTAGCCTTAGCAATCTACGCTTTTATCAATTCTGGCATTACTTAAGCTAAAGTGGTTTCCCTTATTTGTTTTTCCAAATTTAAACAATAATGCCATTTTTGCTCAACTAAGTCATATAGTTTCTTGGGTACTAAGTTGGAAAATTATAATGGTGTTGTCTTAAATTTTGACATCATACCATATAAGGCTTCTTCCACTTTCTTTTTCTCCTCTTTGCCCAAATCATCAAAATTTGCATGTCTAAAACCAGATAAATTTGCATTATTGTTGACATTTTCCACAAATTTTCAAGATCAAAGAGTTTTTTGTGACTTACCACTTTGAATTGGCTTATATCATCCAATTTAGTCCTTTCTTCATCTAAATCAAGTTATGCAACGTATTTTCTTCTTTTTTTCTTTTGCACTTGGCCACCTTGTTCTAATTTCTTGGGCTTCTCCTTGGCCTTCTGAGTTTTTTCTCGTGTGCTTGCTCTAATGGTAGGAACTATAAGCTTGGCTAGGCTTGGTTTGACAATTTTCTTTGCCTTTCCTATTGGCTGTGCATTATCCTTCCTCTTCTTTGGCTTGGCATGAGTAGGTGCTTCTTTAGCTTCTTCTCTCTTGGCACTTTTTGTTTCATCCTCTTCCTTATCCTCTCCCATGCCTTGAGTCAATGCAAGAGGTTCTTGTGCTTGTGCTTGTTCTTCCTCTTCATCCTCTTCATCTTCTTCATCTTCTTCCTCATCTACACCTTCTCTAAATTTGGCCTTTAGATTCTTGACCAACTTATCTTTCTTCTTTAGTGTGGAGGTAGTTTCCAACTCCATGGTAACTTTTTATTTTATCATTTCATAGTTTTGAATATCTTTTCACTTTTGTCTACTTCCTCTACTAGGAGTGTTGTGATGGCTACTAAAGCTTCATCAACATTGATTTCATACCCAAGCATTCTTAACCATCTAACCCTTGGTGTGGCAGCTTGCACAAAGGTGTAATCAACATCAACAAGAAAACTTATGTCATTATAATGTTGCTCAACCAAAGAAACTAGTATTCTCATTCTTTGCTTCATTGATTTCTTAAAATCTTCAAAATAACTTCTCATAAATGTTTCAAAAAAAATTCCCATTTGTTCAATATACTCATTGATTTGTATTGTAATTGACCTATTTGTTTTCCAACTTACAATACCAAAAGTGGGAAATGTATTCTACACATAAAAGAATATACAAACTAGTACTAAACAAAATTTGCATTGAGCACTCTTGGTCTTCCTAATTGCTCCAAGATTTTCCATTAGTTGTTGTAATTAAAGCTCAGCCAAATCATAGGTATGATCTTTCTTTACAATTTTATAACCAACATTCATAACGATATAGGGTACACTATTTAATCTACTAGATTGATAGAATTTATGAGAAATTACCCTTACAGTAAAGTTCAACAATCGATCAACAATAGTATCTATTGTAATTCCTCTCTTATTCCATTTTGCTATAGTGTTTTTCTCTATTACTTCCTTGGAATCACTCCTCAAAGTCTTGGGCTGATCTAGGGTTGGGTAGCTAGTAACCTTGTGATTTATTCTTTTGGTAATCTTAATCAATCCACCCTCTAGCCATAAAGATCCATCATGTATTTAGCTCAACACAATTCTAATCCATTTAGTTTTAAATACACTAGGAAAATCTATGGCTCGTGTCAAACCCTTCTCAATGATTTTATACTTTTCCTTCATAACACCATTTTCACATAACCTATCATATGCTTCTCTCATTTCTAAGTCCCTAATGCTACCAATTTTACAATTATAACATCTCCTTACATCTTACACCATTATTACATTTGGCAGAATCATGGATAAAGCACCAGAAGGATCTTTTTTGTAAGATATGTTAGGAATGGCTTTAAACATAGGTTGTTTAACTTCATTAATGACAAGATGAACATTCAAAACCTCTTTCCTTTCTACATTTTTTGAGCTAGATGCCTTTTGTCAAACTAGGGTTTATGTAAAAGAAAAATTGCGTAGCTTGGCTTGTAATAAATACCTTGTGAAATCTGAAGAACTGGTGTGAGATCACTATCAAATTCTCTAAAAATTCTTTGAACATGCTTTAGAATCACCTTTCACTCTACTCAATCTTTCTCAAATTTGAAATGATGAATAATGAGTAGAAATCAGTCATATATCCTTCAAAAACATCGCATTTAATGCCTAGTGCTTATATAGTTGTAAGCTCAGCATCAACTCAATTTTAGAATCACTTGACATCCATTGGTATTTCCATCACTCGATAGTTACTAAAAATTTGGCATCAACTAGATAGTCTAGCAGCTTGACATCAACTAGCATTCCACTCGGCATACATAGGAGACTTTTCATACTTAGCAACAACATGAAAAATTTGAAGATTTAACTTGAATTTTCAACATCTTGCATCTTTATTCATGCTAATGTAGTATTTTTAGTAGTGTCTCATTAGGAACTAATGTATGATATTACACTTGAATATCAGTCCCACATACCTCTTAATTGTTTAGTTTGATGACGTGAGATCACTTGACCCATTGGGTGAAGTGATCTCCTCTCCATTTGATGTGTTGCGATCATTATTCTTTTTCCATGTTTTGTTCATCTCATCTCTAATATGTTCAACATTTTCCTTGCCTTTGCCTTTATCAAATTCACAACTTGGTGCCTTTAACCTAGTTGGACAATACTTGCTAATGTGACCATTCTTAAAATAGCTAAAACATGTAGTTTGACTCAACCACCTTTTGTAATTACCATTGAAGTGTGTCCTAATGAAATTCTTAGAAATATGTCCATATTCTTAACAATAGTGACAACTATATCTTGTATTGTAATCCCAATTATAAAGGTTTCCATAGATTCTTACCTTTGTTGGCTTGTTTGATGACCACATGGATTTGGATATGCATTCAAGGGCTCTATGTCCATACTTCTGATAGTTGTAGCAATATACTTTAAATCTTTGTTTATGCATAGTCTTGGTTATACATTCATGTGCCTGATGACCTTGTTTCTTGCACTTATGACAATGAGTCATGTTTTTAGGCTTGACATTCTAATTTTTATTCTTTCTCTTACACACATTAGCAGTATGTCCTTTCTTACCATAGTTATGACAAGTAGGTTTGGGGTTCTTACCTTTGATGTTCCTCTCTTCAGAAACTTTGGATGATTCTCCTTCTTTAATGCTTGTGTAGCCCAATCCTAATGTATCTTTGTTGGATCTAGGGGATCTCAATAATTTTTCAAAGTATTTGATGGCTTCATTTTGTTTTTTGAGACTTTCAACAAATTCTTTTTCTCTTTTCAGGTCACTATGCAATTGTTCATTCTACAACTTCAATGTAGTTATCTCAATGTCCTTGACATTCAATTCATAATTGGAATTCATAATTTGACTTAGAGTATCCAATTACATGTTAGAGATCTTGATTAACTATGTTGACTTCTCTTCCAATCTATTTTCTAGGATTCTTTGATCTTCTTCAATCATGGCTTTTTCTTCCATGTCTTTCCTCTTCTATTCAATCACCTCACATAGTACTATAACTTGTGATTCTTGCTCTAACTTAAGATTTCAAATTTCCTTAGCTTGAACTCTATTTTTTTCCATTAGATATGCAATTGATGCATGAAATTCATTAGATTTATCATCTACAAATAGCTTTGTTGTGTCTAACTCTTTGTATAGTGTGTCATTTTCTACAATAGAAATCTCTTTCCTTCTCTTCAAGGATTTCTTTAGTTCCTCTCTTGCCTTATTTAGTTGACATGGTATGAGATTTTTTTTCAATCTGTCAATTCTCAATATCATTCCCAACTTGTAGACTACTATTTCAAGATCTTTCCTCAAAGCTGCAAAGCTTATTTTTAAGAGAACTAGACTCTAATACCAAATTTTGGAATTACAAGTGGGAAGAGAGTAAACTTCTGAAAGAGGGGGGGGGGGGGGGGGAGACCAGGGTGGTGAATGAGGAGTTTGAATTTAGACCCATAAAACTTTCACCATTCATTCATCACATGCATTAATATACTGCAATATAATGTAAAACATATGCATCTAAATTATGTAATCAATCACACACATAAGACCATATATGATTACCCAGAAACCCTCCAAGTGAGAAGGTAAAACTGGGGTGGGGATGACACCCACAAATCTTCACTACTATAGCAATAAAGTGTATCTAACGAAGGTTACAATGATTTGACCATGTATCATGGTTTTCCCTATGATAGGCATGCCCTATTAAAGGCTTACAAAGACTGTTAAGTCCCACCTTGTTAGAGGATTTCAACACTCTGTTAGAAGTATGCTCGATTAGAAGACTTCAACTTACAATTAAGTAAGCACCCTGTTAAAAGGATTTCATATAGCCTGTTAAGACAACTCTATTAAGAGATTTAATTGAAATCACCTTCAAATATCTCAGCATAGATCCTGTGATTGGCACTTTCTTGCCTGATAATAGATTACTTGTACACAATGTCTAATTGATCCTTCATAATCTAATGTCTCCAATGTTGTATAGTTCTCTATTCTCTATTCTTCTCTAACTAATTCTATAATTTACTCTTACTACTAGTCACCTTGAATTCTTTACAAACTATCTTGTTTGCTCTTCCACTTTGATTATTCACCCATCATACACTCATAAAGTCTTTAGAGCTTCATCCTCCTTAAGAAGATTCTGGTGGCTTAGGGTTAGGTATGAACCTACAACTAAGATTCATCCATTTTTCCACTTAAACCTTCCCATTTTTTGATTGGCTGCATTTAATTGCATAGGGAATCTGTATATAGATTTTTCCTTATCTCCAAAAGATCGTAATCTATCGTTAAGTTAGCTCACAAATGGTTTACATAGTTTTTTTTGTTATTACAAAAAAATATTTCAAAACTATTTTACTCGACATTGGAAGTCACTGATGCTTGGAATGCACTATATTTTTGCTTCTGACTTGCCACCTGCATTAGTCAACATCCACTATTTACTTGGCACTTGAAACACTCAGCATAGTCTATATGCTTGGCACTTGAGTGACTCGGCACATGAGTGACTTAACACTCATTATAACTCAGCATGGTCTAATATTTACATGTTGTGCTCAGCATGTATTACTATTTTGGCATGAACAAAGTAAATGGCTTAAGTGTGTCAACACTCACTTGTCAAAACCAATCTGAGATCAATAGATCTTTTCTACTATGACCATTGCTAGATGTTTTCACTTGATACTTCAAATTCTAGAGTATGCTTTATTTTGATTCATGTTTTCATTGGAATTCTTGTATATCATGTTTAGATGATTTTAGTATTGACACATTTCTTTAGTATGATGGTTAGCATATGTTAGATGATGAGTTTGATTTGTAGGATTATCTTATGCTTTATTTCTAGCATGTTAGATTTCCTTATTCTTATGGTGTAGAAAATTTTAGTAGTGATGTGCTCATATGATAGCTTTGATGATCTAGTCAGTGGTTTGGGATGTTAAGCATAGGGGATGGCTAGGACCCATGATGGTCTTATGATGTTATTATAGTTGAGAGGAATTGCATACCTAGTTTATTATTTTAGTACATTGTGATGTTGTTTCTGTTCATTGTGATGTTTCTTTTAGTTATTTCCCTTTATTGCTATGTCGGATGGTTATTTTTAGTTTTTCATCTAGTAGTTTTGAGCAAGTGTCTTTCCTCGATATGTGGATCTAGTACTCCCTGGTGTGGAGGAACTTATTTCCTTATATTTTTGTCTTTTTGGTTTTTGGCATGAAATGGTACTTTCTTGTGTGAGAATGCAAGATCTTGTGTGGTGCGTTGGGCTTTCTTGCGTGACCTTTGGCACTTTATCAAACGAATGCCCATACTAGTTGTGTGGTGCCTTGGCTGCTAAGCCAAGCACTTCCTCACACCATTTGGTGCACTTCCTCATGTGGAGGGTAGTTTCTCATGTGTCTTGTTCCACATCCTTGTGCAAGAATTTGTTAGTCTATTGTCCTCGCTTGAAAAATAGGGGGTATCTAGGCTTGTCTAAGAAAAGCTTAGAACTTAGTTTTAGACACCTTGCTTTGTTTTACACTTTCCCAGTTCAAAAAACATTTCTTATGGGGCTTAAAATATATATTTTTAAATATTCCTTATACTTAAGATATATTTTAATATATGCGACAAGCCTTTTGAGATAGGTTCTAGACCTCTATGAGCTATGATAAATATTCTAGGAAATTTTAGGGCTTCAAGATTTTAGACTTAGCCAATTTTTAGGAGTAAGCTTTTATCTTTTAGCATGGTTTTTAGTCATTGAGTTGTGCTTTATTTGCACCCTCGATGTGTATGAGGCCATGGTTGGTCTTTTTTTTTTTCTTCTTTATGTTTTGGTCAGTGGATGCTTGGAGATCTTAAGTGTTTGGTTGTTTAGTTAGTCTTCTATTGTGATCTTCATGATCCATGTATGATGGTTGTCTTGTGCTTTCATACTTGTAAAAATAAAAATTGTTTGACTTTTATCTATCCTTGTTCCAAGGATCTACGAGTGGGGCATCACATCTATTCACATGACAACTTGTTAGATGCAGGGGATGTGATTGAAGGAAAGTTTGTTATTGTTTCAACTTCTTCTCATGTTGGTGATTGTACTACAATATATTTTGATGCTTCGTGTGATGATGAAGAAAATAGTAAAAATTTTATTTCTAATTTTGAGATTCCTTTTTATACTGACAAATCTTGTAATGATCAGTTTGTTGATAAGTTTACTAAGTTCAAGGTTTACTCTAACAGGTTGTTAGATAGAGACTATGATTGTAATCAACATATTTCAAATCAGCATTTTCAGGATAGTTTTTTAGACTTGGTGACTAACCAAATTTTCCAGTGTGAAGAGATTTGAGTGAGCGGTAAATCTGATTTGATGAGTAACTTGATTGCAAGAAGGCAGAGGTCACATTTTATATACTCTTCACACCCAAATACACAAGGTGAGTTGCATTTTCTTGACATGTGCAACTTTGTGCACAAAGTGGAATATGAATACTTTGTGCTTCCTCTTGGTAGCATGCATCCATCATATGTTCATGATGGTTCTAAATTTGATTTTTGTATTCAAGAGCATTCTAATATACATTTTCATAGTGAGAAACGTGAAGATAGTGATTCAAGTTTCTATATGCACTATGGGAATGATTGTGTTTCACCTAATCTATTAATGAGCAATTATGATATGTATAGTGAAACTGATTAAAATGATACTCAAAGCTTACTTTAGAGATATGTGAATGAGAATCATGTTTTTGATAGAGGTAAGAATTTTTGAGAAGTTTCGGTGGCCTAGGGCCACCATCCTGTACAGTTAGAATAAGTTTTCCTGCTTTCAAAAAGCTGTGTGAGAGAGTTTTTGAGATCAATCTGATTCCTCCAGAGATCTAAATCCTTTTCATGCCCAAAAGTGGTATGCATCCCCATACAAGGCCACTGTTGGGACTCAAAATTGTATTCCCATTTTGAGTACCATTCCAAAACTTTGAGTCATTTTGAGCCCTATGAACACATTTTCTTGCTTGTGTACTTGGTTATTGTTTTGAGGCCTAAGAGGTGTTTAATGTTTATAACACCTTGCATTCAGCATATTCATGCACCCTATAGTGATAAACTAACATTCTAAGTCATTCCGCAAAGTTCCATATTGAGCAATGTTCATTTCTTCATTTTTTGCCCAAGTGTCAAACAATGATAGATGACCTAGTTTGAATTTGAATATCTTGTACCAAATAATCTTTCATGACTCGCCAATTTGAAAATATTTTTTATGCATATCTAAGAACCAATGCTTCAATTTTCATGACATTTTGATATGTTTTGTTTAGGTTTTTAATCCCTTGAAGTTGGTTACTTATCTCTATCATGTTGATGCAAAATATCCTAAATTCTGGAAGGCCCTATTTGATTGACTATAAATTTGACCCAATTGACCCTACTAAGAAAATTCCTTTTGCATTGTATTCTAGGGGTCACACACTTTCTATGTTCCAGATTTGAGCCTATGAAAAATCCATTTGATTAGTTTTCAAATGTGATTTCGGATGAAAATTATAACTTCTACTGGTGTCAAGAAGTGCAGATTGATCAATACCCGCATTCAGGATGTCATAACTCTAAACCTATTAATGGTGAGATCAAATGGCCTATACCATTGTGTTATACTCTAAAAATTATCTAAGTGTTCTAGTTCACAATTTTTGACCAATCCATCTGTATACTTTCCCAGATCCATTCCATTTGTGAAAACCATAGTTCTGCTGATGTTCATTGTTCTACAATTCTAAGTACCTCACTTCACATGCTTGCCAAATACGCCCTATTATTTTTCATGAGCCCAAATTTTAGAATTATAATCCCCTCATGGAAATGAACTAACTCCCCATTTTTTAAGCTCCCAAGTATCTATTTGCCCAATTTTCAAAGCCAATACCAAATGCACTTTCCAATTTTCTAACATGTTTATTTGCAGATAGTTTTAACTGAGCAACTTTAATGGTCAATATTGTTTGACCTCAAATTCATCATGATACAAGATCTATAGGGTTCAATAATATAGAACAAAATATCAGTGTGTCAGCTTTCAAAGCCTGGTTATCTATTTCAGTCAGTTTTTAAGGTCATCCTATAGGGCCCCCAATTGGAAAATCTTAATTTACAGAAAGTGGGTAAAAAAGTTTTAAATGATGTTTCATTTCTTGAATTTGATTGTAGTTAGTACTAAAATCTCATTTGATCTATTTGAGTTGTCAATTGTTTCAATTTCAAAAATAAATTAGCCAGACCCACTTTGGGGCCTAACTAACTTCAGCAAATTTGTATGACATTGGGGTTTCAAGTTGTTCAAAATATGTTATAGTAATTGTAATCTTTTAAAATTTTGGGTGTGGGAGCATCATTGTTCAATGTCAAATAGGTATAGGGTTATACATCATGAATAGAAATAGGAGAGCAAGTAGAACATGCCTATAAACTCATGGCTAGTTTTCATATACGAGAAATCCTATAGTAAGCTGTGAACTTACTTGTAGGATAGAACTTCTAAATAATAGTTATTCTCCTAATAAGCTCACAAAATTCAAGAAAATAGTTGGACTTATATAGGTTTTTTCCCCCCTTAAATCTTTGCAATCCTATCTTTTGAGTTGTGAGGAGATAAATATATGGGCAATGATAGTATTAAATAGGGAAGATGCAAGTTTTGTGTAGATCTTTTCAACATTGGAAGGAAGCCATCTATTTGGAGCTTTGAGTGAAAAGAAGGAAAAAGGTATGAGAACAAGATAGTTATATTTACCCATACGTCTTGGTTACAAGGTAGTTTCTCTGCATTTCTAAAAGTTGGGTGCCAAATTTACAAAAAAAATTGTTGATCATGATGTATACATTAGTCTTCCAATTGAAGGTCCTCCCAAATTTCTCCAATACCAATGTTAAGCTAGGCATGGTTAACTCATGGCTATCCAACTTAAAATTCTCAATCATTGATAAACTAGCATGAGTAGAAGGATTCAAATTATCATTTTAACATAGGATTCCATGACATGTAAAACCCACCAGCATAAGAGAGTAGCAAGAGTAGAGCTCCATGGATGAGGAAGATCTGCAAGAGCGGTAGGAGACAACAGTTTGAAGAGGAAGATATCTATGAATGAAAATAGAACATCAATAGTAGAGGTAGTTAGAACATGACATTAAGAAAGGAGGAGCATCCATGGCAAGAGCACTCCCATGGTATTAGACACTTGAGACCATAGCATGTAAAGAAGCTAAGTTCACGGTAGTGAAGGATGGAAGCAATCCATGCAAGAAGGAAACATGAAGATGCAGAAGGAAAGCTCTATTTCTACTATGGGTTGAGGTAATCCCCATTAAAAGGAGCATGAGTTCACCATTTTTGGATGCTATATTTTCTTTTGCCTGGGTCATGTCCACTTAAAAATAGATTTGTCATTATTGGTGTAAATAAGTATTTACTATTTACACTTTACTTAAGTTTACTTAGGTTATTGCATTATTTTATTATATTGCATTATTTTATTATTATTTTAGGTCAAACTATTAGGAGTTTGCATACTCTAATGAGTTGTCATGTTGACAACACTAGAGTAAGCATCTGTAATTCAACACATGGTATCTACAACGCTAGAGTTTACATCATTAACTGAATTGTCATGTAGACAACATAGTTATTCACACTCCTAATTTAGCACATGTTGTCTACAACATTATTTTGCATGTTACACCATTGTAGGCTTATCCTCTTATCATCACACTTGCTCCCATGCTTAATGGAGGATAACCCATATCTAGTGGACATGTGCCTGGTTGTATGACTTATCATGTTGCTGACTTCTATGCATTCTAGAAGCTTTCTAGAGGCCTTTACATATAAGCACTCCTAGTGTACTTTCAACTAATATTGAATGAATGTATCATCATTCTGAACATACTCTCTTTGGTCTGCTATTGTGCTTGTGTTTGAGTTCCTTGGTCTTGGGTGAATTCTTCCCTAAGGTAAATTCTTAGATGGTATCAAATCTTGAGGAGATTCTCTTTGCATAGTCATTCAAGACCATTCATGCTTCAGTACCTTGACCCAAATCTAGAGAATTTGCAAAAATTGGGAGCGTCTATAGCTAAATTAGACCTTTTCATTACATCTGAAATGTTGATTCGGTAAAAATTAGCTATAAATTTGCCTACGTTGGGTCAAAGTTGATCATGAGGCAAAAAAATTTACAAACTAGCACCCAAAGGCACCGATTTGCAATTTGGGTATGGTCATTTATTCAATCTATGCATTTATTTTTAGATCTAAATTTTAATTTAGTCTCTACATTTTCAAATTTGTGGGTATTTTCAAAAAAAATTCGGCCCTACAGGCCCTTGCAGAGAAAATTTATATTTTTTTATAGAATCTAGTAGTCCCACCCCGACCCTATAGAGAATATTTGACAAAATATTCTTAATTAATTCATTGCATGATATTCTATCTAATTTAGTGATCACATCTACATTTAAATCTAGATAGAACAACGATTTCCTCAATTGAAGACCAACTGGACTGCATATATTTTTGGCAGGTTGAGCCTTACCAGTGGTCAAAAAACCTCTCCCACACTAGCAACCAATTTATTTGGTTTTAGTGGGCTGATTTTTTTACACACTTTAGAAAGTCTTCCTCCCACGAATGTGGGATTAAAACAAGATTTTTGGTGCCTGCAAAAACCAATCGATGCAACCAAAAAACATTTTTTGGCTAGCATCACAAGTTCTTTGACACCCAATCTCAATTGTTGCACCATAAGACACGTTGTAGCCACACATTCTACCAAGTTGTGCTTCTTCCACGTAACACTGCCATAGTAGAAACTATAACTATGACTCTAAATGGACATTGCACAGTCCCCACACAAGTAGCCAACTAGGATGTCAATTTAACAATCAAGTGCCATGGTAACACAACAACAAGGAGCTGGACACATCAGCCATGCCTGACAGAGATGCTAGCTCAGCTGGCCTGACCTCCCAGAAGCCTCCACATGGCAACTGCCACCTCATCAACCTCTATGTAGGAAACCCACGTCAGCTACACATGCAATTGACACATGTTACCTATCGTACATCTAGTCAACTCTGTACACCATGTTAGCAGGTTACGTCATTCTTGTCCATACAGTCCATACAAGATGATGTCATCCTAACATCATGTTGATGTCATCATAGGGATGGGTACATTCAGTTCTTGAGCTTAAATTTGAAAGCCATTTGACCATCATCTAGGGGAAAAATAGAACTGCTATGATGGTTGTATGACCACCCTGTATTTTGTTGATACAACCCCTCTCCAAATTGATTTTTAATTTTGTAGTCTGACTTTGGGAAGCCATATCTCATACATCTAGACTCCAAATCAAGTGCAATTTTTTTTTTTTTTGGGTAGAATTTCTAAACTTTTTAGTGGTGTAGCTTTTTTCTAGTTTTGGTGCATGGATTTGTTAGAAATTGTGTATTTTGATGACTATACCTATCCAGTCCTACATTTTTCAACATCAAATGCTCCGTACGAGCTCATTTGGACACAAAAATAGGTTCCATTTTTTTGAAAATGCATTATTTTTTGTCTACTTTCTAGATCTGCAATCAGATTATAGGGTTGTGTGGACAAAAGTGTTACTTTAAAAATTAGGTCCTTTTCTGCATTATAATACTTTCATATATCTTCATAATTATTGTATATCTGAGATACATTGTAATGTTCCAGTTTTGAACTCCATAAGGAGGTTGTAAAAGGAAAAATTAGAAGTCCATTAAGGCCAAAATTGGCAAGTGGAAATTGTAATCGCACTACATATAAGGTGCCAAAAGCATCTTTTTGGGGGGGGGTTTCTTGATTTAGTGAAAGGGGGAGGGGTGTTCTTGGTGTTGTGTTCCTCTTTTTCTTTTTTTTTCTTTCATTTTCTACATCATGGGAAATTTTAAGTTTCCAAAATTAACTCCACATAACTATGCTACGTGGTCCATTAAAATGTGGTGTCATTTAATGCATAAAGGAGTTTCTCACTATGTAGATGGTACCCTTCCTAAACCAAAAGGTGATCAAGTATCTACCATTGAAATCATTGATTAGAAAATAATGGATAGGAAAGCCCTAGGTGATATTTGTTTGGGGGTTGAAGACAAGATCATATATCAGATTCAGAAGTCTCGTACATCCAAGGAAGCTTGGAATACCCTCCAAAACCTATATCGTAAAGTATCTGAGGAAGATGTTTTCAAAATTAAAGATGAGCTTGTCTCCTTAGATCCAAAGACATTTGATTCCATACAAGATTTTATCATAAAGGTCAATGAATTAAGAATGAAGCTTGATGATTGTTGGAGTTCTATTAAAGATGATAGGTTAATCTATCTCATTCACAATAAGTTTCCATCTAAGTACTCCACATTTGTTTCTACTTATAACACCTCAAAGACTAAATTAGGGTCTACCTATCAGAAAGTCTCTTTTAATCACTATGGTGAGATGTTGGAAAAAGAAGAAAAGAAGTTGAAATCAATGGGGATTCTCAATTCACCTAAGTCAAAGGCATTGGTAGCAAATAATGAGGGTTCTCAAAATTTAACTAGTCAATCTTCAAATAAAGGAAAGGGAAAGAATAAGAATTAGAAGAATAACAAATCAGAGGATGCAAAAAAGACAACACCATCATCAAATCAATAAGGCAAGTCTTCCTCGAATTTAAATAAGAAGGGAGATAATAATAAGGACAAGAAAAAGTGTGCTTATTGTAAGAAGATGGGTCATGAAGAACATGAGTGTTATCATAAAAAGATTGATGAGTTGACCACTATCATGAAGAAACATAATGTTCCATTGCCTAATGCTTACAAGGAAAAAGGGTCTTCTTTAAATTCAAAGGGAAAAGGACAAGCACTCATGGAAAATTCAAGTTCTTCAATGAAATGGATTCTTGACTCGGGTGCCTCATAACATATGGGTTCTTCAAAAGGAATTTGTTTTTCATTGAAGATGTCAAAGGTACTACACATCTTTGTGGGAGATGATACAAAAATGGAAGTTGAAGGGAAAGGAAATGTGGAAATGGAAAATGGAGAGTTCAAAGATGTTCTATATGTTCCAAACCTAAGTTCTAATCTCCTCTCAATTTACCAAATCACTCACCTTGGAGATGGTCACAAAGTTGAGTTCCTTCTTGACTTAGTAAAGGTATGTAGTCTAAAAGATAATATATTGTTTGCAATGGGGAAAGTTAATCATGATAAAAGGTTGTATTCTTTCTCCCACTTTGTGCCCAAGTCTCCTTCACAAGTCTTGTTGACTTAATCTAATTCACAAATCCAGTTATGGCATTAGCGGTTTGGTCATCTAGCCTTCTACTATCTTCAGCAACTTTTCTCAAACAAAATGGTCAAAGGTCTACCTATAATCAACTTTTCCATAGGTGAACTTTCAATAGGTTTAGCAGATATGCATCTAGAGGAGAAGTTACATAAATGGAAGTCTTTAAGAGTGCCAATTGTTCTTCAGTTGGTTCACTTGGTACTAGCATGTTCTTTTGCAGTGACTTTAGTCAACCAAGGTCACTACATCCTCACTTTCATTGATGAATTTTCAAGCTACACTTGGGTCTACTTTCTTCATCACAAGAATGAAGTGTTGGACAAGTATCTAGCTTTCAAGACTCATGTTGAACAGAAATTGAGGAAAGTCATCAAAGTGCTTTGAATGGACAATGAAAGCAAATATGTGAACAAAAGACTTAAAGAATTTTGAAAACTTGAGAGTACTGATCTTTAGAATCCACCGACATTTAGTCTACATAAGATAGATGTTGCAACATTGAGGATCTGAACTCTTAATTCTATGTCAAGTTGCATGATACAAGCCAAGTCTCTAGATCCATCACTTTAAGTTGAAGCAATCAGCAATGCCAATCACATACTTAACAGGTCTCCTCATAATTCCTTAGATGGAAAAACACCTTTTGAGGCATGGTGTGGAAAAAAAACTAGTTGTGACACACTTCAAAGTCTTCAATTGTCTAGCATGGGCAAACATATCTTCTAGAGGATGCAAGGCACCATCACCTAGGCCTTTTACTTTCATCGAATATGAAGATGGTGTAAAGGCATACAGACATATGGATCTTGAGACACATGAGATTTTTGTGGAGAAGAATGTTCACTTTAAAGAAATTTCACCCAACTTATCCTCTAATGCTCTCCACACATCATATATTATGGAAATTGATAGTGGCACTAGTGATAGTGCTTCAATAAATTTAGATACATGGGGTTCTATTGATAGTTGTAGTGCGAGGTCATGACATCAACATACTCCACATGCATATATTGCCACAGTGATAGATCTAGCATAGTAAGGTACACCTAGTCTTCTAGCTCTAGCATTAGAGGATGACTTCTTGGCAGACATTTCAAGTTTGTTCATGGAGTCACACATAGCAGATTTGGGGGACATCATTGATGATATACATCTTCTCTTTGATGGAGAAGATCTTTTTGCATTTGTCACAAGGGCTCACTCTAACCCTCATATCCATTCTCTACATGATTGATCTTCATAGGTTTACATGATTGTGGATACTTATGTACAAAAATTGCAAGAGGTCTCTTTATCATTCAAGGAGACAGTATTTTCTTTGGGACAAGTTCTACATTCTTCCTTAACAAGGACAGTTGAGAAAGTTTTAGAGGCATCAATGATCATTGGGGTTCTTTCCACACACAGTGGAAGCATCTCACTTGTACCTATGGTATTGTTTCTTCCAAAGGGGAGGAACACTATTCAACATTCCTGGATCAGCTTCTACATCAGAGCAGCTATCATTGATTAGCACTCTTCATTTGGGGGGGAGACTATCTTGTCTCTCTTCTTCTTCTCTCTTGTGGGGGGGCCTTTTCCTCTTTTGGGATAGTGTTCTTCTCACATTTCTCTATTGTATATACTTGATGTATGTCATAATGGGGGAGAGGGGGGGGGGGGGGAGGGGTCTTGATTATTCCATCCATTCGTGCATCTAGTTTTTTCATCTCTATTTTTTGGGGGAGGGTTTTTCCCATGAGGTTTCCTCTCTTTCTTCACTTTATGAGAGATTGCATTTCATTATGTACATGGTTACCTAACATGACCTAGTAGGCAGGTCCCATTATGCATTTCATTCTAGTTTTTGTAAGCTTAAGGGCATTCCCCTAAGATGCACTTAAGGGGGGGTGTTGGTGTAAAAAAGTATTTACTATTTATACTTAAGTTTACTTAGGTTAATGTATTATTTTATTATATTGCATTATATTATTATTTATTTAGGTGAGACACTTAGGAGTTTGCATACTCTCATGAGTTGTCATGTTGACAACACTGGAGTAAGCAACTCTAATTCAGCACATGGTGTCTACAACACTAGATTTTACATCATTAACCAAGTTGTCATGTAGACAACATAGTTATTTGCACTCCTAATTTAGTACATGTTGTCTACAACATTATTTTTTAGGCTACACCATTGTAGGCTTATTCTCTCATCATCACACTTACTCCCATTCTTAATAGAGGATAACCCATATCTGGTGGACATGTGCCTGGTTGTATGACTTATCATGTTGCTGACCTCTATGCATTCTAGAAGCTTTCCAGAGGCCTTTATATAAAGGCACTCTTAGTGTACTTTCAACTAATATTGAATGAATATATCAGCATTCTAATCATACTCTCTTTGTTCTACTATTGTGCTTGTGTTTGAGTTCATTGGTCTTGAGTGAATTCTGCCCTAAGGAAAATTCTTGCAATCATCCTAAAAAATGATGCCAAATGGGTTTAAAGGCCTAGGTCATCCATAGAACACCATTGCACTGGCATAACAATTTTTTAACAGAAAAGGAGCAGTGGGACATGCCTTGAGGCAACCTATTTTTTCTACTCACAAATTGTAAGAATATTGGAGTCATTGCTACCACCTGGTTTTCTTGCAGATCACATAAAAAAATGGAGGACATTTATCCCACATTGGGATAAAAGAGGTCATTTTAGTTGTTTCTAACCCAAAGTGTGCTATTTCTTAGTGTCTTTAAGACATGTTATTTGAAGGAAGCTCTTGTGTTGTGGGGCCTCGATGCCAATAGAAAAATAACTTAGTTTTGACAAAAGTAATTGTAAGAAATGATAAGATTGAGCAAGGAACGAGAAACAATCTAAGTAAGTTAAGTGTGAAACAATGTTACCATAAGATAAGCAAAATCCAAGAGCATACACCAAGATGGTTCAACAATGGAGACAAGGATTTATAAGGGGAAAGCAAAGAAAACCCCTTGTGAGTATTATGAATGAAGGAAAATGCCTAGAGAAGAGAGAAAGAGAGTGTGTGTTGGAGCAAAATAGCTCAATACAATAACATCAAGTGCTAAGAGTGAAGAAGAAAGAAGGAGGAGCATCTCTTATATAGAGATGAGAAAGGAGTTGAATTTGTAACTCCCATTTCTATGAATGCCACATTCATAATAGGTGTGTGCAAAGTGTCACAATCCTCTTAAGGAGGATAAACTAAATAAAGGAATAAAAAAGAGTTGTCCTTACATGTGGAATAAAGGACAAACAGTGACATGTCCTCCACATGTGTGCAATAGGAAAAACTACATTTAGGGATCCTTGGAATATCCCAATTAATACATCCAAGGGAAGATTAACCTTTCTAACACCCCCCCTTAATCTTTACTTGGGGAGTTTACATCAACGGGTTGTAAACCCAGATGTTTACAATGGAATTGAAATCTCTCTTTGGAAAGTGGTTTGGTTAAAATATCAGCCACTTGATCTTCTCCTTTACAATAAAGAAGATTAATTTGCTTGTCTTCAACTTGTTCTCGAATGAAGTGATGTTGAAGTGAAATATTTTTGGTTCGTGCATGAAAAATTGGATTCTTTGCCAAGGCAATAGCACTTTGATTGTCACAATGTATAGGGGTAGGTGATTGTTGAGGTAGACCCAAATTGTCAATAAGTCTTCTAATCCATAAAGATTCCTTAGCTGCATTGGTACAACCTTTGTATTCAGCTTCAGTTGAGCAAAGGGAAATAGAGTGTTCTTTTTTGCTTTTCCAAGAAATTGCACCTGAACCAACAAAGAAACAATAACCACAAGTGGATTTCCCATCATTGGGATCTCCACCTAGATCGAAATCAGTATAGCCATGTAAAATAAATTTAGAATTGGCATCATAGAATAATCCCATATTAATAGTTCCTTTAATGTACCTTAATATTTGTTTAGCAACTTTAAAATGAGTTTGTTGAGGTTTAGACATAAATCGAGAAACTAAACCAACACTATAAGCAATATCAGGTCTAGTAAGAGTTAAATAATTTAAACTTCCTACCAACTGTCTATACAAAGTTTCATCAACAAAAGGAGTATTCATATCAGCCATTAATTTAGTTCCTAATTCACATGGAATTGAAACATGGTTAGAGTCATTCATCTTAAATTGTTCTAAAAGATCATAAGCATACTTGCTTTGAGAAAGAAAGATACCCTTAGAAGTTTGGCAAATTTGCATACCTAAGAAGTAATGTAAGATACCTAAATCAGTCATTTGAAATTTTTGTTTAAGTTGGAACTTGATATCAGAAATCAAAGCGTCTGAACTAGAAGTGATAATTAGATCATCTACATAAACAATAACAATGATAATATCATCGTTAGTATGTTTAATATAAAAATTAGGATCATTCTTACTTCTAGCATAACCGTGAGAAATAAAGAAAGAATTAATTTTAGAATACCATTCTCTAGGTGATTGTTTAAGACCATAAATATATTTGTTCAATTTGCAAACTAGATTTTCACTACCTTTCTTAACAAATCTAGGAGGTTGAGCCATATAGATTTCTTCATGTAAATCACCATTTAAGAAGGCACTTGTAACATCCATTTGATGAATGGGCCAATTCATTTTAGAGGCTAAAGCAAGAACTAATTTGATAGTAGGCATTTTAGCAACAGGAGCAAAAGTTTCGTTATAGTCTAATCCTTCAATTTGTGAAAAACCTCTAGCAACTAGTCTAGCCTTAAATTTACTAATTTAATTATTAGTATTCAATTTTGCTTTGTATAACCATTTACATGAAACTATATTCTTGCCATGAGGTAACTTGACTAAGTCCCAAGTTTGATTAGAAATTAAAGAATCATATTCCTCTTGCATGGCTTTCTGCCAATGAGGCTGAGAGTTAGCTTGATCAAAAGACTTAGGATCGTTAGAATTCATAATAGTAGTCATCAAAGAATAATTACAATAATTAATCCTTCTATTTTTAATTCTACCAAATCTAGAAATGTAGTCATCACCTTCATTGATTAAGTTTTGAGCCCATTTAGATTTATGTTTAGTTGCAATGGAATTATCACTAGAGGAAGAATCATTAGCAATAAAAGCATCATTAGTAGCTACTTGAATATCATTACTTGTAGGAGCAGAAATAATAGGTGGTACTTGAGTTGAAGGGTTAAGAGGAGGAGTACAGTTAAAAGAACGAGGTTGGTCCTCCACCAGCACAATTTTAGTGCCACTGAATTCTGCATCATGTGTAGTAGAATAGTCATGGACTCCATTTTTTGCAATACAAACATCTCTAGCAACTTGAACTTTGTTAGTAGTGGAATCATAAACACGATAACCTTTAGTGTTTTCATCATAACCAACAAACATATAAGGAGATGACTTAGCATCTAATTTATGCCTTTTCTGTTTAGGAGTATGAACATAAGAAATAGATCCAAAAATCCGCAAATGATGTAAATTAGGTTTCCTACCAGACCAAGCCTCTTCTGGAGTAATAACCTTGAGAGATTTTGTAGGAGTCCTATTAAGAATATAAGTTGCACAAAACATGGCTTCAGCCCAAAATGTATAATGCAAATTCTTAGCATGCAACATGCTTCTAGCCATTTCAACAATGGTCTGATGCTTTCTTTCCACCACACCATTTTGTTGTGGTGTATAAGGAATAGTAAGCTTGTGTTTAATTCCACATGATTTCAAATAAGAGTGAAAAGCATTATTGACATATTCCTTTCCATTATCAGTTCTGAGAATTTTAAGTTTAAAACCAGATTTCCTTTCAACATATAACTGAAATTCAATTAATATATCAAGAACTTGATCCTTTCTATGCAAAAAATAGATCCAAGTTCGTCTAGAAAAATCATCAACAAAGGTAAGTGCATACCGAGAACCTTGGATGGAGTTATTCTCCATGGGGCCCAATAGGTCACTATGGACAAGATGCAACTTATGAGTTGCCCGCCATGATTTTCCACAAGGGCTCCCTATGCATCTTACCACTCATACAACCTGTACAGGAAATCTTAGAAGGAATAATGTGAGGCAAGCCATCGACCATATTGTGCTTTTGCATGAAAGTAATATAATCTGAATTTAAATGGCCAAGTCTTTCATGCCATATATTGAAATCAATAGAAGTATGTAACGAATATCGTGAACTAGAAAATTCATGGAATTTAAACAAATTGTCATTATCCATTTTAGCATGAGCAATCACTTTTTGAGTTTGAGGACCTATGACATAACATGTATCTTTGTAGAATTCAACTTTATAGTCCTGACATAACTGTGAAACAGAAAGCAAATTAGTTTCCAAATTAGGTACATATAATACATCATGCAATTTACCATTAGGAATAGTTACATCACCTAAACCTTCAACTTTACAAGTCTGATTATTAGCTAACTGAATAGGAATGTTAGCAATATCAGGTTGTAGAGAATCAAAATTTTCTTTATGAGAAGTTACATGTTGTGATGCACCATTGTCAACAATCCATTCTAAAGGTCTACAAATATTAAAGCTACAAGTAAAAGCATGACAAAAATTAGAACCAGTAGAGTTACCTTTTTTGTGATTTGATTTTTGATTATTGTTACTGTTGTTCATAGGTTTTTTATCATTTTTCTTTTTAAAATAGTTATTGACAATATGACCATCTTTGCCACAATAAGAACAATGAGGTTTGGAATTGGAATGATTCCTTTGATTATTAGTATTACAATGTTATTATGATGATTGTTATTATTGTTATATTTCGCAGGAAATTTATTGTTGGAATTATTTGAAGTAGTATTATATTGTTTGTTGTTATTATTATTATTATTGGAATGAAAATTATTATTTGAATTTCGAGACACAAATGCATGTTCAATTGATTTAAGGGTACCAAACTGAATTAGCTTAGCTTCTTCCTGTCTTAGTAAAGTTTGAAAAATAACATAAGTTAACTGAGAAGTTAAAGTAGGAATAGCAAGCTGTGCATGAATATTAGTTATAAACTGTTGAAACTGTCTAGGAAGACACTTTTTAAGAATAAGATGAATTAAACGAATGTCCTATAATTGAAAACCTAAGGCAATAATTTGGCTTTTAAGAGAATCAAATTTTAACAGAAATTCATCCATACTCTTAAAATCTGCATACCTGAGATCTTCAAGTTGATCCTGCAACTGTATTTTGCGGTATTCATCTCCACTATCATACTTTTGTATGAAGGATTAAAAAGTAACACTTAGGATATTTAAGAATTCCCTACAATAATAATATTAGAGAAATAATTTTTTTAAATGGAAATGCACAACTTTATAATAAATGAAGTAATATTTCTTGTTTTGGCGGCAAGCCTTCCAAAGAGGGTTACTAAGCACTGATAAAAAAAATGATACACTAAAAACCTACACACAAAAGATGTTAGAATGACCAGAAAATTGCAACACAAACTTCTTCTCTCAATGACATCTCCAAGTAAGGTGTGCTCCAATGAATGGAAACTTTCAACACAAAACTTAAAACAAGGATTAGATAGCCAAGCTCTGATACCATGTAAGAAATGATAAGATTGAGCAAGGAATGAGAAACAATCCAAGTAAGTTAAGTGTGAAATAATGTTACCATAAGATAAGCAAAATCCAAGAGCATACACCAAGATGGTTCAACAATGGAGACAAGGATTTATAAGGGGAAAGCAAAGAAAACCCCTTGTGAGTATTATGAATAAAGGCAAATTCCTAGAGAAGAGAGAGAGAGTGTGTTGGAGCAAAATAGCTCAATACAATAACATCAAGTGCTAAGAGTGAAGAAGAAAGAAGGAGGAGCATCTCTTATATAGAGATGAGAAAGGAGTTGAATTTGTAACTCCCATTTCTATGAATGCCACATTCATAATAGGTGTGTGCAAAGTGTCACAATCCTCTTAAGGAGGATAAACTAAATAAAGGAATAAAAAAGAGTTGTCCTTACATGTGGAATAAAGGACAAACAATGACATGTCCTCCACATGTGTACAATAGGAAAAACTACATTTAGGGATCCTTGGAATATCCCAATTAATACATCCAAGGGAAGATTAACCTTTCTAACAGTAATGCACATAAAATGAAAAGCTATGTGGTGCATAATGGAGGCTTTTGTGACATCAGGGAGCTCTTTGTGGAGGTATATGATGTTACAACATCAACACATGATTGGAAAGAGAAACTTTGAAGCTTACGATGCTATGACTTTCATCGTAAGATCATGATGTCAAGAGATCAGAGAATCAATCATAAGGGCTCGTGATGTTACAACAATGTCTAGTTTGTCGAGAGACTGTAAGTGGAAATATTTAGAGGTAAGATGCAACGAAAATTGAAAATATCAAATGATCAGGAATTTGAAGATTAAAGCTTGAGATAATATGATTGATCATGCTATAGTAACAACATAAGATCATAAAGGGAAAATTTCAAATGTTTCAAATATGTATAGGAGATATAGGGCCTACCTTGGTGAAGTGGCAAATGGAAATTTGACAAGTGGCATAGGTGAGGAACAAAAAAGAAGTTTTCATGATTTCAAAATAATTTGAACAAAAATCTAAAGTTGAAGTTGAGGATTTAAATAAATTTAATGATGTTATATAGTTAAAACTATATGGTCATTTAAATTTTTCAATTTATTTTCCCTATTCATGGCTCATGGTGAGATTGTTTAAATGCATCTGGGAGGCACATTTTATATCCAAAAAATACAATGTAATATATCATCAGAACTAGAAGTTGTACTATGCATTTCTATAGTCAGTTTTCACACAAGTATTCACCACTATAGGTAGTTTTGTGATTTCAAGGCATCCTCAGTGCAGATGCAATTTTAATGTTTTCTAACCAAATAATATCAGATTTGGATGATCTTTGGATAATATTTGATTCACTAACCATTTTAATGAATGAAGTGAGTGTTTTAAAGGTAGTTGGAAGCAATGAATTTTTTGCAATTCTATACATTTTATCAAATATTTGACATTCCTTTAGAAAGGGTTTTCCTTATTAACTTTTAAGGAAGATATTTTTAGACATTCTACAACAACAATTAATGAATTATGATTTCTTGTAGATGGAGAAAATCAATTTCAATAGCAACAAGAAAGAAGAGTCTTCAGTAGGACACATGTCAAATTTAGAATCTAATCCTAGAGTCTATTTCTTGTTTATAAATCTTTATTTTCTTCTCATTGTATAAGTTCCAATTTTTATGACTGTGAGACCACAAGGTTGGGTCTAATTCTAGAATTGTGATTCCACATTTCTCAGCATACTTTCCTTTGTTATGAATAGTAGTTGTTGTATTTCTCTTAAAGCATTTAAGCTATATAGTCATCTTTTGTGTATCCTCTGAGTTTGTACATATGCATGATGTATTGATTTCAAGGAATGAATACAAAGTTTTATTGGAAATTTCATTCTAAAGTTTGTCTCCTCTATGTGGGTCTATAGTTTTCTATTTACTATGTCCAAAGTGCATACTATCTAGTTGCAACTCTTTTTTGAAGTTGTATGATGGTGTATATTGTGTTGTTGGGTCAAGGACCTAAGTAACTTTTCTTGATATTGCATTGATAGAACTGCAAGGATCATAGGAGAATCTACTAAGTACAAATTTTATATGAAAATAGATGTCTATTTGCAAGGTGAATAGATAGAGTTGAAGTCTAGATATATAAGTATATTTCAGGTATCCATGTGTGTCTTTCTAACTTATTGAATGCCCAATGGATAAGGGATTGGCTAGTTTAGAGGTTACATGATTTTGTTATTGCATACCTAGGTTATGCTAATTCAATCATTAGTTAAATATCAAGTTACCATTTTATGTATTGAAGAACTAGAAGTGTTGGTCATTACTTATTTTCTTTTACCTTCTCTTTGGTTATAGTTAGCTACTATGATTAGGAAGTTCATAAGAAAATCATAGAAGTACATTGACCATTTTCTACTATAGGGGATAGTATTGAAGAGAAGAGTATCAAGTTAATAAGATCAATCCCTAAGGCTTGCCCACCTTGGCTCTATAGAGCCTAAAGTGAAGTGAGTCCTAATGACTTTGTTAATGTTGGCCTAGAACAAAGATTTAGCCTTGCTAAATATAGGATTTGGTTGATCCTTAGGCTTGTCCCTATCTTATGCTTCCTTGTATTAGGTTTAAATCCACCTGATATGTTCCTTACTAGTAAGAACTCCAATAGAAGAGAAGGGCTTGACACATATTTTGCATATGCCAAGGGATTTTCAGGCAAAATGGATATGGTTCATACTATGTCGAGTTCACAATGGGAATTTATGGTTGGATCAGCCCATTTTGATCACAAGGAAATTGATTCATTGAATCACTAGCCTTCTAATATTAAGAAAAACTAAGGTGACCAAAACCCTAGGTTGAGCTAAACTGGCAAAGAAAGCTCTTGTTGAAGGAGATGGCAGAGGAATGAAGATAAGTGGAATCATAGACATGGAATTGAAATTTGGAATTTAGGTGATTGCCAACAAAATATATAGCTCCATTCATCTCAATAGTGTGTCATGTGAAGCAGTTGATTTGCCTCTCAAAGTTGCAAAGAATAACATGTCATTTCACCTTGTTGAGTTGTTATTGAATCAATTCAATAAGAACATGGAAAGCATCAGAGGTTCTAAGAACAATCCATGTAAGTTTGGTTCACTCATAACTTATTTATTTTTCTTTATACAAAATTATTTCCCTTCTAAAGGCACCGTTGTATGGAGAAAAGATGTACCTATTCTATATTAGATTAATGAATACATAGCAGAGATGGGTTAAAATTTTCATAGTATAATGGATAACTACTTTAATACATTCAAAGAAAAGATGAATAATAGATATAGGATACCAAAGAAACTTATAGAGGACTAAAAATATGATATTTGTTTCATGGTAGACTATGATAAAGTGTACATTCAGGCAGCTAGACTGAGGGTATCAAGTGTTAAGCCTCTTGATTATTAGGTTAATAATGATGGTACAAAGATATTATTCAAGCTCTATTGAATGAGCCTGTGGATCGTAAGGCACCATATTTTCAAACTTATGAAGAAGCTAAGGCAAGGATAAAACTTGAAATTAAGATTCCTCAAACAATAAAAAAAGGAAGAAAGAGGATAGCAAAACTAAGACAAGAAATTTATACTTTCCAATTGACAAAGGGAAAAGAAGATGATGTGGAAGAAGATGAAGTAGAAGAAACCAAATTTAAGGAAGAGGAGACTATAAGAAAGAAAAGTAATGTTATGATAACCAAACCTACTAAATCATCCACTATAGTATTCACAAGAAGGACACCAAAATCTAGAAAGAAATTGAAGTTAGGTAAGGACGATGCTGAGAAAACTATTTTTAAGAAGCCTCCACCTACACTTCAAGAAAAGTTGAAGGAAATGGAAGAAGGAGCTAGAATGGAAATCTTTAAATCTCTTAGATATGGAACTAGGAATGCATATGAGAAAAAGCATACTGAGGACATGATGATATCAAAATTGGGAAAATGGAAGTACTCACCTGATCAGCTTGCTTAGCAAATTCCAAAGGAAATTTTGCAAGAAATCAAACTTAGATAGGAGAATGCAAGGAAGACTACAAAAGACATATTTGAATAGACTCTGAGGCAACTCATGCCAAGTCTCAATGAAAAGAGGTGAAAGAATCTTTCAAGAAAAATGAAGAAAAATTCACTCTCAAGTTCAACACATGTCTTGTGGCAATGAAAGACATAGAATCTATGGTAAAATTTGCCACTACCACATGGAAGAACATTTACAACCTACATCAACTGAATAACTTTGTTGTTCATGTCAATGACAAAGATGATGAATATGACAAGGAAGATGATGACAATGATAATGAAGAAGATGTTGAAATAGAAAATGTAAATCTAGATGATAAGGAGGAAGGATAGGAAGCTACAAAGGAAAATCTCCCTAAGATTCAAAGTATTGAGGAAACTAACCTAGAAAAGATCACAACAGTAGTAATGGCCTCATTTCCTCACTCTCTAATCAAAGCTTTAATGCCATCATGCTCTAAGAAATCTTCTACCAAGTTGGTTGTCCAAACCACTACAACACCAAGCACCCAACCAATCTTTACACCTATTATGCTATGTGCTACATTGACTAAAGTAATCAACACTTTAGCTACCGAGTAGCATGTGCCTCCATCATCATCAAATCTGAAAATGCAACAACTAGGTATTTTTATTGTAAGTTCCATATCTAATTTTGTTACTAACCCCTCAATTTCTACTATTGTTTCTATTCCACATATAACTAGTACAAGGAGGACAATTGAGAACAAGTCTCAATCAAGTACTAAAGTTTCATATAAGGATAAGGGTAAAGAAGAAGATATTGATCTACATGAGGATGTAGTTATCCTAAGTTGGGTTATCTCTACTATGAATCCTGATCAAATGAACATCATGGATGAATTATTACAAAAGAGAGCTAAGAAAAAAAAGCTTAGAGAAGAAAAGAGAAAGGAAATCCAAGTGCTTGAAGATGTAAAAAATAGAGAGCTAAGAAAAAAAAGCTTAGAGTAGAAAAGAGAAAGGAAATCCAAGTACTTGAAGATGTAAAGAACATACATGTAGATTTACTGAGTATTGAGGTTGATAGTACACAATTTATTTTGGATTAGTTAGTAGAAGTTGTCTAGAAATTCAATGAAGATTTGAGTCAAGAATATAAGTTAAGAGTAGAAAGGAAATTTGAAAACAAAGTATTGGAACAAGTGGCACAAAAAATTGCAATAAATCAAGTAGATTTTTCTACTATTCTTAGTTCATTGGAAACATCTACAAATAATGCAATTTCATTATTTAGTAAGTTATGTGATACATCTATCTTCACCCAAGGAATCAAGGATGAAGACTTGAAGGCAAGTGCAAACCAGTTGTCACTTGACCCAAGCTATAGTTCTGCTCACTATTCAAAGATCAGATATCTGAGAAATTTGCAAGCAAAATTATTAAGGGAAGAAGCTAGGATCAGGGCCACATTTGTAGACATCCAGGGAATGATTCTTCCCAATATGGAAGCATTGTAGAAACACATTACACATGCCAAGACACTCATCCATGATAATAACTTCTCCATAGTTGATCATGTGATGGACAAGTCAATTGCATTTATTTTGAAGGTACATTAAGATTTCTTGTCATATTCTAGCATTACCATGTACTATACACCTTTGGGATTTATGTCAAAAAGGGGGAGAAGTATAATATAAGATGAATGTATATATGAAGAGTGTTAGGGAGAAGTATAATATGAGATATATGTATGGTGAAGTAGCATAGTATTATAATAATATGTGTATAGATAATCAGAAAATATCTTTTACAAAAGAAAATTTGAAAAATCTCAAAAATAGAGTATGTTACCGAGTTGTAGATATAGGAAGGAGATAATGAATGTTTTGGACTTGAAATTTTGAGCATTCAATTTTCGATTGATAAGTGTTTTTGTCACTAATTCCAAAGGGGGAGATTGTTAACATTAAGTTCAAAGTTTTTTTATTAGTGACTCACACTTAGTCAATCAGTTAAGCTACTATCGAGCTTATCTTGTAGTTTGCAATATTAACTAAGTGATCTAGTTACCATCGAGTAATAAAGTTGTTACCAAGTTCTACAATTGCTACTGAGTTCTAGAATCATTACACAGTTCATGACGAGCAACATCTATCAAGTTGTTCAATGATAGTGCTAATTGAGTTGCATAGTGTTTTCATGGTCTTTAGTATCTACCAAGATTATAGTATCAATGATGAGAATTTAGTATTGACCAAGCCAAGGAGTGTCAACCAAGTGATTCAGTTTATACCAAGCTCACAGTGTTAGTGTTGACCAAGCCATGGAGTGTCAGCCAAGTGATTTAGTTTATACGTTGAGTTTCACAGTGCTCACTGAGTCACACAAGTGTTGATTGAGTTTAAGCTACTTGGAAGTGATTAGTATGAACAGAGCTTATATGCCTATCAAGTGCATGACAATGGTTTTCGAGTATCAAAACCTCATCGATTTTTTCTTCTGAACCTGAGTGCCAGTAATTAGGCCAACTTTTTGATCTTGATGGAAACCTATGTTGTAGCTAAATTTGATGAATTATGATTTGGATTGGTATATCTAATGAATTGTATCATATCCAAAATAAGTATGAAGCAAATATAGAGAGTAGAATTGCAAATTAAGAAGGCTAAAAGCAGTATAAGGGATAACAAAGATTTATCTATCACAGCAAGGTGATCTTTACATTTCAAAGGAATCTCAACCAATAAATCAAAATTGCAAATCAGAGATTAGCCATTGGTTCATCCTAACAGGTGCATCAGTTAAATCCTTTAACTAGGTAGACTTAATAGTCTTTGAAAAATATATTTACCAAGTGCATACTTCATTGTATGTTTTGTAAATCCTTTCACAAGGTGGACCTAATAGTCCTTATTGCTCCTAATAGGGTGGATCATCAGAAGTGATCAATTGTAAGCCTTAACCAGCTAATTTTATACTGCAGTACTAAAGCTTGTGGGTATCATCCCCACCCCAATTTTACTTTCTATTTGGAAAGTTTCTAGATCACCATATCTTGTGTCATTGTGTTATAAATATTTTACTACTTTCATTCTCCCATGCATGCAATTAGATCATAATATTATATGAAAGATTACTTGGTGAATTAAGTTAAAGTTTTATTGGTTCCTAATTCAACCCTCCCCTCTTAGTAACCTTGCCTATCTAATATTTCCAACAATCTCCTCTTTTCAAATCCTCTTCATCAATCAACTAAATGATAGCTTTCAAACCAAAAAGCAATTGTCTAACCAATAGGTAGCAAGTTTGACATCATTGACAAAATAACTATTGTTCCATACAAGTTCTTCACTTCAAAATAATCTTATATCAACACCCAAGACCAAGGGTCCTAACTCCACATACATTCATGAGGGTGTAAAGAAAAAAAAAAGAAAGCAAAGACATAATAAAAATGTTAGTACTAAATAATCCCAAATTAACTAGTGAGAGAAACCTCAACTAAATATACATCTCCCACACTAATATCGTGTTCAGAAAATCATTAAAAAAAACATAAGTGATGACATAGGAAATCTAATATAAATATCATTAATCAACATATCTATTGAATCTATCCCTACTATCATGAAATAAAAAGAGAAAAAATGGAAAGGAAAGTAATTACCTTGCCTAGTAGAGTGCCCACCCCACTGTGAATCACCAAGAGAGTTTTTGTAAAAGATGGTGTTGAAATAGTCTAATAGGGTGGTAACCCACTAGACAACCCACCAAACTTCCATTCATAGATCAACATCCATCATATCACCATGGCATGGTCATGTGTAAAAGATGTGTTACTCATGTATGGGACTTAGCATGTAGTGTTTGAATGTGTTACCTATATTGGGACTTAGCAAGTTTTTATGTGTTACCCAAATCTAAGATTAAGCATATATGTCTAGATGTGTTACCATTGAATGACATTTAGCAAGTTTTTTTTATTACCCATTGTGAGATTTATCATGCGTTTGTGTTTGAAAAAGAGGGATTAAGTAACAATGCATAGATTTGAGAATGACTTAGAAACCATACCTAGCATCTAGGGCTAAAGTACTCCAAGTCATGCTTAGAACCTATATTTTCTACCCCATGCAAGCAAAACTATGTACAAGAAGAGCATATGTATGACCCCTCCTTATCATGCCTATGTCAAATAGGCACAAGAAGGAAGAGAAAGAAGATACCTACTTACACAACAAGGAGATATCCTTTTAGTAACAATACAAACTATGTGCATAAAGAAGAGTCGTAACTCTTAAAATCTAAGAACATAGACCATTGTGAAAAATATATTATCACTTATGGAAAGAGGATTGTCAAAAAGGGAGAAATATTAATAACAAGATGCCTGCCTAAGAGGAGTGATTGATTAAGATAACATCTCCTACTTGAAAGGGTAGAAGAAAAAGAATACACTTATTCATCCCCCTATATTCATATAGATGTAATAGGGATCCTTGGATGATGGATAAAAATCTCTAAAAAATGGAAAGTGTGCATAATGGACATAGATTTACTTGATAAAGAAGAGGTGATGACCTAGGACATGCATCTCTTGCGAAAGATAGAATCCATAGTCAAGACATAATTCTTTTAAAAGAACAATGTCACATAATGAACAAATTACATGTAAGCTTATAGAAGGTAGATCCATAGAAAAAAGACAAAGAATATACAAAGGCTCTTGCTGCCCAAATGTGAGGCAATAAAGGAGATCCATAGTAGATTATATAACCAAATATTTAAGAACATAAGGATGAGTCATAAGCAAAAAGTGATAGCCACACATTAAATAATAACATCTAATATTGGTGAAACATAATATGATACTATAAAGGGAACACTCTATTCTAAATAATGGAAGAATCCTTAGAAAAGAGAAATTAGAAGATCACAGTATGAGAATCATTAAGATCATAGGTATGAGATATACTTTGCTAAGAAAAAACACTCAGCTATGCATATAGAAAAGAAAACATACCTACAGATAAAAATGATCCATAAAACAATATCAATCGATAAGAAGATAAGGTAACTAGCCCATTATACTTATAGATAATATCTCATAGAGATAAGGAATCATGCATAAAGACAAATATGAATGTAAAAGATGTGGGAAAATCTTCTTCTCACATAAGATTTTAGGGAAAAGCTTGTGGAGAAAAGGAAGAAAGAAATAAACCTTTCCCCCTAGTAAAAGATAAGGGAAAGAAACCTATTGGGAGCTTCCAAGGACATCTTATGTAAGATAACTGTGAATAAACTCCAATAGGTGACAATAAAGACAAAATAAAATCATGCAGAATTTGTAATACCTCACATGTATAAGGAATAATACTCATTGAATCCTTTTATTTAGCATACAAGTGAAAATTAAAACAATTAGCAACATTATGATCATCATTATAACGAAAGGCAAAAAATACAAAAAAATAAAATCCTCAAGAGGTATATGAATTTTCTTTGGTTTAGCAATAGCTAGATGAATGTGGACCTTCAAAGACAAATCTTGACGATTATCAGGAGAATCAACATTAAGAGTAGGTAAGAGAACATGGAGAGGAGGTCGTACAAAATATCCTTGCACAATATGAGAAGGAGAATATCCAAGACCATGTTTATTCATCTTAAAAGACACATGAATATGAATTTTAAGATCCTTTTCATTTATACCAAGTCCTAAGCAAGTGTAACCCTATTTAATAACCATGTGATCATGTTTAGGATAGTTGTTTGTTAGATCTTCAATGGGAGGATTTATTTCATTAGAATATGTGTGTAAAGGTGGTGTAAGGAATGATGACAAGAGGAGGAACAAAAGGGGCCTTATTTTCTCCCCTATTATGAGTAATAGGAGGAAAAATAGGTTCCTAAAGGAATATAGAGACATCCTCATTGTGAATTAAAGTCTAAGCTTGAACATATGTTGAAGAAGTGCTAGGAGATGAAGAAATAGAAGGAGGATTAGGAGGGTTATGAGGAGTAACATCCTCAACTAATGCTCCCACATAATCTAAAGAGGTAATAAGCCAACCACATAAAGACTTAAGCACAATCTTGAAAGAAGGAAAAAGGTGTACTTTTCAAATTCATAATAGCATAAGAAAGGAGAGTATAAAGAACCATGAACATGATAAAATGCATAAAACTCTCATAAACATCATAAGCTCTATAAAGAGATGCATGAAAGAGAATATTAAAAAAGAAAACCCATACACCAAAAGATCTCCATGATGCAAGATGTACACAAAATAAATCAAGAATCTAAATCTAATATACTAACAACGAGGAAGATGGCCAAGAAAGGTAGAAGGATCTAAATCCAACAAAAGAAGACACAAGTCAGTTTCACCAATTTATGTAGGGTAGGAAAATGGAAGCAAACCAACCCTACATAAATGATAGGGGAATACTAGGACTCCACCCCTTTCGATTGGGTTTAATTTACATAAGGAGGATTATCAATGAGAAACCTAATCGATGAGGGAATGAATGACTTGGATTTATTTTCCTCTCACCCCCTCCTTAAGAGGATCTATGTAAAGATATGTTGAAATGGAAAGGAGAGAATACCTTGAGAACAAAAATCTAAAAATGTATTGTCAAAATGTGTAAGAAGGTATTATAACCTAAGATCTAGGGTGAAATCTATGAGACAAAAAAAACCATAAGTCTTTCGATGATCTATCAGGGGAAAACTAGAGCATCATGGGTTTAGTGTGGCCCTAATTGACTATGTGTGACACAAATTCTAATTTTGTAATCTAGAAGAAAGACAAAAAAGGTACTTCAATATGAAACATATTCTTTAATTTGAGATTTGAAACCTGTGAAATGAATGGTTTGTCATTTTTTTACCATAGTCAAATCTTAGTTTAGAAATTAACCTTGAATTGAAATAATTGAAATGGAATGCTAGCAAGTAGTAGCGATAAATATAATATGAAGTAATGCAAATCTATAAATATGCTCTTGAATTTGGAATTTAATCAAGTACATATATGCAATATCTTTGACTCAACTTCAAAACCCTGAAAACGGAATTCAAAGTGAAACCAAAACCTTCTTGAATGTATGTGATTGAAATCTATCTTTATAGATCATATAGAAGATGCAACAAAGGATCTTGAATACATGAAGTGAGATCTTGAATGTTGAAAATGCAATAAAATATCTATCAAAAACTCCTTCAATGGCTTGAATAGATAAATCCTTTATCTTCAATAGAGGGTATCTTCAATATCTTGAATACTTTAAGAAGATAAAATCTTGAGAAATTGGATGCTTGAATGCTTGAAGATGAGATGTTGCAATACAAAATGAAAAAAGGATAAAATGAAAGGATTTATACATAGCTTGGAATTAACTAACTCTCATAAGTTGACTAACCTATAAGTTAGCACTCGAGCATCTCATAACATGGTACCTGAAGACAAGAGGCAAAATAGGGATTCATTTGGGGTGCACTCCACCCCTAATTGGCCCATCAAGGGAGGACTATGCCCCTGATAACTCAGGGTCACATTGCACCACTAATGATCAGGTGCACAAACCCCTAGGGATATCTCAAGGCTTTAAAATAAGTCTTGGGATCAAGAAATTAGGTCCATATTTTGAGAAAATCCCATTTTAGTGCAAGAAGTAGATTCCAAGTGGATGAATGGATACATAGGGGGGATTTAGGGGAAATAGAACCTTCTTTGATCTTATCACCATAAAATAGGATATTTAAAGAGGATCTATTAGGTTTTACTCCAATTCTACCTTAGAGGAAGGATGTCAAAGGGAAGAAGATATGGAAGAGAGATGGAGATTGATGATCTCACATTGAATAGGCACTAGACCTTCATTAAATTGGAGTGCTTCCAATTTAAGATGATACAACAACATACTAAGAAGTTCAAAAGAGATTGAAAAAGCTAAAACAACATCCCCAACTCCAATGTTTCAAGAGGATATACATGGCTATCATGCTCAAACAATGGATAGGGATAAGCTAGTCGATGTCAGTGATGAAAGGGAAACTATTTCCTTAAGGTTTATTGAACAAGAAAATTTCCTAAAATCTCAGGAGTCTAAAGACTTTTGGATCAAATATAATATGAGATATTTTTATGAAAAGAAGAAGAAGATTTTAGAGGGAGTTGATGAATCAAAGCATAAAGCAATTGCAACATAAATAATTGAAAGCTCTTGTTGTTAGTAGTGTCATTATTATTCACCAAGGGCCTCCTACAATTATAGCTGAAGAAAAATAGCCAAAAGAGGGAAGATAGGAAGATCCTCATAAGGATTACATATACAAAAACCTTAAAGAGATTCTATCTAACAGGAAAAAAACTTTATCTTGGACAAGTGTGATGAAGTACATGTAGGTATTTATAGTCTTAATCACATGCAAGAATTCTTTAAACAAAATAAGATTGTGCTTATGGAACTAGAAGGGAGGTGGAAACCAACCAAGTTTTAATTAACCAAGTTACATGATATCACAAAGAGAAATGTTGATACCCCACCATAGATCAAACCAACAATTGATATGTTAGATACTATTTCAAAAAAAAGAGTTGTATTGGACATGAAGATCAAAATATGAAGCAAAAATTCTTGCAAATCGTCAATACGGAGCATTAGTCATTCTCATCCATCAAAGACAATGTAGGAAGAATGAAGGATCTGGAATGGTTGAGAAATATATTCATTGTATTACCATAGAGGGTTTTAGCTCATTTCAAATTTGAAGGGAATTTTCAAATGATTTAATTTCACAAGCTATTGGATAGATTGGTGACATTGGAAAATAGGTTCAAAAAATTCCTAAGGGATGTCCAGGTAGCCATAGGGACAAAGTGAATGGATATTCAAGTATTTACTCTAGAGGAGACATAATTTAAATTGTTAATAAATGTACAAATTTAAAAATTGATAAGTAGTTACACAAGCACTCCTGAGGAAGCACTAATGGAAGCATGAAATATTGGAGATGAAGATGCAATCCAAGTCAAGTAATATTTAATGATATTTTAAAGATTTTTGTTTTATTTAGTTATTAGTTTTAGTTGCATTTAGTTTTTAGATATGAATAGTCATAGTGGTATGTAGCTTGTACACATCCTTTCATTTTCTATAAAGGATATCATGACCATTTGCAATAGGAAACACACATAGAATACAATAGATATATCAATAATAGATTAGCTCTGCAATTTTTGAATGGTATTATGTCATGCCGAAAAATATGGGGGCAAAAACACACGTAATTTTTTTTTTTTTAAAAGCAATAATGATTAAATTTCCTAAGTTCGATAGGTTTGTTTCATAGTTAAAGTATAGGTACACCTGTAAGACAGATAAAAGATCCCCTATCAAAACTTTAAGACTACAACTCAGTTTGAAAACATCACATAGGAATAGGTTGTTAAAATTAAACATTTATTGTTAAATCAATTAATTAAATTAATTATGCTAAATTCAATTAATTAAGAGACCTAACACTCTACTATTTTTAATTACCCTTAAAATATTACATCATTAAAACAATAGTACTAAGCTTACTAGTACACATATTTTACAGTTAATTTAAATCATATTAAAATTAATCGATAAAATATCTATTAAGCAAAATATCAATTAACAATATAACTAATTGATTCGAGTGTCCATTTAAATAATATAAATCTAATTATCCAAAATGTTTAAATAAAAGAACTCACTAACTAAAATAACGTCTCATATATAATTACATAAACTCTATTTTAATAACAATTTGTTCAAATCTATAATCTATTTTTAAAAAGATTTTTAATAAAAATAAGAATATAACTAAAATTAAATAAACTAAAAAAATAAATAGAAACATTAACACCACTAACTTAAATAATAATCTACTATAATCAACAACTAACTACACTTGTTCTAATCTAAAGACAAATACTCACTACAATATTAAAACAATATAATCACCTAATAATAAAATATACTAATACTAAAACATTTTTATTAAATTTCTAAGAAATTAAAACTAACACACTAATTTCATTCAACTAACATTTAATATAAATTAATAAAATTAATGAAACATAACTAACTAATTTCTAAATTAATAAAACTAACTAAATCTTAAAAAATCTTATTAATACTAACTTCTATTAACTAACTTATAAACCACCAATCTAACTTTTAAAACATTATTTAAATAAATACTAACCTAAACTAAATCTTAAACTAACCTAAGCTAACTAACCCCTTTATCCCCCTACATCACTTAACCACACTAACTCTCTACTCCCACCTCTTCCTACATCATGTGGGGTTAAATATCCCAAACTTGGGCACACCAAGTGGGAATGGGGTTGACATGGCCCCAAGCTCATTCATAAATGATGCTTGGTAAAGGTTTGCAAGGGTGAAAAAGGAAAGAGGGACTAGAGTCCCACGTCACATCAACTTTTCAAAAACCAAGACCCTCCAATCTCATTCACTGGTACTCTATCCTGTCAGATCCCCCCCACCCCCCTCCCCCTTAATAGCATTTAAGTTTGATGGAAAATTGCATGGGAAAGGTAATGTATAGTTTAAAAGGCATAAGTCCAAACAAAATCTTAACCAAAAAATTTCCCAAGAAGCTTGTACACTAACCCAATAGCCCATGTGTTGTCCCAAGTCAAGCAATATGATTGCTGGCAAAACAAATGCACAGGTAGGGAGGATGAAACAATAAAGGGTTTGGGTGACTTTAAAAATCTAGCCAAATTAAACTTGCCTCTTTCAACTTGCACTAAAGCTCATTGGTCAACCTTACTAACATGTCAGCTTCGGGCACATGAGGTGTCAAGATGTAGGTCTTTTCTTCCAATGCCTAGCAAGGAAAAGAGGTAAGTTTCTAAGTTTTAAAGATTTTTAGGTAAGATATAATAGGGGAGAATAGTTATGATATAAAGTAAAGTGGGTAGAATCCTAGGATATTTAGGATGTTAAAACAATTATTTTATTTTTTAATTTAATATTTAAAATAAAGAATCCATAGAGAATATTCTTTGTTACTACATGGGAAATAAATCATTTTGCCCATACAAAATCTAGAGGGCTTTTTACTCTAGGATGCAATTTTTTTTTTCTAAGTGTTATTTTTTTTAATACAAATTTTTCTTTTATATTTTATTTTTGACAAGGGGTATATCTTTTTTCTTTAATGGGTTTATAACTTAGAGTTCAATAGTTTTTTTTCACAATAATCTAAGATTAATTTTATCTCCTAATAAGCATGAAATTGAATTGAAATTCCAACCATATCAATTTTTCTTTAACATAATTGAACTCAAAATTGCATAAATTGCATGTCACCATTTTGTCTATTTTTCAATACACACATGCATAAACTGAAATACTATAAGCCTCAAATGCAAGAATATTACTCAATCTCTTTTTCTATTAAACCACCTGATTCAAAGGCTCTACTAGGAAAGAACCAGTAAGAAAACCCAACATCGTTGCCACTTCAACAAAAGTTAAAAAATAACATTTTTACACAGGATATTATCCCGAGGGAAAACTCCCAAAATATTTGAAATACAATAAAATTTTGAAATTCCTTCTTGGCCCTCAACAAGGGATCCATTATGAATTTTGCAATACATCACGATGATTCTGTAGAGAATAAAACTAACCAGGAGACAACCAATCATAACATGAAGACAAAATCAAACATTCACTCCCATCTCGATTTGCACAACAAGTTTAACATTGAACCAAACTAGGGAGAAGGTGGATTTTTCCAATAGGAGACATCAGACACAACACCATAATAGGTGCCCTTTTGGGGCTATAAACTCAAGAACTTTTTTTCTTCCATTCTTACATTCCATAACTCATACATGGTTTGTGCTGATGAGTAGGGGCCCATGACACCTTACCCTCTCTCCCTCTTCTCATCTTGAGAAGAGACTCTACACTGTCGGAGTCCAACTAACAACCTTCCACCATACATGGCCACTTCTGCCCTATCCGAGGGTGAGTAATGCCAATACAACCCATACAATCCCTTTTAAAATCAAAGGAAAAATACAAAGGAAAAACATTTAAGAAAATATGTTTCAATCCCTCCCAACATACTCAACACACACACGAACATACATAAGTAATAAAACTGAAACATGAAGCACAACATGAACAAAATGAGGTGAAGTATTCCTACCTTCAAATTTGGGTTATGGCAATTGAACAAGTTTGAGATGAACATTCCCTTCCTTCTCCTTCTCCTTTAATCCTAATTTTCCATCTAAAACTAGAGGTTGGGTGAACACTCAAACCCTCTCAAAATTTTCCTTGAAATAAGATCATGACTCAACCTCCTCTAAAAAGCAATAACTCCCCCACTTGCCTAAAGTTCTAGAGGCTTCTAACTCAACTACACCTAAGGCTAACATCAAGGTGGAGTTAAAGTTATCCAACCCATGATGACATCATTCAATTTTCATAATAAAGCGAAAATGGGGTTTTTTGAGTGACCATAAAAGTCAACAAAAAGGGTTGGGGGGTGGAAAATTCCCCCAACCCAGACCCATACCCCTTGACTACTTAGATTTCATGATTTTAGGCCTTTAGGATTAATTAGAGTCCTATCAAAAGCTAAAAAAATTTAGGACTTTCTAACAACCTTCAAAAATGTAGATTACTCACTAATCCTAATTAGGGTAATTAACCTCGATTACTAATTGATTAGCAAAAAGGTCACTAACCTAGTCCAACTTAGATCTTTAGCTTACTCGATTAACCCTAACTATCATGTTAGAATGCATATACACTTTAGAGTGTCAAGCAACGCTAAAAAATCACTGTTACGAAACTTTAACATTTAAAGATTATAGAATGATACATTCATACATCTCGCGATATAAATAAAATATGAACAATGAGGTTTGCATCTTTCATCAAATTTAACCCTGGTTCCACAAATGGTACATAGGGTTCAGTTTCATTTCTCCATTAGATTCTTTCGGCTAAAATATCCTACACACTCATTGCACACATCAATAGCTCAAGAAAATCACATGCATATATGTATATAACATATCAAGGAAATTGCATACATTAAAACATCCATCTTTCAAATAACTAGTTGTTTATCTCATTCTACTCATATTCTTAATCATTAAAATTACATAATCAAAGTGTTAATTCTGCATTCACTTTCTACACCACTTCATCAGTATACATGTTCATAAAACTTTAAATAATGTAATCAAATATATAAAAGTAAAACATCACACAACATGAAATAATATAATATGTTCATAGTATCTGATAGTGTCTCGACATATAGAGTCATGAGTATCAAAATAATAATGTATCAACTATGCTACGATGGGTCAGGGCAAGCCCTCACATATTACAAGTAGACACTACTCAATTGTACTTTGAATCAATACAAAGACTCTATTTTCATCTCAATTTAGAAAGTTGTTTGTCCAAGTACTTTCATTCAATAATTTTTTTCTTGAATTCCTGTTGATAGAATATTGAACTTGATATATACTCTTGATTATCAAATTTTGTATGCAATGAATCCTTTGTCTAATTGGTCTTCTTTGGTTGAACTTAAATACATTTAGACCAGGGTTTTATATTTGGTGTTCTTTATCCAATAAATTGATGGTTGTACATGTTGTCTCTAAAGATTTTAACTATAGAGAATTGGTGTAGGATTGACTTTTTTTACCCAAAATTAGACAAGGGAGTGGTCTTCATTATTTCTTGAAGTTGATATACTCTTGTATCCTAATAGCTCACTACCTTATTCATCTAGAAATCATCAAAGCATTCCCATATATGCTTTTGGTTTACCTTAAGGAATTCCAAAGCATTCAAAGTCATAGCTTTGATTTATCTTGAGAATCACTTACCATCTAAAGAGAAATCAAGAATGTAATAATCTATTTTCTATAAAGTATTGAATCATTGGTGAAGGTCAAGTAATAGGTCCACCTACTTCTATAGAGCCTAAAGTGGAGGGGAGTTTACTCTTTGAGGATCATTGCTATCAGTTATCCAAATTGAGTAATAAAATCCCAACATTGAGTAGGCAAGCTCATAGGATTTACAATCGGTCAATTTGAGCACAAATAGTATTGATGATAGGTTTATCATTGATGATAGGTTTATCATTGATGATAGGTTTATACATAGATTTTGTACACCATAGAGGTCAGATTGATCAACAAAGTTTGGATATAACAAGTTAAGCTATGTGAACTTCGACTCACGTTTAGGAATGTGTTTAGATACCACATATGTGTTCATGTATGTTTTCGATAACGTTTGCATGAGTTATATATCATTCTATGAAGATTGGTAGAAAAATATTGTGCAGTAAAATAGGTTGAAAATAATTAGCTATATATTATGAGTGAGATGAAATTAAGGTGAGTGATCTTAGATATTGGCTAAAGACATGTTTGTGATGGTATTTTTATGTTGGCACATCTTGAAGATCATTTTTGGAAGATTGTTAAATTGTAACATGTGATATATTCATTGGAAGTCAACTCTTATATTGGTACTTATTTTGGAAGCTATAAATTGCATTGTAACAAGTGGGAACTTGATATAATATATTAATGAGGTCTTATGTAATAATTGTACATTGAGTAAGATCAAAAGGCAAACCTAATTAATTGTTAGGATAAGGTATAAATGGAAGTTTTTTCCTTGGTTTGTAAGTGACTTTTGTGTGTGTAATGCCTACCCCTAGTTTACTTTTCATATTTTATTGTCAATTTCTTCTAGGCCAATTTTATGGTTATGTTTTATGATTAGTGGTACTTGCTTAGCTAATTTTATTGAATGTTATTTCATACTCAATTGATATATGTGATGAGCTACTTGATCCTTATTTATTTATTGTGTTCATGATTATTCTTTCGATGATGATACATGTATGTTCATATAGTGATTTTAGTTATTTCATGATGATAGTTAGATGGATAATTATATGCAGTTTCTATGGTTACTTACCCCATACTTGCATGTGTACAATGTACTTGTATGTTTTACTTTATGTTTGGCATTTCTAATGTAATTGAGAGAGGGAGGCATAGTCACCTGCTAGTCGAGATCTACATGATGCACCACTCCCTATCATTGCCTGTTTAGTTTAGATTATATTTATATGTACATGTTGGCTTTTATGAAGATTGCAAGTACCAGGCATCGACTTCCCTGGATTGCCAGGATGAGTGTGCCCTATCGTAGTATCTCAATAGTAAAAGAGGGAAGATAGTTCTTGAGTCCAAATCCTAATTCTAAGCCAATTGTCCTAGATAATAGGACAACTATCTAAGATGTTTGCCCTTCTGAATTTGTCAAGTGACGTGAATTCAAGATTTCAACCTTCGAGTATGATTTAGTACTTTGTCTTAATGATGGGTCTTCTTATTTAGTTTTGTGGGTCTATTCTAATTTTTAGTTATAATTAAATCAAATTAATAGATATTAAATAATTTAATTTAACAAAAAAATTATAAAGAAAAATCAATATTTAATTATATTTAATTAATTGAAAAATTAATCAAATCTAAAGGATAAAATTTAAAATATTTAATTAAAGTTCTAATTTTAGCGCAATTATATTTATTTAATTTAATATTAATTTATTTAGGAGTTCCATTTTTATAGTAAACTCTAAATATTATTATTAGTTAAAATAATAAATATTTTATTAAAGACATCTTGGGATTTAAGAAAAGAGAGAAACAATAAATTTAATAAAATTTATTTTAATTAAAATGAAAAAATTTGTACATGAGATTAACATAAAATAAAATTATGAGGGAGAAATCTCTTTATTAAGAAATGAGAGCTCATTTCTGCACATACAGGTTTGAAGGAGTAAATTTTTGAGCAAGAGGGTTTTCAAAAGGAAGGGAATGCTCTTGCGAGCTCTAAGCATCTGATTGGTTAGCATCAAATCAAGGTAGGATCTTGTTTAGTTTTGCTCAATAAGTTATTCTTAGAAATCATTTTGTCTTCTTCATGTTTGAATAGATCTATTTTCATAACTTAATTCGGGTTGAAAACCTTGTGTTGAAATTAATCATTCTTAAAAATGTTTGAGAACGAATTTAATATTTGAAACCCTTGTTTGAGAATCTTGTATTCATAATTGGATTGTTTAGAAAATATTAAATTTATAATAGGGTTTGGAAAAGAAGACTCAAATCTAATTAATCAAGTTTGATAAGTTTTGTTATTGTTTTTCTACTAGATCTATTATTGAATTAATATATATATATAATACTAATTACCATATTAGTTTTTAATTATTATGTTAATTGTGTTTTATTGTCGAGGAATTTTTATACAAAAAAATATGATTTTGTTTTACATGGGGGCATGATATTGTTTTGTATAGGGGTTGTGATTTACTTTTTCTTTAAAAAAATTAATTTTTTTTTAATTGAAGGGGGAGTCAAGGGTCATGACTTCCCCTATCCCCCTCCTATGTTGCAGGTATAGCCAGCTACAAAGGCACCCAATGCTACCAATAGTAGTTGTAGCTACTACGGTAACAAAAGCTGCCTAAGTAGTTGGAGTTGCTAATGTAGCAAGGGTGACAACGTAAAATGTATAGAACTTTGTGATTTAATTTATTATATTATTATTATATTATATTAAATAATGTTTAATAATATAGTTTATTTTTATATTTATTAATATGATTAATATTAATTATTATTATTAATTACTTTTATTATATTATTAAATTGATATTTATTATTATTAATAAATAATATTAACATTATTTTATTAATGATTTAATAATTATTATTATTATTAAAGAATTTTTTATTTAATTTTAATATTTATTAAAAATATATTTAGTTTAATTAATTATAAGATTTGGAAATTGATTAGTTTTAAAAAACACGAGATTTTTTTATATGGTTCAGTTATATGAAAATGACTTCTGATGCTAGGAGATTTTATTATTTTTGATATATTGAAAACCTTAGTAATTTTGACACTTTGGAAATGGAAAATTGAAACCTTGTTTGTAAATTGCACCTTTGTGTTTTCAAAACCAATTGAACTATGAAAATAATTGTTAAAATTCTGATGAGATATATGTTGTATTTCATGTTGGGGTTTAGGTTTGACTTAGTACATTGACCAATCAATATGTTTACCAGAGGCTTGGGGATTTTTGTTTTGTGGTGATGTTATGTATATTTTGGTCATGATCTTTTATACCCAACCATGGTGATGTATTCACGTATTTTCAATGATGAGTTTTGATTAGATGTTTGTTAGTGCTTTTCAATTTCTTGTATAGAACTAAGGTCATTACTGTGACTTTCTTGTTGTAACTTGAGTTTTCTATCGATTATCTTTTGGTACTTTCCAGTTGCTTGTATAGGCCTAAGGTGATTATTGTGATTTGTCTATAGGTACTTTCCAGTTGCTTACATAGGACTAGGGTGAATATTGTATTTTGTCTTTAGGTGCTTTCTAGTTGCTTGTAAAGGACTGAGGTGAAAATTATGATTTTATAAGTTGTACTTTTCATGAGCTTAGGGTAGGTACTCTATTTGTACATTGGGAATCGGCTTGCAATGGAAGCTTGAGCCCTAAAGATGTTGCATGGGTAACCCATTGTAAGTTGTTTTAATAAGTGATAACATTTTATTAAATGAGTGTAAAATGAATTAATAAGAGTTAGTTTATTTCTTCGCTCATGCCTTGATTGCTAGTATAGACTAAAATGGGAGTAGAGAGGATGCTTGGTTGTAAAATTTCTTTGTTAGTATGCCTTGTCTATATAAAATGGTATTGATGCCACATAGAGACACTAGGGGGCTGGAGTCTAGAGAGGTTGCCAGGGTAACCTTAGAGTTGGCTCATGTGATGACACTTTCCCACTTGCATAGTAGATCTCCTACGTGTCTTTGTTGCCTCTAGGTTTAGATGTTGTTTGTGTCTTGGTACCTTTGAGATAGATTTCTATCAGGTTTTCCTAGACCTAGATATTGGTTATGACTTGTGGATTGATATCTATTTGGAACTTGAGATTATCTCCTTAGTATGGTGGGAGTGGATCATTTAGGTTCCACAAGGTGAGGTGGTAATGTTTCTTATACCATTTAGATCTAACAGTTGGATGTTGTTGTTGGATGCACTTGTGAAGTTGTTCCTTGCATTATGAACTTGTGTTTATGTTGGATGTTTATATTTTGTTGTGTTGTATTTGATTATCAAAGATCTTATGAGATCATGTATTATATTCTTTGAGCTTTTCATACCCCGTGACTTGTACAGTGGATGATTATGCATTTTTTCTATGCCAAGTGGCATCATATGTAATTGTATATTATTTAATTAGATTCATACTTGTGGTTTATCGATGATGTGGATTTGTTATATATCATATTTAATATTAATAAAACTTATACATGTGATTCAACATCATGGAACCCTTAAGAGATGTAATTTGTTTATGGATGGTTGTATTTATGTGATTTATTGCTTCCTCTATGTTATCTCTTGTTGTTTATTATCTTTATAAAAAAATTGTTTGGCAAATTTAGGGAAAATTTAGGTTAATTTATATTGGGTTCCTTGGCGGGGTGTTACATCTAGTATCAGAGCTTGAGTTTCTACATTGGGAGCTCTAGGTATATTGGAACGTTGCTAGATGACAACTATTTAAACTAAAATAAAACTTAAACAATTTATGTATGTATTGCAACATGAACACGTTTAACTTCAAACTTGATTTATTAAACATAAAAATAGACAAAACCTAAATAACTCTTGAGTTGGATTTCAAACATATTTTCTTGTGATTGTGCTTTAAGGTGGTACAACTTAGTTGACTTTGTGAGCATTTTTATTGTTCCTACTTGGATGTTGTAGGAGGATGTTGTCTAAGACTAGATCCATTATTAGGGGTCATAGTTTAGGTACAGGTAGAGGTCATGGGAGAGGTAGACATGATAGTCATCTTTTGACCCATGGAGAGAGTCTTGTTTAGGAGAGAAATAGGGAAGAGAGCCATAGAGAAGAGCATACTGACTCAGAAGAGACTAATTTGAGATAGATGATGAGGGGAATCTTAGAGCACCTACCTCTTCCCAAGGTTGTTGAATAGGAGGTATCACATCATGTTGGGAATGAGGAGAGGTAGAGATCTAGGATTCCTTGGAGAGACCTCCATGGTGATAGACAAAGGTCAGTTAAGCCCACTCAGATGAAGGACCTACAAAGGTCCAAGATCAAACCTTTCAATAGGGTTGGTATAGGTTATGTGGCAGAGAAGTGGTTAATTGTATTAGATACATGTTTTGTGATGTAGGACTCTAACTCTAATGTCAAAGCAAAGTATGTCATCACCCACCTAGAGCTCTTCGAGGCCACATGGTGGAAATTTGAGGAGAACAAATTGGGAGTGAACATGAATATTGTTACATAAGAGTTATTCCTTGAGAAATTTTGAGAATGCTTCCTACTAGAGGAATGGCACCAAAAAAGGTAAGATGATTTCCATAGTCTAAGGTTGCATAATATGACCATGACAGAGTATGAGAAAAAATTCTACGAGATCATGCCTTATGTAGGAACCAGTGACAATTCACCACTGATGGTTCAACACTTCATTTAGGGTTTGAACAATTGTCTCATTGGTGGTGTAAGGGGTTTCCAACCTAAAACCCTCAAGGATGCGATACATTAGGATATTCTTGTAGAAAAAACACCACCTTAGGACATGGTGGTTTTGTGGGAGCACCTGCAGCATCACGGTCCAAAGGTAAGCAGGAAGTGGGTAGTAGTAGGAAGCCTTCTTCTGGAGGCAATCAACAACAGCATCACAGAGGATCTTATCCTCTAGCACAAAGTGGTTGTGGTGGTTCACACTCTAGGGATTCTAAATACTCTCAATGTAATAAGAACAACTAGTATGACTAGCCCTCATAGATTTCTCATTCTTTTGTTAGTGGGGGTAGTTTTCAGTAGTCCAATGCACCTAGAGTGCAGAAGATTTTTGGAGATTTTTTTTCATGCAAACAAAATGGGCATAAGTTGTTCCATTTTCCTTAATAGAAATCATTTTTCTTGGATCTGAGACCTACATCTTTAGAACCCACAGTTGGAGATATGGGTAGATCACAAAGGGTGTTTTCAGTGGAGCCTTATCCTCCTATAGGGGAAAAGGGTCCAATGGGATTGGCACAGTGAGTGCTAGATTTTTATCTTTCTTGTAGGCCTCAAGGAGTAAGCCTAAGTCTAGGGGGTGGATACAATGCCTACCCCTAGTTTAATTTTCATTTTTTATTGTCAATTTCTTCTAGGCTAGTTTTATGGTTAGTGGTTCTTGCTTGCCTAATTTAATTGGATGTTATTGCATACTCAATTGATGTATGTGATGAGCTACTTGATCCTTAGTTATTTCTTGTGTTCATGATTATTCTTTTGATGATGATACATGTATGTTCATATAGTGATTTTAGTTATTTCATGATGATAGTTAAATGGATGATTATATGCAGTTTCTATGGTTACTTACCCCATCCTTGCATATAAATGGTGTATTTATATGTTTTACTTTATGTTTGACATTTCTGATGTAGTTGAGGGATGAAATTGTAATCACTACTAGTCAAGATCTAAAAAATATACCACTCGCTACCATTGCATGTTGAGTTTAGATTATATGTATGTGTACATGCTTGGCTTTTATGTAGATTGTAGGTGCTAGGCATCGACTTCCCTGAATTGCCAAGATTAGCCTGCCCTATCGCAGTATCTCAATGGTAAAAGAGGGGAGATAGTTCTTGAGTCCAAATCCTAACTCTAAGCCAATTGTCCTAGAAAATATGACAAGTATTTGAGCTATTTACCCTTTAAATTCATCAAGTGACATGAATTTGAGATTTTGACCCCAAGTTTGATTCAATACTTTATCTTAATGGTGGGTTTTTTATTAACTTTTGTGGACCTATTGTGATTTTAAGTTATAATTAAATCAAATTAAAAGATATTAAATGATTTAATTTAATGATAATTTTATAAAGAAAATTCAATATTTAAATATATCTAATGTATTGAGAAATTAATTAAATAAAAAGAATTAAATTTAAAATATTTAATTAAAGTTCTAATTTTGGTGTAATTTTATTTATTTAATTTAAGAATAATTTATTTAGGAGTTACATTTTTCTAATAAACTCTAAATATTATTATTTGTTAAATTAATAAATATTTTATTAAAGACGTGTTATGATTTAATAAAAGAGAGAAAGAATAAATTTAATAAAGTTTATTTTAATTAAAATGCAAAAGTTTGCACATGAAATTAAAATAAAATAAAATAATAAAGAAAAAAGTTTTGCATGATTGCAAAATCAAAACCCTAAGAGGGAGAAAGCTCTTTATTAAGAAATGAGAGTTCATTTCTCCACACACAAGTTTGGAGGAGCCAATTTCTAAGAAAGGGGATTTTTGAAAGGGAATTTTCTTGTGAGCTTTGAGCATCCAATCAGTTAGCATCAGATCAAGGTAGGATCTTATTGAGTTTTGTGCATTAATTTTCTCTTAGAAATCTTTATGTCTTCTTTGTATTTGAATATATCTATTTTCATAACTTAATTCAGGTTGAAAGCCTTGTGTTGAAAATAATTGTTCTTTAAAATGTTTATGAATGAATTTAATATTCAAAACCCTTGTTTGAGAATCTTGTATTTGTAATTGGATTATTTAGAAAATACTAAATTTGATCTAGGATTAACCCCTAGATATGGACCTAAATTAAATGTAATTTAAGAGTTTACCATTTCAAAGACCAAAATCGCTAACCCACAAGTGGGAAAATAATTATTTTTGAAACACAACATCTAAAAATCATGGAACCTTGAAATTTGGACCCAGGGTCAGGGACAAGATCAACCCTGCCCTAAGTCAAGGTCAAGGTTGCCTTGATCTAAAAGGTCATCCTTGACCCTGAGGTCAAAAATCCCAAGATCTCAGTCTAGAATACCAAAAAAGAGATGAAAGAAAGTGTAAAAGGGGGTAGATTAGGGGAAAAAGCCAAATCCAAGTCAAAGACCCATTCAAGGCACTTGACATGACCCCAAACCACTTACTTTGAGGGCTAAACACTCTTAACATGGAAGTGCTTCCATTTTAAGATAATACATTTTTTGCAGTCAAGAAATTTTTATACAAAAAAATATGATTTTGTTTTACGTGGCGGGCATGACATTATTTTGTATGGGGGTTGTGATTATATTTTATTTTTAAAAAATAAATTTAAAATAATAATTTTTGAAAGAGAAATTAGGGGTCATGACTTCCCCCATCTACCTCCCATACTACAATTGTAGCTGGCTACAAAGGCAGCCAAGGTTGTTGACGATAGTCATAGCTACTATGGCAGCTGAGGCTGCCTAAATACTCGAAGTTGATGCTACAACAAGGCCTACAGACCTAAAACGTATAAAACTTTATGATTTAAATTTTTTTTTTTTTAAATTATTATTAGTATATTATATTAAATAGATTTTAATAATATAGTTTATTTTTAATATTAATTAATATGATTAATATTAAATATTTCTAATAATTTTTAATATGGCATGCACGGTTGTAGGGTCAGGTGCGAGTGTAGGTGCAGGTGTAGGTGTAGGAGAGAAAATCCCAGGCAAAGGGAGAGCTTGTATAGATAAAGTTTTGAGCATACAAATAGGCCTAGGTCCTCAATCAGGTTTTAAAAGTCAAAACCAACCTAGGGTTTCGTATATTGATGCATTTTCCAGCATTTTTTCTTCAAATCCTGTTGTGTAGTCTTCAAAAAAGGAGCATGATTTTGTGCAATTCCAGTGTTTTAATTTCGGGGAAACCCATTTTTTCTTAGGTGACAAATCAATATTCTGAGGGAAAGTAGTGGTTCAACCAACTAAACTTTTTTTCATGAACCCTCGATTTCATGATGCTCGTCAGCAGGATTCGGGGGATAAATTACATTTTGGTCATGGATCGAGCTTTGTAAAGTGAGAAACTTCAATGTAGGCTTCAAAACGGCTACACCAACAATCAGCACTAGACAGTTCCAAGAACAAGCAAACTTCAAAATGAATCCAAATTCAACTAGCATCAAATGGATCCAAGATCAAGCCCTCAAAGAAGGTAACAAAATGAACTAGCTCCAACTATCATGAAATGAGAACATAGCCAAGAAGCATTCAAAGAAAAACCAAAAGATTGGATCTCAGCACAAATAGCTAATCTTTGATATTTGTCAAGGGTTTCCTTCATAACCAACTTTTCACTTACAGCTTGATTCAACTCAGGATAAGGATTTATTAGGAACCTTTGGTTGATCTGCTTCTTATAGAGATGTAGGATTCCCCCCAGGGCACCCTTTATACTAGCCAAGAAAACAACAAATATGGAGAAAGAAGCAAGTGGTTGCTGAATCCATCTCAAAAGACACACATGCTAGCATTAGGCCAATGATCACACTTCCTAGTCATATGCTACAAAACTCCATTGGGCTACTTCGGCAAACTACTTTAATTAGTAAATTTTCATCCAATTCTCTCTCATTTTTTACTATTAAAGATTGGTCTCATGCTTCTTGGCCATAATTAAGGGATATCTTCTATATTGATTCTAAATCAAAATGTTTCATAGCCATCTTTGAATCAAAAGCTGCCAGAGATTTGGTATATAAGTAGAAAGGCTAGTTTTGCTATGATTCTAGTTTATATACTTTGAATTGGATTCTAAATTTCAAACTGCAATCTCTCTAGATTCCTTTTCTACCACACTGGATATCTTTTCCCTCTTTACTTTTGGAGTATAAGGATCCTTAGATCATTGAAATTCTTCCAAACAAATTGCGTATTTTCCTATCATATGATCTTATTCCATATGATCGATCACATTTGGATCCTAAAGTTTGTCTGCTACTAGATATGAGGCAACATCTTCCTTCTCAATGGGATTCATGGGATTAGTCAATCATAATTTAGAATGAGAAAATAGTTCAAAAGTTTCAAGATAAACTAGGTCACTTCAACACTCAATGTCAAGATTCACCCAATGAGATTCAGGACATCTGTCCAAATTATAGCACTGATCCCAATTTATGTGCCCACAATACCCATTCAAATCCAAATCATGACAAGGTCCCTATGGTCTCTATTCAGTGTGACTACACTTTAGTAGGTAATCAGAGCCTAGATCTTTGTGTTGCATCCAAATTATCTTCAATCTTATAGTTGGTCTTGTTGGTGTTTTAAAAAGTACTAAAACTACTAAGAGAAAAAAATGCTTAATACCATAATGACAGTACATACACAATCTAAACACTAGCCTATTATTATTAAAAATTTCATATGCAAGGTATTTGGACCCAACTTCAACAAAACCATAGATGGTTTTCTACTCTTTTGGTTCTGCAAAACCAAGGTGGGTGTACCCAAGGATGATTCAAAACTAGAACAACTATATGAGGATTATTCTTAGTTTCATTCTGATTCTCATTTCAAGATCCTCAAACATATACATAATTCTCACTAACTTGGTAAACACATCCCATAGACAGATATAGCCAGGAATTCTTCCATAGATCTGCAGATGTTTTTAACAACAATGGCTAACTGAAGCTAAAACATTCCATGCAGACAAGTGTTGGCCAACTTTGAAGATCTACAGGAAATAAAAGTAAAGTTTGATTTGATGATGCATTTGAATACCCATTTATAATATACTTCTCCTTCAGCTGAAATAACTTGATCAGTGCCTAATCCATTGGGTTTCAGAGTCTATAGCAAATTTTTAGATCTAATTTGTTGCCTTACAAAAAATTCTATCAGCAATTCTTATCAGAATTTATCATTCAAAATCCTTTTCAATACTTAAGAAATCTCATCACATTCATCAAAGCCTTTATTTAATCCATTGAATTAACAACAATGATAAATGGATATACAACCCTACTAGATTGCATTCAATTGCACAAGCTTTTACTCATACAACATCAAGGTAGCTAAGTATTTAAAAGGAGACAAAATTCAGAAAGAACTGATATGGGGACAGTTCATAATTTGTATTCATTTCCTTTGAAAATGGTATATCCTTTACTATAGACTCAGAATGGCCTTCAAAAAGAAACATAGCTCATTTTATATTCGTGTATTCTTAAAGAATTCGACAGAAAAATACATTACAAACTTACTTTCAAAATTTGGACCAAAAACCAGACTAAGCACAATACTTAGAAGAAATAGAACTTGGACCATTCTTTGAAATAGTGTGAGATGCAACAAGCTTTGGGCTAAAGAAAGTGACAAGTTTCTTCTAAAGGATACTAACAAATGTCTGTCATAAAGACAAAAACAAATAACAAAAAACCTAATACATCGAACAATCCTTGGTGGGTCCCTTTCTGTTATGCTTCTCAGTTGTTGAAACAAGAAGATAAGATCTGATTCTTCAATTATTCTTCATCTTTAGAGTAAATAGCCATGAGGTTTGAAAGTGATGTATCATCTTTAGTTACCTATAAATTTATTTCAACCTGGGGATTTTCCATGTCCTCATTATTAACTATGAGGGTGACTTTTACTTTTACATTTTCCACCTCATCATCTTCTGACATTTGTTCTAGAAACTGATTTTTCCATTTATTAAAAGCATCATCATCTGGCCAATCAAAACTTAGAGCTTCTCTTTGTATCATTATTAAAGAATTTGCACTTTCTTCTAAATCATCAAATTCTTTCCTCATAGCAGTATAAAATAACTATATTTTTACTAGCTCTTCATTTGTCTTTGCCCAGAACCAGTGGCTAGTTTCACTCATGATGTTTATTATTCTTTCATTGAATAACTCATCCATCTCCCTTTTCCACTTTTCCTTTTCCTTTATTGCATCAACAAATTCTAAAGCACAAGGAAATAAGGTGAATTTTTCAGCAATATAATGGGAAAAACAGAGTGTTAATCTTCTCTGTAAAGAATCTCTTTCATCATCAAAATTCTCTAGCTTATTTAATAAATCAAAAATCTTCTCAACTTGATGATAAGGCATTTGGACTGCAGATATACATATGATTGTAATATCATTATTTCTCTCCCTCCATTTCTATGCAAGAAGAGTCATTTTATCCTTATCTCTGTTCAACTCATCCATGAGGGTTGCAATTCTTGTCAACTGATCAAAAAAGGTTGACCATTGTATTTTATCCCTCAAATATATCACACCCTGTTTTAATTTCTCTTCATATTGATTTCTCAATTCTATCTGCAACTCATGCAATTTTGTTTTTTCCTCTTCAAATTCCTCTGTAGTATAGAATTGGGGCCTTTCAGGGGTGTCAGGTATTTCAATAATAGGGGTTGATCCAGATTCGACCAATGGCTGTGAAGGGTATGCAATTGTAGGTGCACTGGATTCTCCCATTTTTCTTTTCCCAAGTATCCTCTCTATTTGAGACATTTTGTTTTCCAGTGATTGTATCTGTATACCCCTCTCCTCATATGCTTTCAAAACTTCTTCAAACCTAGCATTGAGTTGGGCAAACTTATCTTCTTCTTGTCCAGATACAACACCACCCAATTTTAGCATTTCTGAAGCCATTCCCATTACTTGTTTACTACTTACCTCACCAGCTCTGTATACTGTCAATGTACCAGTATGTTCTACAGTGGGAAATTCATGCATCCTGGTACTTTCTCTCTTATCTATGGACCATAAAACAAGGGCTTGGTGGTCATCACTAAATTTGACCCCTCTATGAGCTTGTAGTACTTCTTCAGCGGTTGTTAGTTGAACATCCTTATGCTTTCTTACTAAATCAAAGACAATAGCATTTGCTATATCCCATTCTGGCAGAAGGAGGACTCCTAATTGTCTAACTATTTGCCTTCCAGCTTCAAGAGTGAACTGGGCAAAATCACTCAAAAACTTTGATTTTACCTCTTCCTTGATAACTGGGTCAGATTTATTTGGTTGCTCAGCCTTGATCTTCTCATAGGCTTTCTCAAAATTCTTTATATTTAATCTCCATAAAAATTGAGCAAAAGCCCTAGATCTTACAAAATTTTCATCATTAATAAATCTTTCAGAAGCCTGGGCAACAATTGGGTCAATTTCCTTACCTTGGTAATCAACAATGATCGGGTCCAAGGAAGGTGTAGGAGGTTCTTGTGGCTCTCCAATATCCAGGTCTATAGAGGTTACAATCACATCCCCTTCTCCTCCCATTTGTCTAAGTTGTTCCTTTAGAGATGCTTCATCATCTATCTGGATTGGAGACTAGCTTGGGGAGTATTGTTCTTTTTGAGAAGAAGAAGGCCCCTGCTCTAATTTTTTTCTTTTTGGAGAGCTGGTTGCAGATGGACTTGTTGACCTTGGCTCTTTATGAGGGGGTACCTGTTGCACACTTTGAACCATGACAAAACCTGCCCTTTTCTGCAATGTATATTGGCCAGGAGTTACCACATTTCTACCACTCATTCTTCTTTGTATTTTTGCTGCCTTGTCTGGGTGTGTCTTAATAAATATATCTTTCTTTTCATTCATAGTCTGAATTATTATAGAAAAATTATTCATTAATGCATGTATTTTATCTCCCCAGTATTTCTTATCTTTCAATGGGTCGTACTGGGGGTCAAAAGCATTAATGAATTCCAGGTTTTTACTGAAAACTATCCATTTCTCTTTCCTTAATTCTTGCTCCTGCAATGTGAAAATATTTTTGATTATATCTTCCGGATAGTAAACCCAATGTACCATATGGGAAGCTCTCACCCTTTCTCTTAATAGATCATAGAATCCTTCAGGGTCAATGAATCTAGCGTGAGATTCTGCCATGTTATATTTATTCAAAAACAAATTTAAATGCTTCCACCCCTTTTTAACAAAAATAAAATCATGCACTACAGTAACCATTGGAAAGAAAGTGCCCTTCTTGACCAATTCCCTCTCATCTATAGTACCTATCTGCGATAAGAGCTTGGCTATCCCTATCTTCAAAGGTACATGAAAAGGTAACACGTGAGGTTTTCCTAAGAAACCATAAACTCTTATTACTATCGAAACATTGTAGGGAATTATATCCCCCTAGTTGTGACTGACAAGTAGCCCTTTAGCATGGTCCTTGGGTCTGACCAATTCTGATAATGCTTGTGGGATTCTAGGGCTATCTCCTCTTAAAAGCAGTCTAATCTTTGATGCAAAATACCTGTCAAATCTTACATAACTAGCATCAGTGGCCTCTGACATCATATCCACACTCCATAACTGCACTGGATTCCTTTCTCCATCCTTTGTGGTTTCTAACTCCATACCCTTGGAGAAGAAAGTACATCCTTTGTATAAACATACACGCATCATCAATGAATACCAACAGAATGGTTTGTTTACTTTCCCCTTTGCTATTCCAACCAGACCATTGTGAATCTCTTTTGCTAGGAAAGTGGCAAAATCCAGAACAGTACTCATTCCAAATTGAAGGGTTTGAGCAATTATAAGGACCACAGAACCTAGAATTTGATCACCCTCATCTATCCCCAAGATCTTGCAAAGAGAAAAATATAGTGCTTGAGCTCTTAGATTGAAATGTCTTCTTAACAATGGCGATGGAGTACTGGCTGTGATCACAGGCAAATTACCAACCCTAGCAGCATGCTCCTATAGTGGACCTGTTCTCAAGTACACTCATTGTGCATCATATCTAGCTTGCAAATCATCCAGATCAATGATTTCATGCACAGCGTGGCTAGGGTTTAGGTTGAAAACCTCACTGAATAGCTCAAGGAAAACCCTAAAAAGGTTGACCCTTGAATGATTTTTTACCCACCCTATGATAGGATCATACCTCTTTTCCAGGTCCATCAATAAATCACTATCAAAGAAGACACTGGGGACTACTAATTTTCCAATGTCAAATTCCCATACATTGCTCATAGGAGTGTCCAGTTTTTGCTCTGAAAACCATTTCTTAAACAACTCCAAACCTCCCATGGAAACTTGGGCATCCCTTATCCAATTAGCTTTGTCATAAAATCCTTCTGCCACAACCAATCTAGGGTTTTTTGGAATGAGTCCCCTTCCCTTAGTTATTTCATGCACTGATAAGGGGAATTGTTCGAGAAAATCATCATGCACTGAACGTTTTAGATAATCTTTTTGTCTAGTAAACTCTTTTCGGGGCGGCATTTTTAATGAAACTTTGGAAAATTCACAACAGCAAATGCTTCAAATTTTACTCAGAAAGTCACAGAGCACTTACCCGCCAGAAATCACATTTCTGCACTATATGATGTCTTCTACAATTTTATTGGAGTATTAACCGAGAAATTTCATGCCTTAACTCTGAAATCTTGAATGCCCTTTTCTTCTTGTGCTTTGATGATTCATTAATGGTGAAATCATGGGTTCTTTTTATGAATTAAAACTGCACGTAGCAGGTCTGGATCATATTTACTCTTAGTAATCGTTGCTCGCAACTCGCACTCAAATTTGAATCCCATCTGTAGATTTTATCAGATTGTACAGTCCTGATTTAAAAAAAACAAGCTTTACAATCTTTTTTAGAAAAATTCTATGTGTCACCATTTCACTTCCCCGTGTTACTTAAAAACCTACATCTTCATAATGCGGGGATGCGCCAACCGTCGATCAGGACAAGATCGATGATCGAAATAATCCATTTTGTACTAATGACCAACTAGCTGCACTGACCAATAGGAAACTTCCATACTGGCTCATACTGTCTGACAACACTTCACGCCAGCGAATACTGTATCTTCTTTTGAGCAAGCAAGTGTTTGACATCATCACGGACATGCATCAAAAATGCACTTCCTTGCAGTACTTAAAAACCTGCATCTTTATTATGTAGGGATGCGCCAACCGTTGATCAAGACAGGATCAACGGTGATAAGACTTTCACCTTCATTAAGCAACCAAAAACCCTTTTGTGCATACCTAGCATTACACGTCACTAGTCGTTTGCAGTGTAGCATATTGAAATACAAATATCTGACCCCACTTTGCCACGCGTCACCATTTTGCTTCCCCGCATTACTTAAAAACCTACATCTTTATTATCAGGGGATGCACCAACCGTCGATCAAGACAAGATCGACGGTGATACTGCTTGGTAAGTAATCTTCATAGCTCTGCCAACGAATCCACCAATGATATCACGAAAAAAAAAACGTGTGCAAAAGTACTGACAAAGCTGACATACAAGAGCTTTTGCGGCATACTGGATCTCATAAAACATCAGGGGCTACGTGTCACAAATGTGCTTCTCCGCATTGCTTAAAGATCTACAACTCTATAATGCGGGGATGAGCTGACCCTTGATCTCTAATAGATCAACAGTGATTGAAAAACACTTCAACTTGGCGTCCTTTCAAACGCAAAATCAAAATTAAAGGTACATGAAAGGTTTACCAAAGGCACTTTGACTTCAATAAAACATTAGGATAAAAAGCCCTGCCAAAATTCTTGAAGAAAAAACTCTTTTCAAAAATTTGAAAACGAGGGTGCCACAAAACAAAGGCATAACTGATTTTTCACCCAAATACCAGAAAATTTCTATACTATGAAAAATCACACCAACAGGTCTTACCATATATTCAAGTTTTCTTAAATTCCCATGATAGCCACCCACCTTCACATATGCCATTAGTCTAATTCAAACCTAAGGATCCTATCAAAAACCATTATGTTGATTGGAAAACTCTTCAACTTAGAGACCAAATTGCTTCCACAGTTGCTAATAATATAGTATTTGGTATTGCACAGAAAGAAGGATTTAATAATGCTAACTAAGAAAATAGTGACCTTGGTGTATTACTCAAATAATTTCAACATTGGAATAGTCAAATCAATTAGAAGAAAGTATCTTGTTGCATGAACATTGATCACTTCAAAACTCCAAAACAAGCGGATAAATTGGATTTGATGTTGGAGGCATGCTTTGACCTGGACCACTAGGTCTTGAGAAGAGTATTTTTCAACATGTGGCAAATAACTCAAATTTTCATCTTCAAGAGATAAATTTGAAGGAACCTAAGATTGACAAGGACCAAATTGAGCCTAATTCTTAGAACATCCCAAGTAATATGGAGGACTCTAACTTTCAACAAGTGGCTAATCAGCTGGAGTTTCAATTTCAAGAGGACAATTTGAAAGAATTTGAGGTCTCTAAAGTTCAACCTAAATTTGGGTTCCAAGCCAACTTGTCAGATTTTGATATTCAACACACTCTCTCCATTGTTTAGTCTTCCTCTCTCCACCCTAAGACCTCTAAGACACCCAAATCTAGAGGACGCCCAAAGGGTTCTAAGACTAGGATTGAGATCGCTTCAAGTATCCAAACCACACTAGATGACAACTTTGTTGTCAACAAGAGAATGACGGGGAGAATAGCTTGTTCTCCTTATCAACAATGAGAATTGTATCATGGAATATTAGAGGCATAAATGCCTCTAACAAGAGAGCCAAGATTCATAAGTTTTTAGAATCCTTAAAAGCTAACATTGTGTTGCTACAAGAGACAAAATTATCACAAGAAACATTTCAGAAGTCCTTGGCCAAATGGCCAATGTGGTCCTCAATATATTCTCCCAGCATGGGTGCCTCTAGGGTCCTTGTTGTTCTTTGGAACCCATTAACAATTTAAGGTCATCTTCTTCAACAACAAGCTAATCGGAAAATGTTGCAGGTGCTTGACTTTGACATCTCTTTTACTTTGTTCAATGTGTATGGACCTACCTCCACTCAAGAAAAGTTGAAAATATGGGATCAAATAGAAATGTTGATTCAATATCAAAATCCCCATCAAGTCATCCTTGGGGGTGATTTTAATGCGATCTTGAATCAAAATGAAAAAGTTGGTGGTATTTGCCCACCCAATAAAACCATTCAGGACTTTGCTTAATTTGTTGGGAATAATGATTTGATGGATATTTGACGATCCAATGGAAATTTTACATGGAGAAACAAGAGATCAAGTTTTGCGCAAATTGCAGTCAAATTTGACAGGATTTTGCTTTCTCATGATTGGAAATTAGGTAATTTTTGCTTCCAATCAGAGATTTTGTCTGTACCAAAATTTGATCACTTTCCAATCTCCATAGACATTGATCAAGTTGCATCTATCGACCAAAATCAAGTTAAGTCATCATTTAAATTTGAAAGTATGTGGTTGCATCACCCACATTTTCTCCCACTTTTAAAACAATGGTGGATCAGTGCTCCCTTTGCTCTAGGATCTATAATGCATCAATTTTCCAGTAAATTGAAACATGTGAAGGAGCAAATCAAAATCTGGAACATACAAGTTTTTTAAAATATCTTCAAATAGAAAGAGATTGTTAAGCTGAAATTGGAGGAGATTCATTACTCCATTATCAAGTTTGGGATGGATATTGACACTTATGCTAAGCAAAAAGAGTCCTTCCCTTGGTCATCCTGACACATAATGGTCTTCTTTATGCAGTCTATACTAGCCCTATGAGAGCCAAGCCAATCCATACCTAAGACCACATCATAGGAGCCAAGAGGAATAACTTGAAAATCGACTGAAGTCTCAAACTCTCCTATGCTAAGTCCACACTTATGAACTACAGAATCTGTGGAAACTTTAGCGCCTGAGGCTAGTTCCACTTGCCAACCATGATCTTACTTAACCGACTCCAGCTTACACTTGTCAACTAGAGACGGAGAAATGAAAGAATCTGTAGCACCTGAATCAAATAATATAGAGAGAGGTGTACCGCAGATAGCTCCTGTAGTCTCAACTACTATCCCCTGATGGTCTGCCTGACGGTGATCCACCGCTGCAAATACTCTATGAGATCCACCTGCATTTTTGACTGTAGGTTCAGATGCTACTAGCCTGGGTCCTGAATACTGAGATGCTCGTTGTGGGCAGTATGCTGCAATATGACCAATCTGTCCACATGAATAACATCCCGTGCCTCTACCAGATCCTCTCCCTATAGGTGGTGCATTCGACCGCTGGTGGCTACCCCTGCTAGCAAAAGACTGGTTGCTCTGTGCAGGTTGAGATTGCTGATTCTGTCTATTACGTTGAGCATTGCAATTGATCCTAGAGCTGGATCCACCGCCACCACTCTGTGCCTGAGGGTAAAATCCCTTATGCTACTGAGGCTGCTGCTGAGAATGCTGCTGAGAATACTGATTCCTCCTAGGGAAGGGAGGCTTCCTGATTCCACCAGAATTGTGGTTGCCCTTAGATCCTGCTATAGTAGGCGCTCCCACAAATCCTCCTTGCCCAAAGTTGACACTCTGCTCTACCAGGATAGCTCGATGTACCGCATCCTTGAGGCTCTTAGGCTCAAATACCTTAACACCCCCAATAAAATGGTTGTTCAAGTCAGATGAAATGTTGTGCCAACTATGTTGGGTTGTCACTGAATCCCGAAAAAGGCATGAGCTCATAGAACTTGCGCTCATACTCTACAACGGTCATAGTGAACTGTCTCAGGTTATGGAACTCATCTGCTCTATGTTGCTTCCATTCCTCTGGTAGGAATCGCTCATGAAAACTCTCCAAGAAAATCTCCCAAGTGACACTACCCATGTCAATGCCCAACTTCTTCTCCTCAATAGTCCACCAGGTGGCTCCAAATAACTCTAGATTGGTAATTGAAAACCTCGCTTTGACATTACTGTCAAAGTCCTGCATAGAAAAAATCCTGTCAAGGGCAATAAGCCACTGCTCAGCTACATACCCAGAACCTTGCCCATTAAAGGGCTTGATCTTGGACCTCTGAAGATCCTTCATCTGAGAAGATACTATGAATCTATGTCGATCCCTCTGAGGACTCCTAGATCTGCGTCTATGCTCATGTCCAACCTGGTGTGCTCTATCCTGCTCAAGAATAGGAGGTAAGCGATCAATAAGGGTTCACATCATTTGCCTCAGATCAACCTCCTCAGAGTCGGCATGTCCGTCTTCGTGGTTCTCTTCCTGATGCTCACTGACATTCTCTTCCCTATTCTCTTCCTAAATGGGGCTCTCATGGATAGACTCATGAACACTAACATCTCTGCCTCGTCCATGGCCTCTGCCACGGCCAAGGCTATGGCCCCTAATGGAAGATCTCATCCCAGATACCATCCTACAATAATATCCAAGACACAAGATGCTAAAATAACCATGAAACATACTACTGAAATACATAGATAAAAGACACATGTTTTGCAAACAAGATATTTTCAATTTCCAATTTACCTATAATTTTAGTTTAAGTATAATTTCAGTTTTGAAGTTTTGAGTGTTGAAGTATGAAAAAAAATAGGTAACTAATAGTTTATATACTGTTTCAGTTCAACTAGTTTCAAGTTTTAGTTTAAGGTTTGTATTTTTATTCAACTAGTTAACACTAGTGGCATTCCAATATACCCAGAGCTCCCAATGTAGAAACTCGCGCTCTGATACTAGATGTAACGCCCTGCCAAGGGATCCAAAAGAATTAACCTAAAGTTTCACTAAGTTTGCTAAACATTTTTTTTTTTTTTGTAAGAAAGTATAACATACACATCAAACACATAGTAGCGGAAGCAATAACATGTAATCATCGACAAACATACATTGCAAGTTACATTTCTTAAGATCCCAAGACGTTGAGTCACGTTTAAATTTAATTAAATCTAAGTCTAACAACTATCACATACATATGAAAGAATAATCAGAAAGTTCCATGTCCATAATATACATTTGTTCCGAATGCCTCTCGGCAAATTAATTCAGAATGCTCAATCATCCACTGTACAAGTCACAGGGTATGAAAGGCTTAAAAGAATATACATATGTAAAGATAAAGATACAACATCCTCAAATCCATGATACAAAGTACAGTAAAAATATATGAAATTATTCCCATACATGATACATCCATACATCCATAATGATAACACATCTATCATAAAATCTAACCATCCATCATAATAATCCAAGAACATAGTGAAGGTAAATACCAATCATGAAAACTCCAGCCACGGTGACCATGGAACGGATCTCAATGGTAAGAGTAAAAGCACTACCACCCGACCGCGTGGAACCTAAATGGTCCACTCCCACCGCGCTGAGGAGATAGTCTCAAGTCCCAAATAGGATAACAAAAACCTATAATCAAAAACACTCTCTAAGTCCAGGAAATCCTATAAGTATGCTAACTCAAGGGTTCCTGAAAAGACCAACATCTAACTCCCAGAGGTACCACAAGACACGTAGGAAACCTAATATGCAAGCGGGAAAGTGTCATCGCAAAAGTCACTTAGAAGTTACCCGAGCAATCCCTTAGGAATCTCGGGTCCCTACTGATCCTGAGGCCACTAGTATCCTCTTGTACTGACGAGGCATACTATGGAATGCAAGGTCATAACCAAGCGTTCTCTCTACCCCATCCTAGTCTATACTAGTACTCATGGCATGGGAGAGAACATACAATTATCTTGTTAGGCTCATTTTCTCTCATTTAGTGTAAAATGTTTTCACTTATTAAAAATGACTTACAATGGGTTTCTCAAGGCAGCCTCTTAGGGCTCCGACCCCCATTGCAAGCCACTTCCCGACTCTACACATAGATAACCTACCCTAGCTCATGAACTCGTAAATCAAAGAATCATAATAAAACCACCTCAGTCCTATACGAGCAACTGAAAAACATCATAAAAAGATAATCCACAAAATTACATCAGTTCTTCATGAGCAACAGATAACATCAAATAGTAATCATGTAATCACGACAGTTCTCTATCAGCAACTGAAGGCATCAATGATAAGTCACAAAATCCAATGGTCCTCTAATGAGCAACCAGAAAGTAATACAAGTATAACTGATCGAGACTCAGAAATGGTTATCAAATATAACTGATCGAGACTCAAAAATGGTTAAGTTAGGTATTCTCAAATACATACACCTCAGCTTCACACAAGGAAACTGGAAAGCAATAACAAACAGTAACACAATCATGTCATAGAGCACTTCATCACATTACCATGGTCAGGTTAAGAAAGATTGAGACCAAATCATCATGACATCACATTCACAACCCCGATCCTCTGGTAACAACCTGAACTGGTCAACGCTAAACCAACCCCAAAACATTCAAAGTACAAAGACAACATCAAAGTCTCAGAAATTGGATCTGAAAGTATATTGTTTGAGTTAAGGTAAGGTTTATGTTTCAGTTTAATGTCAATTTCAAGTAACTAGGTTTTCACAACTACCCTTTACGATTAACCCTTTTCTATAATAACTTTCATTAAATCAATACTCCAAATTTATAATTTAGTCAAATAAAATTCATTATTAATTAACTTAATTAAACTAATTTTAATTAAATTAATGAATAATCATTTGATCTAATTACTTATTTTAATCTAACCATTAATTGTTAATTTATTAATATCTAAGCAAAATTATTAATAAATTAAAATTTACAAACTATGTCTATGCATTTAATATTTATTTATTAAATATTAATAAAGTTAAAACTATTATTAAATTAAATATATTATAATTTTATTAATTAAAAATTTTAAATAATATAATTTGTTTTTTAATAAATTAAAAATTATATAAAAAAAAACAAAATGCGAAAATCAAAGTTTTATATTTTTTTTCATGCAAAATACGTTTATAGCCCATCGGCTTGGCCGCAGGCCTACGGTCACAAGGCCTGCGGCGGCAGGTACTCTGTACCTACCGTCGCAGTACCTGCGACACAGGGTACTGTCGGCTTCCGACAGTGGGGGGCGGGTACGGGTTGATTCCCTCCCCCCCCACTATATATATATATATTTTTTTATATTATATATATATTTATTTTTTTAATTTTATATATATAATATCTTATATTTTTTTTTAAAAAAAGAATACCATTTCGTTATTAATAAGACTTTTATTAATAAACAAATTAATTAATTATATATATATATATATATATATATATTAATTTATATATATATATATATATATATATATATAAAAGCATTGAAAAATTGGTCTCCTTTTTTTTTTAAATTGATATAGAAAATATATAGTCAACCAATCGATCTTCTAATTTAGAATTTCGGTATTAGATTCAACCCTTCCCATTTAAATCTTATGTACACAGAAGTTTATTGGCAAGCATCTGATAAATTCCAATATCGTAATGTTTTAACATTCATCACAGAGAATTCAAGATTTACAAACCTCAGACACGAAGAAGACAGGAAAGGATAATTGCGTAATAAATCGATAATCAAAAACACAAGACCCTACCTGATCCTGATGCTATTATGCAATCTCCAAAAACTGTAAAAGAATTCGCTCCTCTCAATAACCTTCCTCTGGAACACTTTCTTGGTATCAGCTTTCTGAAATTCGCTTCCAAAAATTGTCTCCCAAAAATTCTCGTCCAAATTCCTCTATCTCAAAAATGAACCCCCAAAGTTGTGATAAGCAATTTCTTCTCAAATCGGGGCACTAATTGTGCGTTTACCCGAGAAGACTCTTTGCACAACTCAGTTAACTCCAAATTAACTTTTATTATCTTTTCTTATTCTTTTGCATTCAACTTTCATGCACATTAAGTTGAATTATTAAATAACTTTATTTAAAATTTCACTTGACTTCTATTCTTAATTAATTTATTACTTTAATCTTATGTGCACTTTTAAGAAATTAAAATAACATTATTAATTTTTTTTAATTTAATCTTTTAATTTAATTCTTATATTTAACTCATGTTTAGATCATGCGATCTAGAATTCTTAATAAATTAATATCTTTCAACTTTTTAATTTATTTTAGAACTTAATTGATAACATATTTAATTAATTTAAATAACAATAATATTTAGCATTTATTTAAAAATGAACTCCAAATATATTATTATTAAATTAAATTAATATTATCCTGTTCTAAATATATCTTTGAACTTTAATCTCCAACTTTAATTCTTTTATTAAATTAATTAATTAATTAAATATAAAGATATCATAATAATTCTCTATTAAATTAAATCATTAATTAATCTTTTTTTTTTAGACTTAATTAATAGAAAATACACCAAGGACTCATAAAGCAACATACGAAAACCCATCATAGAAAAATACATACCATATCAAACAAAAAGGGTTATAATCACGAAATTACATCATTTGATGCATTCGGAGGGTGCTTAACTCAGATACTTGTCCTAATTATCAATTAGGACAATTGGCTAAAGGGTTTAGGATTTGGACTTAAGAGTTTATCTCCCCTCTCATACCATTGAGACAGTGCGATAGGGTACGCTCATCCTGACAATTCAGGGAAGTCCATACCCGATACCTGCAACCTGCATAAAATCCGTGCATGTACAAACACAATATTCTAAGCTAAATAGACAATGGCAGGAAGTGGTGCATCGTGTAGATCCCGACTAGCAGGTGACTACGACTCCCTTCCTTAACCATATCAGAAACACCATACATAAATAAAACAACACGCACACCATACACATGCAGTATGGGGTAAGTATCCATAAGAAGCACATGAAATAATAAACCATCTAACTAATCATCATCGATAACTGAAACCATTGAATAATCATCATACATGCATGAAATATAGAGTACCAAGTAATCTCATCATATAATAAACTGAGTGTAAACATCATCTGATAATCTCTAAAATAATAATACTACTCATCAAACATAAATTGGCCTAAAAGAGTTTGGCAATCATATCATAAATGTAGCTCGAAAATGTAGACTAGGGGCAGGCACTACATATTAATCATCATGGTTGAAGCCCTTAGTAGGAATATCAAGCACCATCATCTATCTAATAAGTGGAAAGGAGAAAAAATTGAAGGTAAAACAATTTTAGTCATGCACTCTCTATTTTTTGATGACACATTACTATTTGGTGCCTCATCAATCTTTGAGGCTAAACAGATTAAGAAAATTCTTTTGCTAAATTCAAAAGTTTTAGGGAAGAAAATTAATCCTCAAAAGTCAAAAGTCTTCTTATTTTATACAAATAGAATTATCTTGGATAAGATTGTGCATATTTTGGGGTTTATTGAGGATTTTCTACCTTCCACTTATCTTGGGATTCCTTTCTTTATGGGTTCAAACAAGAAATTTTTTTTTGGGGGGGGGGGGTGTATATCAAAGAATTAAGAGCAAAATTGCTTCTTCGAAAGTTAGATGGCTATCATTATCTAGTAGAATATTGCTTATTAAGTTTTTCCTTTCTGTCATACCAAATTATTACATGGTTGTCATTCATGCATTGTCTTCTGTTGTTTCACAAATTCAAAAACTTATTAAGGGCTTTCTATGGTCAGGAAATTTGACTAATGAAAAGAAACTTCCACTTATTTCTCTCCAAAATATTGCATTTCATCCTACTTTAGGTGGAGTGAGAATCCATGATTTGACAACAAGGAACAAAGCATTTGGTGGTAAGCTAGTTTGGTAGATGTATATTAAATCACTATCAATTTGTGTCAAATTATGCAACAAAAATATCTAGATAACAATGAGCCACATACAATATTCTCTATGTTGGATCCTCTGAAGGGATCAGTCATTTGGGACTTCATGATTGCATCTAGAAATATTGTGCTTAATTATATTTCATGGGAATTAAACTATGGGGATAAGAATAAATTTTTGGGTGACTCATGGAATGGCCATCCTCCATTAAGTACAATGCCAAACATACACAATATCATCTCAGTTACAGAAGCAAAATGGGCCAGCCTTGATGTTCATTTTATGGATGCAATTTGCATTTTCTCAAGGAAAGTAATATGGAAAGATCTAGACCAACTCCCTTTAGATCCTCAACATAAAAAAAAAATTCAATCTATCTTATTAGAAAGGCAGGCTTTTGTATCAAAAGCTGAGGGTCAACTAATGTGGATTCTGGCCAAAAATGGTAACTATTCAATCAAGGAAGGTTATAAACTTCTTCAACATCTTGAGTTGGCAAAACCACCTTCTCGAGCATTCATGTTCTTCTGGAATAAAGTAGTACTACCCAAGGCTAGGTGCTTTGCATGGCTAGCAATCAAGCATAGAATTCTTACAAGTGATAGATTGGCTGGGATGAATATTGCTTCTCCTTTCAAATGTGTTTTATGTGGTGAGGAAGATGAATCAATTGACCATTTGTTTGCAAGATGTCAATTTGCATACCAATGCTGGATGTTTGTTTTAAACAAATTAAATTTTTACACCCCACTACAAAACAATATTTGGGACATTTTTCAAGCTTGGCCAATTCTTTACCGCAATGCCCTTTTTGTAGGAATCTGGAAGTGTACACCTACTCTAGTAATTTGGGCTATCTGGTGGGAAAGAAATAAGAGGATTTTTAGAAAAGAAATATCATCCTTAGAGAAAGTGCTCCAAATCATTGAAAAATTGATCTTAGAAGTTACTAATGCAAGTGTCAATAGATGCAAATTTAATCTAGTTATCACCTCCTAGGATGGAAGTATCATTCAAGAATGGAAATCAATTTTCATCCCATTTGGAACTGGTACTTCTTAAAAGTTGCAAACTCATATAGATAGATCTATAGTCAAATGGAAACCCCCTATGCCTAGTTTTCTCAAACTCAACTTTGATGGAGCATCCAAAGGTAATTCAGGACAATCAAGCTTGGGAGCATGCATTAGAGATTGCATTGGTAAAGTTCCTGGCAATCATAATGGCTCGCCTTCTTGTAGGAACTAACAATATGGCTAAGGCTTAGTCACTACTGTCAGGGCTAATTCTTGCAAAGAAAGGGAACTTCCAACAAGTGCAGATTGAAGGAGATTCTCAAGTTATAATCTTTGCTTGTATTAAGAGACAATCATCTTCCTAGAAACTTAAATATATGCTCCAGAAAATTTGGAATATTATTGATCAATTTCAGGAGATAAGAGTTTCACACACATATAGAGAGGGAAATAGAATGGAAGATTATCTTTCCAACTTATGATGCAATGGGATTACAACTTTTATACTAAACCCTTTTGCATTAATGGAGCATTATAAAGATTTGCAGAAACTAATGGTCACTAACCTATAGAAGTAGAGTTTATTTTTTGTGTCAAGCTATTTTTCCTATTGGTGCCAAGTGACTTTAGGTGCCAAGTGTGCTTCATGTGTTGAGTACTTATTATGTGTCAATTTTGTCATGTCCCCTTTTCAAATAATAAAAAAATAATAATCTTTGCTAAGACAGGCAGGCCCAAGAAAGTGAAGTTTCAGAAAAAGGGGGGTTAATCTTTGGAAACCGTTGAACTAATAAATGAAATTATTATTAAAATATGTTTCATTAACCTCCTTGGACATGAGTTATGGTTATGGCCTCTTTTAAGGGGTTTGGAGGCATTTTGGGTAGGGAGGAGAACTTAATTTTTGCTCATTCTTTGTTATTCTTCAGAGGCTGCCAAACCTGTGGAGACGGAGACCCAAGAATGGGAGTTTGCAGGTTTCCAGGGAGACCCAAGAATGGGAGTTTGTAGGTTTCTAGGAAGGCTAAGGATGGGAGTTTGAAGCTATTCCATGTGCATTCTCATACAGAGTTTGCCTTTGTGCTGAACAATGTAGATTTGTGGGTTTTTGGGTGTGTTTTTTGCATGAGTTTGGTGTTTTCAGTCGAGCATTTCATACCAGTTTTGGTTGCTGTTGTATTTCAGACTTTAAGCTATTAAAATAGAGCTGAATATATGTATTGGGACGTGATTAAACTTCTGAGATAGTTTATTAGTGTTTTTGTGGTGTTTCCGGGCATTTTTGTGTTAATTTTGGGAGCCCGATGAGCATAGTTTTTGTCCTACATTTGTGAGCTGTTGTGTAAAGGCTATATAGATCTGGAAATTTCATTTTGTAGGCTGTTATGCTGCTGAAAAATCTGTAAAAATGGCCATTTTGAGATTTATTAATAATAGGTGAAGCTGTGAAGCTTTTGGCACCATTTCTGGCATACCCGATTTGGGGTTTCTTGAGAAATTTGGAGGATCTTTGTGATATTAGTTGTTTGATTTTAAAGATCTGATTAAAGATTGGAAATATCATTCAAAATTAGAAAAGGGAAATTTCAGTGGTATCAGAGCCATGATCTTGCCAGCCTGAGGGTTTGTAGAAGTTTGCAGGTCAGTTTGACAACTACCCAGATCTTGCATTTGAGTTTTGAGAACTACCCAAATCTTGCATGTCATAATTTATGATTGCATGTTGCCTCTAATCAGCTGCATGTCAAAATTTATGATTGCATGCTACTTCTAATCATTTTCATGTTAGTTCTTGGTGAATTTGGTGGTTGTAGAAGTTTGCATTTCAGTTTTGACAAGTACCCAGATCTTGCATGTCAGTTTTGACAACTACCCAGATCTTGCATGTCATAATTTGGTGGTTGCATATTGCTTCTAATCAGTTGCATATCCAAATCTATGGTTTTGTGCTACTTCTAATAATTTGCATGTTAGTTCTTGGTGAATTTGGTGGTTGTAGAAGTTTGCATGTCAGTTTTGACAACTACCCAGATCTTGCATGTCAGTTTTGACAACTACCCAGATCTTGCATGTCAGTTTTGACAACTACCCAGATCTTGCATGTCATAATTTGGTGGTTGCATGTTGCTTCTAATCAGTTGCATTTCCAAATCTATGGTTGCATGCTACTTCTAATCATTTGCATGTTAGTTCTTGGTGTTTGAAGAAGTTATATCCTATTGGGGTTACACTCTACTTTATCCAGAATGGACAGGTATAATACAGAGTCTCAGAGAGAACGATCTTGGACAATTGATAGCTAGAGTCAAAATAGTAGAAAGGATGGTTATTTAGACATTCGAGATAAACTTATGAAAATAAGCCATGACATGTCTAAATAGTTGGTTGAGCACCACCGTATAATGAATGACATGTTATCTGACCCAGCTAAGGTGGATAAGTTGACTAGATTTCTATTTGGCAGATTTTCTCACAGGACAGATGACACAATTCCCAAGAACTTGCATGAGGAGTTTGAGAAACTAGCTGATAGCCAGGTAGAGGTCTCAGATTCTACTCTACCACAGGAGGTGGTGGGAAAGGATATTACACAGATTGATAGTAATGGTCAACTTGATACTCAAATTGAGACAATTGTTTACAGGTTGTCAAAGGGTGATGCCACAGGTATTTAGGATGGTATAGTTACAACAGGTAGTGACTATAATGTAGTGGGTTCAGATGATGATTATGAGGATGTTGTTGTGCAAGATGGTGAGATACCTGGTAGAGATGAGAAAACATTGAGCATTCATGACTTTGCTAAGAAAGAGTACCAGGCATAGTTAGATGCTTCATCACATGATTTATCCCACTAGCTGAAGGTGAGTGAAGATAGTATTTTGACTTCATTATCTCATCATGATAGGTATGTGGAGTTAGTTGGTATTGGTCATATTACTCAAGTCAGGATTTTACTTGAGTTGCCAGCTAATTCTAGTTTACAGATATGGACTCGAGATTCTTATATTGGCATTTGGGGTTCAGTTGACTGTAAATCATTAACACTTTTTGGTAGCAGTGATTGTTTGGGTGCTACCGTGGATTTGATTAGCAGATTGCATAGTGTTGTCTTTTCTTGTGCCAGGAGCTTATCCGATGTTTGTATTAGTTTTTATACACCGGTGTTGGGCTTTGTTCATATATCTAGTCGACCATACTTGCTGGAATGTGTTGATGATATTTCATATTTGGCAGTGTGTACAGATGAGTCCCAGGATCATATTGGCATTGATGATATCTAGGAGGATGTAGTGGGCAGTTTTGAAGACTTAGTTTCCTTAGGTACAGAGGAGTTGGACAGCAGTGCTAATGTTTTTGATACTGCATATGTTGATATGAGCTTTAGATTTAATTCACAAGGTATGGATTGTAATACTCTAGAGACTAGTGACTTTGAGGATACTCCTTTAGACAGTGCATCAAAGGAGGTTTGTAGGAGACACTCAAGCCAGTGCCATTATGTGCCTAATCAGTTAAGAGTTAGTGACCGAGACATTGCTATCGCTTGCCAGCATTTTGATGCTGCTCGTCAGTTGTTAGCAGTTTATGGATGGGGTTCTCCTACTAGTGATGAGCAGGAAGGTAGTTATCTTTCCTTGACAGAGATCCACTCTTTATGGGAGGCTATTCAAATTTTGAGACAGAATTATATGCAGTTGGTAGCTGACAGAGATTATCTTATGGAGTGGGGCAGTACAGCATATGATGCATTGTTGGCCAAGGAAGATGAGGTGAGTGAGCTTACTGAGCAACTTGAGGTGACTTTTGAGATTCTTGAGAGTACACAGTTGGCTTTCAAGGAGTCACAGTTTCATTTGGCTAAGGCAACCATGGAGTTAGAGTGGCTACAGTCTTTACCTAATTCTATACAGTCACAAGCTATGGTGTTTGGTGATCCGAGGATATCCATGGCCGAGATTTTTAGAGACAGTGGAGATCGGGATGCATCCATCCTTGATACTAACATTGGCATATCAGGTTCATTCCCAGTAGAGTCAAGTTCAGTTGAGTTGGGTTTTGTAGCAGATTGTTGTATGCCTGACATGGTGGTGGCCTCTAGTACTGATGGCACAGAGACTAGAGATGTATCAAAGAGCATGTGTGATGTTGGTGAGTTGACAGTTGGCATGGTTCCTACTAGTAATACTACTCCCTTGGTGATATCTTCAGAGATAGTAGTCAATTCCAACATGGTTAATGATCAATTGCAGTTAGTTTCATCTAGATTACAGTCTGAGCCACTGACTGAGATTGGCGCATTCTATCAGCATTACACTATGAGGTACGCTCATCAATTTACCTTTGATGACCATGTTAATGAGATTATGATACAGAGATGTACTTTGGTTCCTAGTGCTTATCATCAGTTATGGAATAGTTTGATGCCTCGAGATGAGAGTTGTGATGGGCACGACATGGTGATAGGTTCTGCAGTTGATAGCTTGATAATACATGACTTGGAGCAGGAGTTTTGGAGTGATGCTTCAGCAAGGTATGTACATCAGTTAGCAATTGATCCTTGTGTTGAGGAGTTGATGGTAGGAAAATTTGATTTGGGTTCCATTTCTTGTTGTTCATCTTGTGATGGCTTTTCACCATCAGGGGTGCATGGGAGTTATGGTTATGAGACAGTGGTCGATGATCTACAGAGTTGTGTTGATTGTAGGAGTTGTACAGTGTGTGGATTCTCCATACTTGGTATAGTTTCATATGAGAGCATTCACCATTGTTGCAGAGTTGGATTGTACATTTCGTATAGGCCAATGGGATGTGTTGATGGTATTTATTGTGTTGGCAGTTTGATTTGTCCACTTTACTTGGGTTCTGATGTTCTAAGAGTTTGTGTCTCATGGGTTTTTGACTATGGTGGTGGTGATTTTGGAGTTTGGTTGAGCTATAATTGTCAGTTTGATTATGGATTCCTCTTGGTCATATTGCAGAGGATATTGCAGGAGCATGTGTTAATTGGTAGTAGTATAGTTCATGACTACATTTGGGATCCAGGTGGATTGATTGGTTTATTGTTTAGCCATTGCTTGAGGACAAGAAATGTTTGGGGAGGGGAGGACTTGTCATGTCCCCTTTTCAAATAATAAAAAAATAATAATCTTTGCTAAGACAGGCAGGCCCAAGAAAGTGAAGTTTCGAAAAAAGGGGGGTTAATCTTTGGAAACCGTTGGACTAATAAATGAAATTATTATTAAAATATGTTTCATTAACCTCTCTTGGACATGAGTTATGGTTATGGCCTCTTTTAAGGGGTTTGGAGGCATTTTGGGTAGGGAGGAGAACTTAATTTTTGCTCATTCTTTGTTATTCTTCAGAGGCTGCCAAACCTGTGGAGACGGAGATCCAAGAACGGGAGTTTGCAAGTTTCCAGGGAGACCCAAGAACGGGAGTTTGTAGGTTTCTAGGAAGGCTAAGGATGGGAGTTTGAAGCTATTCCATGTGCATGCTCATACAGAGTTTGCCTTTGTGCTGAACAGTGTAGATTTGTGGGTTTTTCGGTGTATTTTTTGCATGAGTTTGGTGTTTTCAGTCGAGCATTCCATACCAGTTTTGGTTGCTGCTGTATTTCAGACTTTAAGCTATTAAAATAGAGCTGAATATATGTATTGGGATGTGATTAAACTTTTGAGATAGTTTATTAGTGTTTTTGTGGTGTTTTCGGGCATTTTTGTGTTAATTTTGGGAGCCCGATGAGCATAGTTTTTGTCCTACATTTGTGAGCTGTTGTGTAAAGGCTATATAGATCTGGAAATTTCATTTTGTAGGCTGTTATGCTGCTGAAAAATCTGTAAAAATGGCCATTTTCAGATTTATTAATAATAGGTGAAGCTGTGAAGCTTTTGGCACCATTTCTGGCATACCCGATTTGGGGTTTCTTGAGAAATTTGGAGGATCTTTGTGATATTAGTTTTTTGATCTTAAAGATCTGATTAAAGATTGGAAATATCATACAAAATCAGAAAAGGGACATTTCAAAGTCATAGCTAATGTCGAGCAAGTTAGGGACTTTAGGGGCTAAGCGGATTAGATGTGCCAAGTAATTTATATATGTGTCAAGTCATAGTAGATGTTGAACAATGCAGGATGACAATTGTGACATGTGTTGAGCAAGCCAAAATACTACATGATTTAACCTAGCAATCTAGGTTGACAATTGTGATATGTGTCGAGCAAGCCAGAATATTACATGAATTAACCTATAGATGTCATGTAAAATGTATGTGTCAAGTCAAAATTCTTATAGGTGTCAAGTTATTTTAGGTGCCAAGCTAGAACTCTTATAGGTGTCAAGTTACTTCAAGTGTGGAGTGTGCTTCACATGTCAAGCTAGAACTCTTATAGATGTTGAGTGTGCTTCAAGTGCTGAGCTAGAACTCTTATAGGTGCCAAGATACTTTAGGTGCCGAGTGTGCTTCACATGGCAAGTTACTTCAAGTGTTGAATGTACTTCATGTGCCGAGCTAGCTAGTATTCCATATGTGTCAAGTATGCCGGATAGTCTCATGTGATATGTTACATGTATTGAGCAAGCCAAAATACTACATAAGCTAACCTATAAATTTCAAGTACAATGTATGTGCTGAGCTAGAATTCTTATAGGTGATGAGTTACCTCAGGTGCTAAGCCAGAATCCTAATTGGTACTGAGCCACTTTAGATGTCGAGTGTGCCTCTTGTGCCGAGTGATCAATATGTGTCGAGTCATAGTCGATGCCAAGCAAGTCAGGGAGTTCTAGTGTCATAAGGATTACATGGCTTAAGTGATCTTCACATGCTATGTTGAGCTATTTTAGGTGTTGAGTATGCTTCACATGTCGAGTGATCAATATGGAGCTGATGCTGAGCTAGCCAGTACACCATATGTGTTGAATATGCTATATAGTTTCATGTGTTATGTCATATGTGTTGAAAAAATTAGAATACTACACAAGCTAACTTACAGATGATGAGTACAATGTATTTTTTGAGCCAAAATCCTTATAGATGTCGAGTTACTTTTGGTGCCAAGTCAGAACCCTTAGTGGTACTGAACTACTTTAGGTGTCAAGCATGCCTCTTGTGCCATGTGACCAATATGTGCCAAGTAATAGTCAATGTCGAGTAAGCCAGAATGTCATATGTCCTGAGTAAGTCATCATGAACACTCTAACATCACTCAATGGTCATTGAGCGTTATCCAAATGGGTATTGAACATTTATTGATGCCTTTATAAATCAGGATCACATGCGTGAGACTAGGGTAAAATCATGCTAAATCTTCTTCACTAAGTAGAATTTCATTGGTAGACGTCACTAGAGTATGGACTCATCTTAGTTTGGCCATGTGGTACTTTGCACATGGGAAGATTAAATTCAACACATACAATAGCAGAACAATTTGCTCATCCTTCAATTTTGGGGGTGGCAGTTTTGTACTTTGCCTTTCTCAAATTGCAAATGGGCTTTGATTTTATGGCATTCTCTTTATTACACACATGAGTGTAGGTACTCCACTTCCTCTATGTGCATGATGAGAGATTTATTTAAATGTGTAGAATGGACCTCTACTCAAAGCTTCATCTTTTCAGCTTGTTGTGCTTGCCATCTAATTTGCCTCCACAATGTCTCTTCCTCAAGAATCATGCATTAAATGTGACTCCTATCACCAATTCCATCGTAACATTCTTCCAAAAAAAATTCAAAATCAAGCTACATCTGATATTGGATGAAGATGCCTTGTCTCATCCTCTTGACGATGTAGCTCTAGACACCATGTTCATTGTGAATTCTCATAGCATTTGTCGTGCGATTCAAACCATCATTGGGGAGGATCCTTTTTCGGCATCTGCAAGAAATGTGTTATATCCTTCAAATTGGGTTTCTATTTTCCTTTATAACACCATGGATCTCCTCCAATCTACATCAAGGTTGGAAATTATTACTCTCAAGGTGGTCCAGTCAGAATTCTGTGCCAAAAATAAGTAGAAAGGTGTGATGCAGAGTTATGACCTGTGGTTCGGTAATGCCTTGGTTGGGAGAATATTTTCTAGAACCATGTTAATGAAGAACCACAAGGTTATGATGACCTTTGAAGTGATGCAAAAGAAATTTGAAAAGCACAATCCTCAACTTCTAACCAAGACCCTACAATTCATGGCATGTGCTCTGGGTTATTAGCCGACAAAGGAGGTAAAGAAAGTTATATTTGCTATGATTGACATTTTTGGTATGCCAATCTCTAATGCACGAGCAAAAACTACCTAGATGAAGACACCTTTGGCTACTCCAACACATTTGGTTCATGAACTAGGTGCTTAGTCATTCATAGATTTTAATATTCTTGAATCTGTCCATCATGTCTCAGATGAAACTACTCAGCTTTCCCACTCAAATGTTACCAAACCAAGTGTTTATGGTGTGCCATCTTCTGCTAGCTTTTCTACTAGTACTCCAAATGTTGTTGCTATGGGTTCAAGCTCGAGTTGGGACATTGCCCCCCTATCATGTCCAAATTTTGGATGGGGATTCTTTGTAAATCCCAACTTGACACCCACCATTGCTTTCGCTGCTTCAAGTGAGGATATGGAAGAAAGATAGCTTAGCATTTTCTTCCTACCTTCTTGGATTATTTTTCCACACTTCAGGAATGTTTTACAAATTGTTGAAAATCTTGTTTTGACTGATTTCAAGTCCTGTCCTCCATGCCTGATGTGTGATGACATTGTAAAATTTGACAAGCTTCAATGTTTGATGGTGTTAGTATTGTTCACTGATACAACAAGATTGTAAATATTGATGTTAGTCAATTGTAAATATTGTGACAATGTTGGGTTTTCTTTCTGGTTCTTTTCCAGTTAAGCTCTTGAACCAGTTTATATATATATATATATATATATATATATAGTGGCTTGTCCACTTTTGACCAAAAAAAAACTTTTATTATATTATTAAATTGATAATTAATATTATAAAATTGATAATTATTATTATTAATAAATAATATTAATATTATTTTATTAATGATTTAATAATTATTATTATTTAATATGTTGTTATTTAGTTTTAAAAATAATTATTAAAAATATATTTAGTTTAATTAATTACAAGATTTGGAAATTGGTTATTTTTAATAAACTCAAGATTTGTTTATATGGTTCAGTTATATGAAAATGACTTCTAATACTAGCAAATTTTATTATTTCTGATAATTAAAAAACCTTAATAATTTTGACACTTTGGAATTGGAAAATTGAAACCCTATTTGTAAATTGAACCTTTGTGTTTTCAAAAAAAAATGAACTATGAAAACAGTTGTTAAAATTCTGATGATATGTATGTTGTATTTCATGTTGGGGTTTGGGTTTGACTTAGTATGTTGACCACGTGTGATGGTGTTATATATTTTGGTCATGATATTTTATACCCAACCATGGTGATGTATTCACGTGTTTTCTATGATGAGTTGCATTCATATGTTTGTTAGTGCTTTCCAGTTGCTTGTATAGAACTAAGGTGATTAGTATGACATTCTTGTTGTAAACTTGAGTATTCAATTGATTATCTTTTGTTGCTTTCTAGTTTCTTGTATGGGACTGAAGTGATTAGTGTGATTTTTCTATAGGTTCTTTCTAGTTGCTTGTATAGGACTAAGGTGAATATTGTATTTTTTCTTTAGGTACTTCCCAGTTGCTTCTAAAGGAGTGAGCTAAAAATTGTGATTTTATGAGTTGTACTTTTCATGAGCTTATGGTAGGTAATTTATTTGTACATTGGGAAATGGCTTACAATGGAGGTCGAATCCCTAAAGAGGTTGTCTGGATAACCCATTGTAAGTTGTTTTAATAAGTGATAATAATTCATTAAATAAGTGTAAGATGAATTAATAAGAGTCTGTGTTTTTTCTTACCCATGCCTTGAGTGCTAGTACAAGATAGGATGGAAGTAGAGAGGATTCCTGGTTGCAACCTTTCTTTGTTAGTATGCCTTGTCTATATAAAAGGATATTGATGCCGCATAGAGACACTAGAGGGCAGAGTCTAGAGAGGCTACTAGGGTAACCTTAGAGTTGGCTCATGCAATGACACTTGCTCACTTGCCCAGTAGATTTCCTATGTTTCTTTGTTTCTTTTGGGTTTAGATGTCATTTGTGTCTTGGTACCTTTGAGATAGAATGCTATCAGGTTTTTCTAGACCTAGATGTTGGTTATGACTTGTGAATTGATATTTATTTGGGACTTGAGATTATCTCCTCGGCATGGTGGGAGTGGGCGATTTAGGTTCCACAACGTTAGGTGGTATTTTTTCTTATACCATTAAGATCCAATAGTTGGATGTCATTGTTGAATGTACTTGTGCAGTTGTTCCTTGCATTTTGATCTTGTGTTTTTGTTGGATGGTTATATTCTATTGTATTGTATTTGATCATCAAAGATCTTATGACATGATGTATTATATTCTTGATGTGTATTCTTTAAGCTTTTCATACCCTGTGACTTGTACAATGGATGATTATGCATTTTGGTCATGCAAAGTGGCATCATATGTAATTGTATATTATTTAATTAGATTTATACTTGTGGTTTATCTATGATGTGGATTTTTTACATATTAGATTTAATATTAATAAAACTCATACATGTGATCCAATCTCATGGAACCCTTAAGAGATGTAATCAATTTATGGAAAGTATTATTTATGTGAGTTATTGATTTCTATATGTTATCTCTTGTTGTTTATTATCTTTAAAAAAATGTTTAGCAAACTTAGTGAAAATTTATGTTGATTTCTTTTGGGTTCCCTAATGGGACATTACAGTGTGACAGTAATGATTGTTTATTGTTTGTGAGCTGAGGATGTGAATAGGAATAGAATATTGAGTTGATGTTATTTTAGGAACTTTAAAGGAACTCTATGGAAATTGATTTTTTGTCTTGGTCAATTGACTACTTGGATTTTTTATCCTAAAGATCTATTACATAGTAGTAGTTGAAGCAATTTGGACAATGTATTCAATTGTCTTCCTCCATGTTGTTAATAGGGATAAAACCTTTGACAAGGGTTCAAAATCTCCTAACAAGGACTAATGTACTTATTGTATTATAATTAGCTCTTAATAGTGTCATATCCTTTCAAAATGAAATTTTATATTAGTACATCTTTTTTGGGTACCATCCCCATTGGGATTTTCTCATTGATCAAGGGTATCCCTAGTTAACAAAATCATTGTATCATTGTGTATTTTTGATCTCTTGGCATTGATCACTATTATGGTTATTTAATTTGAATCAAAGTTTTATTTGGCACACAACTTATTCAACCCCCCTCCCCCCACCCTCTCAATTGTGTCGGTGGACTTAACTTTCTAACATAAGGTATTGAATCAATTTTTCTAAGAAAATCATTTTTTTAGTATCATGATTGGATTTATGATGATATTGATAGAAATCTTGGGGATCAAAAAATCAAGGAGGAGGTTTGGTTGGGTCAATAGGTTTGATAAGAAGAAGTTTAGTGAGGTTTGAATTCATTAACTTCAACATCACATTATGCAATTGAACAAAAAGTGGAGTAAATTTTTGAGAAGGCTTAAAAATAGAGGAAAAAGAAGTCACACCTCTGGGTGTTGGTGCCTTACAAAATTTATTAAAATTAGATGTGACATCACTCGTATCAATGAAAACATGAGCCATTTGAGTATTGCTATCAAATTGACCCAATTGAACTTTATAATGATGAAGCACTACAGAAAATTTTGATAAGGAAGAAAACTCACTAAGGAGAATCTCATCTTTAATTTATTTTTCATAAATTAGAAACAAAAATGCATTGTACATCAATATAAATAATTGCATAAGAAATCTGAGCATGCAAATGCATAAATCTACCAATGAAGACATTAATATTTTGGTCAACACCTTGTTTGCAATGTGTCAAATTAGTCCAAGAAATCTAAGGACCAATATTTTTTTTTAATTGTTGAATGAAAGTATTATCCATATTATGGAATGAAATAATGGAATAATGAAGCACAATGCAACACCATTGTAAATCTTTTTCATGAAAGGTCTTAGTGAACAATTTTTTTCTATCTCTAGTGTCATGAGAGAAATCACTGCACAAATTTAAGAAAGTTTTCACATAATTCAAAGGATGACCATTACCATTATAAGTCTCAATATGGGGTATCTCAATACTTTGTGAAAATAGGACTGGAAATGTCACATGTAAGATTATTAAACTTGGATTGAACCAAATAAGAAAGATGTTGTTGCAAAGATGACACTAAGATAAAATATTGATGGAATAATCAATGGAATAAATTATAGGAGGAGAATCATTGGGAGTGTTAGGAAATTTGGTTTGTGGAGAAAAATTAATGTTTTAATAAGCATGAATCAAGTTAGGAGCATTACAAAAAGGGAAATTTGAGCATTATAGTAAGAAGGCATAGATGAAGGAAATGAGACACTTTGAAAACTTGTAGGAAGAGAAGGAAAAATATGATTAGGCAGAGTTAGATGTGTAGGATTAGGAACTTGCATTGAAGTGGTAATGAGAGGTGGAGCATAAGTCTAGAGATAGAAGGAATAGAAGTAGAGAGAGGCAAAGAAGATTCAACACTTGTACAAGCTAGAATATAGCCTTACTCTTAAGCATATTTTGTCATGGGGTCCACATTAGAATAAATAAGATGGAAAATTATATGAAAAGGGATAAGATATTGCTCATCATTATGAATGAGTTTCCTTATGAATTATAAAGTGAAAATAGCCTTAGGATTATGATTTTCTTCAGCTAATCAACATTCCAATTTTTCAAATTCATGAGTAAGCTTTTGGACTCAAGAGGGAGTAACTCTTAAGGCTTCATCTTCATCATGATAAGAATTGGAACTCATTGTCCTTAGCAATAAGATTAGGATCGTGAGGGTTGGTTTTATCAAGATTCCTAGGAAAGAAAGAGAGTTTAGGATCACAATAGCTCATGATCTTACATATTCTTCTAATTAGAATACAACATATGTTGGACTCAAAGTGATAAAGCTCATATAGAAAAGAATAAATAGAAATAAATATGCAATAAAATGAGTAAAAAGAAGGTGTCACAATACATATGAAGGATAACCTATATCTAAATTAAATTAATGTAAGCAAAGAAAAGTTGATACAAAGTAGATCTAAATATGAAGATATAAGGCTCAATGTAAAAAGATGATCTAACTACCAAATTAAGAATTGAGAATTCTAACTCCAAAGTCAAAGGAAGATCATGTAAAGAAGATTTAACTATCTAATCAAAAGGTATAAAACATGAAAGAGTTGGGTTTACAAAATTGTATATGGTTAAATGGTTATCAATAATCAAATCCCACTTCACCGCCCTATATTAGAATGGGAGATCCTAAAATTTGACCTAGTGAAAGGCTTAAATGTGATTAGCACAACCCAAATGCATAATCTCTTATCAATACAAGATCTAGATCCTTTAGATATGTTAATTCAAGGATCCCTTTTGGGGCCTTTCCATTTAATGTAGAAGTGTATAAAAAGTGGTCTGATGAATATTAAAGAAAGTAAAGTATGCACTCATGCACTAAGAAAAACCAAGATAAAATATCTAGTGTATCAAACAAAGTACTATGAAAGGAAATAAAAAAATATGTACTCACCTTGAGGGTCAATTATTTTCCCACTTTAGATATGTAAAAAAACTTGTAAGGCTATACTAAAATTGGAAACAAAATGAGACTCAAAAACCTAAGAGCTAAACCTTTCTGTCATGAAATTTTGAAATTTGTAGGAACAATTAAAACATGGGGAGAGTTATGTCAATATAGGTCAAACTTGAGGTGAGCTTGGAGGGCTAATATTTTGTGTTTCAAGATTGTAACAGTATGTGCACCTTCATATGTGAATTTTTTAGTTTGAATCTTTTGAATTTGTGCCTACACACAAAAAGGGTAATTATTAGGGGAAAGGGGCTTGCCTTAGTCAAGCCCCTACAAAGGAATTAACCTTGAAATTAAATGAGTAAAGTATGTAAAATGAAATAAAATGTGAGTATTAGCCAGGCCTGGTTGTGGATGCATATAGATCACTTACACCACAAAGATGTATACTTGTTTGTATGTGTGTTAAATATAGGATGTAGGATGTCTTCAATTATGTAATAGATTAATATTTTCCCTCTCATGTATGAAAGCTTGATGAAGAGTAAAAATAATGAAGATTGATGTAGATATCATCCCTTGATGACCAAATTATTTGTCTCCTATAAAGAAAGAAACTAAATCTTTGTAAGGAAATTCCTACTTTGATAGATGATGGATGACTTGAATGAATGTTTGATTGAACTCCTTGAATGCACAATATATTTCTTGAGAATGGATAAATCATAATTAATTGATGCTATAAATTTTCAATGTGAAAGTAAAGGGAGAAGGCCTCATTTTATAGTGAATTTGGGGTCCATTTCTATAAGGGATGACTCTAATGGACAAGAAAATAGAAATGATTTGTATAGAGCCTCAATATTTACATAATTTGAAACCATACCATATAGGAAACCTTAAGTGCAACCTATACCTATATAGGTCACCTTATTTAAGATCTATACCCAAAAGGATTGATTCTAAAGTAAAATGTGTGGAATCTGAGAACCATTTGAAACTTTAGGGAAATGTGAAAGGATGAGAGAGAAAATTAACTATAAAGGCTAGAATATGGTGAAAAGGAAAAGTGAATTGGGTTAATGGATGGATAAATAGGAAAATGTGCATAGAAATTATAAACAACTTAGAGTTTTGATCAGGATTGAAGGGAGAAAGAGGATCTTGATTAAAATATATATGCAATTGAGTGCAATGTGAGATCTTAATATAGCCCCATCAAGGAGGGCTAAAAGGGTCTAAAAAAGAATAAAAAAGGAAGTGCTTACTTTGTTAGACTATACATTTATATAATCCATAATAGCATGGGTTTGAAAAGTAAATGAATTGACACATTACATAGGTTTCTAAGACCATGATTCATAACATTAGCTTATCAATCTTTCTTTGACTAGGATAATGTATCAATTATAATAGGTTTCCACAATCTATGATCTACTATTGTGCTTCTAGATAAACTGTGTGTGAGATTTTTACATCAACATTTCAAATCTTAATCCATGATCCATCGCCAAGATGAGAGTATTTAAGAATTTCAAAAGATACTAGGAAGTTGACCAAGGCTTGATAAAAAGGAAAGAGAAAGCAAAGTGAGGAGACACACAAACTAAGATAAATAAGTAAATAAAGTTAACAAATAAAAAAGAAACAAAAAAATAAAGTAAAATAAATAAATACTACTAAAAACACGGGGGCAAACTAAAGGGGAGATTAAAAGAAAAAGAACAAATATACCTAATTAAAAACCAAAAAATAATAATAACAATAAAAACTTTTAAATTTTTAAAAAATCAAAACCAAAAATAAATCTACAAAATATGAGACACAATGATAAGAAAATAATCATATAAACACTTTAAAAATTAATGTGCATACATATATGCTTTAATAAAAGGATAGGGATACCAAAAAATAAAAAGAAGAAGAAGAATAAATTAAAAACTCTAAAATGCACATGTACAAACATAAAATCAACAAACAAAATGCACCTATATAAAATAGGTGCAAATCTTAAAAGATAATAAATAGCTAGGGAATCTCTCTCTCTCTCTCTCTCTCTCTCTCTCTCTCTCTCTCTCTCTCTCTCTCTCTCTCTCTCTCTCTCTCTCTAATATATATATATATATATGTGTGTGTGTGTGTGTGTGTGTGTGTGTGTGTGTGTCTTTCACACAAACATACACAAACCAACACACATATTTGTATATATGTGTGAGTGTCTATATATACACATGCACATGCATACACATCAAAAATATTTTTAAAAATAAAATCAAAACAAATGCATACATAAATGAACTTATTGAAGCTAAAAGAGCCTAAATAAGAGAAAGGGGGCAGGCTTAAAATATATATATATGCACAAATATACAAGAATAACACTGAGAGAGAGAGAGAGAGAGAGAGAGAGAGAGAGAGAGAGAGAGAGAGAGAGAGAGAGAGAGAGAGAGAGAGAGAGAGAGAGAGGGGGGGGGAGGGCAAAGGAAGAGAGAAAGAGGCAAAAAGGAGTGAGGAGTAGAACACACAAAAGAAAAGGGAAGAAGGGGAGGGAAAAAAAAAAATTTTAAAAGAAAAGAATTCAAAGGGGGGGATGCTAATTACTATTGATGGAGGAAAAAACAAGATGTCAAGAGAGGCTAAGAGCCCATCTTTCATCGTGATTGAGATTAGTGGGGTGATTAAAAAAATTCACAACCCCCTTCACATTATTCTTATATAAATTTTCTTCTCGGAAAAGGATTTGGGTGCTTTCCAACCAAATGTGATGTTTGGTAGATAATGAATTATCTACTAAGGAATATTTAATTACACACTTGTAGTTGATATCATTACTATGTTTCATGATTCTTGTTACAAAAAATATGTCAATCTCACTAATTTATGGTGAAAACATGAGACTCCAAAATATAATAAGGCATATCTTGCATCCTTAAGAGCAGAGAAATAACTCTTTAGGGTGGAAATGGTTTTGAAGACACATCAAACTCCTATCTTGTGAATAATTTTAGAGATTTGGTGGGACATTCCTTCAATATAAGGAAGGAAAATAGTCAGGGGAGTTGTTAGGTGGGATGAGATAGGTATAGGGGTAGAAAGGAAAGTTATTTCTTGTTGAAACTCTCTAGAGATTTTTTTGTTGGAATACTCATTGAGCCTAGATACTTGACAAATATGAGACAACTCTTGGTCAATTTTGTCATGAACATAAATATGAAGTGCTCTTAAAATTGTATGCCAAAAATGTGACACACTTCCTAAAGACATTTTATCCAAGGGATTTTATTGATTAGGAACCTTAAGTGGTCACTTAGAGCTTCCTATATATGACAAATATAGTCTAATTGTGGCTCTCAAATGAACCTCAAAAGGAGACCCTTGAAAAATGCATCATAGAATGGAAGATTCAAAGATAAAAGCAAGAATTTTAGTATCTAAGAATTTCAAATGAGTGTGCAAATGCAAATGAAAGCTAGAATGAGAGCTAAGATAAGCTAAGATGTAAATACAATAACAAGAAAGAAAGCTAAGCTAACAAGATGGGAAAGATTAATTACCTCCTATTTAGAATAGGTGATGTAAGCTAATTATAAAAGGAAACTAAACTACCGTGCAAGATTTAAGCTATGAAAAAAAGTAAACTAATATGGAAGTATGAACTAAATGAAAATGCAAACAAGAGTGCCTAAGTGCTCTAATAGCTCTAGAATGAATCCTGCAACATAACAAAATCATGAAAATGAGATATGAGAGAATGAGAAGAGAGCCTCCTTTTAAAGAGAAATTAACAGTAGAGATTAAGAGGCAAAATCTACAGTAGATTAATATTCTCATTTTGTGTTTGGTGCACAAGATTATTAAGAGGAAAAATTAATGGATATGTTTAAGAGACAAAAGAGATTCCTCCCATCTAGAAAAGAGTCAACTCAATGTTTAGACAAAATACCTTTTTTCTTTTTATTTTAAAATAGGAAAATGTATTTATGTGTGCACATAGGAATAAAGTGAGATATGGGGATTTTATTTAATTAAAATGGGACAAGTTATTTTAATTAAATAAGACTTAAGATAAGATGGTAAAATATAAGGTAAAATCCAATAAATGATAAATGAGGATTCAGTCAATAGATTAATGATGCAAAAATAATTAAGCATAAGAGGTAGTCTAGCATAGAGATTTAAAAAGTTGAAAAGGTCATAAATAGTTTACTAGACCATTGTTGGGTGATTATATTTTCCCCTCTTTGACTAATGTGTGAGCTATTTGGGAACACATTAAGTCAAAGAATGACAATGTCAAGATAGATGATAAAGATATGACTTTGTGCTTGATTGAATAATGTATAAAAGGTATATACAACAAATGATAATAAGATGATAACTAACATATCTAGAATAGATAGATAGATCAAGATGAATCAAAACCCATAATGATAAGATGAGAATTGATACATCCAAGATAGATCAAGATTCTACCCTAAGCGAAGCAAAAAGTAGATAGATAAAAAAATCAATTTGTGAATAGATTATTCATGCCCCCTTGGGATAAAAATTGAAATGATGTAGAGGGAATGTAGAACTTAGATATATTTGGTCAAATCAAGAAAAGATAAGGTTTGTGATGACAAATAAGTGATTCAAAGAACATAGAACCAAGTTTGACAACCTAGCTTTGAGAATATGCCCTAGTTTGATCAAAAGATAAAACATTAGAATTAGGTCGAAATAAGAAGAACAATTAAATGGAGTGAATGATAAGATAAAAGAGAGATGAAGATGATGAGGGTAGTGAAAAGATGAAGAGTTCCTCAAAAAGATTCAAAATATTAGCCTTAGAAGGGCCTATCAATTGTGCAAATAAGGAAAGAACTTAAAACATGAGTTTGACAAGTAAGATGAACTCAGATTTGTATTTTGGCCCTAACAATACATCCAAGATGTTGAAATTAGATTAGGGTGTAATTTTTGTAGAAATATAAGATGTTGAAAAATGTATGCTCAAAATATGGCACACTTCTTTAGGAAATTCTATCCAAGGTGTCCAATTGATTAGGAACCTTGAATGGTGAATTAGAGCTTCCTACATATGACATGCAAGGGAAAATACACAAATAGAGTAGGAGTTTGGCTCTCAAGTGAACCTCACAAGGAAACTATTGCAAGGTGCACCATAGAATTGGAGATTCAAATATAGGAGCAAGAATACTAGTATCCAAGAACTTTAAATGAGTATGAAAATGCAAATTAAAGCTAAGATATAAATGTAATAACAACAAAGAAAGCTAAGTTAACAAGATGGGGAAGATTACTTTCCTCCTATTTAGACTAGGTGATGTAAGCTAATGAAAAAAGGAAACTAACCTAACATACAAGATTTAAGCTACAATGAATGTAAACTAATATGCAAGTATGAACTAAAATAGAATGCAAACAAGAGTTCTCAAGTGCTCCAATAACTCTAGAATGAAACTTTTAGCATAAAAATAGAATGAATATGAGATATGATAGAATGAGAAGAGAGGCTTCTTTTAAAGAGAAATGGATGATAGATATTAAGAAGAAAAGTCTACAGTGGAGAACTATTCTCATTTTGACTTTGGTGCACAAGATACTCAAAAGCCAAATTTGAGTTATAATTATTTCTTTATTTTTCATGAAAAAATATTTTTGGTCATAAATCAGTGAATTTTTTAGAAAAAAATTTATATTTTTAGAAAGGTCTATGAATTCTGTATGGGGTTACTTCTTTGTATTTTTTATTTAGATGCAAATATCATGGCTCAATTAGTCAATTGATGAAAACAGGCCCATTTTGGCAAAATGGGTCCCTAGGGCACAAATTAAGAGATATTTCTAAAATTCTTGCATTTTCTAAAATCTCTCTAATTTTTACTATAGGTATCTTATTTTTATTTTCATTTTCATTTTTTGGGCTGAAATCATAGCATACAAATCCAATCTTGTTGACTAGATCAAAAAGCAAAAAGAATTTGATATTTAGCTTGCGCTTTAATTACAAAAGCTAGGATTTTAAGAACCCCCAATTTGTAGCTTGAGCAATAATGAGAAGAAGAGTAGAGATACAAGTTGGTGTGGGTGGCTTTATGGAACACTAAATTACCTAGGGAGCCATCAGGTTTCTTGAGGAGTAGCACATCAAGCAAAGGAAAATAATTGTCCATCTCAAGATCCATAATGAAGGAGGTCATGATGAAAGGCTATTAGGGTGAGCATTGAACTCCTATAATTTGTCAATCCCAAGAAGCCAACACACATTAGTTTCATCGACATAACATTTCCACCACCTTGGCTTGAGAGGAAAGGCATGTCTATAAATTTCCTCAAAATGCTCCATACAAAGATTAGCAATGACTAGGGAAAGGGAGAAGCCCCTAGCCACACCATTAACTTTCTCATAGATAATACCTTGGAAGGAAAGAAGGTGGATCTTAAGAAAAATTCTACCAATGTGGAATCTTCATCATTCACCTTGCATTTAAATATTTGAATTGAGTCAAGAATAAGGACCTTCATTGTTGGTATCTCTAACCATTCTTGTCTATTAGTGTCAAACACCTAGTCATTTACAAGGAAGAGTCGCATGGTCATCACTACAACCAACCAACTCTATATAGGTCAAGTCATGTACATAAGCAAGTATGTATCAAGCTCTACAGGAGTCGAGTAAGTTTATGGTCATTGAGCATTTTCTATACAAGTTGAGCTCAACAGTGACCAAGCAAGTTTCAAGCATACAAGTGTCAAGTTATGTAGTATGCATTGATCACAATATAGATTGAGAAACAACAATATTGAGAATCAGAAAAAAAAAAAAAAAAAAGGTCGAGCAATGCAGAGTTCACATAAAATTCAAGAATGGAATAGATTTTGAGGTAAAACATTTTGAAGCTAACTTAGAGGCTGTTACAAAGAGTTTTATGCATTTATGACATGGATCATGGATCTCTATGTGATGTGATCAATGATTTTGATGAATAGGAAAAATATGGAAGTATCTAGAAAACTCTCTACAAAACTCTTTAAATAGCAAAGATCTTAACCTAGATAAAAAGAGGGAGATGAGAAGATAAGTGTGTGTATGCAAACAAGGAGTATTATGCAATTGAAATCATATCAAAAGTCAAATAAGGGTTATGTTATCACTTAATAGAACAAGTGACCTAATCAAATAGTGAAAGGGGAAGACAAGTATTATCATATCAGAGGAGAGGATCAGTTAGCAAGGAGGAGACTCAAGATCAACTTACAGAAAAAACTGAGATTTGAGTATTGAATTAGTTCTAGTCAACTTGAATTATGGTAAATCTCTTAACAAAGTGGTCTTAACAGATCTTTGTGAATCTCTTAATAGAGTCCTTACTTCATTGTAAGTGTTGAATCCTCTAACAAGGTGAGACCTAGTAGTCACTTAATCTTTTAATAAGGCAGACCCCTCACTGGGTAGATCATATATTATGATCAAATATTGTAACAATAATAGGTTAACTTTATTACTATTGTACTAAAGATTTGTGGTTTTCATCCCCACCCTAATTTTTACCTTCACCTTGGAGGATTTCTGGGTAATAAATATTGTGTTACGTATTTATTTTCATGCATGTGATAGATCATATTTACATATTTTAGCAAGATTATCATTACAATTTTTACATGCACAAGTTTACTTATAGGTATGAATGAATTGGTGAAAAGTTCAAAGTGTTTAATATTTTGATTCACCCCCACCCTCAGTATCTTGTTATCCTGTTTAGAGCTCCATCAATCAACAATTAGTATGAGAGCATTGGTTCTCTAAGAGAATCTTAATTACTTGGAGATTAGATCTTGGAGATGGAGGATTTTAAATTGGAAGGTTATTGACAATGAAGTGATTGACATCAAACTCACATTGTAGAAACTTGAGAAAGAAAGACAAGATCTAAAGGATTCCCTAAAAAGAGAAAGGAATTGGCTATCCAAATAAAACAATTTTCTTGTGAAGAAGTTGAGAATAAAGGACTATTTGAATCAATAAATCCAAATGAAAAAGCATCTATATATCTACTTGAAAAGAACAAACTCCTAAATGAAGAAATAAGACAACTAAAAAGAGAACATGAAATCCAATTAGTAAGACTATGTGAAGTAATTGAACAAAAGAAAAAGGTTGAAGAAGATAGGACTATGGTTGTAGAAGACAAAAGGTAAATGGCTACTAGACTTGAAGAAAGGATATCAAATTTATAGAATCTCACAAACACTCAACTAGACATGATGAATCAACTAATGCTTGCAAATTAGGAATTAAATCACAAGGATGTGGAAATTGAAAATCTTAAGTCATAGAAGGACATATTAAAGAATGAACTAAAAACTAAGAAAGAATCTGTGGAGAGATTCAACAAACCAAAAGAGGCAATGAAGTAATTTGAAGAACTTATGAAGTCATCTAGTTGTTCTAATGGGTCAAAAAATTCATGCATTGAGCAAGGAGAATCATCTAGGAATGGAAAACTAAGGAATGCAAATTCAAAGGACAAACCAGCATGCTATCACTATGGGAAACTTTTTCATACTATAAACATTTGTCAAAGAAAACATGGTATGCAAAATTCTAAACCTAAGTTTGTTGGTTACTATGTTTACTATAAGAAACAAGGACATAAAATACAAAAGTGTAGGTCAAGAATGAGGAATGCATCTATTACACCTAGATTTGAAGGATATTACTATAACTATCAAAAGTATGGGCATAGAGTATATGAATGTTGATCATAGACAAAACACTACTAGAAAAATTAGAGGAATAATTATGCACCTAATAATGAATGCTCCAAATTCACAAGTTTAGACATCTAAGCAAGAATTGTAGGACTTAATTACATTCAACAAATCAGACAAAAGACAAAGGCAAAGGAAAAGTAGACATTGAGAAAGTTAGGAAAGAAATGAATAAAAAATGGAAAAGCAAATCAGAAGATGGAAATAGTGGAGGAAATGGAGCTAAGGTCACTCAATCCAATGGAGAAGGTGATCATGTAATCTCAAACTAAACAACAAAGGTATGTATGGAACTGTATATTTAATTAATTTATTATACAGTAGTTCCTTACATGTAATATGCCAAAAGCTCATATTTGCATATGTGAAGATGTATAAGAACAAATTTGGGAAAGGTTGCCAAGTGTCAGTAAAATTGTCTATGTTGACTGAGCATTGCAACATAGATGGAGAACTTCAAAAGTAGAATGGTAAAGACCAAATGGAATGGTAGAGACTACGTGATATGGAAGTGACAGAGCTGTAAAAAAAGACCTAGTGAAAAGGCACCAATATTGACCAAGACAACTAGCTTCTACCTACCTAGGTACACAACATTAATGGAGATGCTAAATTGATCAAAAGAAGGTGCATATCAATTTTTGAAGATATTATCTTATACCCTACATATAGATTTCAAGAGCACAAAGCAATTTCAATGAGAAGCTTAAATGAGTGAAGATGTGAACTATGTCGAGTAATTCAGAGAAAAAAAAGACTTCAAACCCTAACAATGAACATGGAAGCTTCATCTACCACTAGAATGAGTCAATAGGTTAGTAGAATCCAACTAGTGAAGACTAACGCTATTCATGTACCAAAGTTTCGTGCTATTCCAAAAATTACAATGAAAGGAGATTCAATGGGTGTGCTATCTTTGATACCGCCTAAAGTCATTATGATATATGATGTTATAAATTGTGACATGTTTAAAATTGAAGTAGGAGATTATGAGATCAAAGAAGCATATGAGAAGTTATGCAATGAAGGAATCTTGAAGGAAAAATTTAAAAATTTTGAAAGGAAAGGGTCAACTCATGCCCTAAATTCCCAATAAATTTCAAGATCGAATGGATAAAGTTGCTTTGAGAAAAGTATTGGTTATAGAATGGACCCATGGAGGTCACAAAGAAAATTATTCATAGGGTTATAGGCTATCTAACCCTAGACAAGAAGAAAACCATATGATGCTTGAATCATGGGGAACTTGAGGCAAACATAGGAACTGAGTGGATGGATGTGATCTGTCCATTAAAAACATTTCTAATCCACTAATCAAATTTGCAGCAAGAGTTATAGCTCACAAATTCTACCAATCAAGTAGAATGAATAGTGTGCCATGTATGACATTGATCAAGCATGGAAGATAATGATGAAAGATCATGAATATGATCTTGCCGAGCTACAAAGACTACGACTGGTAGAAAATATGTCATCAATGAGAAAAACAAAGAATTCAATGTGTAAGTATGGATCCCTCATTGTATCTATTTTCTTTTATAAGAAAAAGTATTTTCCCAAATGTTGGTGATGTTGTATGGGAAAAAGACAAACCACTGACAATGTAGATAAATGAATACATTACTCAATTAGGAGCAAATTTTGAGAATGTAATGGATGCTTATTTTGATGAATTTAAGCAAAGAATGAAGATAAGGATGAGGATACCTAAAGAATTGGTCATGATATATTATAGTGACATATGTTTTCCTATAGATATAGACAATAGTTTTGTGTAGGTAGTAAAGTAGAGGAAGGCTTGGTTCCAAAGTTTTGACTATGAAACAGATAGTGACTGAGTGAGAGCAAACATTGTTGTAATGTCGAATGAAGAGATAGATATTGAGGTTGAACCTCTTGGGAAATATGAGGAATCTAAAGCAAGAATAATTATGAATATAAAGATAGCTTCTAAGGACAAGAAAAGGAAGAGAATGGTTAAATGCCTAGAAGCAAAACTAGGAACCCTGGGAAAGGGTAAGGAGCCACTACAAATAACACAAGGCCTTGGAGAAGATGAAGAAAAAGATAGTGGGAATGAGGAAGAGGAAGAAGAAGATGGTGAAAAGGGAAAATCCCTAGTTGTTGTCACTCTACTAAGAAAGAAGGCTCAAGGAACTAAGAAGAAGCTAGCATTGACACCCCTTTCTCCTTCATCACCAAATAAGCCAAGGACCAGGGCAGCTACTAGTGCTAATAAAACTATAAAAAGAGTAGCAAAGACTAAAGAGCCCAATGACCATAAAACCAAGAGAAGAAGATTGGTCAAAGGACCATCTAAAGGGATATCTAAATCTATTGAAGAGGAATATATAGACATTAGAAGTTCCCTAGGATTATCTAGTTTTATATTTGTAAAGTATGATATATTAGATAATGATGATAGAATCAAAATTGAGGAAGCTATGGTAGATATGATTTCCAATTACAAACTAGCTTCTAGTGAAATCAAGAAGAAGATACCCAAAGATCTACATGATAGACTGAAGAGAAGATGGTAGTAGGATGAGAAAGAAGAGAAAAGGATAAGAACCAACACATTAGTCAGAGTCATGCTTGATATGTCACAGGAGCAACAAGACACATTTTTGGTAAAGTATAGGAGCATATTTGTTCCTAAATTTTTTTTTATCTTAAAGAATAAAGATGAAGTTGTAGAACAATAGGATGAGTTATTTTGAAAAAGCATTTTTGGGTTATCAACCAAGGGAGCATAGACAATGAAAGACATTGTAAACATCAAAGATGATTAAAGTAGTGGAGAAATTTTAGGTGTATTAGGTCCACAAGGAAATGTGTCACCAGTACATGTTAACATCCCTAACACTCCAGAGGTTGAGCAGACAAGGCTCACAAGTACAAAGGTAGAAGGTGAAGAGAAAGAAACAAGTGTAGATAGTAAGATTGTTTCAGCACCTCATATTGAGAAAAATAAAGGAATAAGTAGAGTTGAACCAAGTGTGACTATTGTTGTCTCAGGCACAAATGCATAAGCACAAACTGAGTGGTGAAACTCCTTCACCAACTCTCAAAGTAGTGTTGGGTAGAAACACTCCTTCACCAAGCAAAAGGAGATCAATAAAGAATACTTCACTAGATATTAAAGTTAGTCTAGATGAAATAATTGAGATGCCACAATTTGACTTGGCAAATCTCACCTTGGAGCAAACAATTTTGCTACAAGAAGTTTTTGCAAAGAAGAAAAGACAACAAGGGCTAAAGAAAAAGTAGGCATTGTATGATGTGAAAAAAAAAATTGTTGATGCTTTTGACATTCAAAATTTTGATGAACAAGCTCCAATATTCATTACCCAACTTGTAAATAGTGTTAAAAAAGTCACTATTTGTAATATGCAATTAAATGAGAAACTAATGGATTGGTCTATGAGAAGATTCAAGAATAAGGTTGTGGACAAAGTTTCCATAACCATTACTAAGTAGAAAGTACAATTACAAGAGTGAATACAAGCTATGACAAAACTAATATAGAAGGTACAACATGTGTACAACATTCTATCATATGTGTCAAGATTCACAAACAACATTCATGCACAAATAAACCAAATTCAAGCTAAGATGAAGAGATCCAACAACATTGTTTCAAAGTTAGTAGGATCAAGTATTGATCAATTACAATAATCTATTGAATGCTCAAGGCATATTGGTTGAGCTTCATGCAATTGATAGTAATATGAGATCTGAATTGATCTATATTCAAGCAATGATGATACCTCACAAAGCATTTATGCATTAACATATAAATTTTATGCAATTTTAAATACCCCATAATATACATGGACTGGACATGCTCTTATAACTTGCATTTAAATATTTTAGGGGTTTGATGTAATTTAAGGAAAAAAATCCCTAACTTATGCTCAATTTTTTCTTTTCACATTTTCTTTTTCTCTAGAGATTTTTTATAACTGGTATTGAAACCCTAGCTTTCAAATAGTTGAATATGAGTCCTATGAAATATAAATGGGACTATATGCTTGAATGTTTGAGAAATTTTTGCCAAGTTGATCCTAGTTGGTGCCTATTGGTAAGATCCTTCTGGCAACTAAGAGAAGTATATAAGATTTTCTATGATCTTTTTTGGAAGAAGGCTCTGATGGACTAATTTTGTGCAAAATTGTTGACTTTGCAAGGTGTGCATTGGTATTGTGCTCTTGTTTTTGTAAGCTCTAGTTTGGTGATTGTCATTACCTCATGTTGGGTAAGCTTTTTAAGCATTCTTGCAAATATCTTTAAATAAAAAATGAGGCTTTACAAGAATCTCTATATCATATATTATGTTGTAACTAGAAGACCAAATATCTCTGAATGTTATGATCTGTATCTTTGAATAAGAGCTAGAATCGTAATGCTCTATTTTTCCATGTAATTTTATGACCTTCTATGAGATAGGTTTGGCTTCTTTTTGTGTGCATTTAATTCATGTTAATTTTTTAAAAATACAATTATCTCTTCTCATGTTGCTCTTCTCCACATTCTTCCCTAGTGAGACCAAATTCCCCTCATTCGGGACATAACTCAAAAATCATTTTTAATGATTCTCTTTCAATTTCCCAAAAAGGGCCACACAAAAGGACTATTTTGGTTTAATAAAACTTGACAATCTCTTTGCTATAGATGCACATCATTCTTTGTTGATATTGCAACATATAGCTTCCATTGTTGATTCATTTATTCTGCATTACATAGCTGGTTCTGGCAGATCTTTAAAAAACATGAATTATAACCATAGTTATCAAGATCTCATGTACTCTTTAATAGCCCATTATTATATCACCATGCACACATAATGCTTCATATTCAACAATCCAGGGAATATATATACAATTGAAATATTTTGTCTTTATGATAGCACAATATCATTTACCTTAATTATGTAGACACATAACTACTTCCACAATTTTGAGCTTCAAATTATATACATCTCTACCTTTGTTATAACCTTCTCATTTTAACTATATGAGGGAGTTCAAAAATAATTGTTGGATTTAGACCTTTTCTTGAAAATAATTAGCAATCCCTTAACAAGGTTGTTTTACATCTTCATGTTTACAATGTAGCCTTACATGATAATTTTCATCTTGTTTTTTTTCCCTTTTTATGTCGAAGTATATTATTCCTTTCGTGAATGTGAGCACTATCAATGTGAATATTTTCTACTAGTGCAAATCTACATCCTACCCATAATAATTTTCTTACCTATTATTGAATTTCTAAAAGTATTCTTGCTTTTGAGTTTTACTCATAGGTGTTCAGCACATTATCATCTATGAAATATTCTAAGTATAAAAACCCATATACATTTCTGAATTGTTCCTTCTATCTACTAGTAAATTTGTATTTAGGAACCTATGTTGTTGTTTATCAAACATATTTACTTCTTTTCCATAGTGACACAAATATCAATCTCCTTCGTTCATTGTAGACACTTACATAAATATGCTCACTAGATGGTTATCTCAATTTCAGTCCTAATATTGTCCCCTACTCAGTTTGCATTCATACTTGCACATTGAAACAAAAGGTTTTAAAAATTATGAAACCTTGTCCCTTTATATTTGATGAAATAAACTTTACTTGCTATTATGAAACCTTCTATAATTTGAATAGCTTTTCCTTTTTCTAGAAACAAACCAGCAGTATGGCTATATCAAAAGTTTGTCTTTTCTAAATGCTACATAATAACATAAGTATCTACATTTTTGCATTCTAAAATGATTGCTTCTTTCTTTTTTGTTTCATTTAGGTATCAATATTCCTTTGACATTTTGATACTCAATAGCATTTTTAGTTTTCTAGACCTTATTCCCTCTACTTGAGAGTCATTGTAATTTTAATATTTTTAGCTCCTTCTCCAGTATACTTGCAGTTGTAACTTTCATTACCTTCTCTTGTAACTAGATTATAGATTATGTATGACCTTCTTGTGAGTGTAGGATGGTATCTTTTTAATTCTTGTGATGATAGAACTACTTATTTAGCACTGGAATTTGTTGTGTTGATTGACATATTGGTTAGGCCAAAAGGTTTCAAATCAAAATGAATTGTCCCTTTAATGTTTTTCCCTGATCCAATATTAAACTAGCTAAAGTATCTTTGTGATAGTGGCAAAAGGTTTCATTAATTAATACGTCCCTTTAATACTTCTATCTTCCCATGTCTTCAATAGCTTCATGATTTAATCAAAAGGTTTTGTATTTGTAATGAATATACATCCCTAAAACAATCTCCTCAAAATCTTATGTCTTCACCTCTAAATGATTCAGTCAAAAGGCTTCATGCATGTAACTTATGCATGATCCTTCAACAACCTCAAGTCTTCATTCCTATATCTAAACATGAAACAAACTTATTAGTATAAAATATTTTTTTCTCTCTATTTTCTTCCTTCTCTTTTACATCTTTTAATGATTATTGATTGCTCGTGTATATCTAATAGCTATAAATGTAGATCTTTGGCTTTCTTGAGCTTAGTCATTTCTTATAACTGACATTCTTGCTCACATTTTTACAGCTTACAACATAGATGCAGGGATCTTAGGAGCTCCATCCAATTACAACAACCATTGCTCCATTCTAGGCAATGACAAAAACCAATTGCCTCATTTATTGATTTTAGTTCTATATATTCAATCATTGATCATGTACAAAAGCATAAGTGCTCCTGTAGCATAGTTTTATGATAATGTATTAATTGATCTTGATTTTTGCATATATCAGTTGTTATATTAAAAATATAATTTTTAGATTATTATTATTTTGGTCCATGACATGTGTGGCTTTTGAAAATAACTAAAATGATTTTATGTGAAGATTTGATGTAATGGAGTAACAATTGTATTTATGAACTACTATACATTGTTTCTTTTGAATCAAAATGATGAATTTAGAAATCTTTCATATTTTGAGTATTTGAACTTATCTTTACTTTTTTGTACTTTGATGTAATACTTCAATTCAATTTTTCTATTCTATTACTAGCATACTGGAATCACATGATAGAACATAGAATCATAGGAAATCATGAAAATTTGCATAGATAGAAAAATTTTGTAACATTTTTGGTGACCTCTCCAAGGTGTTTTCATACTAAATGGTAATACATTAGTTTCCTTATGCATATCCATTTCTAGGCACATAGTTATATTCAGCATTAGAAAAAATGAACCTTCTCAAACTTTTAGATAACTATCAAACCTTAAAGTCTGAAATACACTTGTTGAAAGAAACACACTACACCACACCAAACTAAAACTAAAAAATCAACCAGATCTATAGGCTTCCATAGGATTTTGTATCTACTTATTTTGATAATTATGATCAAGTTCTATCATAGTAAAGAGATGAATATAGTTTCATTTTATGATCTTTTTTCTATGGCATAACAATTGTATCTTGGTTGTGAAGGCTAGCAATCACTAGTTGTTATGAAAGCTTCAAAATTTGGTTGAAAACATACTAAAACAACTATAAAACTTTAAATTATACCTTGAGTCATAACAACAACCTAGTGTATTGTTTATGGTCATATTGGGGTGATAGACAAGCTATCTTGGAGTGACCACACCTCCTATTTTTTGGTATTTTTATATTTTTACAATAGTATATCGGTCAAATATGATGATTAATAATACATCATATTGCTATTGTGCCTCAAGATACTATTTCAAGTCAACTATAACTCAAAAATCAGAATTAGTACTTCTTGTTTTTTTTAGATTCATTCAAAATAATTTGAACCAGCAATATGCGTGAATGTTTTTTGATTTTTGTATAGTTGAAAGGCTAAAAACTATATCATATCATTGTGACTATTATGAACCCATGAAGTATGTATGATTCAATGCATCAAAATCTATTACATGCTTCATGTGATATGTATCTCTTGTATTGATGACAAATTTATAATGATGTGTTGTAGTCTTCAACTTTATTACTAACAACTAACACACTGGACCTTGAATCTGAATGTGCTGAAATAACACTTATTGAAATCTTAAAAATACCTCAAAAGCATCACTTGAGGTGAATCCCATTAATGGGGATTCCTAACTCCTCTCCTTCAAGTGCATATAAATGGAAATTATTGTATAGTGTACTACCCGTTATTATATATGGACTAGCCCACATGGTATCAAACTTTCTATGCTTCCCAGGCCTACTTTTCAATTCATCTCATTTCAATACTATGTCTCCTAGCTAGAAATTCTTAGGAGATTCCTTCTTATCAAATGTTCTCTTCATTTGAGCTTGATGAAGCTCAATGTTTTGCAAGGTATCTCTCCTTTTCTCCACTAATTCATTGAGTTGAGTCAACCTTACTTTCATATGCTCCTCATCAATCATATCCAATTGATGCATAAAATCTAATGCTAGAAACTCAACCAAAATAGCTAATATAGATTCTTTACCATAAACCAATGTATAAGGAGACATACCAGTTGACCTTTTAGGAGTTATTCTATCATCCCACGGTGTTGATTTTAACTTTTCATGCCAAACATGTTGATTCCCTTCTAATTTCTTTTTTATAATACGAAACAGGTTCTTGTTAGTGGATTTAGCTTGCCCATTACCTTGAAGGTAGTAATATGATGAAGTATTCAAATACATTCCTTTTTCAATAGCCCATTCTACAATTTTGTTTCCTTTAATGCAAGTGCATTATCTGAGATAATAGAATCTAGTATACCAAATCTGCAAATTAAATCATCATAGAGATTTAAAGCAACATTCTCATTTTAATCTTTGAGAGAAATTACTTCAGTCCACTTGGTAATATAATCAATGGTTTTCAATATCCACTTATGACATGCACTTGAAGGTGGGCTAATGATGCCAATAAAGTCTAGACCCCACTTCATAAATGATTGGTCTACCTAAATAGGTTGCAAGGGTAGCATTGCTAATTTTTCTTTACTAGCAAAAATTGTACATTCTTTACATTTTCTTACCTAAGAATGTGCATCCTTAAACACACTTGGCCAATAATAGCATGTCTTCATCACTTTGATAGTTGTAGCTCTTGGTGAAAAGTGGCCTCCAACTGGCCCTTCATGAAACTAATGTAAAATATGATCCACTTGATATGGTTTAATAAATCTCAACAAAACACCTTGCAAGTCCTTTTTGAATAAAATTCCATTCATCAAATAGTAAGGAATTGCTTGCAATCTATAATATCTCCATTTTGACCTTTCCAAACCTTTAGGACACCATCTAGTTTGCAAGAAAATGATCATATCATCCACCCAATCATTTTGAATAGTTGAAACAACAAGTTTTTCATCATCATTTAATGCCAAAACAACATCAGTATAATCATTTAAATCATTATTTCCATTTCCAGCAAGTTGTTCACACAAACCTTACCTCTTACCAGCTTAGTAACCTTGATTTCAATATCATATTCCATAGCCTTATTAATCCAACCAGCTTTCTTCATATTCAAATCCTTATTTAGTAGAAAATCTTTAACAGAAGGATGTGCGGCCATTAGCTTAATGTTATTATTTTAAACCATATACTTGAACTATTTTAGATGTCTTATAACAACAAGGACATGTTTTTCCACAAATGTATAATGCATTTCATAATCCTTAAGTCATTGGTTGAAAAATGCCAATGGCCATTCAAATCATTCATCATTTTGTTGTACTAACATAGCAACAATACTATCAATGTTTCCATAAGCATATATAATATGAAATCTTTTGAAATTTTTGGATTTAACAATATGGAGTAGCAGCTAATGCTTATTTTATTAACTCAAAGCTATGTTTACCTTCTTTTGTCCAACTGAAAGCCATGCCTTGTCTTAACATAGTTTTTAATGGCATTAATAAGTCAGTAATATTTGGAATGAATCTTCTCACAAAGTTAATTCTACCCAAGAAACTCTGAAGTCCTTTCTTATGAGCTAGAAGCAGTAGGGCAAGAATGGTGCTTACTCTTTCAGGTGCAATGGTAATGTCTTCTTTAGAAACAATAAATCCAAGAAACTCATGTTAGAATTCTTTTAGAATAATTGAGAGGGGGGGTGAATCAGTTATTCAAGGTCCAATTATGTCCAATACATTTTTTTTAATAAAATGGGGGTGAATCAAAAGTACTAGCCTTTTTACTTTCTTGTCAAATCCTTAATGGCATATAGTATAAATTATCATGCATGCAATTAAACATTAAACAATCATGAAAAGTAAACATGCATCACCTCATAACACAAAGGATTTTGGTGACCCAAAAACCCTCCAGGAATAAGAAGGTAAAACCAAGGTGGGGATGACACCCACAAAATTACTACGTAGTTGATTTCAACCACTTCTGATGGATTTCCCTATTAAAGGCTTTACACACTATTAGATGTGACCCTGTTAAAGGATTTCTACACCCTATTAGGAGTGTGCCCTGTTAGAGGACTTAAGAACATTCAACTTAGAATGCCACCCTACTAAAGGATTTACACAGAGCTATTAGGCCCACCCAAGTCCATGGGATTTATAGTCACCTTCTCAAAAGAATCTTTTATCCCTCTTTAAGGATCTCCTATCCTTCTCCTGAGGATCTCTTATCCTTCTCCTAGGGATCTTTTATCCTTTTCTTGAGGCTTATCTACCTAGCTATTAAGCTAAAAATATAGGATTTCAATGTCTAATACAATGGTAAGAAAGTAGTAGAAAGGTTTTGACCTGATAAAGATTGCAGCTCTAACCTTGCAGATGTTAGATCACTCTTCAGTTCTTTTCTTTGCTTGGCTTTTCTTCCTTGCAGTGCTAACAACATGTCCACCCTTCAAGATCTATCTCCTTGAGTTCTTCCACTCATTATGCCAATGCACTCTATGGTCACGTGATCAACTCAGAGTCTTGATGCTCTGTGCTTACTCCTCACTGTATCGTCTTCTTGACACTTCACACTAGCCTTCTCTTGGCTTCTTCACATGACCACACTTATGACCAACTCACTCTCTCATTTTCGATCTCTGACTTGTAACTCCTTATAAAGACATTTTGTTCTTCATTTTCTACTCAAGTCTTCCCACTTATCAATTTGAATTAATTTTAGAAATTGTTTTCCCTCCAAACTATTTCTTCTAGAAAAACCAACAGTATTCGCCTTGAATTGGTTTGCATGGTTTACATAAAATTCTGTGACATCTACTCATCATTCTTATCATCAAAATAATTCACAAAATTCAATGTAACAAACTTATCATTACTAATCTGGCAATTCTTTTGACTTAACAAATAATACAACAACTCAGCATCATTGGTTTACTGATGCTCGACACTAACTAGGTTACTTAGCTTCTACTGCTATTTGCTGATGCTTGGCACCCTGAGAGATTTTCTTGGCATCTGAAGAAATTTTCTCAGCATCCACTACCTTTTTTTGGTGCTCGACACCTAAAGAATTGCTTGACACTCATAGATGAACTTAGTCAGTCTTTGCAAATGGTTTAGTCAAACCTTGCATTTTGTAGTATCCATTCCCTGTGTCTTAAAGTATGTCATTAAAACATGATTTCATCATTGTCTTAGCTGATCCTTATACTTCATTACAACATCATAACTTCAACCTTTCTCTCGGTGTTCTAGTTACATCTTGTCAATCAACTAAGTGATAGTATTTGGATCACTTAAGCAATTGTCATTCTTGTAGTTAGGAATTTGACATCAATGAAAAAACAATGATTGAAAGCATTATTTACCAATTCCATCATTCTTCATTCAAAGATCTTTTCAATCATTTCCAACAATCTCCCTCTTTGGCATTGATGGCAAACCAAATTGATCAATTAATTGAGTTGATCAACTTAGTTACCACCAAAATTATATACCAAATAGAAAACTTGTTGTCATTACATATCTTCCTTTTTGTATCATGTCTCCCTCTTTTGCTGATACAAACTGAATCCTTTGTTCTGCTTCTCCCTCTTAACTGTTGCATCCTTACTTTGTATTCCTAATCCTTCATGGCTACTTGCTGATCAGTTTCTTATCTCTTATGAATCTCCCTCTTTCATCTCTTTTTTTTTTTTGTCTACTACTGATCTCATACATTCTCATACATCTCCCTCTTACCTTTTATCGATCAGTTTCTCATAAATCTTCCTCTTTGACATAAATGCCAAAGGTGTAGCATCTTCAACATGCTTGGTGTAAGCTTTCCATCTTATGTCTTTTTCCTCTGTCACCATGCTTGTGACTAATCTAGAATTTTTGTTCCTATTGTCATCCTTAGCATCATTCTTTGGATATTTCAATGATCTACTCCTGTTGATGCAAGGCAGCTTCTTTGTTGCTTTAGACTGCTTGATTTAGGGGCTTTACCCCCAACTTGCCTCTAAGATATTCATAAGTATCCTAAGGCAATGGTTTGGTCAAGATACCTGCAATTTGTTCCTTTGTGTGAATGTACTCCATCTTCACTTGTTTGTCTTCCACCAATTCTCTAACATAGTGATACTTGATTGCAATATGCTTAGTTTTTGCATGCATTACTGGATTCTTGAATATTTTTATAGCACTTGTATTATCAAAATACAGTATCATAGGTTTGGTTACCTCTTCTTTCATTCCATTTAATAGATGTTTGAGTCACACAATGTTTATGCAATTGATTGTTGCTGCCACAAATTTTGCTTCTGCAATGGACTGAGATGTGCATGTTTGTTTCTTGCTAGTCCAAGTAACTAGTCTTTCACCTAAGAATAATGCTCCTCCACTTGTTCTTTTTCTATCATCAATTTTGCGTCCCCAATCTACATCTTTGTATGCATTGAGGTCAAACTTCTCTTTCTTTTTGTAGTATAGGCCAAAATCATCAATTCCTTTGAGATATCTCATTATCCTTTTTACTACCATGAGATGATTTTCTCTAGGATTAGAAGAGAATCTAGCCACTATTTCAACTATTAATGCTATGTCTAGTCTGCTATGTACAACATATTGTAATTTTCCAATCCTGGATATGTACATTGTTTGATTGACTTCAGCTAATTCATCATTTTTGGATAGCTTATGTCTTGTTACCATTGGTGTGCTGACAGGTCTGGAGTCTTCCAATCCAAATTTCTTGAGTATCTCTTTGATGTACTTTGATTGTGTCATGAATATACCATGTTTTAGTTGATGTACTTGCAATCCAACAAAGAACTTGATTTCTCCAAACATAGACATCTCAAACTCATGTTTCATTTTGTCAAAAAAAAAATTGCAAAGTGCTTCCTTTCCTCCAAAAATTATGTCATCCACAAAGATTTTAGATACAAGGATATCCTTGCCTTCTTCTAATTTGATGTACATGTTGTTGTTATTGTCAGTTCTTTCAAATCCTATTTGCAGTAGATACTTGTGAAGTCTCTCATACCAAGCTCTAGGGGCTTGCTTTAATCCATATAGAGCCTTATGCAATTTGCATAACTTGTTTTTGTTATTTTCATCAACAAATCCTTCTAGTTGCTCTATGTAGACTTCCTCTTCAAGTATACCATTCAGAAATGTGGACTTAACATCCATTTGATAGACTTTAAATCGTTTGAAGGCTACATATGCCAGTAAGGTCCTTACTCCTTCCATTCTGGCAACTAGAGCAAAAGTTTCTCCATAGTCTAGTCCTTCTTCTTGTGCATACCCTTTACAGACTAGTCTTGCCTTGTTCCTTGTGATTTCACCATTCTCATCTAACTTGTTTCTAAACACCCACTTGGTTCCAATTACATTCTTGTCAGCTGTTCTTAAGACTAAGGTCCATGTCTTGTTCTTTTCAATTTGTTCTATTTCTTCTTTCATAGCATTGTACCAGTCATCATCTTTTGTAGCTTCACTTACTATTTTTGGTTCCATTTTGCTGAGCAGACATGTCTCACTTCTAAGTTTATTCCTTGTCATTGGTCCTACCTCTTTGTTTCCAAGAATTTGATCTACAGGATGATGTCTTCTTACATACTTTGTCAATACTAGTTCTTTCCTTGTTTGCATGTTGTCTCTTTCAGGATCTAAATCTTCATATGTATTTTCATGGGATATTTCTTCATTTCCTTCATGTTGATAGTTCTCAAAATCTGAATGAACATTCTTTGTATTCTGTAGCTCGGCTTATGAAAGTGTCTGTTGCTCGACATTCATTGTCTGTGACTCGGCAGATATTGGATTTTGTTGTTGATTGTCATTCTGAGTTGCAACTTCACCATTATTAGGTGTACCTTCATAAAATTATACAAAGGTCTTGTATTCTTCTACTTTCTTGGTGTTCTCAACACTTTGAACTCCTGCAAGCTCATCAAATTTCATATTTTTGATTTCTACTACTTTGTTAGTGTTAACATTCAAGCACTTATAAGCTTTGCTTCTAGTAGAATAACCAAGAAATGTGCCTTCCTCACTCTTTGCATCAAACTTTCCATTTCTAGACTCTTTATATATATATATAGCATTTACATCCAAATATTTTGAAATGTTTTACATTAGGAGAATGCCCATACCATAATTCAAAAGGTGTTGCATTTTTACCTTTCTTAACTTGAACTCTATTGAGTGTGTAGACTGCAGTACTTACAGCTTTTGTCTAGTACTTGAGTGCAACATTTTTCTCCATCATTAAGGTTTTGGTGTAGTTAATAACTGATCTATTCCTTCTTTCTACTATACCATTCTAAGGTGGAGTCTTGGGTGCTGATTTCTGCCTTTTGATCCCTCTTTCATTGAAGAATTCTTCAAATTCTCTCGATGTAAATTCACCTCCTCTATTAGATCTAAGACATTTTAGGCCCTTCCTAGTCTCTTTCTCAACTCTGGCCAAGTACCATTTAAACATTTGGAACGCAGCTAATTTTTGTTTCAGGATCATGACTGTCATCATCCTTGAATAGTCATCCAAAAATAGCATTATGTATCTGTCACCTTTGTAGCTTTGCACTGAAATAGGACCACACAAGTCAATATGAACTAGCTCTAATACTTCATTAGAAGTATAAGCCTTCCTTTTGAAAATTGACTTGGTCATCTTCCCTAGTTGGCATTGTTTGCACATGCTGTTATTAGGCTTCTTCAACTTTGGTAGACCTCTGACTTTCTTCATTTTGTTGATGCTTATCAGATTGTCAAAATTTACATGACATAGCCTCTTGTGCCATAACCATACATCATCAATTTGAACAATGAGACAAGAAGCATCTTCCATGTCTAGATAGAACAAATTACTCCTAGTCTGGTCACCTTTTCCTATTAGACTTCCTTGAGAATCATAGATCATGGCAACTACATTTTCAAATTCAACCTTGCATCCTATGTTGCCTAACTATGAGACACTTAACAAGTTATAATTTAGGCCTTCAACATAGTATGCATTATCACATGATATATTTTTAGTAAGCTTGATACTACCTTTCCCTTTGATCTGACATGGTACATTGTTACCAAATCTAACACTATTTCCTTCATATAGAATAAAGGTAATGAACTTACTTTTATCTCCAGTCATGTGATGAGAGCATCCATTGTCTATGATCCATTTGTTATTCTTGTTCATGCAGGTTACCAGGGCAGTTGCTTCATCTTCATCTGATTCATCTTTCATAGCCACATAGACTACTTCATCATCATTCTCATCAGAGTCTTCTTCAACAATGTAGCATATTTTTCCTTTACCTCTATAGTCTTTTTTGTCCTCTCTCTTGTTCTTGAGGTTGCCTCCATCCTTGTAATTTTTCTTTTTTGTGCATCTGGCTACAATGTGACCAACTTCATTACAATTGAAACAAATGACTGGTAGCTTACCTTTGAATTTGCCTCTTCCTCTTTGAAATCTTCTTGCTAGTAATGCCTCCAATTGGTCTACATCATCTTCATCAGTGCTACTATCACTAGATACATACTTTCTTTTTCCACTCTTTTTCTTTGTTTACACCTCCTTGTTGTCTTTTATTGTCGTCTTGGCTTTGAATGTAGATTCAAAGTTTTCTAGCTTGTAGTTGTCCAAATTAGATAGCTCAAAGGTACTGAGTCTTCCAATTATTCCTTCAAATGATAATGTGTTGCCTGGTACACACCTTAGCTCTTGGATGGTTGATACTCTTATAGCATAGATAGGAAGCAAAGTTCTCAAGTATTTGCTACATATTGTTTCTTCTAATAACTGTCCTCTTAGGCTTCTTATGGCACTTACCACTTTTTTAATTCTTGCACCGTATTGAGCAGCATTCTCTCCTTTCGTTTTCATGTCATCAAACTTTCCTCTTAGGCTCTCTCTTTTGGCTCTCTTGACATTATCATCTCCTCCATAGATGTTTGATAATGTTTTCCACATATAATGTGGAGTACCACATTCTTTGATGTCATCATACTTGGCATAGCTTAGTACTGAAGCAATCTCTCACATCACTTGATTATGCTCCTTCTTGTTCATGTCTTCTATAGTGAGGGCTCCTGTAGGGTCTACATGATCAGCTATGATTGAGGTCTTTGCATAGTCACCATCGATCCAAGGTACAACTTCATCGGACTTTTCCATGCAACAAAGTTGTCTTTGTTTAGGTTGGGAACTTCTCTCTTGGACATCTTGATCTTCCTACTGCTAGTACCTTGAAACAAATCAGCAATGGGCTATGATACCAATTGTTACAATTCTTTTAGAATAACTGAGAGGGGGGGTGAATCAATTATTCAAGGTCCAATAATGTCCAATACAATTTTTTTAATAAAATGGGGGTGAATCTGAAGTACTAGCCTTTTTACTTTCTTGTCAAATCCTTAATGACATATAATTTAAATTATCATGCATGCAATTAAACATTAAACAATCATGAAAAGTAAACATGTATCACCTCGTAACACAAAGGATTTTGGTGACCCAAAAACCCTCCAAGAATAAGAAGGTAAAACTGGGGTGGAGATGACACCCACAAAATTATTGTGCAATTGATTTCAACCACTTCTGATGGTTTGCCCTATTAAAGGCTTTACACACTGTCAGATGTGACCCTATTAAAGGATTTCTACACCCTGTTAGGAGTGTTCCCTATTAGAGGACTTAAGAACATTCAACTTAGAATGCCACCCTGTTAAAGGATTTACACAAAGCTATTACGCCCACCCAAGTCCATGGGATTTACAGTCACCTTCTCAAAAGAATCTTTTATCCCTCTCTAAGGATCTCCTATCCTTCTCCTGAGGATCTCTTATCCTTCTCCTGAGGATCTTCTATCCTTTTCTTGAGGCTTATCCACCTAGCTATTAAACTAACCTAGCAATTTAGGATTTCAATTTCTAATACAATGGTAAGAAAGTATTAGAAAGTTTTTGACCTAATAAAGATTGCAGCTCTAACCTTGCAGATTTCAGATCACTCTTCAATTCTTTTCTTTGCTTGTCTTTTCTTCCTTGCAATGTTGATAACTTGTCCAGCCTTCAAGATCTATCTCCTTGAGTTCTTCCACTCATTATGCCAATGCACTCTATGGTCACTTGATCAACTTAGAGTCTTGATGCTCTATGATTACTCCTCATTGTGTCCTCTTCTTGACACTTCACACTAGCCTTCTCTTGGCTTCTTCACACGACCACACTTATGACCAACTCACTCTCTCATTTTTTATCTCTAACCTATAACTCCTTATACAGACATTTTTTTCTTCATTTTTCACTCAATTCTTCTCGCTTATCAATTTGAATTGATTTTAGAAATTATTTTCCTTCCAAACTGTTTCTTCTAGAAAATCCAACAATATTCACCTTGAATTGATTTGCATGGTTTAGATAAAATTTTGTGACATCTACTCATCATCCTTATCATCCAACTAATTCACAAAATTCAATGTAACAAACTTATCATTACTGATCTAGCAATTATTTTGACTTAACAAATAATGCAGCAACTCAGCATCATTGGTTTACTGATGCTCAGCATTAACTAGGTTATTCAGCTTCTACTGCTATTTACTGATGCTTGGCACCCTAAGAGATTTGCTCAGCATCTAAAAAAAATTTATCGGCATCCACTACCTTTTTTTGATGCTCGAAACTTGAAGGATTGCTCGGGATCTGAAGAAATTTGCTTGGTATCCACTACCTTTTTTTGATGCTCGGCACTTGAAGGATTGCTCGGTACTCACAGATGAACTTAGTTAGTCTTTACAAATGATTTAGTCAAACCTTGCATTTTATAGTGTACATTCCCTGTGTCTTAAAGTATGTCATTAATGCATGAGTTCATCATTGTCTTAGCTGATCCTTATACTTCATTACAACTCCATAACTTCAACCTTTCTCTAGGTGTTCTAGTTACATCTTGTCAATCAACTAAGTGATATTATTTGGATCACTTAAGCAATTGTCATTCCTATAGTTAACAAGTTTGACATCAATGAAAAAAAAATGATTGAAAGCATTATTTACCAATTCCATAATTCTTCATTCAAAGATCTTTTCAATCATTTCCAACAACTTACTCTCATGGATAGAAAACACACTTTTCTTTGGATTCAAGGAAATATCATATTCCTTGTATCTTTCAACTATCACTCTTAAGTGTTGAAATTATTCTATTCCATTCTTTAAAAAACCAATAACATCATCAAGATAAACAAGTACAAACCTATACATTAATCTTAAGAAATCCTTATCCATTACTTTTTGAAAGGTTGCATCTATATTTGATAAACCAAATGGCATCTTTTGATAAGCCATAGTTCCACATTTGGTAGTAAATGTTGTTTTATATCTATCCTCTTCCTTGACCAAAATCTAGTTATAACCAAAGAAACCATTCAGCAATGAAAACCGTTCAAAACTTGAAACAACTTGTAAAATTTATTCCATTGAATGCAATGGATGTCTATCCTTCAATAAAGCTCTATTTAAATAATGGAAATCAACACACAATCTGATTTCTAGAATCTTTTTCTTTACTGGAACCAAATTTGATACCCAAGAAGTATGCTTAATAGGGAATAGAAAATTTCTCTCAATTAACTTATTCATTTCTTTGATCATAAGAGGCTCTAACATTGGATTAACTAGTCTCTATTTTTGTCTTACCGGTTTTTCTCCCTATTCTATCTCAATAGTATCTTGAGCAATATTAGGATCAAATACCTTTAAATCTAAATAATTCTAAGCAATAATATCAAGGAATTCATTTCATAAGTAAAAAAATGTTTGGCGCTCTTCAGGATTACATACCTTTCCAATGTTTAGTCTTTTATCTTTTGCAACTTCAATTTCTTCATAATGTTCTTCTTTAATATGCAAATTAGATTTATCATTTTTAAATTGATCATCAGTATTAAAAATAGATTCTAAGGTTACTAAGCCTTTGGGCATCTTGTTTGTCCTTAATTAAATTATTTGATCATCATATTGATCCTGTAATTATTGCTAGTTTGGCTGAGAAAATTCAACTTCTTCTCTTAAAAAGTTAACAATATGTTGATCAGATTCAAAAACTTGTCAACTTTTAGCATTATTTGGTAGAACAAGTCTTATAATAACTTTTACATGATTTTTTCCTTTATATTTTCTGATTTGAGTTGGAATATCATATTGTGCACCAATCGCAACAAGTCTATTAGCATGTTTATTTTGATTTCTAGATAGATATTGTAAATTAAAAGCTTATAATCCTTCAATTAAATCCAAAACAACATGCTTATAACTTTTAAATAGATCATTTTTAGTTGTATGCATGCCTCTAACTTGATTAACAGTCAATTCAAAATCACAAAAAATATGCAAACAACTAATACCTCTTTTTATAGACCATTTTAATCCATTCACAAATGCTTTATATCCAGTAAAATTATTGGTACAGTTGAATGTCAATCTGAATGATGTGTAATACCTTTCATTTGTTGGTGAAATCAGCATACAACCTCCTCCTACACCTATTTTTTTGTGTGGACCATCAAAGAACAGTTTCCAAATAGCATTATCTTGTTGCTGTAAAATCAAATATGCACTTTTCATAACATTTGGCATGAAGTCAGTGGTTTCATGAATGACATACTTGCCCAAACTTGGCTCCTCAACCTCTCCTTTATAATTTCAGCATTTTTAGTAGCCCAACCATCCAGTAATTTATTACGAACACTATCTACCTATGTTTTGGACTCATGAACAACAATAATTTCCTCTTGATCGAATAAAATAGTTGTTCTCTCATTTTTAGTAGTTAACAATATTATGTTCAATGCAATCCTTAGCAATAGGTTCACATAGGATTATGACCTTAGTGCCATACCTAGTGCAGAAAAGCATATGAGACCAATCTACAGATAAATAACCTCCTATTTTGGGAGTGAAATCTCATGATAAACATATAGAAAAATAGGGAGGAAAGTCAATGATGTAAATATCCATAGGGACTAAAAAACTAGGATAGGATAACATGGTCAAATTCAAGTTCCAGATAACACCAACTATCTCAATAGTTGTCCCATCTATTTGAACTACTCCTTTCTCAAGTAGCCCAATTTTGAGACCTAGCTGGTTTACAATTTTCTTTGGCATAACTAAGCTAGTAGCACCCAAATCTATCATGCAATTATGAACACGGTACTTGCCTATTATAATAGTAACATAAAAAGGAGGTGGTTTGACTAGCTTGGATGGATGTTGGGTTGTATTATCATTTGCAACCATTAGGATTTTAGGATTTTGGTGTGCTAAAGCATCATTAGACAAGGTAAGTGACTGTAATGCTTCTTGTAGTATATCTTTTTGACCATCCCACATAGAAATAGGAACATGAGTCTTCTTCAAATGCTCAACAATATTTAAATTTTGTGTACTAACCTTGGATTTATTTTTTGCTACAATAGGCTCCTTTTTTTGTTGTGATGGTTGTAAGATTGTTTCTTGAGCTTGCACTTGTTGTCCTTATTGTTCTTTTGGCACATATTATATCTTTTGCACATTATAAGGTCCTAGTTGAGTATTAACAACATTAACCTTTTGTTATTTTCCCTTATCAACTTGTTTTTGTGTCTTAATAGTAGGTTGTTGCACCTTATTAGTTAGTTGTTGATCATTTGCATCTTGGGCCTTTGACCTTGTGCTTGTTGCTATAGATCTCAAAACTTTGTTTGGATCAAAATTCATTGCTACAATAGCTTCATCTTCATTAAAATTCATTAGAGTGGCACTAGGGGTACCTTTTTGCTACATTCAATCATGATGAACTTCTCTTTGAATAGTTATTTTTTTTCCTTTAAGAACATCTTGTCTTCTTGCCTAAAGTCCATGCAAATCAAGCCAAAAATTACTAGCATTACAAGTATTGCACCACTCCTCATCATGTCCATAGTTCTTTTGAGGAACAACTACCAACTCTTTATAAGTACTAGGAGGTGTATAATTGTACGGTTTACTAGCTCTTTGACCATAGTTTATTTGTTTTCCTTAAGCTTGCCTTGGCTAGTTTGATCCTAAAGCTTGATTTGATTGCTTATTTTGCTAATAGGAAGCTTGAGGAGGTTTATTATATTAACATTTCTTCCTATTCAAGTTTATTAGTTCATTTCCATAGCTTTTCAAAGTATGCATCATACTATCATTTTTCTCCATTAAGTCCAAATTTTCCTCTTTTAACTCTTTAATAGGAGTTGTAGCAACATGTTCTTCTACTGTAACTTGCATGTTAAATACTAGTAATATTGGCATAGGTGGAATGACAACTAATGATGGTATAAAAACTAGTACAACTAGTTTTATTTCTATAGAATAATGCATTGGGGGCCTAGGAGGTAACTTACCATCTTGTATCAAGTTGTTTTCAACTCTAATAGTTATATCAAATGCATTAGGCAAAGTACGGTGTCGCATAGATTGTATCATAACTAAAATATCATTGTTAAAAGCCTTCAAATAAAATAAGAATGCATAATCATTAGAAGGTTTAATAGATGTTTGAATTCTATCCCAAGTTCATTGGAAATGAAAATTAATATCAAAAATATGCTCATTATGATGTCTTTTAAGTGTGTTTAGTTGCTCAACCAATGAAATATTATCAGAATTATCCTCAAACTTGTTGATCAAAAGGGTTCCCAATACATCCCATGTGGAAATTAAATTTACCACTAAACTTTGGAACCAAATTAATGATTTACTTTTAAGAGAAGTTGCTAACAACTTTAAGGCTACATCCTCATGTTGAACTTGATACAATCCACAAAGAGTGGTTATATCTCTAATATGTTCAACTACTAAAATGTGATTTTCACCAGTAAAATATGGTAGACTTGTTAAAGTTAGTGGTAGAATATCATGATGAGTAGCAATTTTTAAAGGGATCCCAACATTAAAAGCTACAAATGGAAAATTTTAGGCAATTTGATGAACTAGTGGTACTTGTTTTTGCACTAAAAGTGGTAACAAAGGTTGGTTAGGCTAATGTACCTTTCATTGATATGTTTTTAGACCTTGAAAAATAGTTGGAGTGCCACTTATGGACACTACTAAAGAAAAATGATCCCTTGATAGTTCCTCAAAAATGGTCAATTCAAAACTAAAATCATCAAGTAAACACTCAAATCTTCAAGAAAACTAATATCTTCAATAATTACCATAGGTTCCTCAAAATTGATAGATTGATCCTCAAATATAAGATTTTCAAACATAGAGAAATCTGATTCAAATAATGAAGTAGACCTTCCTCTTGCAGCCCATGGTGTTCTTCCCCCTCTTGCTCATTGGTTGCCTCTTCTACCTAGCTGCAATTCTTGATATATAAATCATTATATGTTTGATCTTGTGGGAGTTCTTCTCATTAAAAGAATCATGCAACTATATCTTTGATAAACCTTCAAAATAGAGTTGCCAAGTGCTAATATAATACCTTTAAAAGGTTGGAATATTGTTGTTCACAACAAAACAATACTAAAATCTCATAATTCGAAGAACTGTGAAGCAGTTTAGGTCCCACTGGCCATGCCAAAAATTATTTTCAATCAGGATCATGTCTTTAGTGAGATGAAATATCTTGCTATCTTATTTAAACATGGAAACTCTCTCGAGTGGTGGGTTGTCCTAAAACAAGAGTTGAATCTCCAGATCCGAGTGGTTCCTAAATAGTGATCACCTAAGACCTTAAATGTATTCAAGAAAAGGGATGAGAAGTGAATGAAAATAATGAATACTAAACCTAAATGAGGTGATACACCAATGATGTGTATGCAACTTTAATTGAATCAACACAAATTACCTACAATGTAAATGATTCACAATACCTAAACAAGCATGCAATTACAAAAGTATTTCTGTGCTAGGACCTAGAATCTTTTGTTTTAAAAGGAAAATGTAAGCTTTACCAATCTTTTGCAAAGAATAAGGACACAAACAAAAATCAACAATTACAAGTATTGAGATTTGAATATGTAATAGGGAATAAAGATTGAATAAAGGATGAACACAACATAAAAGAAAAGAACCTGCAATATTGCACAAGAATCAATGAGAAGGAACTAATGAATCTATATAATCAATGCTAAAAAAATCTCTACTACAAATTTCTCCTACAATCAACTCAAAAATTTGCAAAGTGCAAAAAATCTAAGTGAGAAAGAAGAGAGCTCATAATGGGGTGATAATACAATAAATAGAGCTCAAAAAGCTAACTTGGATATGAGAAAAATGCATGAAAAATAAGGCTCAAAACTGCTCTAATCTATGAAGAAACCCATAAATCTATCCTCAAACACCTATCCCATTGATGTGAAAAATAAGCCAAAAAAATCATATGTCAATATGCTCAAAAACATGTAAAACATACCTAAAAAGGCCTCCCAAAGTGATTTGCAACTGAAACTAGCCTCAACTACCCCATAACTGGCTTAAAAATAGCACTTAAGTGCTCCTTAAATGCATGAAGAAAAATGAACTCCCCCTTCTCTGAAAATAAACTCCTTGTGATGAGCAGTTGACTATAACAATCTTCCAATGCTGAAAATAGAACTATATGACAAACTGGAACTCACTTTTAGATTCATTTAAAATTACAATTGCCCCTTAGTTCCATTTAACTCTTTACATATATGATAATTAATAATTTTCAAGTTCTTTATAATTTCATCACTTTGGAATATTAATTTTATAATATTTTAATGCAAAAGAGAATTTTTATATTATTTATCACGTATTTATAATATTTAATATTTATTAAAGTATTATTTAATAAATATTACATCAAAGAAAAAATAGTGATAAATAAAAAGTGAACTTAAACTTTAAACATTAATCCATTTGCTTAAATTAAGATTAATAAATAATCACAAAGCATATATGCATTAACATATAAAATTTATGCAATTTTAAAAACCCCCTAATATACACAAACCTGACATGCTCTTATAAATTGCATTTAAACATTTTAGGGTTTTTATGTAATTTAAAGAAAAAATCCCTAACTTATGCTTTTTTTTTCTTTTCACATTTTCTTTTTCTCTAGAGATTTTTATAGACTAATATTGAAACCCTAGCTTTCAAATCATTGAATATGAATCTTGTGAAATATAAATGGGACTATAGGTTTGAATATTTGAGAAATTTTTGCAAAGTTGATCCTAGTTGGTGCTTACTAGTAAGATCCTTCTAGCGACTGAGAGAAGTGTATAAGGTTTTCTATGATCTTCATTGGAAGAAGGCTTTAATGGATTGATTTTGTGCAAAAATTGTTGACTCTGCAAGGTATGCATTGGTATTGTGCTCTTATTTTTGTAAGCTCTAGTTGGGTAATTGTCGTTACCTCATGTTGGGTAAGCTTTTTTAGCATTCTTGCACAAATCTTTGGGTAAAAAAATGAGACTTTACAAGAATCTCTATATCATTTATTATGTTGTAACTGGAAGACCAAATATCTTTGAATGTTTCTATCTCCATCTTTGAATAAGAGTTGGAATCTTAATGCTCTATTTTTCCATGTAATGTGGTGACCTTCTATGAGATGGGTTTTGTTTCTTTTGTGTGCATTTAAGTCACACTGATTTTTGAAATATGCAATATCTCTTCTCTTGTTGCTCTACTACAGATTCTGCCTGTGCGAAATCAAATTCCCCTTGTTTACAACATAACCCAGAAATCCTTTTTAATTATTCTCTTTCAATTTCTCAAAAAAGGCCATGCAAAATGACTATTTTGGTTTAATAAAATTTGAAAATATCTCTATTGTAGATGCACATCATTCTTTATTGATATTGCAACATATAGCTTCCATTGTTGATTCATTTATTCTACATTACATAGCTAATTCTAAGAGATCATTAAAAAACATGAATTAGAATTATAGTTATCAAGATTTGATGTACTCTTTAATATCCCATTATTATATTACCATGCGCATATAATGCTTCATATTCAGCAATTGAGGGAATATATATGCAATTGAAATATTTCATCTTTATGATAGCACTTGATATCATTTACCTTAATGTTGTAGAAACTTATCTGCTTTCACAATTTTGAGCTTCAAATTATATACAACTCTACCTTTTTATAACCTTCTCATTTTAACTATACGAGGAGTTCAAAAATAGCTGTTCGATTTAGACCTTTGTATGAAAATAATGAACGATCCCTTAACAAAGGTTGTTTTACATCTATTTTCATATCATTGATATTTTACATCTTCATGTTTACAATGTAGCCTTAGGTGATAATTTTCATCTTGTTTTTTCCCTTTTAATGTCAAAGTATATTGTCCCTTTCGTGAATGTGAGCAACTATCAATGTGGATATTTTCTTCTATTGCAAATCTACATCCTACCCATAAAATTTTTTTGCCTGTTATTGAAGATCTGAAAATATTCTTGAATTTGAGTTTTACTCAAATGTGTTATCTCAATTCTAGTCCTAATATTGTCTCCTACTTAGTTTGCATTCATACTTGCACATTGAAATAAAAGGTTTCAAAAATTATGAAATCTTGTCCCTTTATATTTGATGAAATAAACTTTACTTGTTGTTATCAAACCTTTCAAAATTTGGATAAATAAATTCCTTTTCCTAGAAATAAACCAACTGTATGGCTATATTAAAAATTTGCCTTTTCTGAATGCTCCATAATAACATAAGTATTTGCATTTTTTCATTCTAAAATGATCGCTTATTTATTTGTCATTTCATTTAGGTATCAATATTCCTTTGACATTTTGATACTCAATAGCATTTGTAGTTTCATGGACCTTATTTCCTCTACTTCACAGTCATTGCAATTTCAATATTTTTAGATTTGTCTCCAGTATACTTGTAATTTTAGCTTTCATTACCTTCTCTTGTAACTAGATTACAGATCATGTATGATCTTCTTGTGACTGCAGGATGCTATCTTTTTTTAATTCTTGTGATGACAACACTACTTATTTAACACTTGGATTTGATGTTTTGACTAACATATTGGTTTAAACAAAAGGTTTCAAATAAAAATAAATTATCCCTTTAATGTTTTTCCCTTATCTGATATTAAACTAGCTGAAGTATCTCTATGATATAAGAAAAAGTTTTCATAAATTAATGTCCCTTTAATACTTTTTTCTTCCTGTGTCTTCAATAGCTTCATGATTTGATCAAAAGGTTTTGTACTTGTAATGAATGTACATCCCTTTAACAATCTCCTCAAAAAAATTTATCTTCACCTCTACATGATTCAGTCAAAAGGCTTCATGTGTGTAACTTATGCATGATCCTTCAACAACCTCAAGTCTTCATACCTATATATGCATATGAAATGAACTTATTAGTATAAAACAAGATTTCTCTTTGTTGTCTTCCTTCTCCTTTGCATCTTTTAAAGCAAATTGGTCATGTATGATTGATAGTTGTAAATGAAGATCTTTGGCTTTCCTAAGCTCATTCATTTCTTGTGACTAACATTCTTACTCTCATTTGTACATGTTGTGGCATAGATGCAAGGATCTCAGGAGATCCATCCAATTACAACAACCTTTACTCCATTCGAGGCGATGATGGAAACCAATTCCCTCATTTATTACTTTCAATTCTATATGTTCAATCAATTTATATTTGTTAGAGAAAAAGGTTAATTTAATTTCATTATTTAAATTACCTTTTCTCCCTTCTGTAGATTTCACTTTATGCACCTTTTACATTCTTATTTAATAATTAATTAGTAATTATTAAATAAAATTTAACTTTTATGTTACCCTTTGTACCTTTTAGGTTAGCCTTTTCAGGTTTTGATCTCCTTTATAAGGAAAGATCATTTGTAATTATCATTATCTTTTTCATTTCTTAGAATACAATTTGCATATTTTTAGAGCTAAGCCTTGCCTCTTCTTGTCTTTTTTTTGTGATAAGTTTTTATATGCAGGTATATGTTGGGCTTTATGGATTTGTATTGCATATTTCTCAAATCCTTTATGGTATCAAAAGAAGATCTATTGTAGCTTGTTCAGTATTTGGAGAAAAAGGAGAATGAGGGTTCGATAGAATAGATCTGGAGTTTTTTGGGCATTTCTTGTCAAAAGAAGGGGTCACTAATTTCTAGAGCAGTTTGAGGCTAAACAAACCTCACGAATGGATTCAAAAGGTGTCAAGACCCTGATTTTCATATTTTTGGAAAATGTTGATCTAGGAGGCAAAATAAAATTTTAGAGTAGGGCCATACAACCTCTACATGCAATTTGAGATGCAGAAAAATTAAAAAATCATTAAAAAACAATTTTTGGGCCACTACGATTTAAACATCCAGCTAGCAGTCACTGAAACCATTAGTGGTCCCGATAACCATAAGCGGTGTCATAAATTGTTGTACCTCCTACAACCACCAACCATCAGCTGGCCTCCTTCGCTAGCAAAGACACCCTCCTGCTTCAACTCTAGACCACTCAATGTGGCCACCTTGCCACCTCTTCCTACCACTACCACTTGTAGCTGAGCAAAGCATCACTTCAACCCACCACCTCTACTTTGTCATGACTTTGGTGGATTTTTTTATTTTTTTATTTTTCAAAATGAATTTTATTTTTTGCATTTCTAGGGTCCTTGTCATTTTTCTCACAATATCTCAATCATAAGGGGGTCCTTTTTCAATCCAAAATAAGTGTTAGAAAGCTAGTTCCAATACGAAAATATGGATCAGGTATTTTTGGGATTTTTTACAGTTTGGTACCTATTTTTGTGCTTGAAGTATGTTGATGACTTCTATCTTCTAGGAGGCATAACTTCTTTGTTGCAGCTCTATTTTCTAATCCAAAAAAAGTGTTGGAAAGCTCTTCTTGAGAACTTTCTAGATTCTTTTTCAATTAACCAATATTTGGTACTAAGTATTTTTGATTCATTTCTAAATCTTTTTTTCTCTTATCTTATTTACACATTCCTTCTAGTAGCTAGGGTTCAGTGTTTTGCATTGTGGGGGGTGTTTTGTCATAATGTTTCTATTATTTACTTATGTAAACTAGAACCAAATTCAAAAACAATTCAAAACCTTCTAAATTAATGGTCAAGACCACTTCTTTTATAGAACTTCTGACCTCTCACAATTACCATACTTGGAAGACCTTGATGACTTGACTTCTCCAGTCAAAAGGTTTGTGGTCATGTTTAGATGTCATGCAGCCTATTTTTTAGAGGTCTTATGAGATCATGAAGCATTGGCAAAAAATAGATGAGGGAATTACACTGATTACATTATAGGTATCAGATAGCCTACAATTTCATCTACATGGGTGTAATACTCCTCTAGCAATATGGACCAAGCTTCTTGGCTTTTTTGGTACTTTGAATGAGTTTAGGGCACTTCAAATAGAGGTAGACCTTATCTCTCTTGTACTAGATTCCTTTCCTTCCATTGAGGACTTTTTGATGAAGTTCAATCAATATAGATCCTTGTTGCAAGGTTATGGAAAGGCAAAGATGGATGTTGAGTGTATCTACCTGATTCTTTCTAAGCTTCGTGGAAACTTTCAAATATTTTCTTCTACCTTCTATTCCACCAGAGATGCTTTGGGTAATAGATTTACCATGCCATCCTTTGAGGTTTTTTTATCATTTCACTCAAGAGCAAGCTAAGCTCTCTCAGTTGGATTCTCTCATAGGCTCACAGACTCATGCATTGGTAGCTCAAAAATATTCAAGCATGATGGAGATGACTTAGAAATATCATTCTATAGAGTCTCAGATTGATTCCAACACTCACAGTTCATCAGGGCCACATCCTCCTAAAGGGGTTAAATCAAAGCCAAAAAGACTAAAATGTTCTTATTGTAATAAGCCTAATCATGATGAGTCACATTGCTATGAGAAGAAGTTAGATGGTTATGCCAAATATGTTTTAGATTTGGCAGCTCTCCTTTAGAAGAGAAAGGTTGATATCTCTTCTACTTCTCACAGACCTTCTTCATCATCATCATTTCATTCAAATGGTAAAGATATAGGAAAGGTTCATGAACTATGTGCAAGTATTATTCCTCATTCATCTAGATGGTTACTAGATCTAGGTGTTTCACACCATATGGCATCTTCTCAAGATTTGTTCTCTTCTTTTAAGGCTTCTCCTACTCTAGACATTTTGATGGGTAACAACATTGTTATGAATATATATGGGAAAGGTTCTATTGAAATTGATGATGGTATGTCATGTCCTCTTTTCAAAAAATTAAAAAATAATAATCTTTGCTAAGGCAGGCAGGCCCAAGAAAGTGAAGTTTCGGAAAAAGGGGGTTAATCTTTGGAAACCGTTGGACTAATAAATGAAAATTATTATTAAAATATGTTTTATTAACCCCTCTTGGATGTGAGTTAGGGTTATTCCCTCTTTTAAAGGGTTTGGAGGCATTCTGGGCTCATTCCAGAACTTGATTTTTGCTCATTCTTTGTTATTCTTCAGAGGCTGCCAAACCTGTGGAGAAGGAGACCCAAGAACGGGAGTTTGCAAGTTTTCAGGGAGACCCAAGAACGGGATTTTTTAGGTTTCCAAGAAGGCTAAGGATGGGATTTTGAAGCCATTCCATGTGCATGCTCGTATAGAGTTTGCCTTTGTGCTGAACAGTGCAGATTTGTGGGTTTTTGGGTGTGTTTTTTGTATGAGTTTGGTGTTTTCAGTTGAGTATTTCATATCAGTTTGGGTTGCTGCTGTATTTTAGACTTTAAGGTGTTAAAATAGAGCTGAATATATGTATTGGGATGTTATTAAACTTCTAAGATAGATTATTAGTATTTTTGTGGTGTTTCCAGGCATTTTTTGGTTAATTTCAGGAGCCCGATGAGCATAGTTTTTGTCCTACATTTGTGAACTGTTGTGTAAAGGCTATATGGATCTAGAAATTTCGTTTTGTAGGCTGTTATGCTGCTGAAATTTCTGTAAAAATTTCCATTTTCAGATTCATTAATAATTTGTGAAGTTGTGAAGCTTTTGGCACTATTTTCAGCATACCCGATTTGGGGTTTCTTGAGAAATTTGGTGGATCTTTGTGATATTAGTTGTTTGATCTTGAAAATCTGATTAGAGGCATGAAATATCATATAAAATCAGTAAAGGGACATTGCAGTGGTATCAGAGCCATGATCTTGCTAGCCTAAAGGTTTGTAGAAGTTTGCATGTCAGTTTTGAGAACTACCCAAATCTTGCATGTCATAATTTATGGTTGCATGTTGCTTATAATCAGATGCATGTCAAAATTTATGGTTGCATGCTACTTCTAATCATTTTCATGTTAGGTCTTGGTGAATTTGGTGGTTGTAGAAGTTTGCATGTCAATTTTGACAACTACCCAGATCTTGCATGTCAGTTTTGACAACTACCCAGATCTTGCATGTCATAATTTATGATTGCATGTTGCTTCTAATCAGCTACATGTCAAAATTTATGGTTGCATGCTAATTCTAATCATTTGCATGTTAGTTCTTGGTGAATTTGGTGGTCGCATGTTGCTTCTAATCAGTTGCATGTCAAAATCTATGGTTGCATGCTACTTCTAATCATTTGCATGTTAGTTCTTGGTGTTTGACGAAGTTATATCCTATTGGGGTTACACTCTACTTTATCCAGAATGGATAGGTATAGTACAAAGTCTCAAAGCACATAATCTTAGACAATTGATATCTAGAGTCAAAATAGTAGAAAGGATGGTTATTTAGACATTCGAGATAAACTTATGAAAATAAGCCATGACATGTCTGAACAGTTGGTTGAGCACCATCATCTAATGAATGACATGTTTTCCGACCTAGCTAAGGTGGCTAAGTTGACTGGAATTCTATTTGGCAAATTTTCTCACAGGACAGATGACACAATTCCCAAGAACTTGCATGAGGAGTTTGAGAAACTAGTTGATAGCCAGGTAGAGGTCTCAGATTCTACTCTGCCACAAGAGGTGGTGGGAAAGGATATTACACAGATTGATAGTAAGGGTCAACTTGATACTCAAATTGAGACAATTGTTTACAGGTTGTCAAAGGGTGATGACACAGGTATTCAGGATGGTATAGTTACAACAGGCAGTGACTATAGTGTAGTGGGTTCAGATGATGATATTATGAGGATGTTGTTGTGCAGGATGGTGAGATACCTGGTAGAGATGAGCAGACATTGAGCATTCATGACTTTGCTGAGAAAGAGTACCAGGCACAGTTAGATGCTTCATCACATGAGGTTGAGGCTGGTAGTACTTCACATAATTTGTCTAGCCAGCTGAAGGTGAACAAAGATAGTATTGTGACTTCATTATCTCATCATGACAGGTATGTGGAGTTAGTTGTATTGGTCATATTACTCAGGTGAGGAGTTTTCTTGAGTTATCAGTTGATTCTAGTTTACAGATATGGACTCGAGATTGTTATATTGGCGTTTGGGATTCAGTTGACTGGAGATCTTTAACACTTTTTGGTAGCAGTGTTTTTTTGGGTGCTATCATGGATTTGATTAGCAAATTACATGGTGTTGTCTTTTCTTGTGCCAGTATCTTGTCTGATGTTGGTATTAGTTTTTATACATCGATGTTGGGCTTTGTTCATATATCCAGTCGACCATACTTGCTGGAATGTGTTGATGATATTTCATATTTGGCAGTGTGTATAGATGAGTCCCAAGATCATATTGGCATTGATGACATCCAGGAGGATGCAGTGGGCAGTTTTGAAGACTTAGTTTCCTTGAGTATAGAGGAGTTGGACAGCAATGCTAATGTTTTTGATACTCTGTATGTTGATATGAGCTTTAGATTTGATTCACACAATATGGATGGTAATACTCTAGAGACTAGTAACTTTGAGGATACTCCTTTAGATAGTGCATCAGAGGAGGTCTGTAGGAGACAGTCAAGCCAGTGCCATCATGTGTCTAATCAGTTGAGAGTTAGTGACCGAGACATTGCTATCACTTGCCAGCATTTTGATGTTGCTCATCAGTTGTTAGCAGTTTATGGATGGGGTTCTCCTACTAGTGATGAGCTGGGAGGAATTTATCTTTCCTTGACAGAGTTCCACTCTTTATGGGAGGCTATCCAGATTATGAGACAGGATTATATGCAGTTGGTAGCCAACAGAGATTATCTAATGGAGTGGGGCAGTACAGCATATGATGCATTGTTGGCCAAGGAAGATGAGGTGATTGAGCTTACTGAGCAGCTTGAGGTGACTTCTGAGATTCTTGAGAGTACACAGTTGGCTTTCAAGGAGTCACAGTTTCATTTGGCTAAGGTGACCATGCAGTTAGAGCAACTACAGTCCTTACTTGATTCTATACAGTCACAAGCTGTGGTGTTTGGTGATCCAAGGATGTCCATGGCCGAGATTGTCAGAGATAGTGGAGATGGGGATGCATCCATTCTTGATACTAACATTGGCATATCAGGTTCATTCCCACTAGAGTCAGGTTCAATTGAGTTGGGTGTTGTAGCAGATTGTTGTATGCCTGACATGGTGGTGGCCTCTAGTACTGATGGCACAGAGACTAGAGATGTATCAAAGATCATGTGTGATGTTGGTGAGTCGGCAGTTGGCATGGTTCCTGCTGGTAATACTACTCCCTTGGTGATATCTTCGGAGGTAGTAGTCAGTTCCACCATGGTTAATGAACAATTGCAGTTAATTTCATCTAGATTACAGTCTGAGCCACTGACTGAGATTGGCAAATTCTATCGGCATTACACTGTGAGGTACGCTCATCAATTTACCTTTGATGACCATGTTGATGAGATGATGATACAGAGATGTACTTTGGTTCCTAGTGCTTATCATTAGTTATGGGATAACTTGATGCCTCGAGATGAGAGTTGTGATGGGCATGACATGGTGATAGGTTCTGTAGTTGACAGCTTGATAATATGTGACTTAGAGTAGGATTTTGGGAGTGATGCTTCAATGGGTGTTGTTATTGATTCTACTCCTTTGGCTATGACATCTCCTGACTTAGCTAGTGATCAGTCACAGTGGATTGTATCACTTGTTCATGGTGAGCTGTTGACTGAGGTTGGTTTTTTAAATCAACATTATATTGTAGGGTATGTACATTAGTTAGCATTTGATCCTTGTTTTGAGGAGTTGATGGCAGGAAAATTTGGTTTGGATTCCATTTCTTACTCTTTATCTTGTAATGTCTTTTCACCATCAGTTGTGCATGGGAGTTATGGTTATGAGATAGTGGCCGGTGATTTACAGAGTTGTGTTGACTGCAGGAGTTGTACAGTGTGTGGATTCTCCATACTTGGTACAGTTTCATTCGAGAGCGTTCACCATTGTTGCAGAGTTGGATTGTACATTCCGTATAGGCTAGTGGGATGTGTTGATGGTATTTATTGTGTTGGTAGTTTGATTTATCCACTTTACTTGGGTTCTGATGTTCTAAGAGTTTGTGTCTCATGGGTTTTTGATTATGTTAGTGGTGATTTTGGAGTTTGGTTGAGCTATAATTTTCAGTTTGATTATGGATTCCTCTTGGTCATATTGCAGAGGATATTGCAGGAGCTTGTGTTAATTGGTAGTAGTATAGTTCATGACTACATTTGGGATCCAGGTGGATTGATTGGTTTATTGTTCAGCCATTTCTTGAGGACAGGAAATTTTTGGGAGGGGAGGACTTTTCATGTCCCCTTTTCAAATAATTAAAAAATAATAATCTTTGCTAAGGCAGGCAGGCCCAAGAAAGTGAAGTTTCAAAAAAAGGGGGTTAATCTTTGGAAACCGTTGGACTAATAAATGAAAATTATTATTAAAATATGTTTTATTAACCCCTCTTGGATTTGAGTTAGGTTTATGCCCTATTTTAAGGGGTTTGGAGGCATTCTAGGCTCATTTCAGAACTTGATTTTTGCTCATTCTTTGTTATTCTTCAAAGGTTGCCAAACCTGTAGAGAAGGAGACCCAAGAACGGGAGTTTGCAGGTTTCCAGGGAGACCCAAGAATGGGAGTTTTTAGGTTTCCAGGAAGGCTAAGGATGGGAGTTTGAATCCATTCCATGTGCATGCTCATACAGAGTTTGCCTTTGTGCTAAGCAGTGCAGATTTGTGAGTTTTTGGGTGTGTTTTTTGTATGAGTTTGGTGTTTTCAGTTGAGTATTTCATATCAGTTTGGGTTGCTGCTGTATTTCAGAATTTAAGGTGTTAAAATAGAGCTGAATATATGTATTGGGATGTGATCAAACTTCTGAGATAGATTATTAGTGTTTTTGTGGTGTTTTCGGGCATTTTTGTGTTAATTTCAGGAGCCCGATGAGCATAGTTTTTGTCCTATTTTTGTGAACTATTGTGTAAAGGCTATACGGATCTGGAAATTTCATTTTGTAGGCTTTTATGGTGCTTAAATTTCTATAAAATTTTCCATTTTCAGATTCATTAATAATTTGTGAAGTTGTGAAGCTTTTGGCGCTATTTTTAGCATACCCGATTTGGGGTTTCTTGAGAAATTTGGTAGATCTTTGTGATATTAGTTGTTTGATCTTGAAAATCTGATTAGAGGCATGAAATATCATATAAAATCAGTAAAGGGACATTGCATGGTACATTTTGTGATGTACTTTGTGTCCCATCTTTGTCCTCTAATCTTCTCTCTATTTATTAGATTATACATAGTGGGATAAGGAAGACAGTTGAGTTTAAACAAGATTCAGTGCACATCAAAGATAGTGAGATAGGCAATATTTTTGCTATAGGGATTTTTGATCATACTTCCCACCTATATTACTTCTCACATTTTGTCCACCATCTCCACTATCAAAGACTCACTCTCTTTTTTCATGAGAGTCTATTGAGGTGAAGTTAGGTTGCTTGAACTTATGTATTGTTCCTGAGACCAATCTTGTGATTTCTACACCTCCACCTCCTATTCAGATTCTAGAAATTGCACAAGATTACTCTTCAGCATTTCCTACTATTGCAACTCTAGTCATTAAACCACCTACTGCAGTTGTTGAGGATATATCAAAGGACACACATCTCCTCTCAAAAGAAAGATTTAGCACACCTATTATTCCACCTCCATTGGAGATTTCATTTTAGGATTCTTATACTTTCTCCTTTGAGAATTAGCTAGGACTTCTAGCTGCACCTTACATACATGGGTTTTATCATCCTTTTCCACTTCCTTTGTTTCCTTCAAATTGGATTCACATTGGTATGTTCATCGACATAGGAGTTTTTCTTTTTTGGGGGGGCTATGGAGTCTCAAGCTTCTATCATGAAGGCTTTCATTGTACTTATGATCTTGAGAGATTCTCTTGAGATGTTTCATTTGTGCATTCTTTTTTATCTCTTTTTGGAGTAAAGTTTTTCCCACTAGGTTTTCTCTATTTCTCTATTTCATAGAGAATTGTTTGTGATTGGATACCTCATTAGGCCTTGTTGTTAGGACCCAAGTTTTCTTTTAGAAATGTATTGTACTTTCCTTGCTCTTTCTACATTGTTTTTAGCTGCATTGTTGCTTATCTTAGGTGTTAGAGAAAAAGGTTAATTTAATTTCATTAATTAAATTACCTTTTCTCCCTTCTTAAGATTTCACTTTCTGAACCTTTTACACTCTTGTTTCATAATTAATTAGTAATCATTAAATAGCATTTACCTTTTAGGTTACCCTTTTCGATTTTTGATCTCCTTCTATAAGGATAGATCATTTGTAATTATCATTATCTTTTTCATTTCTAAGAATACAATTTGCATGTTTTCAAAGCAAACCCTTGCCTCTTCTTGTCTTTTTCCTCTCTGTGATAGGTTTTTGCAAGTAGTTATTCATTGGGATTTGAGGATTTGTATTGCATATTACTCAAATCCTTCAACATTAATCATGTGCAAAATCATAAGTGCTTGAGCTCCTCCTCATTCTTCAACTAAATATGAATAAAGACCACATACATGTATAAGTTAGTATGGGTTAAAAATTAAAATTACTCTATTGATCTTGATTTTTGCATATATTAGTTGTTCTATCAAAAAATTGATTTTCAGAGTATTTTTTTTTTTCCATGACATGTGTGGCTTTTGAAAAGGACTAAAATTTCATGTAATGAAGGAGTAACAATTGTATTTAGAATTTATGAGCTATTATGCATTGTATTCTTTTGAATCAAAATGATGAATTTATAAATCTTTCATATTTTTAGTATTTGAACTTATCTTTACTATTTTGTACTTTGATGCACTACTTCAATTCAGTTTTGATATTCTATTACCAGCAAACTATAATCACATTATAGAACATAGAATCATAGGAAATCACAAAATTTTGCATAGACACAAAAATTTTGTAACAATAAAATAATAAAATTAAATAATATTATGCAATGTGTGCAACACCCATTATCTCAATAATCTCCCACTTTTTGTATACATTGCATAGGGTCAATCTATAGCCACATAAATGAACAAGGAAACAATCCCTCCTAGCACATACACCATCATGGATCAAAGTATGCCAAGTGTTCCATCTTGGTACCTGCAACAAAATCAAAGTATCTAGCATTTCAAACATGAATGATCTCACTTCCTATTATGCCACTACCACTACACATACATAGAATCCATCCAAAGAGAAAGTCACCCAACCTATCACATTAGAAGATCATAAAATCCTATACCAACTAAAATATCAAGTACAAAAACTTGATCCAAAGGGTATTCATATGTATATGTAGTTGTCAAATATCCATAGGTGAAATAACACCCAAAGCAACTGCCAACCCATCCAACTATCCATAGCTCCACAGGTATACCAAGTGAATCTCACATCATTAACAAATCATATATGTAACTTGTAATACAAATGTTTGGTTCTATATCACCTTAAATAGATAATCTATGCTTTACCATTTTTCACCTCCAATGTGGATCTTAGGGTTTATGGTTAGATTCAACTTGATTCAATGTATATGTCAAACTTCTTGATCATCCTTTAAAAACTTCTCTAGAATCCTTATGTTAGGTCTTTACCTAACCACCGCCTTGAATTTAATGATCCAACCCATCAATCTAATATTTAGCATTTTTTACATCTCCCAAGAAATCAACTAAGTCAGTTTAATCTTATGATTCCTTTGAATATAATCTTTTACTATCATTCAGAAATCACTAAATTCTACTACTTGATCAACATTGAAATACTCGGTCATTGTTTAAGATTTCTATCTTAGCATCAACTAATTTTCTCAGTCAATGCTAATGCTTGGTCAACACTGGATTTTCTTGGCAATAACTGTGGCTTGGTTGACACTAGCATTACTCAACACTCCTTAGTATTTACTCTTTTGCTCAGCTTGGCTTAAATTTCTTGATATAAACAATTAATTTTCTTTATCAAAGTCTATCTAGTCAAATATCCATTATGACTTCCTTTTCATAAATTCGACCTTTCCTCTAGGTGTTATAGTTATGAGTAACTCTCAAATCTTCTTCATTAATCAAATAGATATGACATTTAGATTAGGTAGCAATATGTCTCATCCATAGATTTGACATCAATGACAAAACAATAATTGTTCCAATTGTAACTTTCCAAAAATTTGCCTCTTTGGCATTAATATCAATATCTAGTCAAATATCTAAAATACTAACAATAACATAGTTACCATATAATTCAAAAGTTTTGACTTCCATAAGTGACCACTATCCTTAGTTTCATTCTAATACTCATCCATTCAAACTCCCTTTGTTAGTTTTCTCTCTTTCATGATTATCTCCCTCTGAGGTTTATCTTTTCTTCTCAATAATCATGTGACTTCCTAGTAATCTCTCTCTCTTTCATCCTAGTTTCTCAGTAATCTCTCCCTCTTTGAAAATAATACCAAATATGTGTAGCTATCTCAGCTTCAAATTCTTCATACATCTTAATTATGTATACTTTGCATTTCTAGTTGATACTTGTCATCTATCTATGACTAATCTTTTATGTTGTACTAAAGTATTCTACTTTAGGCATGTCCTAAACTAGAGTTGTATTGCACCACTATGTAAAATATGTTGTAGAGCACATCTGATGCAATGCACCTTGGCTTCTTAATTAGCCTTAGTAAGAGGAATGACCCCTAATTTATCTCTAAGATATTTATGAGCATATTTGGGTAATGGTTTTTTGAATTTGTCAATAATTTGTTACTTTGTATTCACATATTCTAGCTTCACTTCTTTGTCTTGAACTAATTCTCTCAAGTAGTGATACTTGATAGCAATGTGTTTTTTCTTAGTGTGCATCACTAGATTCTTTGAAATATTAATAGCACTTGTGTTATCACAATAGATAACTACTAGATCTGTAATATCTTCTTGCATGCCTTTCAACAATTGCTTAATTGACATTATATTTGAATAATTCACTGTAGCTGCCACATACTTGGCTTCAATTGTTGTTTCCTATAATCAATATTTACTACCTAATCTGAGTCAATGAAAACCTTCACTTCAAATCTATCACTTCTCTTGTAGTATAATCCATAATCTTCTATAACTTTCAGATATCCCATTATCCTTTTTATAGTAATCATGTGATTCTCTTTAGGATTTTCTAAAAATCCACCAACTATCCCAACTACCAATGCAATATTTGATCTATTGTGAACAACATATTATTATTTTCCTATCATGGATCTATATAGGGTCTAATTCATATCTGTAGGATCATTAGTCTTAGATGGCTTATGTCTTCTAGACATAAGTTTGCTTGTTGGCCTTGAATCTTCCATACCAAAAGTCTTCAAAATTTTCTTGATGTATTTCATTTGTGAAATGAAAATACCAAACTTCATTTGGCACACTTGTAATCCAAAAAAAAATTTGATCTCACCAAACATTGACATTTCAAATTCCTTTTTTCATTTTAGCAACAAATGATTTACATAATACTTATCTTCCTCCAAATATGATATCATCAACAAATATCTTAGATAAGAGTACTTCATTATTCTTTCCATTCTTCAAGTATAGATCATTGTTATCATTTATTCTCTCAAAACAAATTTTAACTAAATAGTTATGTAACCTTGCATACCATGCTCCTAGTGCTTGCTTCAATCCATAAAGAGCTTTGTTCAGTTTACATACCATGTTTCTCTTGTCTAGATCTACAAATTCTTCAAGTTGTTCAATGTATACTTCTTTCTCCAGTATACAATTTAAAAATGTAGATTTCACATCCATTTGATGTACCTTGAAATTATTGTAAGCTGAGTATGCAAACAAAGTTTTGACTCCTTCAAGTCTGGCCATAGGAGTAAAAGTTTCTCCATAGTTGAATCCTTCTCCTTGTGCATAACCCTTCCATACCCGTCTTGCTTTTTTTCTTGTTACTTAACCATTTTCATTGATCTTGTTCCTGAAAATCCATTTATCCCAATGATATTTTTGTCTTTGTGTCTCTGCACTAAGGTCAAAGTATTTTTCTTCTCAATCTAGTCAATTTATTCATCCATAACTTGTATCCAAAATTCATTATCTAAAGCATCTTTTATTGATTTGGGCTCAAACTCACATAATAAACATGTGTCACCCTTGAATTTCCCCCTTTTCATAACACTTGATTCAACATCTCCAATTATTTGATCTGGTTTATGATGTCTTCTCACATATTTTCCTAATACGTGTAGCTTTCTTCATGGCTCTTCTTTAGGTTCATCTAGAAAAATAATCTCGGGCTCATTTCCTCCTCTTTTCCCAATTTTGGTTCAGGTTCTAAATGCTCAACATTCACTGTCTGATGGTCAGCATTGCCTATCTATGACTTGACATCTACAATATGTTTCTCAGCACCCACTCTCTGTTGCTCAACAATTTGCATTTCCACTCCATCATTTCCTAACTAATGGAAACTTGCAGCTTGATTAATATGTTCATTTTGAGTGTTAGGAACATCATCATCCACATAAATGAATGTACTATAGTCTTCAGGTTCTTCATTACATGAAGCATCATCTTTTTTGTAAACTCATCAATTCTCATATTAACACTTTACACATCTTTTTAGTGTTATAATTTGAACAATTATAAACTTTACTTTTTGTGGAATAAACTAGGAATATGCCTTCATCACTTTTTGGTCAAGTTTTCTAGCCTTGTTATCTTTCAGTATATAGCATCTACTTCCAAATTTTTTTAAATATTTATTATTGGGATCATAACCATACCATAGTTCATAAGGTGTAGCATTTGTACCTTTATTGACTTGAACTCTATTCAAGGTATAGATATTAGTACTAACTACTTCTATCCAATATTTTCTTGATACACCTTTCTCCATCATTAATGTTCTTGCATAGTCCACAATTGAACTTTTTCTTATTTCAACTATCCCATTCTAAGGAGGGGTCCTTGGTGTTGACATTTGTCTTTTGATTCCTCTATCTTTGTAGAATGTATTGAACTCATGTGAAATGAACTCACCACCTCTGTTAGATATCAAACACTTTAGATTCTTCGCTATGTATTTTTCAACTCTAGCTAAACATCACTTGAACAATTGAAAAGCATTAGATTTTACTTTAATAAACATAACAGTCATCATTATAGAGTAATCATCCACAAATACAATGAAACATTTATCTCCACAGTAACTTTTAACAACAATGGGTCCACATAGGTCAGTATGAACCAATTTTAAAATATCACTGGTAGTATAAGCTTTACTCTTAAAACAAGACATGGTCATCTTTCCTAATTAACATTTTTTACACATAGCATTTTCAAACTTCTTTAGATTAGTAAATTGTCTTACTTTCTTTATCTTATTTATATTCACCAAATTGTCAAAATTCACATGACATAATCTTGTGTGTCATAACCAAACATATTCGTGTTGTGCAAACATACATGTCTCTTTTGATAGGTCTAGATATAATAAGTTACCTAGTGTCTACTCACCAGTTCCAATTATCTTACCATCACCATCATGTATCTTGGCCTTCTTTTTGTAAAGTTCAACTCTGTAACCTAATTTTTTTAGTTGTGAAAACTCAACAAATTGCAGTTAAGTTTTTCAACCCAGTACACATTTTCACATGTTATCTTGTCAGTTAGTTGAATAGTGTATTTACCTTCTACAACACATGGGATATCATTACCAAATTTAACAAATCCACCATTGTATGGACCAATATCTTCAAATTTTTTCTTTATCACAAGTCATATGATTGGAACATCCACTATCAATTATTCATCTATCACTTTTGTTCACACAAGAAATTAATACAATTTTCTTATATTCATCAGACTCTTCTTTCATAGCAACATAGATAACTGCATCATCATTACTCTCTGATTCATTATCAATCTTTTCTTCAAAAATGTAACAAGATTTATTACCTTTTTCATCCTTGCTTCTTCTATAGTCTTTTTCATCCATTCTTCCTTTATACTTGCTTTCCTTCTTTTCACCCTTATCTTCTCTATCAAGACATCTAGCAAAAATATGACCAACTTTGTTGCATGAAAAACAAATGATAGGTAATATACCCTTATATTAAACCCTTCCTCCTCCAAATCCTTTTGCAATGAGGACTTCAAGATCATCATTCTCATCATCAAAACTATCACTTTCACTCTACACATATTTTCATTTCTTCTTACTAAGAATCATATGTGACTTGAAAGCTAATTCAATGGTAGCATGCGTGTAGTTATCAAAATTAGAAATCTCAAAAGTAGTAAGTATACCAACTACACCTTCTAAGGTTAAATTGTTACTTGGGATGCATCATAGTTCTTGAATTGTAGATACTCTAATGGCATAGATAGGGAGTAGAGTCCTCAATACCTTTCTTATGACTATTTCATCTTCAATTATTTTGTTTTCTCCTCAAATAGTATTAACAACCTCTTTAACTCTTGTGTAGTATTATACTATGTTATGATCTTCCATCAATATCATACCATCAAATTTATTGTTGTCACAAAATTTTGCACCCTTGTCCAAAGTTTTTACCTAAGGACAACCTTGTGAAACATGGAAACAACCTCCAAGCTATGGGACTTGAACTATGAGGTTGAGTCTCTGGAGAAGGTTGACTTCCTTTACTATCAGGGTGCACTAACTACACTTGGAGAGGAAAAGGGAGAAGGAAGGCATGAAAGCAAATCTATCTACTCTAACCTAAGGGGTGATGCACCAAAGTAGAGTGGTTGACCTTGTCTCTACCCATAAATGCATAATTAACCAGTTATAACATCAAGGAATACAAGTTTGGACTTTCCTTAATTCAAAAACCACATGTAGATCACACAAAAAAAGAATTCTATAAGAAGAGACTTCACTTAATATCACTCAAATGCCAAAAGTAGATGCAATCATGCAGATTCAAAATATAGAGAAGAACATTAACCATAGGTAAAGAAATCTTGCATAGTGTGTTAATGGCTAAAAGAGACTCAACAGAGGATTACAATGGCTCAGAGGCATGAGAAATTACAATAGTTTGCATAGAAGCAACTAGAGAATCAAAGAAAGATCAACCCTTGCAAAGACTAAAAAATATACCTTTATAGCTTAGGTATAACTAAGATATTTCCAATTAAAGTGACTGCACAACTACTATCATTAAGTGCTCAAGGAACAATCAAGGTGATCTAAAAAGATCTAATCTGGTACACTTACAAAGGCATGAAAATATGGAAACCCTGACTGGAGAAAATCTTCAAGTGGTGGAAACAGTGCCAATCAATAATAAAACCCCTCAAAATGGATGATTATATGGTGGGAAGAGTGTCCTCTATGCCATTAAAACTTATCATTAATTCTGGAGTGGTTGAAATTAATCGAAAAGATTAGATTGTGCAAGAAAACCCAATCATTCCCTATTTTTGGCTCATGAATCAGCAAAGTTAGCAGGCCAACTCAGTCATGCAACTAGAAACCTCCATATGGACCAACTATTTTATTTCCTTTTTCCACCTCATGGAGTCTTTACATGTTTGACCATATCATGTTTAACTAACCACACCACCTTCAAACTTAACCACGATGGCTTATGATATTGTTAGCTCTAACTATGATGTCAACTTAACTTAAGCCTACCAGGACACATGGAAAGACCTCACTATGTCGCTATGATTAAAGATCAAGTAACTTCCTATAGCAACAAAGTGAGAGACGTCAATCTTCCTCCATCTGACAGCCCTGAAGGTATACCCAACCTATAAGTGCACCAACCAATAGAAGCATGGTCCTTTTCCAATCTATCTGATGCTAACCCACCATACCATAGCCCACAAAAGGGAAGGTCCTACCATACTACATCAACTCATCACTTTCTCACTATGAATAAATAATGTGAAACTTCCTACAGTAACAAAGCAACTACCATGGATCTGTTTGCATCAGACGGTAGGAGGTAGAAACTAAGAACATGTGGCCCATGACCTTGACACATCAGAAGCTCAGCCAATGAAATTCCCCCATATTCTAGGTCAATCTGACTCATCGCCCTATCATCTTGTGGCCCACTCAACATCATATTGACATTTCAGTGTAGTCAGAAGATGGCCCACCAAGAAAACTTAGACCCATACAGACACATGGTGTGATGTCACTTTTTGGCATGACATAAAGAATGTGCAACTCTAAAAAGTGACAAGGCAACCACCCTTGATGATCCTTTATCTGATGGTAAGGAAGTTACATGAAGGAACTATTGCACACCTTGCACAATCATACCCTAGCCAATGAGAAACCAACAAAATGCTAACATGCTCTGACAACTGCCTAGTTGTTCTAATAGGGAAGAGGCCCACTGAGCTATTACTATGTCACCTAAAATAAAGGTCATGCAACTCTGCATAATGACAAAGTGATGACCGTAGATCATGAAAAGATCAGATGATTGGGAAGTTGCAGGCCCATGGAGTATTAAAGTGCGAAGTCACATAGGAAATAAATCATAACCTAAAATTTAACATGAAGTATTTTTGTGCTACTTTATTTGAATTTTTAAATATGTGAACATTTATATGTTTGAATTCAAATATGGAAATTTTGGTGGGAAGGCAAAAAGGTCAACATTTACCTCAGAGGCTTTCTACTTTGGCTCTTAGTACATTGTCATCACCTCCATATATGGTCTTCAATTTGTCCCACATCTTCTTTGTATTATTGCAATATTTTAGGTCATCAAACTTGACATAGCTTAGGGATGACGAAATCTCCAATATTGCTTGGTTGTGATCTAACTTATGTCTCAATTCTTTAGTAGTCAGAGGAGTAGTTTTTACCTCTACATATTCATTGCTTAGAAAATTGAAAGAAATGTCACTGATAGTGAATATGTGTAGCTTCATTAGGGTCTTCCATGCAAGAAAATTCTCCTTATTTAGCTTGGGTACATCTCTCTTGTTTGTCATGATCTTTAGCTTTAAGGACCCTCAAATTTTTCTCTATAAGCCCTTAGCTCTAATACCAATTGTTAGAAATGTTTAGAATAACTGAGAGGGGGAGGTGAATTAGTTACTTAAGGTCTATATGTACCACTTGAATAATTAAATATTAAACACGTCAATATTTTGTTGATCATGCTTATCTTGTTGTTGCTTAGTCACTATTGTAAAACTATCATAAACTTAAATTGCATTGCATAATGAAAACATCATCACATTTAAAGCATTCATAAGATATCCATCATAGTTTGACACTAGAATTTTATGTAGAAACCCAATTTGGGAAATACCAACAACAAAATGTCACTCTTTTTCATTCTTTTGAAGTGAGTTGTGTTAGGAGCCAACCCTATTAAAGGTTACATTACACATTGTTAAATGTGACCTAGTTAGAGGATTTAGTCACCATATTAGGAGTCGTCTAGTAAGAGGAGTTTGATCATTCCATTTAGAATATCACCTAGTTAAAAGATTTACACATATTGTTAAGTCTTCCAATGAATTTTAGATCAACCTCTATTAGAAGGATTTCAATAAAAAAAATTTATAATGATAAGAAAGAAAGCAAAAGGTTTTGATGTATGTGATTACAACTCACTTTTGCTAGTTCAAATCTCTGTTCATTCCTTGTGCTATTCACTAATAATCTTTTCATTGTCATCTCTAATCTTGATCAACTTAGATACCCTTCAAGCAATTAGACTACTCTTCTCATCAACACTTAGTCCTTATGCTCAAATTCACTTATCAATAATAGCATCTACAAGCTTTCTCTTTAGCTTCACATCCACTCACTTGTGTGTTTCTAATCAACCTTTCTCTAAATGAATTCCTTCACATATAAACCCACACACACATTGGTTGGGGCTGGAATTGGCACCAAATGTTGAGTTCTATATCACCTTAAATAAGCAATCTGTGCTTTACCATTTTCTACAGCCACTGTAGATCTTAGGGTTTATGATCAAATTCAACTTGTTTTAATGTATGTGTACAACTTCTTGATCATCCTATAGAAACATCTATAGAATACTTATGTTAGGTCTTTACCTAATCAACACCTTGAATTTAATGATCCAACTCATCAATCTAATCTTTAACATGTTTTACATCTCCCAAGAAATCAATTGAGTTAGCTTGATCTTATGATTCCTTTGAATTTAATCTTTTATTGTCACTTAGAAATCATTGAATTTTGACACTTGGTAAACATTGAAATACTTGGTTATTATTTAAGCTTTCTATCATTAACTAACTTTCTAAGTCGATGCTAATGCTCGTTCAACACTAGATTTTATTGGCACTAACTGTGACTCGGTTGACACTAGCATTACTTGATTCTCCTTACTATTCACTCTTTTTTTCAGCTTGTCTTAGCTTTTTTGACATAAAAAATTATCTACCTAATCAAATATCCATTGTAAATTCCTTTTCATAACTTCAACCTTTCCTCTAGGTGTTATATTTATGAATAACTCTCAAATCCTCTTCATCAATCAAATAGATACGACATTCAGATTAGGTAGAAATATGTCTCATCCATAGATTTGACATCAATGAAAAAACAATAATTGTTCCAATTGTAAGTTTCCAACACAAGATTGGTCATATTGCTACTAGGTGTCTTGACAAAAAGGATAAGGATGAAATAAAAGAAAGAAAGTACAAAGGAAGAAGAAATGATAGAGACTACAACAAAAACACGGATGCCAAAGGTTAGAAATCTGCTATATTGTTGAAGAAGAAAATGATAATGAATCTAAGAGTAATAATGATACTCACTTTCACACTATCTGTGCAACATAAGATCTTACTTGTACCTTGCGCATTCACAAATTGTTGCTCAGTTAGCTTCCATGTCTTCAAATGCTTGACATTATCCAAATAGTTGGCTTAACATGGCTTAATAATTATTTTGAAACCAAAATAATTCTTGAATCCATACAACTTTGTTTTCTACTATGCTCTCTTATGCATTATTAAATACCAGTACAATTAAACTTATTGTAACTTGTGTCATACCAATCGAACACACATGCACACCTATCAATATTATCATGAAGGTGTCACAAAGCTTTCCTCAACTATGCATAAGCTAACTCTCTATGCATCATTTGTACTATTAAGATCTACTCATTGTCCTCCTACAATTTGTCTAATACTTAGACAATTTTCTATCTCTGAATGCATAAATGAAATGTTGAGTATGTGTTGCCATAAATGACAACCATCAAGACATATAACTAACTATATTTCCAACAATCTCCCCCTTTGGAATTTATAATAACATTTGGGAAAATTGGCTAAGTCCCAAAATGATGTCATACATAACAAAAACAAATAAAATAACTATACAAAAATTGCCTTCAAAACACAACAATTTTATTCATATTTTGATGGATCATTACATTCCTTACCACTCTTTTACATTGATACATACATAAGCTCCTCCTTACATATATGTTAATATTTATATAATTTTCCTCTACATAATAATATAGTACTCCCCCTTTGACATCAATGGAAACGGTGTCAAAACTATACCACAAAAACTTGCTACCTACTTTTAATCAGCTCATCTTTATCGATATGCAATCTACAAAATCAATCTTTAGTTGGTCAAAGTCCTTTTAGTTTCCTTTGACTATATCTGATATACTGATGAGTACACAAAGTGCATAGGATGCCACTTCAACTATGCTCAAGTTCGTATAGGAAAATTTGTCATAGGAATTCTTTGCTAAAAGACATTCCTCCAATTGCCTCTACAAAATTACAACCTTGTATGCTAGATATTCTCTAAGAAAAAAGAATCTTCTTGATATCTTATCCTTGTAACACTCAATTCTTCTGACAACATAATGAATCTTCTCAATCTCATTCTCAGAATCTTTGATTCTAATCTCTGGTTGTTGCAATCTTGTAGTGAGTGACTAAAGCTCACTCATATGACCTTTCATCTTTGCATCAAAATCAGATAATTAAGTGTAAGACACTATGTACTATCCATACAACTTCTTACCTTCAAGAATACACTCTATCAATTCTGTTGTCACAAAATTTTGCACCCTTGTCCAAAGTTTTTACATAAGGACAACCTTGTGAAACATGGAAATAACCTCCAAGCTGTGGGACTTGAACTATGAGGTTGAGTCTCTGGAGAAGGCTGGCTTCCTTTACTATCAGGGTGCACCTAATTACTCTTGGAGAGGAAAAAGGAGAAGGAATGCATAGAAGAAAATCTACCTATTCTAACCTAAGGGGGGTGATGCACAAAAAATAGAGTGTTCAAACCAATCTCTACCCATGCATGCACTATTGAACCATTATAACACCAAAAGATATACACATCCAAACTTTCTTTAATCTAATAATCACATGCAGATCACAAAAACCCAAATGAATAACACAAGGAAAGAGAGGATTCGCTTATATACCATTCATAGGCCAAAAGAGATACAGTCATGCAAGATTGCACATATCTACAATACACTAATGAGAGGAAAATAGTTCATGCACTTCACATCAATGTTTGAAGGAGATAAGAATGTCGTACAATTCAAAGGCAAAGGGGATTTACAGTGAAATTGCAGAGCAATATCAGAGAAAATAGAGAAGGGTTGACCTCGACAAAATCTACAAAAATTACCTTTATAGCTTAGGCATAACTGAGATGTTCTCTAACTGAAGTTACTCCACAACCACTACCATTAAGTCTCTTTAGAGATCTAGAGAAAATCTAATCTGGGCACAGATTCAGATACAATGAAATCTGATATTTTTTTGAAATAGGGCCCTGATAGAAATGATGCCATTAAACCATTCTGACCAAGTAGATGGATAAATTGGGGTGGTGGAGTGTTCTCTTGCTATTTACTAGGTTCAACATTCATTTGAGAGTAGTTGGAATTGATCGTGAGGATCAAATCATGCAAGAAAACTTGATTTCCTTCATTTCTAGCTCATCAGTCAACAAAGTCAAAAGTCATCTGAATCTTGCAACCAAAATGGGCCACGTGAGCCAATAATTTCATTTCATTTTGCCACCCCATAAAGTCTCCACATGGTTGACCACATCTTCTTAATTAACTAAGCCACCTTCCCAACTTAACCACGATGTCACATAACCGTCAGCCTTAACTGTTAATGCCTTAGCCAAGCCCATAAGGACATGTGTCTTTTAGGAACTTTCTCATATTGTTTAATTACCTTGCATCTTCATAATGCGGGAAAGCACTAATCGTTGATCTTTGTAAGATCAATGATCATGAAAGATCTTCATTATACTGTGCCTGCCCATAATACCATTGTGCCCACAAACTATTTAGCATACACCTTAGCAGAACCTGGCACCACTTGGCATCACCCTGCAGCTTATGAAATCAACCTAACCTCACATAGACACGCGGCAGTGAGGCACTTGCCTACATTGTTTAATTACCTTGCATCTTCATAATGCAGGGAAGCACCCATAGTAGATCTATTTGCATCAGACAATGGAAGATAAAAACTAAGAACATGTGGCAGTTTCGATGCCTAACAGTAACTTTTATTCATTTGGGCCCGTGAGCACACATGGCGATCTAGCGCTTGCTCACATTATCAAGAAGTCTGACAAAACACAGAATGTGGGAAAGCACCCGCCAATCAAATTGCTAGCTCATCCAGTAGCTTCCCTACTTGTAGCCCACAAGAAGAACATGGACCTATTTGCCACATGTCACGACAACGCTTCCCCACATTATGTAAAGATCACTTTTTTTGAGAAAGCGAGAAAGCACCCACCGTAGATCATGAAAGATCTAACAGTGAGGGAATTGCAAGCAAGTAGAAACATTAAAGTGCATAGTCACTTAGAAACAAGGAAATACATTAAGGTTTTATTTCATTTATTTTCATATTTCCATGGCATCTTGAATACTTAAATATGGAAAGTGACCATTGGGTGGGCTCAAGTATTTGAATTCAAATTTTTGGCAGGAGGAAAATATGGTTAACAAATTCCTTGATGTTTCTATCAAGTGCCTTCAAATCATTGCACACATTGGTGCATACTGTGTTGAATAGGGCTTCATCATGATTAATTTGTGCTTGTGTTGCTGCTACTTCAGCTAAGGTTGTGAATTCCCCATCAAAGGTCTTCACCTATTCTTTTGCCTTAGCTTGCAAGTCTGCATTTGCTATAATTGTGGAAATTTTCTTCTACATGCACTCTAAGACTTTAGTAAGGGTCTTCTCCAAAGATTTTACAAATTTGTTTTTCTCAATCAATTTTCTTAAAGTGCCCATTTGCTCTTTCTAATCTTCATTATCAGATGGAATAGGTATTGATGTTCCAACTACTAATACTACTAAAGATATAGTATTCTTTATATTTTGTTCCTCTGCATTCTTCTTTTCCTTAGCCTCTTTCTTCTTCTTCTCTTCTTCTTCTATCTTTTTCTTTTCCTCTTCTTCTTTTTGCTTCCTCTCATGTTCTTCTTTCTGCTTCTTTTCCTATTATTCTTTTTGCTTCTTTTCCTATTCTTCTTTCCTCTTCTTTTCTTCATCTTGTTTTCTTTTCTTTTCTTCATGTTCCTTTCTCTTCTTTTCTTCTTCTTGCTTCTTATTTTTCTCTTCCTCTTCATCATCAAAACTAGTATAGGCAGTGATATTGCCAACAATATTTTCCCCATATATTGCAAATGGATTCTCCTTTGTATCCATACTTATGTGTGTACTATCCACTTGCATGGATTCACTACCTATAACAATGTGAGGTGGAGATGGTGCATTTTGTGTCTCTTTTGCCTCTTCCTCTTTACTGGAAGGTGTATTTTTTTGTACATATACTGGACTATCAGCCTTTGCTTGTGCACTCTCCTTGGGTACTGAGGACATATATTTCACCATAACCTCATTCTTGCCTTACCTCCTCATAATTGCCTCCCATTAGAAGAATTTCTCTTCTTTTTTTCCTCAGAAGGGCTCAATACCCTTCAAAAATTTCTCATATTCTTCTTTTGATCCAACATCACATAACTTATTTATGGATGCGATCCTCATATTCAAATCTTCTTCTACCACTCTTCTCTTCCTATTAATTAACCTATTGTATAGGTCTTTAGGAATCTTATTTTGAATGCTATCAAATCTCCTATTCCTCAAAGTCATATTTATTATTATAGCATTCTCTAATTTCCTCCTATCCATACTATTATACATGTTAAAAAATTTATTCAACTAAACAAAATTGTCATCATTTATAATTTGCATGTTTAGATTCTCTACCTTTAGATTACACGTCTTCTTGCCTGTGGGTATCCTAGCTTCCTATGCATCTTTCTCAATAGGTTTATCTTAATCATCATCATTTAAAGCTTTTAGAACTACTCACTTGCATGGTTTTCCTCCTTTTGCCAAGCTTGATCTCGATCTACTTTACTCTTTTCTTTTCTTGAGGTGCAGGTTCTTGCTTAACCTTCACCAGCCTTCTTGACTTCCTCTATGTTGTAGGTGCTTCCACCTCTTATTTCCTTCTTGCTTGCTCATAGATTGCTCTTATAGGTTGCACTTGCAAAACTATTACATATGGTGCAATGTGAGCTTGTGTGCATGGTTGTACCAACGTTACTCCTTCTAAAGGCCCTACTACTATAATATGTGTTGTTGTTAACAATTCAAACTACCCACTGGCCTTCATCTCTAGCATAGTTCCCTTTATCTCATTTAATTCTTGCCTTGAGATGTCAAATTCCTTGAGGATGGAATGTATCTCTTTTTCTAATTTATTCTTACTCTTCTTGCCATGGAGCTCAAACTCTACAATCCTTAATATTTCATCATATGTTCCCCATCTAGGATATTTTGTGTCCTACTCAGACTTAAGTATGATCTATGCATACCCTTCAAATAGTTCTATGCTCATCTCATAGCCCATAGGCTCAATGAACTTCACTATAGGTATCATTTCTTCCATGTAGGTATTGTCAGTTTCCACCACGAATCATAAATCATCCATATATTCCTCTACAATAGCAAGAGGTATCCTATACCTCAATTTTATCTCTAACTAAAAATTCTTCATCATCTTATCAATATCAATGTCTTTGACATTCTCAAGTTTAGATCTATAGCTTTGAGTTACAATCTTCATTGCACACTCACTGTTATCCCAATTAATTACACTAGGAAACTTCTTTGTAACATAAAAGAACAAATGAGTCAATAGGGACTCAAATCTAAATATTGTGCTCTTTTTTTTCTTTATCATTGCAATATTATCGAATAATTGCACTCTGGAAATGTTGCACAAATTTACTTTTCTCCTTTCAATGGCCATCACCTATGTTGTATGAAGGAATCCAACTAGTACAAAATTTACCCTTGATCCATGGTTCAACTTGTACCCTAATATTTTGATCAACAATTTGACTCCTATATCCTTAATAGGATCAACCCTCATATTCCTTTCATCAAACTTGGTTTTCAGGTTTGTCTCCACTATTTTCCTATTGCTTTTCTCATTAATAGGAATACAAACTTCATTTCTAAATCCTGTGACCTTGTGGATTAGGTCATTGTCAATGACAATTTGCACATCACCTAACCAGAACATATCATAATGTGCTCTACTCAATATAATTTGGGTCCACTCGTGATTGTTGAATTATGTGTAGGAAATATACTTCACCAAATTTAAATCTTCAAGGTGCACATACTCAAACTTCAGGGATAAGTCATTATTACACATGACTCCTAAGTCCTTGTGAATCTCCTCATCACCTATACTCTCAATTTTGCAATGTATATAACTCCTTATGTCTTCTACATGTAACACATTTTCTAGAACTTGTGAAAATGCACTGTTGTCATGTTCACAACACACACCCCATTCCTTACTAGGAATGGGGAATCCTACTTTTTTCGACTCCCAGACTCATAGTTTGAGAGTTGGGGGAAGAAGAGTTTTATTAGACCTTAGGATTTTAGAGTCAAAATTTGAAAGTTGAGTCCAAAAAAACACAAAAAAAATCAAAAACTGAAAAATCACAAAAAAATTGAAAAATTGAAAAAACACAAAAAAATCTTTTTAAAAAGTAATAATAAATAAATAAATAAAAACACAAAAAAATTAAAAATTTATAAATTTTAAAAAAAATTTTAAAAAATCAAAATTCAAAAGCATTTTTGAGGGCGCACGCATGCCACCCAGGGCCGCACGCCACCAAGGGGAGCGAGCGTGCCCCAAAGGCCGGATGCACACCTCTAATCGCAGCACACACATGCCCCTAAAGGCATTACGCATGCTGCCAAGGAGGGCACGCACGCACGTTGCCACAAAGGGTCATGCACCCAAAGCGCAGGTGCATGACCAAAGGCTTGTGCACGTTGGCATCATCATACTTCCAAGGCATCGTGCATGCTTGTCAGGCCACCTTTTCACCTCTAATTTTGTTCAAGCAGCCAAAAGACGAGTTTAAAATAGCCATAAGAGGGGTTTAAAATATATCATTTAAGTATAAGTTGATATATTTTAATATATGCGATGAATCTTTTGAGATAAGTTTCAGACCTCCCCGAGATAAGGTAAAGATTCTAGGAAATTTCAGGGCTTCAGAAATCCAGACTTAGCCAAATTTCAGGGCTTTAGGAATCCAGACTTAGCCAAATTTCAGGGCTTCAAGATTTCAGACTCAACCAAATTTTAGGATTCACCTCTAGTTTTGTTTGAATAGCTAGTGCATCTTTACTATGCATTGTTAACTCTACGGACTAATGTTTGCTTCTTTTGTAGGTAAAAATGGCATCCTCAACTTCTCAAAGTCATAACTTTTGACTCAAGCCTCGAAATTCAGAACCGCTTACACCATTAGAAAGAAGAATTGAAGATCTAATTTCAATCCCTAAAATAGTGAGCCTTTGGCTGCCCAATTTTAGGGACCGACGAAGGTTCTGACTTGAAATTTTGAGCAAAAGACCTCCAAAAAGGTCATTTAAAAATGCCTAAAAAAATTGCGAAAAAATATGAAAAATTTGCAAACATTTGATCGTCTTGGATAATCTAGATCACATGGTTTCTCGCCAAGAAGGATTGGATAGGTGGAGAGAAGACAAAGGTCAAAGATACAAAGGTTGGACACATAAAGCAAATCAAGTTCCTCAGCTTATGCAGCTATTAGGGACGAGATTCAACACAGGTGCCTTTAGATTTTCAATTGAAGAAGCAAAGGGTGTGCAAGTTTATGAAAGTAATTGGCTATAAAGAGGGTTTCAATCATCAAAAAGGGGCATGGAGCATATACAAAAAGTGATCTAAAACCTCATTTGAGAAAAACCCAAAAACTGTTTTCAAAATTGAGAACTTTGATTTTTTGGCGAATTGAGCTTTGCAGGTACGTAGGTCTGCAGGTCCGCAGCTCCGTAGGTATGTAGCTCCGCATTTTTGAGCTCCACAATTTAGAGATACGCTAATAGTTGACTGCCAATTCAGAAAATATCACTTTCCATGCATTGGGAGCACATTCTGATGGCAAGTTTAACACTGGCACACGCCTAGTGAAGGAGCAACTTCTATTTTTGGTGTCTCCATGCACTTCTACTTTGACTGATGGCTTCCTCCTACTTTCTCTCTCATGCTTTTATTGTTTTTGACATGTAAAGGGCTCATGCATCCAATTAATGAATAAAATATGGATGGAGTCCCTCTAAGCACGAGTTAGATTGTTAGTTTGTATATATTTAATTTGTTTAAATATTTTAAAAGCATTTTATTGCATCGAGATATCTCTCACTCTCAACACAAATTGAGGAGATGATTTCTTATAAATACCTTATTGTAAAATGTAAAAAGGGTCGTCGTTATTATGCAATAAAGATATGATTTTGGTGCTAGCATTTGGAGTGTAGTTATTCTTGCCTAAATGTGTCATTGTTTTGTGAATTTTATTCATGATATTGTGATTGAGCCAAAGGTTTATTGCATTACTTCTAGTTGTGTGATCTTTTAGTTCTGGTGTTTGCTACAGATATATGAATTTCGTTGACATAACGAGCTTGAGAAGAGATCACCCGATTGTGTCTACATAGCTTTTTGTCTCACATGAGTGCACTTTCTGTGGCCTTGTGATTTGATGAAGAGTGAAACATCATTCAATTTGTTAAAGATTCTCACCAACGATTGCATCAATGGATCCTAGGAAGTGTTGCTCCTATTTTCATTGGTTTCCTACTGATTTCTTCAAAGGTTTAACTCGCAGTGTGTTGTGTTCTGTAGCTTATGTTCATTTAGGAATTTCAATTTCAAGTTATTTGATTTCATGTTATTTTCTTTCAATTTCATTATTTTCTTTTCTAACCCCCTGTTAGAATAGGACCTCATACTAGCTGCATTGTTAGAGTTGCATTCATTGAAAAATAGAAAATACAAAAATATTGTTCTTTTGGTGTGATATTTTGAGATAGGGAACAGATTTTACTTGATTCCAAGGTAAAAGAGTTTTTGGAACCAGCAAAGGCCTCCTCGTGAACATTCACATTTATCTTCTACTGAGCGGATTTTGGTACGTCGCAAGACAAACACTGAACCTTGGAGTGGATCCTTAAAAAGATTTGCTTTTCAAGAGAGGAATTACACTATGGATTCCTGTCGTTGACCTCGTGCAAAATGAACGCCCAACATGCACCTATAGGATCATCTAATAAAGAAACAAATGGATGTTTCTTGAACTCATATCTTGGTCTATCACTAACATCATACACTCTTTCACTAGCCATTCCTTTATAACTATAAATACTTCAAGAAAATGGATTTAATACTCCATAAAATACCTTAAATTTATAGTTTTAGGGCTTCTACAACTTTTGTCTTCACAAACTTGCTTCATACTTTAATTGTTGTCAAATCACTCTGTAATTTTCTTAAGACACTTCATATGACCAAATGGTACATCAAATTTTTTTGTGATCTTTAAATCATTTCAAATCACATTGTGCAATAAATGTGTATCTACCACAAACTCAGAATATTGTCTCTCTTTACCAGTGACCTTGATCTTACAATTCTTGCTTACTACAATCACATCAAGACTTGTGTACTGAACCATAGCTTTCTCTCTATGTCTTCTACTTTTTTTTAACTAAACAATCTCTAACTCACTCTCTAACATCAGTTTTGACCATTGATGTTATGTTGCTTCTACAATAGCTAAATTCAAATAGGTTAAGTCACAAACAATCTATGACTTCAAATTTCTATCAAGTACATCAAAGAATTTCTCTTCCAATATAGTATGTGAGACCTCTGGATTACAAGCCTTCAAAAATGCTTCTTTTAATTCCTCAACATGTTCCTTGACTACTTCTTTTTTACTATTGTTGCCTCCATTTTCATTCCTTCTATCATTCTTGTTGTTGTTCCTCCCATGACTAGGGTTCCTATTAAAATTCCCTTTGTCCATTCTATAGAATATTTTTGTGTGTCCAAAGTTATTTTATAACTGACGTACAAGTGCATTTCTCCTCTAATTGTTCCCATTCTGACTTTTAAGTGCTCTATAATTCCTTGCAATATGTCCAAGATTCTTACATTTGTAACAAACAAACTGATTTCTCTCACCATTACATTTCTCTCCATTATTAGATCTACTCTATGATCTACTTCTTCCATTACCTACAAAGTTAGTACTCCTAAACATTCTACTATTCTTATTATCAACAACAAACTTAGGTTTCTTACATTCAATTGCCTTATGTCCACAACCATGACAATTATAATAATACAAATTAGTAATAGGTTTGAAAGACTTACTTTTGCAATCTCTTTTCATATGTCCAACTTCATTTCATATATAGCATCTACCTTTGTTCATGTCTTTCCTATTTGGATGAATCATCTTGCTTAGGTTCTTCAACTTGCTCTATTGTTCTAAGTTCATCAATTTTTCTATTAATTCAGTTTTCTCAACTTCATCAGATCACTTGAACTTTTCTTTAGGGATTTCTCTTATAGGAACTGATTCTATCCTAATTTCATCTTTATTTGCTAACTTCTCTAAAAGAAGATATCCAAGGCTTTTCTTGTCATAAGAAGGTCTTTGATGAAATATATGTTCACCAATTTTCTCAAAACTTGTGTAAAGTTTCTCTAACTATTGTTTTCCTTGTGTTAATTCTCCTTTCACAATGATTTCATATTTTTCCAACTCTACATGCTCTATCTTAATAGAATCTAATTCAGATGCAACTTGACTTAACTAGGATCTAAGATCTGAATTCTCATATTTTAGATTGGGTTTACTCTTATTGCTATTAGTCTTAAGACTAAACTTTAGTTCAACAATTTTTAACTCATGTTTCAAGATCTCATTCTCTTTCTTGAGATTTTGTGTATCATCAATAACATTGATTTGCATAAAAGGTTCCTTGCTAGATTTGAGATCATCAATTTCATCTTTTAGTTTACCAATGTAAACTTTTGCATCTTTGTATCTATCTTTCAAGTTATCTCTCTCTTTGATAAGAAGATCAATCTGTTTGAGAGCTTCTTCAAGATTCTTCTTCAATTGTTCCATATTCACTGGGATCTTACTTAAGCTATTAAGCCACTTCAAAGTAACTATGCTCTAATACCAATTGTTAGAAATACATAATACTGAGAGGGGGGGTGAATCAGTAATCTACAATTTTTTTCCCACAACTAAATATTGTTAATTACTTTATAACTTGCATATCAAAGTTATTGAATAGTAAATATAACTATACACATAGATAACTCATAACACCATTATTTTTTAACTAGGGAAACCTTAGTGAGGATGATACCCACTAGACAATTCACTAAATAATAGGATTGGGTTAAAGTTATTGACCCTGTTAGGATTCTATGAAGTACATATAGTGTCTTGAGTCATTGTTAGAGGATTAGGCCTTGTTAGAAGCCTCAACCCTGTTAGGAGTTTCTTCAACTCTATCAGGAGTCAATAGATCAATTAAAATGTATGCAAGAAGAGCCCACTTCCCTAACATACAATTATACAATTTAGTTCCTTCATAAAAATAGATATACATACAATACTATCTTATTTTTGTAACTCACACTTGCTCCTATCTAACATTAGATTTCATATCACATAAGACTCCCAGATGGTTCTCACAATATTTTACATGTTACATCTCATCATGCAACTTCCACAATATTTGTGCATCACATACATTCATTGTGCAACTTACTTTCACACAATCTGGCAACATAAGATCTTACTTATATCTTGCACATTCAAAGATTGTTACTTAGCCGGCTTCCATGTCTTCACATGCTTGGCATTATCCACATAGTTGGCTTAACATGACTTAGTAATTATTTTGAAACCAAAATAATTCTTAAATTCGTAGAGCTCTATTTTTTGTTATTTTTTGTTTTATACCATTAAATATCAACACAGCTAAACTTACTATAACTTGCATCGTATTGATTGTACACACATGCACTCTGGTATACATTATCATGAAGGTGTCAAAAATCTTTCCTCAACTGCATATAAGCTAACTCTCTACACATCATTCATACTATTAAGATCTATTTACTGTAATCCTGTAAATTGTCTAATAATTAGACAATTTTATGTCTTTTAACGCATAAATGAAATGATGAGTATATGTTTCCATAAATGACAACCATCAAGACATCTAACTGACCATATTTCTAATACAAGGAAACTACCTATGCTAGAAAAATATGTGAGAGGACATCATAAACCTAAATAAATCATTGTTAATGTTGAATCAACTGTTATGAGAAGGAATCAACTCAAAGATGACACATGATTACTTTGTGAATTTGAGCCCAAATTAGTAAAAGATGATCTAGACAATGAAGATTGGATTCAGGCAATTAATGAGGAAATTCACTAGATTGAGAAGAACAATACTTCGAATTTAGTGTCAAGACCTAAAGACAAAAATTTTATTGGAACAAAGTGGGTTTTTAGGAACAAACTCAATGAAAATGGTGAAGTAACAAGAAGCAAGGAAAGATTACTATGCAAAGGTAATGCACAAGAAGGAGTTGATTATGGAGAAACCTTTTCTTCTGTGGCAAGACTAGAAGGAGTTAGAACTCTGCTTGCATACTCAACCTACAAGAATTTCAAGGTATATCAAATGGATGTTAAATCTACATTTTTTAATAGTATACTTGAGGAAGACGTGTATATTGAACAACCGGAATGATTTGTGGATCCAGACAAGAAGAATGGTATCTAAACTGGAAAAAGCCCTTTATAGATTGAAACAAGTTGCAAGAGCATGGTATGAAAGATTGCATAATTATTGGTGAAGATTGGTTTTCAAAGGACAAATCATAACAATAATCTATATTTGAAAAATGGTAAGAATAATGAAGTATTGTTAACTAAAATGTTTGTTGATGATATTATATTTGAAGAAAGATAATCATTATGCAGATCATTTTTTGATGAAATGAAAAAGCGAATTTGAAATGTCTATGTTTGGTGAAATCAAATTCTTTTTTGGATTTCAAGTTTGTCAAATGAAGTTTGGTATTTTTTTTATTCAATCCAAATATATCAAGGAGATAGTTAAGGCGTTTTGCATAGAAGACTCAAGGTTAGTGAGTATGCCTATGTCTATAGGATATAAGTTATCTAAGAATGATGATTACTAAAGTGAACTAGACCCTATATAGATCTATGATTGGAAAAATACCATATATTGTTCACAATAGACTAGATATTGCTTTAGCAGTTGTGATAGTTGCTATATTTTTAGCAAATCCTAAACAGAATCACATGATGGTTGTAAAAAGGATGACGAGATATCTAAAAGGTACATAAGATTATGGATTGTAGTACAAGAAAAGTGAAATATTTGAACTAGAGGTGTTCACTGACTCAGATTGGATAGGAAACATTGATGACAAAAAAAACACAAGTGAAGGTACATTCTTTCCAGGAAAGAGATTGGTGTCATGGACAAGCAAGAAGAAAAATTGTATTTCCCAATCAACAATTGAAGATGAGCATGTGGAATGTAGTGCCTCTCATGTTTGTATTCTATACCTTGTTATATTTTGGATTCAAAAGAGATAATTTGATACTCATGTTGGATGACATTCAAGATGACCTAATGGTCAAATACTATATTTTGATTTTTAGTATCATAGATGTTCGATAGTGTGATTTTTAGTTTGATCATATCTACATGATGATGCTTATTGATGTGACATGATGCTTTATGATGATATCTAGTTATTTTGTATTTGGACATATAATTTATTTATGATTATATGATGGATTTATTGGATTTTGGATACTAAGAATCGATGCTCTGTATATTTTCTTCCTCTTTCTTTGAGATGTTTGATGATGCAGTCAGTGATGTAGATTATTATAATGTAATTAAATCAATGGTTGAGTACATGGTTTAATGCATTTATCGCTTCGGCCATATTATTATACTCAATTTCACTTAATCATGTTTTTTAGAGTGAAGAATTTATCTCCTCAGTAATGGCACATGGAGTTAGTGATTTGGCTATTTATACCTAGCAAATGTCATCCTTGTTTGGGCGACGTATCTTGCTTAATTGTTAATCAAACCCTCCAGTGATTTAATAAATCCAAATTCATTTTCATTTGTGACAAGATCTATAATATGTCTGTGCATTTGGATATCTACATTTGGTTGCAAAACATATTAAGAAAAATTGTGATTTAATGTTTAAGAGTATTTTGGGTTTGATTTTATTATTTTAATTACTAGAAGCTTTGTCATAGTTGAATTTCATTTAATTAGAATTATCCAATTTTGTCTAGGAAAAAGAGGGATTTATTTTAGTGAGCCTGTTATTTTCCTAATTTAATATTTCACTTTTAAAGTGAATATATATCCCAAAAAGGGGATTATTCCTCACTTCTCACTTTCAATTTGCGAATTGGAGAGAAAAATCTCAAATCTCTTTAGGTGTAATTATTGTTTTACTTTTTGCAGGAGCTATGGGAGTGGGATCATCTCAAGATTGATCTCATTGAATCCAACTCAAGGAGACCTTGGTTTGCAAAAAAATTTGGTGGATTTTGTGGAGCAATTATTTTATCATGGGAATTCCTATTTTGTCACTTTTGGCTATGAGGTAGGGATCTTCCATTTTTAGTTTTTACTCTAATTCTAAGTCAATTTCTAGTACCAATATGTTGGGAGGTAGAGAACTAGTGTTTTCCTCCATTTTTGTATGTTGGCTCTACCCAATTGGGTGGGTATGAGCATTTGTTTCTTTTTGGTGTGGAGTTTTGGGGTTTTGGACCATTATGCTGGCCATTTTTGCATATGGGCTTCGAACTCAAATTTTATTTATTTTTTGTGGTTTTTATACCCAATTGGATTTAGGGTTTTAGTTTCCTTGATTTCTATTAATGTTGGTTTTTGGAAAAAAAAAATTACTTTGCCTCAATTTGTGTGTCACCTAGTTTTCTTGGGTGTTTCTTAGCACATATGGTGCTCATGGACTTGGATCATCTATGAGGAATCCAATTTGACCATAAATGTTTCTTCTTGCATTTGGATTTATATCAAATCTATACTCCCAGCTATGTGCTCAGTTGAGTGATTTGATACTCGGTATTTTATTTATTTCTCATTCAGTACCTATTGTTTATGATCTTCATGTAGTTGGTGGGTTAACCCGCTTTCCTAGTTTCGATCGAAACTAGGTGGATAGTTTCGATCGGAACTAGGAAAGCGATTTGCTAACTGCGTGGTTAAGCTGCCAATAGTTTCGATAGAAACTAAGAAATTTTGTTTCTATCGAAAGTTTGTAAAATAATTTCTATAGAAACTAAGTTTCTATCGAAACTAGCTAGTTAGAAGCCCCCATGAATAGTTTGAAGTTTTTTCAATGATTTCCTTTCTTCGGAGCTGAATTACCAGGTTCAAATGGAGCACTAAAGACCTGAAATTGTACATGATTGAAGTACTCTGAACTAGCTTTCTAATGACTATGAATTTGGTGCTTTTCAAATTTTTTAGGTATATATTTTTTTAACATGAATTAAATATAGGTTTATTGTAAAAAATAAACTAAGATATTCAACATTCATGGAAAAATAGTAAATATAAAAATTAAATTTTTTGAAAAATAAGTACGGTCTCCATATTTGAGTCACCTTTCAATCAAATTTTACTTTTTAAAAATTGGGTAAATATATAATAAGTTACATGTGTCAAAAGCCACGTATGTCTAAATTAGTGGTATGCCAACTTTAAACTACAATAAAATATGAAATACTAATGATAAAGATATAAGACCAACTCTACAGTTTAGGTATGGATGTTAAAAAACTAAGTTCAAAAGAATCACATTGATATCTATTGTAGAAAAAAAGTTATGTGTGTCAAAAACAATGTCACTCTTTAAAAATCAGGTTTTTGATATCATACCAATTTTCATAGGAGAAAAAATAATTCAATAAAATAATTTTTTTTTCAAAAAAAAAAAAAAGATTTAGAATCTAGACACAAAATCCTAAAAGACTCTAGTTTACTTCATCTTCAAATTCCTAACCGTTAAACATGAATTTGCATTTGAAAGTGAACGTTTTCTTAAAAATTCAGAGTTCAGTGTCAGTTTAGGCAAAAAAGTGTAACCCACTATTGTGGGTTCACCCTGCCAGTGTTCCCACACATGAACATGTGACAGTGCACTTTTCAGGTTCTCGTGAGAGCCAAACTTCTAGTCTCTTTTAGTTGAGTTATGTTCATTGGGATTAGTTGGGAAATTACATTGCCTACAAGTACTTATCATTTGATGAGCATGGGTATGTTGGGTAGATAAGTGGAGTAGCTTCTCTCGTATACCCTAGCCTATCCCAAAAAGGTAAACATGAAGAAGTTTCTAATAAGTGATGACTAAATGAATTCATGGGTAATTAACTAAGATAAGAAAATATTACATACCAGTATGACTCATCCAAAGGTATGTGCCCATTTGGTTTAACTGAGGGCCATAGTGTGATGGCCTCTTGAGGGAGTCCTAAGGGAGAGTTTTTGTAAAATGCTTAGCTTGGGAGTCTCAAGCAATCTACTCTCTACTAGATTCCCTACATAGTAGACCCATAGAGCATCTAACTAGGACTTGTTGTATTACATTGTCTCATGATCTTGGTTTCAGTCCTCTGTATTGTTTGGTATGAGTGCTAGCCATGGTTGACTATATTGTATGTATTTAAGGTTGGATCACTATCTCCATCAACACAATAGGAGTGGCCCTATGGGTTCCATGTGGTTGGGAGGTGTAGCTACCTATACCACTACTAGGGACTGGCATACAGAGTTGGCCTTCCTCCATGTTTAGTTCCAAAGTTGAATGCTCACGTGGTTCTTTGTATCTTTTAGAGTATGTTTTTCATGTGGTTTATGTTATTTTAGTTTATTGAGATAGTTGATTTATGCACATGTATATTTATTGGGATGTTAATTTTTGCATTATTATATTAGATTATATGGATTAGGTGTTAGAATTAACTGATCTCCTTATGCTTTTGAGTGTTTACTCCTTGAATATTGTGACTCTAGTACTCCCCAATGTGGAGGTTCTAACTCTGTTTCCATTCTAAATGGATCGTCGGTCTTTTTCTTACAAACCTAAGTGACATTGGTTCAGCACTAGGAAATATTAGAAAAGTATCACATAGCTATAGAAAGAAATATCATGTGATACTCTCCAGTATTACACAACAGTAGTAAAGTGCATTGTGCAATACTGGTAAAGTATCACATGGTAATAGGACACTATATCATATGATAATGGAAAGTATCACATAGTAGTTCTAAGAAGTATAGTGTGATACTGGAAAAGTATCGCCTAGCAGTAGTGAACAATATTGTATGATACTGGAAAAGCATCACACATGTTTGGTGCAAAAACCTACTCGAGCAAACAACAAGTATTTTTCATACTTATCAAATGTTTTTCGAAGGGTATTTTGGATACCCTATGGGTTCATTCCCTTCCTAGTTCTTGTCAGTTTGAAGATTATGTGTTTCTTATCTATTTAACTTTCATATTGGTTATTGAATGTGTTGGTAGGCAGTGACACTTGGAGATTGTTGGTTACTTAGATTGTTTGGTTAAGTCTTCCATTGTGATATTTTGATCAATTTCATGTGGATGTTGCTTAGATCCATGATTGTTACCTTTAAAAAAATGTATTGGGTTTTATTTGTCTTGTTCTAAGGATCTCTGACTAGGGCATTACATGGCAGTTGCAATGAACTATTCAAATATCATGTCTATAAAGAAATTATTGAAAGGTATGAAAGATCAAATTACAAATCCAATGATAATGTACTACAATAACACAAGTGCTATCAATATTTCAAAGAATCCAGTGATTCACACTAAGAAAAAATACATTGCTATCAAGTATCATGTAGTGCCTCTTGTGTTTGTAGTCTATACCTTGTCTATTTTTTATTCGAGAGATACTTGATACTCTTATTATATGTACCTTGAGATGACTTGAGGGTCAGATGTTATACTTTGACTTAATATCATGGATGTTATACTGCTATGTTATTCAATTTATCATATTTGCATGTTGATTACATTTTGAGATGACAAAAGGTCTATGATGATATCTAATTATCTAGTATTTAGACATATTTATGATTCTATTATGTGACAAATTTTATGCTATGATTATTTACTTCATTCTTGTCTCTATATGCTTTATGTGAAGGTGAGTGATATAAATGGATTATTTAGGTACAATTGAATAAATGGTCAAATTACTTATTTAATGCATTTATTGCTTTGGCTATGTTATTATATGTAATTGCAATTGATTGTGTTTTAGTGTACAGGATTTATATCCCTAGCAATGGCCTATGGAGTTAGTGATTAATCCATTCATATTTTACCAATGTTGTCCCTGTATGGTCAAAGTATCCTTATTTTATTGTTTAATTAAACCTTTTAGTGATTATTAATTCTGAACTCATTTGAATTATGTGATTAGACCAGTAAGCGTGTCTGTGCATATAGAGGTTCACATTGTCGTGAAAGTTGTTAAGGTAATTTTTGTTATTTTGGGTTTTTGAGCTTTAAATCTTATTCAATTTAATTTATGGCAGCTTTTCCTGAGGTGAATTCCTATTACTAGGGATAACATATTTTTGTTTGGATTGATTTAGAATTTAGCTAGTATAACTGGCTATTTTCCCTAATCGATTATTCACTCAAAAAGTGAATAAGTATTGAAAAGGGGATTTTTTTTCTCACTTTTCAATTTTACAATTTAGAAACTATAGAATTTTTTTTGAAATACTTTTCTAAAGGGTTGGTTTTCTCCTCATTGTGAGAGCTATAAGTGTGGGATCTTCATGAGGTTAGTCTCATTGGATCTGGCTTGGGGAGACCTTACTTTTCCATCACTTTCAATAGTATCAGTGGGTTATGTATTTTATCAAGCTAATTTTAGTTTTTACCCCTTTTGCTATCAAGTAGGGCTTTCCTATTTTCTTTTTTCTACTCTATTTCAGCTTCTGTTTTTGGTAGTAGTTTGTTAGGAGGTTGAGAACTAGTGTTCCACTATGTATCTATTTGTTGGTTCTACTCAATTGCTCGGGTATGAACACTTTCCCTATTTTCGGGATGGGGGTTTGGGGTTTCATGCCATTATGCTGGCCATTTTTTCATACAATGTCTAAACCCAAATTTTATTAGATTTTTGGGGTTTGTGTGCCCAAGGACCAAATGGGTTTTAATTTCAATTTTTTCTAGTTTTTGGGGTTTTTTCCTCATTCTGCGTGCCACACTATTTTTTCTAGTTTTCTTGGCATGATGTTGGTTTTGGAATTGCATCATCCATGTGGATGTCAATCAGACCATTGTTACCCTTTTATGTTGCATTGGGATGCATGTAGCATCTTTCCTCTTGAGTATATTTTTTATCAAATGTATTTTTGTATTGTGTTCTCATCCAATCCTTGTGCTATGATCTTCATGATGGCGGTGTGCAACACAAAAGTACATGCATGTACATTTGTCAGGTGACTTGTGAGGCCTAATCTTTTGTAGTGCTCCTAGGAGTTATGATTATTGGGGTTGGGTTGGGAATATGCATGCCTATAGGCACTCATCATTAGTTGAGCATGGGTAGGGTAGGGTAACATATGGAGAGTGCTTCTATCTCACAGCTTATTGTTTATGGTGCCATAGGATTAGTAGAGGAAGTTTTAAATAAGTGATAATTAAATAAAACATTAGGCGGTAACAAAACTTAAGATAATAAAAGTGCTTCAGGTGAGAGCCTTCCATTAGGAAGTTGAGTCTGCACAGACCCGAGCTTGGGCTTTTGGATGCCAAGAGACTTTCCATGATGTTAGTCCCTACTTAGTATCCCATTGAGTGTCTAACTAGGACCTGTAGTTTATGCATTGTCTATGGTCTCAGTTTCAGTCATTATACTACCTAGCGTGAGTGTTAGCCATGGACATTTTCTTTTTATGTATTTGTGGTTAGATCATTATCTTCATTAGCATGGTGGGAGTGGACCTATGGGTTCCATGTGGTTGGGAAGCGTAGCTACCTTTACCAATGCTAGGGACCAGTGTATAGAGATGGTCTCTTATCCTAGTGCCACCATTGTGGGATATTTTCACTTGGTACTTTGGGTTTTGGAATATGATTTGTTGTGATTTATGCTATTGGTAGAATGCTTGTATATCATGTTTAGATGATGCCCATTTTTTTGATGCATTTCCTTCTTATTATGATTAGCATATGATAGATGATGTTATCTATTTTGTAGGATTATCTTATGCTTTACTTCTAGCATGTTAGATTTCCTTATTCTTATGTTGTAGCACATTTAAGTAGTGATGCCTTCATAAGATAGCACTAAAGATCTAGTCTGTAATTTGGGATGTTATGCATAGGGGATGGCTAGGGCCTATGATGGTATTATGACACTATTATAGTTGGAAGGAACCGCATAAGTGGTTGGTTTTTATGTTCATTGTGATTTTGCTTCAGCTTATTGCGATGTTGTTTTAGTACACTGTGATGTTTCCTTATGTACTTTCCCTTTCATTACTTGGTTAGATGTTTAGATGTAGTTTCTATCTTTCAGTATTGTGATCAAGTGTTTGTGCCTTGAATTGTGGATCTAGTACTCCCCAGTATGGAGGTTCTAAACCTTATTTTACCCTTTAGTTTTTCCTTGGAGCATTTCTTGTATTTCCTAGGTGATCATGTGTTAGCATGGGGTGATACTTTAAAGTGTCACACAATCAAAGGAGTTCTGTCATGCGATACTAGAAAGTATCGTACCGTTTAGGAAGAAATGTCATGTGATACTCTTAAGTATTGCACTCCCTTTGAAGAAGTGTCTTACAATACTTGTAAGGTATCACACACCCTTTAGAGAAGTGTCACCCAAACCTTGAAAGTGTCACATCCCTTCTTGAGAAAAGTCATACAATATTAGAAAGTATCACACAAGGCTGATTTAAAGTATCACCTAGGTTTTGCAAAAACCTATCCGGGTGGATAGTGAGAAATTTGTGATTTGACCTAAACTATTTGGGAAGTGTTTTGGCTACACTCTTAGGTGTTCTTCAATCCTTTGGCATTGCATTTTGAATTCAAAATATTTTTATTTGAATTTAGTTGCGCATCTTCCATAGTCGGTCATTTTGGTCAGTAGTGGCATTTGGAGATCCATTGGTGTTGGGATGTTTGGTTAGTCTCCTATTGTAATCTTTATGATCCTCATATGTTGTATGTTGTATTCATCCATATATATATATATATATATATATATATCTTGACTTATATTTATCCTTTTTTCCAAGGATCTCTGGGTGGGGCATTACATATCACTTCTTGAGAGAACTAGTTCAAAACAAAGAAGTAAAGCTAGAATATGTTTACACAAAAGAACAAATTGCTAACATATTCACTAAAGCCTTACCTAAAGATACTCATGAAGATCTTAGAGGTAAATTAGGGTTGATTCCCGTACACAAAGCTACTTAAGGAGACAAGGTGCATTACATAAAATGTGCTTATTAGAATATCTTACACATTGATGCAATACAACTCTACTTTGGGAAATGCCTAAGGTAGATAGTCAAGTTCAACATAACAAATCAGTCATAGATAGGTGACAAAAATCAGCCAGACATGAAAATATCTACATAATTTAGATGTATGAAGAGTTTGAAGTTTAGAAAGCTAAGTGTCTTTGACATTGTTGTTAAAGAGGGAGAATATACATATGAAGTATACAAATAAAGGGAGAGATACTAAAAATGAAGGGAGAATATACAAAGATTATTTTCAAAAAGAGAGAACATACAAAGGAGAGATATATCCAAGAGCGAGATCTATCATTTCAAAAAAATAAAAATAAATCAGAATGACAGTAAAAATCTTTTGGATTGTATGGTAACTAAGCTATTAATAGTATTGAGATGTTTGAGATGTTTTCATCAATGCCAAAGAGGGAGATTTTTGGAAACTTATAATTGGAAAAAAAATTTATTTTTTCTCATTGATGTCAAATCTAATTGATGACGGGCCACACCACCCGTACCAACTCACAACCAAAAAAAATGCAACAATATGGAGATAGAGAGATGACAAAATGCTTCATAAAAGCATCCATTAATACTTGAAATTCATTACAATATCCTCCAAATGAAAGGACTCCAAATTCTTACAATATAAGGGATATTTGCTTACTAAGAGCTTCTACTTGAAGAGCTTCTATTTCTCCAACTTCCATTAGAAGAGCTTCCATCTCTTGAACTTGATTACAAACGATAATAAGCCTTGCTTAAATAGGAACTTCTAACCCAAGACATTACAAACACAAGCAATGTGGGATAAAAAGGTAAATACAACTACCTTTAAATAAATATTAAATTCCCACCCAAATACAACTAAGCAACCAACAAATATTAAATGCATGATTTAAGGAACTTTCCACAAACTTCTAAATTGCCACCTAGCATCACTAATGATGAGACATATTTATACCTAATCTAAATGTCATATCTATTTGATTGATGAAGAGGATTTGAAAATTTCTCATAACAATAACACCTAGAGGAAAGGTTGAATTATGAAAAGGATACTACAATGGACATTTGATTAGATAGACTTTGATAAAGAAAAGTGATTGTTTACGTCAAGAAAGTCAAGCCAAGCCAAGAAATAAAGTAAAAAAGGATAAGGAATGCCAAGTGATTCATGTGTCAACCGAGCCACAATTAGTGCTGAGAAAATCTAGTATTGACCTAGAGTCGATATCAATCAAGCAAGATTGTTAATGTTGAGCTAGAATAGTTATAGCAACCAATTAATTTAGTGATGATCGAGTGTTAGAATTTAGAGATTGCCAAGTGACAATGTTATGAATGAATTTGAGGGAATCATGAGATCTAGTTGACTCAGTTGATTTATTGGAAGACGTAAACCATGTTGAAGATAAGACTAATGATTTAGATCATTAATTTCAAGGTGAGGATATGGTAAAGACCTAACAAATGGATTCTAGAGAAGTTTCTAGAGGATGATCAAGAAGATGGACAAATACAATGAATCATATTAAACCTAATCATAAACCCTAAGATCTAAAATATGTTGACATTATGGTCAAGTTTTTTTATTAGTGACTCACACTTAGTCAATTGGTTAATAGCTGCCAAGATTATCTTGTACTTTATAGTGTTAACCAAGTAATCTAGATTCTATCGAGTTCTACAGTTGCTACTGAGTTCCAAAATCAGTATTCAGTTCATAATGAGTAGTATATACCGATATTCATAGTATGAACCCAGTTGCATAGTATCAACCATGGTCTCTAGTGTCTATCAAGTTCACAATATTAGTGATGTGAATCTAGTGTTGACCGAGCCATCCAATATTAACCAACTGATTTAGTTTTTATGTTGAGTTTCATAGTGTTCACCGAGTCACAGACTGAGTTCAGACTACTTGGAAGTGATTACTATGAGCCAAGCTTCTACATCTACCAAGTGCATGATGATGCAAAGTGTTGACAATGGTTGTCAAGTATCAAAACCTCACTGAGTTTGTTTTCAAAACCTGAGCACTAGCAGTGTAGCCAAATTTGTGTATTTTGGTGAAACTTGTATTGTAGCTCACTTTAATGAATTTTAATTTGGATTGGTATATATGTAATATATTGTATCACATCCAAATGAGATATAATAAGATGAAAGTATGAAGAGTAGAAGTGCAAATTAAGAAGGCTACAAGTAGTACAAGGAGAAGCAAAAAATTATCTATCACAACAAGATGATCATTACACTTCAAAGGAATCTCAACCAACAAATCAAAGTTGTAGATCAAAGATTAGCCACTGGTTCATCCTAATAGGTGTATCAATTAAATTGTTTAACAAGGTAGACTTAACAATCCTTTGTAAATCTCTTTACCAAGTGCATACTTCATTGTATGTTTTGTAAATCTTTTAACAAGGTTGACCTAGTAGTCCTTTTTGCTCCTAATAGGTTAGATCATCAAAAGTGATCAATTGTAAGCTTTAACCAACCAACTTTATACTACAATACTAAAGCTTGTGGGTATCATCCCCACCCTAGTTTTACTTTCTATTTGGAATGTTTCTAGGTCACCATATCTTGTGTCAAACTATTATGAATGTTTTAATGCTTTTAGTTTTTCATACATGCAATTAGATCAGAATATATATGAAGGACTAATTGCTGAAATAAGATTAATTTTTATTGGTTCCTGATTCACCCCTCCCCTCTCAGTAACCTAGCCTATCCTATATTTCAAACAATTAGTGTCAGAGCTTTGTGGTTCTTAGAGAAAAAGTTTAATAGCTTGAACAAAGATTAGAGGAAATGGAGGTGTATAGGATAGATAAGGCTATTGACAATGAAAATATGGATTTGGAATTAGTTATTGGGAAAATAAAGAAAGAAAAGGTGCAATTTTTACAATTATTAAAACGAAAAAAAGGTCTTGTAGTACAAATGAATGACAATCTCTACACTGAAGAAAGAATTGAAGATATCTATCTAGAAAGAAACTCAAATGAAGCTAATGAGGCAATCAAAGATCTATTAGAAAAGAATTGAAATCTTCAAGAAGAAGTTAGAAAGCTAAAAAGAGAACAAGAAATTCAATCAGTAAGATTATGTGAAGTCATGAAAGAAAAAGAAAAAGCCAAAGAAGAGATAGAAGAAAAGAACAATGAAATTCAGCACCTATCCCTTCAGCAAACAAACTTCATTGATCAACTTACTAATGTAAATGAAGAAATCATGAATCTAAGATTAGAGAATAAAATATTGCAAAATGGTCTAAACACTAAAAAGATAACCAATGAGAAAATGTTGAAATCTTAAGCAAACATGAATAAATTGAATGAGCAAAGTTAATACAGACAAAAAGGTAAAGCAAGAATAGGATATACAAAAAAAGGTGAATCATCCAAGCAAGGAGCTCAAAAAAATCAAAGGCCTACTTGCAATCATTGTGATAAGTTAGGTCATACATCAAAGAAATGTTGGAGTAATGGCAAAGAAAAATTCAATGGAAAGTGTCACAATTGCAATAAGCATGGTCATAGAGCAAGTGAATGCAAAGAGAAACCTAAATTTGAAGGTAAATATCCCAAGTGCAAGAAGCATGGACACAAATTTCCTAAATGCAAAACCAAGATATTGAACCCAACAGAATAGATTGTGAAAGCTATATTCAATTGGGACTACAACACATGGTGTAGATGCCACTACTATGAAGAATTTGGACACATTGGAGAAAATTGTGTGAAACATCGCATGAGTACAAGAGACACCACTAGAAGATGTTTTATTTGTACAAAACTTGGACATCTTTCCAAGAACTGTATGAATACTAGAAGGGTTGAAAATGAAAAGAAAACCAAAGCTAACAATATTAGAAAGCATATGAGGTAGCAATGGATTCCAAAATCTTCTAAGAATACAAATCTGAGTCATGAAGCACATGTCACTCAAGAATTGGGTGAATCAAGCATTTCAACTTGCTCTCCCACAGGAATGACTAGAACTAAGACTCTGAAATAGACATCTTACATCAGTTTTAGCTAGCTACAAGGAAAGATCCATATCATCATTCAAGATGCAAATGGATCACTGAGTGACTAAGGAAAATCAAGACCTTACTGAGCTAGGTTAGTTTGCAAGACCCTGCTAAGCAAGGTTAGGATAAACTGAAACATTATGTAGACATCGAGCTATGAATGATTCTACTAAGCATTAAGGTTGAACTGATTGGAAGATATTCTATCATCGAATGAGCAATTGTACCAAGCATTTATGGTGATTGAAAAGTAAAAAAATGTTAAAAGGAAGGAAATCAAATTCATTCATCACCATGAATTTTTGAAGAGTTATTTGGAAAGGGCAATTTTTGTGCTTCCAAGTGATTTGTTGTTTGTTGTTGAAGATTTTTGTGTTTTCATAAAAAATACCAAGCATGGCATCTTCTAGTAGCAAAAATAGGAAAGGATTTGAGATGTTGGTTCGAGGAGTCAATTGGAAGGCATCAGACTTCAAGTTGAGTCCAACAAGTGTAAAAGTGCTTGACCCAACTCAAGCTCACTCACAGATTCCATGCAAGGTATTACTTGTTAATGACATTGTTTCACATTTGTGTTGTTTGATACAAGAAATTGGAACCCTAGAGATGGATGAGACTCTAAAAAATTTATCTGTGAATGGTGCATTGAAACCTGAGCATCAACATTTGGAGACCAAGGGTTTAACACACATTCCACACATGCCCTGAGACTTTTAGATAAAATAGATAAGGTTTATTCTTAACCATGTACAGAATGGGAAATTATGTTTGGAGAAGCCTATTCAAATAACAAAAAAAATTATTCATCGAGACACAAGGCTCCTAATGTTGAACAAAGCAAAGACTACCAAAACCTTAAGTTGGGTAGAACTGGAATGCAAGACTATTGCCAAGTGGGATGGAAGAGGTATGAAGATTAATAATGTGATTGACATGGAGTTAAAATTTGGAATTCATGTGATAACTCATAAGATCTATAGCTCCAGTCATCTCAACAGCATGTTGTGTGAGGTAGTTGATCTAGCTCTCAAGGTAGTGAAGAACAATATGTCATTTGATCTTGCCGAGCTAATGCTAAATCAATTCAACAAGAACATGGAAAGCATCAGGACTTCAAAGAATAATTTGTGTAAGTTTAGTTCACTCTTGACTTCTTTTTTTCTTATTTGTGAAAAAAAACTTACCTTGAAAAGGTTTAGTCATATGGAGAAAATATGTACTAGTGCTATATCAAATTAATGAATATATAGCAGAGATAAGGGCAAAGAAGAAGACTTTGATCTTGATGAGGATATAGTTATCCTGAATTGGGATATCTCTACTCTAAATCCTAATCAAATGAATATCATGGGTGAATTGTTGCAAAACAGAGCTAAGCAACAGAAGCTTAGAAAAGAGAAGAGTAGAGAAAATCAAATTCTTGAAGATGTGAAAAACATACTTGTAGATGCACTAAGTACTAAGGTTGATTTTACACAACCTATTTTAATTTGGTTAGTAGAAGTTGTCTCAAAATTCAATGAAGCTATGAATGGACAAGAAAAATTGCTATAGAGGGCAGAGAGGAAATTTGAGAACAAAGTATTGGAGCAAGTTGCACAGAAAATTGTAATAAATCAAGTAGAATTGTCTGCTATTATCAGGTCATTAGAAACCTCTATAAATAATCTAACTTCATTATTCAGCAAGTTATGCAATAAATCTATCTTCACTTAGGAAATCAAAGATAAACTAAAATAGACAAAGACTTGAAGGCAAGTGTACATCAATTGTCATTTGACCTGAGCTACAGTTCTGCTCACTACTCAAAGATCAAATTTTTTACTAATTTGCAACTAGAGTTATTAAGGGAAGAAGCCAAGATCATGGCCACACTTGTAGACATCCAAGGCATGATTCTTCCAAACATGGATGCATTGTAGAAACACATTGCACATTCCAAAACTCGCATCCATGGAAATCACTTCTCCATAGTTGGTCACGTGATGGAGTTGTTAGTAGAAGTATAGATTTCACTTCATGCAAGCAAAGTGTTACAAGAAAATTGGGACAAGACAATGGCATTTATTTTGAAGGTACATTTTGAATTCTTGTCACATTTTGGCATTACCATGTAGTATACACCTTTGGCATTTATGTCAAAAAGGGGGAGAAGATGTGATATATAAAGGGGAGAAGATGAGATAAGATATGATATATAAAAGGGGGAGAAGATAAGATAGAAGATAATATATATTGATAAAAGCATAATATGTGTGTATTGTATGGGAGAGAAACATAATATTATACAAATACATATACAGATAATTAGAAAACATCTTTTACAAAAGCAATTTTGAAAAATCTCAAAAACAGAGTATGTTACCAAGTTAAAGACATAGGATGGAGATAAAAGAATGTTTTGGACTTGAAATTTTGAGAATTCAATTTTGGATTGATAAGTGTTTTTGTCACTAATTCCAAAAGGGGAGATTGTTAACATTATGGTCAAGTATTTTTATTAGTGACTCACACTTAGTCAAATGGTTAGTAGCTACTGAGCTTATCTTGTAGGTTACAGTGTTAACCAAGTAATCTAGGTTCAATCAAGTTCTACAATTGCTACCAAGTTCCAAAATTAGTATTCAATTCACACCGAGTAGTATCTACTGAGTTGATAAGTAATAGTGCAAATCGAGCTTTATAGTATGAACCGAGTTGCACAGTATCAACCATGGTCTATAGTGTCTATCAAGTTCATAGTATCAGTGATGTGAATCTAGTGTTGACTGAGCCATGCAGCCTCAACCAAGTGGTTTAGTTTATATTTTGAGTTTTGTAGTTTTCATCGAATCACTAGTGTTGACCAAGTTTAGACTACTTGGAAGTGATTAGTATGAGTCGAGCTTCTACATTTACTAAGTGCATGATGATGCCGAGTGTTGAGAATGGTTGAGGAGTATCAGAACCTCACTGAGTTTGTTTTTAGAACCTAAGTACCAGTAGTGTAGCTGAATTTGTGTATTTTTATGAAACTTGTATTGTAGCTAACTTTGATGAATTCTAATTTGGATTGGTATGTATGTAATGTATTGTATCACATCCAAATGAGATATAATAAGAAGAAACTATGAAGAGTAGAAGTGTGAATTAACAAGGCTACAAGCAATATAAGGAGAAGTAAAGGTTTATATATCATAGAAAGGTGATCATTACACTTCAAAGGAATCTCAACCAGTAAATCAAAGTTGTAGATCAGAGATCAGCCACTAGTTCATCCTAACACGTGTATCAATTAAATCCTTTAACAAGGTAGACTTAACAGTCTTTTTCAAATCTCTTTATTGAGTGAATACTTCATTATATATTTTGTAAATCCTTTGACAAGGTGGACTAGCAGTCTTTTTTTCTCCTAATAGGCAGATCATCAGAAGTGATCAATTGTAAGGTTTAATCAACCAACTTTATACTACAGTACTAAAGCTTGTGGGTATTGTTGGAAATGAGAATGGAGTAACTGAGAGGGGGAGGGGGTGAATCAGTTACCACAAAAACATTTCACAGTTCCTTAGATGTCTAAAATCTTGATCTTAGTTACATATTACTGAAACTTGATAATGCAGCAAATACTAATAATTATTAAGAACTGATAACCAAAACAATTCAGTAATTATGAACACTAGAGACACCAGATTTAACGTGGAAACCCAATATGGGAAAAACCACCAATGTAACTAGTTACTATTTTTTACTCTTCTGAAGTGAGCCCTGTTAGGAGCCAACCCTGTTAAAGGTTACAAAACACACCGTTAGGTGTGACCCTATTAGAGGATTTAATCACCCTGTTAGGAGTGGCCTTGCTAGAGGTCTTTAGAAAAATTCAACTAAACTATCACCTTGTTAGAGGATTTACAATAAGGATGTTAAACCCACTCTATTAAGAGATTTGAAATCACGGCTACAATTTTTAGAAAGTAACAATGAATGATCTAAATATAATGCAACTTATCTTTGCTGATACAGATCTCTGTTCTGCTTCACTAGATCCTCTATAATCACATAAAAGCTTTGTAGCTCCACAAGGATATCTGATCCTTCAAAAATTTGCTTGCACCTTTGCAATTCACACATACATCTTATCCACACACACACACTTGAATTCACAACTTGATCCTTCATATATACCTTTCTGATTATCAAGTTAGCCTTAAATACAAGTTAAAATTATTAATAATTATACCGTGAGTCGGCTACATTCATCACATAAATCAATTTTAGCCTTAATTCCACACTTTTCAAAAATCCTTCGCTAACCAACCCAGCTCAGTAAACATTGAATTTCCTTCGCTTACCTTCCCAGCTCGGTAAACACTAACTTTTCTTCACTTACCTTCCCAGCTCAGTAAACACTAACTTTTCTTCGCTTACCTTCCCAGCTCGGTAAACACTAACTTTTCTCCGCTTACCTTCCCAGCTCGATAAATACTCTGTCACAGTTTCCTTCGATCACCGAGTGAGCTCGGTAAGTACTGAACTTCCTTCGTTAACCAAGTTAGTTCGGTAGAAGCTATCTTTACAGTGTAATATACAGCAACGCTCGGTAGACTCTGTAAACTACTATGCTTACCTTCTGAGCTTGGTAGACTCTATCTGATGACTGATATGACATTTGTGTAACATCAAAGACAACACTCAATTAACCAATTGTATCCAACAATCTCCCTCTTTGGCATTGATGGCAACACAATATGTCATAGCAGAATGAAATTTGAAAACAAGTCTTTCTCTTATAGTGCAGCACAATATGTCAACATAATACTTCTCCCTCTTAGATAGAAACTTCTCCCTCTTTTAGTAATCTCCCTCTGTGAAGGAATTGTATAACGGAAAGATATGACAGTTTTATTCTCCCTTTACAAATGCTTACAAATTTTAGAATAGATATTACAGTTTTACTCTCCCTCTTTGACAACACATGCCAAAGACAATACAACACAGTAAAATCTCTTCTCGTATGCCAAAAGTACTCTCAACTGGATTACAATGTACCTTATGTATAGATTCATATGCAATGACTTCAATACTCTGCTGCATCAACTTGATAGATTTTCAACTTGTCATAGGTTGATGCATCACTTAAAACTTTATTTTAGTGAACTTTAGATAGGGGAGTGACCCCTAACTTACATTTGAGATACAAGAATGTATCCTTAGGTAATGGCTTTGTGAATATGTCAGAAATTTGTTCCTTTGTATGCACATATTCCAGTCTGATCTCCTTGTCCTGCACCAATTCTCTAACAAAATGATATTTTATTGCTATGTGCTTGGTTTTGGAATGCATCACTGGATTCTTAGATATATTTATTTCACTAGTATTGTCATAGAACATAACAACTAGTTCTTTGATTTCCATCTTCATTCCTTGTAATAACTACTTAAGCCAAACAATGTTGGAACAGTTTACTACTGCAGCAACATACTCTACCTCTGCTGTAGATTGGGATGTACAATTCTGCTTTTTGCTTGTCCAAGAAACCAATCTCTTTCCAAGAAAGAATGCTCCTCCACTTGTGCTTTTTCTGTCATCAAGATTCCCTGCCCAATCAGCATCAGTAAAAACTTTTAGATCCAAATTACCTCCAAATTTGTATCATAGTCTATAATCTTCAGTTCCTTTCAAATATCTCATTATTCTTTTAATTGCCATTAGGTGAGTTTCTCTTGGTTTTGCTGAAAATCTTGCAACAATACCAACTGCAAGAGCAATATCTGGCCTGGTATGAACTGCAATGCTGATGGCTTCCTTCCAGTATTTGATAGCAATATTTTTTTCTATCATCAGAGTTCTTGCACAATCCATAATGGATCTGTTTCTTCTTTCAGCTATTCCATTTTGTTATGGAGTTACTGGTGCTGAAACCTGTCTTTTAATACCTCTTTCAATGCAGAAGTTATTGAATTCATGTGAAATGAATTCACCACCTCTATCTGACCTTAAACATTTCATCCTTTTCTCTGTTTCTTTTTCAACTCTTGCCAAATACCATTTGAATTTCTTAAATGCTTCTGATTTATTCCTTAGATACATGACAGTCATCATTCTTGAATAGTCATCAACAAAAAGAATGAAAAACTTTTCTCCAGTATAGCTTTCTATTCCAATGGGTCCACATAAATCAGTATGCACAATTTCTAATATATCTTCAGACTGATAGTTTTTACCTCTAAAACTAGTTTTTTCCATTTTACCAATCTGACAATTCTTGCATAGACCAACCTCAGGTTTCTTAATGTTAGGAATGCCTCTTACTTTCTTGAATTTGCTTATTTTTACCAAATTATCAAAATTGACATGACACAACCTTTTATGCCATAACCAACTCTCTTCAATTTGAGCAATAAAACATGAGCATTCACCAAGTTCTAGATAGAACAAGTTACCTTTAGTTTGGGTGCCAGATCTTATCAATTTTCCTTGCTCATTCAACAGTCTCGCCTTTCCATGCATGAATTCTACCTTGAATCCAGTATTTAGTAACTGTGCAACACTTAGCAGATTATGTTTGAAACCTTCAACCCAGTAGGCATTATTACATATAAGTTCTTTGGATAGATAGATTCTTCCTCTTCCTTTTATGAAACGAGGTTCATTATTACCAAACCTCACACTGCCACCATCATAGTCTTCAAACTGATCAAACTTAGTTTTATCACCAGTCATATGATGTGAGCAACCGCTGTCTATAATCCATGTATCATTCTTACTTATATGAGAGATAAGAGCCATTTTATCTTCGTTATCACTATCAAAGTCATCTTTAACAGCAATATAAACAATTTCATCCTCGCTATTATCAGAATCCTTAGAATTTTCAGCCATGAAACATGATTTCTTACCTTTGTTCTTGGATGATTTAAAGTCTTTCTTGCCATTCCATTTGTGATATTTCTTTTCATCATTGTTTTGCTTGTTCGGGCACCTTGCTGCAATATGACCAATTTCATCACAAGAAAAACAGATTAGAGGAACTTTACCTTTGTATTTTCCTCTACCTTTAGAATATTTCTTGGCTAGTAGAGCTTCAATCACTTCAAGATCACTGTCTAAACTTTGGCTTGATTCATTTTCACTTTCTAACTATGATTCTATCTTCTTTTTGCTTTTCTCTTTGAGTGAGAGCTTGGCTTGAAATGCTGATTCAATGTTTTTGGAGGCTGGAACATAGTTGTCAAAGTTATCTAGTTCAAATGCAGTTAGTCTTCTGACTATGGCCTCAAGATTTATCTTATGATTTGCTTCACACCTTCTTTCCTATATTGCAGAGACTCTGATTGCATAAATGGGAAGCAAGGTTCTGAGAACTTTGCTTACAACTGTTTCTCCTTTGATGTCACCTCCAGCTACCCTGATTGCACTTACACATGCTTTAACTCTTTCAACATACTTTGCAATGTTTTCATCCTCTCTCATCCTCATTTGATCAAATTGTCCTCTTAGACTTTCTGCTTTTGCTCTTCTCACATTATCATCCCCTCCATAGATCTCTTTTAGCTTGTTCCACATGCCAAAGGCAGTTTTGCAGTCCTTAATGTCATCAAATTCTTCATAGTTGAGAACAGATGCTATGTCTATCATCATATTGTTGTGAGTCTTCTTTTCAGCAATATCATTAACTGACAATGTGCTAGAAGGTTCTTCATATTTTTCTTCAAGGTATTTCAGTCCAGTATCACCAACAGTAGCCAGATGAAGTTTCATCAATTCTTGCCATGCTGAGAAGTTATCTCTGTTAAGTTTTGGAATTTCTCTTTTGTAAGACATCTTGATCTTTGGCTTAGAACCTTGAAATCCTTTCCTGCAAGCACCAAAAAGCTCTAATACCAATTGTTCAAAATGAGAATGGAGTAACTGAGAGGGGGAGGGGGTGAATCAGTTACCACAAAAACATTTCACAATCCCTTAGATGTCTAAAATCTTGATCTTAGTTACATATTACTGAAACTTGATAATGCAGAAAATACTAATAATTATTAAGAACTGATAACCAAAACAATTCAGCAATCATGAACACTAGAGACACCAGATTTAACGTGGAAACCCAATATGGGAAAAAGCACCAATGTAACTAGTTACTATTTTTCACTCTTCTAAAGTGAGCCCTGTTAGGAGCCAACCCTGTTAAAGGTTACAAAACACACCGTTAGGTGTGACCCTGTTAGAGGATTTAATCACCCTGTTAGGAGTGGCCTTGCTAGAGGTCTTTAGAACAATTCAACTGAGCTGTCACCTTGTTAGAGGATTTACAATAAGGCTGTTAAACCCACTATGTTAAGAGATTTGAAATCACGGCTACAATTGTTAGAAAGTAACAATGAATGACATGAATATAATGCAACTTATCTTTGCTAATACAAATCTTTGTTATGCTTCACTAGATCCTCTCTGATTACATAAAAGCTTTGTAGCTCCACAAGGATATCTGATCCTTCAAAAAAATTCTTGCACCTTCACAATTCGCACATACATCTTATCCACACACGCACACTTGAATTTGCAACTTTATCCTTCATATATACCTTTATGATTATCAAGTCGGCCTTAAATACAAGTTAAAATTATTAATAATTATACCGTGAGTCAGCTACATTCATCACATAAATCAATTTTAGCCTTAATTCCACACTTTTCAAAAATCCTTCACTAACCAACCCAGCTCGGTAAACACTGTACCATAATGATCTTTAGTGTTAACCAAGTGAGGCTTGGTAAGCACTGCGAATTGTGAAAAAATCCTTTGGACACCGAGTGAACTCGGTAAACACTGACTTTCCTTCGCTTACCTTCCCAACCCGGTAAACACTAACTTTTCTTCACTTACCTTCCCAGCTCGGTAAACACTAACTTTGCTTCGCTTACCTTCCCAGCTCGGTAAACACTAACTTTTCTTCGCTTACCTTCCCAGCTCGGTAAATACTCTGTCACAATTTCCTTCGATCACCGAGTGAGCTCAGTAAGTACTGAACTTCCTTCGTTAACCAAGTTAGCTCAGTAGAAGCTATCTTTACAGTGTAATATACAGCAACGCTCAGTAGACTCTATAAACTACTATGCTTACCTTCTGAGCTCGGTAGACTCTGTCTGATGACTAATATGACATTTGTGTAACATCAAAGACAACACTCAATTAACCAATTGTATCCAACAATCATGCACACCCCAATTTTACTTTCTATTTGAAATCTTTTTGGGTCACCATATCTTGTGTCAAACTATTATGAATGTTTTAAGGCTTTCAATTTTTTATACATGCAATTAGATCATAATATATATGAAGGATTAATTGGTGAACTAAGATTCTATTTTATTTATTCTTGATTCACCCCTCCCCTCTTAGTAACCTAGCCTATCCTATATTTCCAACACAATGATTGTGGAAAATGGTAAAGTAAGAATTTCCTATTTAAAGAGGTACAAAGCCAAACAAATCATGTCTATTAGCATGTGTTATGCAAGGTGATACATATGAGAAAGGAATACAGACAAAGGTGCATTAGAGACACATGAGGGTGAACAAAAGAGAGTGTTTTTGAATTTGAAGCTAAAGGAGACACCTTGCACATATGTTGTTGATATTGATAAGTGGATCTAAGTAGATGGCTTAAGTGTTGATGAGAAGAGAAGGTTGTTTTCTTGAAGGGTTGCTATGAAAATTAGAAACATAGATGACAATGTGGAGCTTATCAGTAAGTCAACACAAGGACCAAACAAAGATTTGAACTTAAAAGTGAGTTGTAGTCATACATATAAAAACCTATTGTTTTCTTTCTAAACATTGTAAATAGTTTGTATTGAAATCCTTTTAACAGAGGTTGACCTAGCAGTCATTTGAAAGACTTAATAGTCTGTGTAAATCCTTTAACTAGGTGACATTCTAAATGGAATTATCAAAGTCCTCTAACAAGGACACTCCTAATATGGTGATTAAATCCTTTAACAATGTCACATTTAATAGTGTGTATTGTAAACCTTTAAAAAGGTTGGCTCCTAATAGGGCTCACTTTGAAAGAGTGAGAAAGTGGTGACATATTTCTGGTGGTTTTTCCCAAATTAGGTATCTACATAAAATCCTAGTGTCAAATATGTGATGAATTCTTTATGTATTTTACATTTGATAATGTCTTCATTAATCAAAGCATGATATGTATGAGACAGTAATTTCATGATTACAGTAGAGACCGAGCAACAATAGGATAAGCATAATAGTGAGAGTGTATATTTTAAAGTTCAAATGGTACTTAAGGACCTTGAGTAACTAATTCACCCCCCTCCCTCTCTCAGTTATTCTAAACATTTCTAACAACGACATCATAATACCCATCTCCTACATGAAGATCCTCTAGGTCTACACTCACACAACAAAAGTGTTAGTACCAATTGAAACTAAGATCTCCAAACCAAGAAGATACAAACTAAATTAGGAACTAATCCCACACTGTCACCTCATCATTGTCACAATCTCCCATTAAACTGTGTATCCAATATATCCATGACATAATGATGAAAAACTATCCTCTAACCATGAGAATCAACCAAGGCATCAAACCGTTAAATAACTCAAAGTGCACATCATGAGCTACTCAAAAGAAACCAAATAACCATGATCCTCAACTAAAAAGATATACCACCATAGCCAAATAAATAATTCAAACCAATGAACATCAATTATATACTTGTATATCCAGTCATATTATGTCAAAACCCATGACACCATGATCACATCCATGAGCCAAGCAACTAACTCTCAATGTGTCCAACCTATTATCATAAAATAGTCAACCATAATCCTTCACCATGATTGTACCTACTAACAACATCTCATCCCTTCTACATGAAGTGAAATAAACAAATCATGTGACTTATGGGCATATAACACCCAAATCCAAGCCACCAATCTAAATATGCATCAATAATGAAAGATCAATGGGCCAAGACAACTCATAACCAAGTTATTAATGCAACCTGTAAGTATAGACCAATTATAACACTATACAAGTTGTAGACCCAACAAGTCATCATACATATCCAAACTAAAACATTGATAACAATATCATCATGAGCCCAACTTTTAAATATAAGTTGAGTATATAATGACATCAAATCTCAAATCTCCAAAATATACAGTGTTGTAAACTTACAATGCTACCATAGTCAATATATCATAAACCATTCAGATCAACCTATCACCAAATAAATCATGCCAAATCAGCGTCAAATCTAAACTAATCTATAGAGCTCTCCAAGAAATTTCCATTGAGTATTTGAAATCTAAAATATGACCCTATATGCCCAAGTTATGCCCAAATTTGTGCTCAAAATAAATAGCATCTAACTTTTTGGGCTCATAACACCTGACCAAATGTCAAAAACACAAAACCAAACCCATACCAAGTTGTAGTGCCCGGAATTAACTTTCCAACAACTATAAAAAATCCAAAATCCAATATCCTGAGAGAAAGTTATGGTCATTTTACCAAGACAGCCTTTTTACCATTTTCACTTAGAATTTTTATTTTTTGGTGACGAAAAATTCTAACATGATTAAATTTTTGTATTCTAGCTTCTGGGTAAGATTGTGTAAGATTTTTTAGCATCAATGTTTTGGATCATACTCTATGATCCATCATCAGGATGTTAAAGGATTAAATTTGATAGCCATCACAGGCTAAAACTAAAAACCTTTGTAATTTTTATCAACATGGCCAAACTAGGGCATATTATATATTAAAATTTATGGAAAAACCAACCCGGATCCAATGGTGAGGTTTATATTTTCCTAGGAGATCATTACAGCAAGCCACCCCCTAAAAACCTCATTTAAATAAACCATCCAAACAACACATTTGTCCAACAATTTCACATGCCCAATATCTACCAACATTCCATCGTAACAGTAAATCTAAAATCCTTATATCTACAATAAGCAACTCATATATTTTTCTCTTTCTTTTATCCCCTCATGCATTCTTATGGACTCAATCTAGGGTTACAATAACAAAATCATAGCTCTAATACCACTTGTAAGAAAACTTGCAACAAAAAATATAACCATTTCCACATAACCCATAATAGATCTAAAATAAATATGCAATTAAAATCCACATGCAAGAGAATAGACAACATACCCACAAAAATATGACACAAGATATACCATGGGAAACCCTCATTAAGGAAAAAACCCAACCTCCAAAAGAATTCATCATCATGAATTATTTAGTAAAAATACCATTATAATACAACCATGGAAGCCTTCAAATCCATATCCACAACCAAGCAGTCCATGTGAACAAGCATGAATCCACACATCCCATGTCATGCTTCCAACCTTCACAAATGCTCACTTAGCTAACCTGTCAAGCCTTGTCTTGCTTGACTTTCCTTTTTGCCCTTTTTGCTTTTTGTCTTGTCACTACAACTACCCTTGCGGTTGTTTATATAGTTGCAAGTCCCAAGAACCACCGAGTGGTATTACATAAAACATGTGCTACCTAACTTATTAACCCCACATTTAATATTGGACATTTAATTATTTTCCCCAATATTAAATAATTACATCAAATATTATCACAATGTTACAATACAACTCATCAACTATATCTCATGGGAAAATTTCTATGTTGCATGCTCATCTAGGTGATTCTAGGTGCAACATTACATAATGGAATGAAATAATAAAATATAACAATATCACACAATGTGTGCAACACCCATGATCTCAACAACCACATGAATATAAATGATGTCTTATTTGGTGGAAATAAGATGTCTGTTGGAGGCCTCATCAAAAGTGGAGATCATGATTATCACTTTGACACTCTTAAGGATCTTGGGACATGAGTTGCAAGCAACAACTTTGTAACTATCAGGATCTGAGAAGAGGGCACACATCTTTGAGATGAATTCTTTGCTATTCATAATTATTGTAGCATTTCCCTCATCAACTTTGGAGATAATTATATCATTTTTTCTCAACATATTTTTAATGGGAATAAATTTGGCTTTGGGGATGTTGTCCTTAGGAGGTTTATAAGGTCTAAGGGAAAAAACATAAATTGTCTCACCTTCTCACTTGCTTCACAAGAAAGAGTATGAATATAGTTTCAAATTTGATGAGGAATTCAATAGAGGAATGAAGTGGGGTGTAGGGGAAAATTTTATACCATGCTTAGGAAATTTGAATGAGATTGGGTCAAGAACCCTATAAGAGAGGTTGACCACCAATATAGAATCCCAAACATTGATAACCAAATGATTGTTATTGGTAGAAATGAGAGAAATGACCTACACAATGCAAGAGTGGTGGTGTGAAGATCGACAATAACTTGGTGAGCCTACAGACATAGTACTTTAGCAGGAGGGGAGATGGGGTGGAAGTGTTGCGATGGATAAGGAGGGAAGGGAAAATATTTTAAAAATTTACATGTAGAGTTTTATTCCAAAATAACTTTGGAGGATAAAACACTAGAAGAGGCATTCAATAGGGTAAAGTTAGAGCTAAGCAATTTTTTCATATTTAGTTATCCATCCTATATTCATATACTGGCATAGAAGAAGACTAAGTTGGAGATTTCCAATAGAAATATTATATTTTTTTTAAAATACTAAGACTTTAAAGGCTGACATGGTCTTTAATCTATAACATATATAAGTAATAGTCAATAGGGATGTAAATTTTGACACAAGACTTTGCACATGAGAAAATTCATGAGATTTCTAGTGATAAAGGTAAGGAGAAGAAAGTTTTGAAGGTTTCTCATTGGTCTCTAAAGACTTCAATGCCTTTTAGTTTAGGAAAAAATCTTTTAGGGCCAGTTTGGTTGTTGGCATAGGAATTGGAAATTAAAATTTGGAATGAGAATGGGAATGGGGATTGGAAATGGGGATTGGTAATGAGAATTGAAAATTGCAATCCCATACCTGTTTGGTTCACTTGGAATTTGATTGGGAATATGTTAATCATGTGTCTGGTTGTACAAAACATGAATTGGAATAAGGTTAAGTTTATATTTTTAAACTACACAAATCATAGCACATCATTGTAATTTAAAATTCCCATTGAAAAAATATGCACAATTAAAATAGAAAACACTCAATACTATCTACTTCCATTGTGAAAAAGCCATAAAATGTTTTTTTTTGCTACCATTCTCTTATCTAGTGACTCATATGAAGGTAGAGAATGGATTTTTTACCTTCTAAAAATCTATGGAGTAGGGAACTAGAATAGAAATTTCACAAAATTTGTTAGAGGAGAGTTTTTGTGTGATTTATCTTCTTGTCTTAAAAGGATTTTCCTATTTCTTTTTCTATGAGTTGTATACTACTTTAAAATCAAAAAGATATGGATTTGGAGTGAGAAGTCTCATGACAAACTTTCTACAAGGGGATCATCAATATATTTGCTAAGATGTCCACTTTTTATGTTCTCACACATCTCTAGCCACTTATTGTAGTCACCTACAATTGTGGTGGAATAGGTAAAACTACATAGGCCAATGTTGTTTGGGAACAAATTGACCTACATTTTTATCGGTATTACAAAAATTTTATGCAGGAAAAGTGTAATGATAATGATATCAAAGCCGTCCATGAATAGATTTTGTATAAGGCATTTTACATGAGTGGGAGATTCAAAGACCATGTCCATGATTGGGGAGAGATATAGTTATTTTCTAAAAATAAGAATCATCAACCTTTATTTCTATACATTAACAATGCTCATAAAATAAATGATCTTCTAGCTATAGACAACGGGAGTTGGATTCCACAAAATAATAAAATTCTTATCACTACCAAAAATATCCAAGCAGACCCTCTTCTAGAAATGGAGTCTAGATGCATATTGTTGAAATAAGCTACTAATTATAGCAATGAGCAGAAGATAGAGAAATCATTAAGGTTGTGTGGTGGCATTCCACTTCGATGAGAAATTGATGGTTCCCAACTAACTAAAAGTAAAAGAAATATAGAACTAGAGATGGTTACAAAAGGTAGGGAGGTGGGAGATGAAAGTTTAAACAACCGCTTGGTCAACATTGTATATAATAGATTACTGGAACCTAAAAACTGCAGAGGCAAAAATAACCCCTAGTTAGAGTACTTCATCCTTCTATATTTGTCCACAGAGTAACGTGTATAACCATAGATTGAAAACAAGTATAAAATTTGGGAAAGTCAGATTGAGAATAGGAATAGCCTATTTCGATAACAAATTTTTTTGGGAATGGAGATATAATCATTTTGGGGCTAAAATGGGAATACACATTCCTATTCACAATTCTGATTTGGAGCACCAAATGAATAATATAAAAAATAATCTAATTTCAATTCCTATTATGGTTGTATTCTAGTAACCAAACATGCCCTTAGGTTATGAGGGAGAGAATTCAACCCCTTCTAATAATATTACAAGACTTTCATGGTTCCCACAAATATTAAGGGGTGTTTAAAAGAATGTTGCTTCAAGGAGCACATTTAGGGAAAATAAGAATTTGAAAAGGTATTTTAACTACATAGCTTAAATGAGTAGCATAATAAACTCTTCCAATATTTAAGAAATAATATATCAAGTTATAATTGATGGATCAACATGAAATTTCTTTCTAGCTAAGAAGTAGTGTTGAGTTTTTGTGACGCCTCGACTCGTCATAGCATAGATATTTTACTTACATTTTGATATTTGGGACTTTAATATTTTGACATTTTTTTGAGACTTATATCGAAAGTGGCTTGTTTTATCTATTTATTTTGACATTACAGTCGTGCTTTGCATCTATGATATGTACTAAGAACCTAATATTGTGAATGGGATGATCAAACAAATATGGATGCAACTTTACACATGGTACGATAGAAATTAGATTATGATGTAATGTGAAATGTTAATTTGATTATGATGATTTATGATTTAATGTGATGTGCAAATTTTGATATTTTAACATTTTGAATGTTTTATTTGAAATTATTAAGTAAAGGAATTCCATTGAATTATGTTAATATGGATTACTAACATTTAAATTCTTATGCATCTATGATATGCATTTCATATGACCTCCTTGGACTATTGATCCTCAAGTTTAGTGTGTGGGAAGTAGAACCATGGAAATTTTTGGGGGAAACAAGTTCCAAACTTATGTGAACATGGTTTAGCCAAGGCAAATCTTTGGAAGATTCAAAAGCCTCATTGTGATGTATTTTATTTCATAAATGTAAGCTTGCTTGTGTGTGAAATTTTTAATCACAAAGATGCATTAGGGACATGTCATGATGATGTAGAATGTTCTTTTATGTGTCACTTGACACTTATGGATTTTGTGTGTTAATGACATGTCATCTAGGGTTTTGGTCATGGTGGCATTTTACCCTAAAACTAATTACCTTGTTAATGATTAAGTAAACCCACTTGACAAGGGCTAGGATGGGTCATTATCAAAAGAAAATTCAAATTTAGACTTGCCTAGGGTTTTGAAGGGTCATTAGGTGGTCCCAAAGTGTCTTTTGTGTGAAAATAGTGTGAAAATAAGCTACCCATATGATAGTAAAACATGTTAGGGACCTAATTTTGGCCTTCATAGTGCCTAGACAGCCTAGGGGCCCCTTTACCAATGCCTTCTTCCACAAATTCGAAAATGGAGTTGTCACATGAGTTCTTTCCCATGTTTCCACTAAGTCAAAAATAGAGACTTAGGGGGAGACAAGTTTTTAAGAGGAAGTGGCTAGGTGTTTTTGCCAAAATAGTTAGTGGGAAAGCCTTTTTAAAGAGTCTTGGACAAACTACTGGGGTGTTCACCCACTCTCTAAGTTAAGAGATAGTTAGGGTTTTGGAGGGAGACGATGAGAGCTCTTCATCAACTATCATTGCCTTTAGCTTTGACCAAGGTTGGTGCTCAAACCATAACCATTTTGTTTTAGCATTACATAATGAATCTGCAAGTATGGAGTGTTGTTATGGAATCATGTATTGTTAAAGCGATTTTTGTGTTCTATTGTGATTGTGCAATGAGTTCCATACATTTTCTTGGTTTTCTTCCTTGATCTCTTGGTTTTGTTTGGATGTTGAATTTTTTTCATGGGTGTGAAGGCTTCACTCACTCTTGGGAGGGAAGAGAAGCCTTGGGTGAAGGGTTTAGTTGGGCTCAACAATGTAGTAGAGAGCCTCTTCTATTGGAGAGGAGGAGGGAAACTTCATGGAGTATGGGCTCCATTGAAGCCATTGTCTTGATATTATGATTTGGGGTTGATAAGTGGAAATTATGAAACTGGGGGTGATAAGTAGAAATTGTGAATTAGAAGCATGTATGATGCAAGCCTTGTAGAGGCATGGTGAAATTTAATGTGTGTGAATTGTATTAGCATGGAAAATATCCTCTTTGAAGAGCCCAACTTCACCCAATGTAATTATGATTCCAATGATGAATCAGTGTGCAAGCCATGGAAGGGATTGTATGTGGTGTGTTGTGTAATTTCATGCATTAGCAAATGTTGTGTGTGTATCTTGGTTGGTCTTTATTTCTCCTATTCGGTGGGTGGCTTCATAGAAGCCTAGGATGGAGGTGAGCCTCCATGGTTCCAAGTTTTTTCTTGTTTTGCAGGTTTTGGAGAAAATAGATCCTATGAAGAGAGCAGGGTTTCACCCTTGGCAATGTTGAAAATCAAGTAAAGAGACTAATCTTACCCATGTCAAGAGACTAATCTTACCCATGTCATCTCATAATGTGTGGTGCTATTAAGTTTCCATTGTTAGCTCATTGAAATGTGAAAGAGATTTGCTTCTTATTGTATGATGTTGTAAATGTGAAAAAAAAAAGTTTGAGAATTTTTAAATAGTTGTCTTTGCAAGACAAAGATTGTGGCACTATCTTAGTTGTGTAGGAAGGAAAAGGATTATTTCATGAGAAGGAATATTTAGTATTATGGGGAAACTATATTAAAGTTATGTAAATTAGCTCATTGTTCTTGCCTAGATTTTTATTCCATCAATGAGCCATGTGAAACTCTCATGTGAAAGAAATTATGTAATGGTTATTTAATGTAGATTGGAGTGATTTCACTTAAGGCTCTCTATTATGTATTTTGATGCAATGGCAATATAAGGTTCTTAATAGTTCATGTGTATGCATAGAAAGTGATTCAATTTTCTTCAAAAATAAACAATATTGATGGTAAATATATTCATCTTTTAGAAAACATTTATGGTTGATTTGTGTAATATAGGCAGCATGTAAAATTTTGAGTATCTATCACCAATGAATCTCTAGACTAAATAGATGTAATAAATCACATAAACTCATCATCAACCAAGCCACCTTGACATCATATTTGTTAAAGAAGAAAATAACTCCACATGATACTTAGTCAAAAATCCATAAGAGAGTGTATGTTATAGATGCATTTTTACTCTCTAGAAATTGTATGGGAGAAGGAAATAATTCCTCTCCCCAATTATAGATAATAAAATAATCATAAGCATATTCCTAGTACCTTGTCTTGTCAACAAAAGAGGCCCATCAAATAATGACTTAGGAATTAAATCTTTCTTAGTTCACCCAATCATGCTAGTGTCAAACATGTGATTTCATGTCACAATCCACAACTAAAAATACTAATAAAAATGAAAAAAAAATATTACATATGAACAAAGTAAGTCTATTAATACATGCTATTGTCTAACATTACCCAAAAATACAATAAAATAAATTAAATAACATAATACCTAACCTAGGCACCCTAGGTTAAAAAAGACATTTCATGCTAATCATTAAATAAAATATAGCAAAAAAAAAAGTTGGAAAAACATCCAAGGCTGACCACCCTTGGCTTACCACTTAGATCCCTCTCCTCGTACATGGGAAGAGGCCCACTCTCCCAAGAAATTGACCATTGAAAAAAGTGAGAAAAAAATAATAATTAATAGTGAAAAGGAGGGAAGGAAGAAAGTCAATCTCCTTTCCTCCTCCCAAGGACCATCCTTGCAAACCTAGGGAGATGAGACACCTCAAAAAGGATACCTTGTAATAAAGCCTTAAGTCATGCCTCTCACCTGAGTTTTGAGGAAAAATGGACCATGTTTTGAATAGAGGATGTAGGTAGGTGTTTAGGTAGGGGTGCTAGGTAAAGGGGCTAGTAGAGTAAGAATGTTTTTAAATAAAGAAAGGATCAAAGATGTATGTTAGTTATGGATAATATGAAGGGATTTATGTAGAAAGTAAGTTAGTGGGGAAGGAAAGTATAAATAGGTTATTTAATAGTTAGACTAGTGGTTAAGTAAGTAGAGGCTACTATATACATATAAGTTTAGTTAGTCTTAGTGTTAGGATTTTTTCTAAAACTAAATATTAATGGATGATAAAGGTTTAGAAAAATTGTTATTAAATAAATTCATTAATGGATTTTCATGTTGTTGTTTGTGGCATAACCACATGTATGCATATTAAGTGTTATAAGTAAATATAATACTTTACATAGGTTTTGGATAATTTATGAAAATACTTTATTATCAAATAGCTTCAACTTAAATTTTATAGTCCTTATAATAATAATAATGATGACAGTAATAACTAAATAAATAAACCAATAAATTAAAAAATAATAATAATAAAATAAATAAATATAACAATATATAGATAGACATATATAAGATTAATGATTAAACTAACAAGCTAATTGATAGGATACTAATGAAATTAAGGCACAATTATGGGAAGGTAGAAATCTATTTAAATGAAAGTTACTACACATTTGCAGATCATTAAGTTCTTGCAAATATATCGATAAAGGATTGGCATTCCACATCGATATATGCAATGTCTCATCACAAGGTTAGGATGTGGAATCAAAATGATAACATCATCTAGCTTTTAGCTGATAGTTTAGACTTTCAACAAATATTAGAAAACTAATTGATCCCCTTGAAAAGTTGAAATCTAGGATTCTATATGAAACAAATTCTTCTTCACCAACTAGAATTATTATCACCAAACTTTGCCTTGAAATTCTACTTGTGAACCCTACAATATGGTGGTAGTTTTCCTAAATGTTATTAGTATTACCTCCAACTCGATGATCAAATAGTGATACCCAAATGTTCTTGAGAAAGCATGAGTTGTTGTATTCCAACACTCACCCATAATTTGATAAAATATTCATAACAAAGTATAGGTTTATATGTATTATCCTTTAGTTCACCTTTCAAAACAAATTTTTTGGTTGTGTTTTGCCTTTTAAATCTTGGGCATGATAGTTTTTAGCTTAGATATCGATGCAAGAGCATCTTGGGTCTTTGAGCATTCTTGCATCAACCAAAACTATTTCTTGTTTTCTACACCAATAGGTTTATTCGTGAATTAGTCGTTGCTACTTTTTTTTTCATGTTATGCATAGTTCTTATCATTTCAAGGACCTATCCTAGATCCTTTTCCTAAGTGTGCAAATTCTTATGTTCTATATTTCTTGAGTTCTGTGTTGTTCTTTGAAGCCTTGTTTTCCTATTACTTTTATCCTACGGAATGTATTTTTTTGATTGACATAGTTTTCATTGACCACATGGCATCTTACATAGATAGGAGCTTACTCCTAACACATGTGTGGACCTACCTTTAGGAGCACATCACTTCATATTATTTTTTCACAGATCATTGTTTACTCTTCCAAGTATGGACCTTTATTGTAATTAAATGCTTGACTAGCCAACTTGTGGCTTAGTTGGCTATAAAATAAGATTGGTTAAATGTAGAAAAGTAGCATGAAAGAAGATAGATGAATGAAAGAAGACAAAAATAGAGATAAAAGATGTGAGCTAATGTTCTGGGATTATATAATTCTTGTCTTGTATAAGGCCACAACCCATAAGGCCTCATAGTCGAGCATGTTGTGGTTTCTTTATATGTGAAGTGAAATAATTGCACCTATAAATATGATACTATTGGAAATATAAGAGGAGTAACTAAGAGAGGAGGGGTGAACTAGTTACTACTAAAATAAATCCTAGATCCCTTAGATTTCATCACAAAAATGTAAACTGAAAACTGAATACTCCTGATGCTTGGTAAGCACACATAAATGTTGTAACTTAGTAATAACTAAATGAGCTCGATAAATGCTTAACATATAAAATTTAGATGTTATATGTGGTTACCATTAATTTAACTTACTTATAAACACATAAGAGAAAATAGCATGAACACATTTGACACTAGGATTTAACGTGGAAACCCAATTTGGGAAAAACCACCAATTGCAACTAGTTACTATTTTCACTCTTCTAAAGTGAGCCCTGTTAGGAGCCAACCCTATTAAAGGTTACAAAATACACTGTTAGGTGTGACCTTGTTAGAGGATTTAATCACCCTATTAAGATTGGCCTTGTTAGAGGTCTTGAGACAATTCAATAGAACTATCACCTTGTTAGAGAATAAATATATAGTTGTTAAACTAACTCTATTAAGAGATTTAGATCACTACTACAATGGTTAGAGAGTGATGACCTTATTTTAATGCAATTGAATTATTGATTATAGATCTATGTTTTGGCTTGTTCTTGATCCTTCTTGATCAAATATAGCTTTTTTGTTGATATTCTACTTATCCTTCAAATTTTCTTACTCTTCTTATCATTAAATCTTCAAAAACATCTTCATACTTTTCACATCCACTCACTTTGAAATCAAAACTTGACCTTATACTTATATCTTTCACTTTTTCAAGTTGGCTCAAATATAACTTAGAATAATTAATATTCATCACCTTAGTCGGTTGGAATCAATAAATCAATCAATTGAGCTTAATATGAAAAAATAAGAAAATCTTTTGTTAGCTGATCAGGCTTGGTAGAAACTAACTTAGAAGCAATTTCATTTGTTAACCAAAAGAAATTCATTTAACACTGCAAACTTGCAAAAATCCTTTAGCAATTGAGTGAGCTTGGTTAGCACTGGTTCCATCGAACTTTCCTTCATTAACTGAGTGAGCTTGGTTAACACTCATCTTTTGTATACTTTCCTTTGACACCCAAGTGGACTTAGTAGACACTGCCTTCTGAACTAGGTAATCACAGGAATGCTCGATAGACATAAAAAATTGTCTTCACTGCCCAAGTGAGATCGACATATACTGACTGATAATGATATGATATTTGTGTAACATCAAAGATAATACATAGTTAATCAATTGTATCCAACAATCTCCCTCTTTGGCATTGATGGCAACACAACATGTCATAGCATAATAAAATTATGGATTTGTCCTTGAGAACTCCCTCTATCAGCATGAGCTATTCCTTTCACTGGATTCTTCCACTATCTACAATAAACTTCACCTTCTTTGGAAATATTCTCCCCTTTTGGTTCCTTGCTTTATTTTGGTTCCAAAAAATTCTCAAAGATATGATAGTAAACTTCTCCATCTTTGACAACACATGCCAAAGACAACAATTCTATTAATACCAATGTACCTTAAATACTGATTCATTTGCAGTATGTCTTTTTTAATTCTGCACCAACTAATTGATATTCAACTTAGCTCTTGTTGATGCATCACTAAACTTTATTAAGTGAACTTTAGATAGGGGAATGACCCCTAGCTTACCTCTCATATATAAAATTGCATCCTTAGGTAATGGCTTGGTAAATATGTTTGCAATATGTTCCTTTGTATTAACATATTCCAATCTAACTTCTTTCTCTTGTACTAGCTCTCTTAAGAAATGATATTTTATAGCAATGTGCTTTGTTTTAGAATACATCATTGGATTATTTGATATATTGATTGTGCTGGTGTTATCACAGCATATGACTATTGGATTCTTGATTTCTATCTTCATTCCTTCCAACAATTGTTTGAACCAAACAATGTTAGAACAATTAACTACTGCCGCCACATATTCTACCTCTATTGTGGATTGAGATGTACAATTTTTCTTCTTTCTTGTCCAAGACACTAGTCTTTTACTAAGAAAGAATGATCCACTACTAGTGCTTTTTCTGTCATCAATACTCCATGCCCAATCAACATTAGTAAATATTTTCAAGTTCAAATCACCTCCAAGTTTGTACCATAATTCATAGTCTTATGTACCTTTTAGATATCTTATTATTCTCTTGATTTCCATCATGTGATTTTCCTTAAGATTTGCTTAGAATCTTACCACTATTCCAATTGCTAGAGAAATATCAGGTCTTGTATGTACTGCATACTGCAATTTTTCAATCATTGATCTATATGTGGTATGATCTACTTCTTTGGAATCATCATCTTTGGAGAGCTTATGTCCAGTAGACATAGGGGTTCCAACTGGTCTTGAATATTCCATTCCAAACTTCTTTAGTATTTCCTTAATATACTTAGATTGAGTGATGTAGATACCATGTAGATACCATTTTTTTTTGTTGTATCTACAGTCCAACAAAGAATTTTATCTTGCCAAACATGGACATCTCAAATTTTTTACTCATTTCTTCTCAAAATGCTTTGCACAAGTCATTATTTCTTGTAAATAGAGTATCATCAACAAATATCTCTACCAACACAATCTTCTTGTCTGGTCCTTCCTTGATATATAGACCATTGTTATCATTTGTCCTTTGAAATCTAATTTGTACCAAGTAATTATGAAGTCTTTCACACTAAGCTCTAGGAGCTTGCTTGAGACCATACAGTGTTTTCTCTAACTTGCAAACCATATCTCTTTTGCTAGGATCTACAAAACCTTTTGGTTGTTCAATGTAGACTTCCTCATTAAGAATTCCATTCAAGAATGTAGATTTAACATCCATTTGATACACTTTAAAACCTCTATGTGCTACATATGCTAGTAAAGTTATAACACCTTCTAGTCTTGCTATAGGAGCAAAAGTCTCACCATAATCAATACCTTCTTCTTGAGAATAATCTTTGCACACCAATCTTTCTTTTTTTCTTGAAACTCTTCGATCTTAATTTAGCTTATTTCTTATTACCTACTTTGTACCAATTACATTTTTATCCTTGGGTCTAGGAACAAGAGTCTAAGTTTTGTTCTTTTCTATTTGGTCTATCTCTTCATTCATTGCTTCAATACAAATTTCATTTTCCAAAGCATCCTTAACATTTCTAGGTTCAAATTCAATAAGTAAACATGTACCTTTAAAATTTGTTTCTTGTCATTGTTCCATCAATTTTTTCTCCAATGATCTAATCAAGTGCATGATGCCTTCTAACATATCTTGCTTACATAGGCTCTTTGGGATTTGAATAAGTTCCACTATCTTCATCATGAATTTTAGTTTTAAGCTCAAGTTCTTCTATCTGACTTGAGTCCTTTAGACTCGGTTTGAACTAGCTTAGTAGCCTCTAACTATGACTTGAGTCCTTTAGACTGTAACTTGGGTTGCACTATCTGCAACTTGGTAACTGTTGGAGATTTTGGGGACACAGGAGATGAAGCTTCCTTTCTTTTAGATAGATTTGGTAGGGTATTAGGTTCATAGTAAACAAATATTCTATAATCTTCTAGCTCCTTGTTGCTTTCCACTATAACTCTCTATTCCAATAGGTCCACATAAGTTTTTATGAACAATTTCCAAGACTTCTTCTGACTGATAGTTTTTGCTTTTGAAACTAGTCTTTCCCATCTTACCAATAAGGAAAATCTTGTAAAGATCCATATCAGGCTTCTTCAAATTAGGAATACCTCTTACTCTTCTATGTTTGCTTATCTTAACTATATTATCAAAGTTTACATGACATAGCCTTTTGTGCTATAACCAGCTTTCTTCTACTTGAAAAGTAAAACATGAACAATCACTAAGATTAAGATAAAATAGATTACCTTTTGTTTGCTTGCCAGATCCAACCAAATTTCCTTTTTCATCTAGTAGTTTGGCCTATCCATTCATGAATTCTACCTTGAATCAAATGTTATTCAATTGTGCCACACTCAATGGATTATGCTTTATTCATTCAACCCAATAAGAATTATCACATACAAGTTCTTTAGTCAATTAAATACATCCTTTTCCTTTTATGTTACACGGTTCATTGTTTTCAAATCTCACACTACCTCCATCATAATATTCCATGTGCTCAAATTTTGTTTTGTCTCCAGTCATATGATGTGAACAACCACTATCAATAATCCATAAATCATATTTCCTAACATGAGAGATAAGTGTCATCTTATCTTCTGCATCATCAAATTCAACTTTCACAACAATATATACCATTTCATCTTCACTATTATTAGAATTTTTGGCTAGAAAACAAGATTTCTTACCTTTGTCCTTGTAGTTCTTGTAGTTCTTGGAATCATTCTCGCCTTGTGCTTATTACTTTTCTTTTCATCATTGATTTCCTTATTTGGACACCTAACAGCAATGTGACCAACTTCTTCACAAGAAAAGCAGATCAGAGGAACTTTACCTTTGTACTTTCCTCTACCTTTAGAATACTTCCTTGCAAGTAGGGCTTTAGCAACTTCAAGATCACTATCTAAACTTTCATCTAATGTCCCTTCTTCTTCACTTCCTGATTGACTGGATTTTGATTTCTTACCCTTTTCTTTGAGTGAGAGTTTAGCTTTAAAAGTAGATTTAATAACCTTTGAACTAGGAACATAGTTATCAAAGTTATCTAACTCAAAAACTATCAATCTTCCAACTAGAGCATCCAAAGATATTTTATTATTTGGATCACATATCATTTCTTGAATAGTAGACATTCTAATTGCATAAATAAGAAGAAGAGTTCTGAGTACCTTGCTAACAACTATTTTCTCTTCAATGTCTCCTCCAGATGCTTTGATTATACTTACACTTGCTTTGATCTTTTCCATATATTTTGCAATGTTCTCATCTTCTCTCATTTTCATCTAATCAAAATGACCTCTAAAAATTTTATCCTTGGCTCTTCTTACATTGTCATCTCCTCCATTATATATATTTCAGTTTGATCCACATCTCATAAGTTGTCTTGTAGTCTTTGACTTCATCAAATTCAGCATAACTAAGAGCAGATGCAATATCCATCATCATGATGTTAGGATTATGTGATCTTCTTACATTGTCATCTCCTCCATATATATCTTTCAGTTTTATTCACATCTCATAAGTTGTCTTGCAGTCTTTGACTTCATCAAATTCAACATAACTAAGAGCAAATGCAATATCAATCATCATGATGTTACGATTTTTGAAACATCTTCAATTGATAATGTTCCAGTGGGAGTCTTGTATTCAATATCAAGATACTTGCATCCTGAGTCACTGATGGTAGCCAAGTGTAACCTCATAAGTCCTTGCCTTGCTACAAAATTTTCTCTATTTAGCTTGGGGATCTCTCTTCTGTAAGACATCCTAATCTTTGGCTTAGGTACTTGAAACCTTCTCTGCAAGCACCAAAAGCTCTGATACCAATTGTTGGAAATATAAGAGGAGTAATTGAGAGGGGAGGGGTAAATTAGTTACTACTAAAATAATTCCTAGATCCCTTAGATGTCAGTACAAAAATGTAAATTGAAAACTGAATGTTGTTGATGCTTGGTAAGCATACATAAATGTTGTAACTCAGTAATAATTGAATGAGCCCAGTAAATGCTTAATATATAAAATTTATATGTTATGTGTGATTACCATTACTTTAACTTAGTTGTAAACACATAAGAGAAAATAGCATGAACACATTTGACACAAGGATTTAACGTGGAAACTCAATTTGGAAAAAAGCACCAATTGCAACTAGTTACTATTTTCACTCTTTTGAAGTGGGCTCTATTAGGAGCCAACCCTATTAAAGGTTATAAAACACATTATTAGGTGTGACCTTCTTAGAGGATTTAATCACCCTGTTAGGAGTAGCCTTGTTAGAGGTCTTGAGATAATTCAATAGAACTGTCACCTTGTTAGAGGATTTGCAGATAGTTGTTAAACTAACTTCGTTAAGAGATTTAGATCACTACTACAATGGTTGGAGAGTAACAATGAGATGACCTAATTTGAATGCAACTAAATTATTGATTACAAATCTCTATTCTAGCTTTCACTTGATCCTTCCTGATTGAATATAGCTTTTCTGCTCCACAAGGATATTTTGCTTATCCTTCAAATTTGCTTCCTCTTTTCATCATTAAATCTTCAATAATATCTTCATACTTTCACATCCACTCACTTTGAAATCACAACTTGACCTTATACTTATATTGTAAGGCCTCACCCCGACCTATCATAACATGGATATTTTATTTATATTTTGATATTCAAAATCTTGATATGTTAACAATTATTTGGAACCTGATGGATAGTGGATCATTTTATTTCCACATTTTGATACCTTAGTAGTGTTTTACATTATTATATGCACTTAGAACCTGTAATTATGTAAGAAATGTTTGAAAAAAATATGGATGCAATTTTATGACTTGATGTGATACTAAATTTAATTATGGATAGATATTAATTTTATTTTGATGCTTTATGAGATGAATGATCGTGATATGTAGAGAATTGGTTATGATGATCTATGATATAAAGAGAAATGATAATTTGATTTTGATGTTTATTCAAAATGCAAGTGGATGTTAATATGATGGCTTATGATATGCAGATTTGATATTCTAACATCTTGAATGATTTAAATAGGAATAAACAGGAAAGGAAAATTTTCCTGAATTATAGTTATTACTATATGCATTTACATTTTATATGTTCAATGACTCCTTGGACTACGGATGCTCGAATTATTATGCAGGAAGTGCAACCATGGAAATTCTTGTGGGAAAAAAGTTCCAAACCTTGTGAACACATCTAACCAAGGAAAATCCTTGAAAGATTCAAACTCATTGTGAAGTATTTTTCTTCGTGATTGTATGGTTGCTTGCATGTGGATATGTTTAATCATAGCCTAGATGCATTAAGGGTATGTCAAGGAAAAGGTAATGTATTCTTATGTGTCACTTGACACTTGTATAGTCTACTTGTTGATGACATGTCATCTAGAGTGTTGGTCACAGGGTCACTTAATCTTGGTCCTCTTCCTTCCTTTCAATTAATGCTTAAGTACACCCATTTGGGAGAGAGTGTTAGGATGGGTCACCATCATGTTGAAATTCGAATTCAAACTTGATAGGGAGTTTAGGGGGTCTAAATGTTATCCTAAAGTGTTATTTTATTGTTAAAAATCCACCCAAATGGTAGTATAGCATGTTAGGGTCCTAAATTTAATTATTTTAATGTTTTCCTAGCTTTGGGAACCCCCTAAACAAAGCAAACTTGAACCAATTCGAAATTTGAGTTTTTCCATGATAGAACCCTCACAACCCCACTTGGTCAACCTTCTTATTTTGGAGGAGCAACAATGTAAGATGGGGAGGCTTGATGTTTTTACTAAAAAGGGGTTAGTGGAGAAGTATTTTAGAGGGTGAGTGACAAGTTAGTGGGTTGTTCACCCACTCTCTAATTTTAGAGACAACTAAGTTTTGGGGGGAGATTAAGGGAGCTCTACTACAACTATCCTTACCCTAGCTTGGACCAAGGTTGGTGACTCAAAAATATTCTTTTATTCTTTTCTTTAGTATGGATAAGAAAATTCGCAAGTGTGAAATGTTATCTATGGAGTATGCATTGCATTGTGAATCTTGTGTTATGAGCTTTGTCATTATGTTGTGGAGTAGTGAATGAGTCTTGTGCTTTTGGAGATTTTTCCTTGGTTTTGCTTGCTTGCTCTTCATTTTTTTTTTTTTGTTGATTCTTGTTGATTGTAAGTGTTGATTGTGATTTTGGGTGTGAAGGCTTCACTCACACTTGGGAGGGAAGAGAAGCCTTAGGTGAAGGGCATAAGTTGGGCTTGACATTGCAGTTGAGAAAATTACCTCATGAAGAGGGTTTGTTAATATCATGGAGTATGGGCTCCATTTGTAATGCCCCACCAAGAGATCCAAAGAATTAACCTAAAGTTTCACTAAGTTTCGTAGCATTTTTTTTTTTTAAACATGAAAGATAAACCATTCACAACTTATACATAGTAATGGAAGTAATAGCAACAATTCGAATAAAAGTAAACATAACATACATTCATAATAGGTTACATTATTTAAAGATCCCTTAACGTTGAATCACATCTAATTTATCTACTCATCTAACATCACATCCTTATGAAATAATAATGATAAGTCCAATGTTCATAAATTACATTTTCGATTGCTCAATAATCCATTGTACATGTCACAGGGTATGAAAAACTTAAAAGAATAAACATCCATATAAATAAACTACATCATCATACTAACTCTAATCCATGATACAATAACATAAATGAAACCATAAACATTACATGATACATCATCATAAGAGATAACCATAAACCATCATAACATAATTAACTAAGTGTACGGTTCCTCCCAACTGTTAATAGCATCATTAGACCATCATGGATCCTAGCCATCCCTTCATGTGTAACATCCCAAAGCACCGAAGAGATCATCAGTATTAACATAGTATGAATGTCACTCCTAACATATACTATATCATATGCAAAAAGTAATTCAACATGCAAATATAAGCATAAGATAACATCATGCAAATCATCAATGTAAGAAACATACCAGTAAATACATCCATCATAGGGTATATCATCTATCATAATGCTCCAAGAACAAAATGATGATAAATACTAACCAAGAATGTTCCAGCCACGGTGTCTCAGATAGATCTTCAAATGATAAGAGTGGAAATACACTACCACCCGACCACGTGGAACCTAAGTGGTCCACTCCCACCGTGTTGAGGAGATAATCTCAAGTCCCAAACAGGTTATCAAAACCACAAAGCATTTATCTCTATAAGTCCAGGAATCCTAAAAGTATACTAACTCAAAGATTCCAATCACAAACTAACATCTAATCCCAGAGGCACAACAATGACATGTAGGAACCTACTATACAAGCGGGAAAGTGTCATCGCATATATCATGTAGAAGTTACCCTGGTAGTTAGCTAAACTCCACGGGTCCCTACTGATCCTCATGCGGCCACTAGTATCCTCTCATACTGACGAGGCATACTATGGAATGCAAGGTCGCAACCATGCATTCTCTCTACTCCCATCCTAGTCTATACAAGCACTCGAGGCATGGGCGAGAACCAAAACAATTATCTTTTTAGGTTCATTAATCCCCATTTAGTGTGTAAATGTTATCACTTATTAACAAAACTTACAATGAGTTACCCTGGCAGCCACTTAGGGCCCCGGCCCCCATTGCAAGCCACTTCTTGACACTACAAGCAGATAACCTACCCTAAGCTCATGGAATCATAAAATCACCCCAGTCCTATACAAGCGACTGGAAAAAAATACCAAAAGATAATCCACAATAAGAATCATCAAATATCCATAATAAAAGCATCAAATCTCCATGAGCATTTGAAAAGCATCCATAGATAATCATGACCACAATAGTTCTCTATTGGCAACTAAAGGCATCACTGATAATCAAAAATATCCATTGGTTCTCAATAACCAAAATATATCTCAAATCATACTGATTGAAGACTCCAAAATGGTTGAGTCAAACATGTCACAACATGACATCATCAAAAAATAAATCAACAGTTCAGTCCCTGTAATGACCCTCTCTATAAAGGCCACAGAAACCCTCAAACTGAACTTAGGAATTTTGTCAAACACTTGGCGTATAACAGTAACAATATTCAGAATATGGTAATTTCAGATTTGATACTTTCAGAATATAATCACAGAATTACAATATATATAAAACCATTGAACTATATTTCAATTACAATGCCATAAATTCTGAAATTATTTTATTACCAATTCTGGTCTGATTATTACAATGACTGTATGACAGCAAATTTACCCAAAAATTGACATATATTTCAAAATGCAAGAACCTGGTTTGAAGAACTATGGAAGAACATCACGTTTTGCTGCAGATCTTTGATGAAGACCTCCAACCGCACCCCCAAACTATCCTTAATTTGCTGTTGCTGCCCAAACTAGCAGGGTCGTACCAGGCCGTACCTGTACGACTGCTGAAATAAAATAATATTAGGGTTTTGGGACCCCCAAATGCAAGGAAAATGGGCGCCTAGGGTTAGGTAGTAACCCTGTAAAACCATAAAAAATAACTCCAAGGGGTTGAGGAGATATGAGCAATTATGTGGTTCCGAACCCTGCTTTGCCAATTCTGAAAATGCACTTATTCTGTCTTCAAACTCTTGTCAAATGCTTCTCCAATGGTAGGGAAAATCTGAAATCCTTATTCCAACCAAAAACAAACCCTAACAATGAATTCTCAATAAGCTCCAATGAGATGTCTGAATACCAACTCCAATTATGCAACAATTCAGGTGATATTTCACACCCTCAAAGTTGCCAATCCAAGGGAGTGATTCGTTCCCAAAGATCGAATAATTTGCAGATCCAAAGTCCACAAATGTCTTCACAATGAAGAAGTAGAAGAGTTCTCCAATCCAAGCATGTCCAAATGAGAGGCCCAGCCCTCTATTTATTCACTTTTCTAAGAAGTTGCTAGAACTTCTAGAAACATCCTTTATAATTTCTCATTATAATGCACTTTTTTTATAATAAAGTAATTTTATAAAATAAAAAGTGCAACTCAAATTAAAATTATAGCATGTGGGCCCCAATATCACATAATGATAAAATATAACCTCTTAAAACTTCTTCAAGAGCAAGATATGACTATCTGATCTGCAGAATTGACTCTCTTTCCACACCATTTGCCTACGAGAGTCTGTAATAGGCAAATCCATGATCAATGCCATGTCGAACTAAAGAGGGGACATTACAGTCCCATCATGGCAACTGGAAAATAATCCAAGGATAACTGATCGATGACCCAAAAATGGTTAAGTCAAGTGTCTCAGATACATAAGAATCTCAACTATAACAATCAGTAAATACAAACATCTCATAGAGCATTATATCACATAACCATGGTTGGTTTATAAAGAATCGAGATTAAAACATCATCATGACATCACAATCACATAACCTCCAAGCCTCTGGTAGATGTCCTATAACTGGTCAACACTAGTCAACCCAAAACCCAAAACAGATACAATAGAGAAAACACAATGCAAACATATGTTTTGGTTTACTAAATCACATAGTTGAATTAAGTGTGGAGTTTTAGTTTTCTATTTGCAAGTATACTTCAAGTGTATAGGATTAATCATTTGTCCTACAAATCAACCCGTTTATTCCCTCAATAACATTGTCCTTCCATTATTTAAAATTACATTCTAAGAATAATTGAAGAATAAATATTTACTCATTAAATCATTTGACCCTATATCATTTAATCAAAACTTAATTAAATATTACTAAATCTTAAGTCTCTTGATTAAATCAACTATTAAAATATCTAAAGTCATTATTCAAGTCATTAGAATAAGACTTATCAACTTTGATGTAAATACTTTACAACTACCCAACATCAATATTATCAATAATTATTTCATTTAAACCACATTGCATAACTTATTCATTAATTGAATTTAATTAATTTACAATTAATTAAATTAACATGACTATATTAACAACTCAATGAATATCTCTCAATTAATAATTAACCATAGTTCCATAACCTATTTTTTGATGCATTAATATTTGAAATGATATAAAGATAACTATCTCTTAATATCATTATCTAATAATTACTTTAACCTTGCGTCTCATATCTCCTAAGATTTTGTCTAAACCAATTATTATAATTGATCTATAACTTATTGCTATACTTCAATTATTAACTAATCTCAATTTGAATTTAATTAAATTAATTATTAGTTATACTAACTATACTTATCATTCATTAATAATTGCTAACCTTAAAAATTATTAATAAATAATAATCTCATTAATAATTTCACTATTTAATTATAATGATCAATGTTTGAATCAGATTCATCGTTCATTCAATCATTCCATGAATATCAAGTAAACATTAATATCTCTTGGAAAAATTGTTCTTTTAAAATCATATATAATTTTCTCAATATTCTATTCGTGAAAATTCCAAAATCATTTGGACAACTTCAATATAACATTTTTATTAATCTTAATTACACTAATTCATTACTTAAATAAAGTTTTATATATATATATATAAAATTGTAGTATTGAATATTAATTATTATTATTATTATATATAATAACCAACATACAGCAATTTATATTATTTAATGTTAATAACAACATATGAAAATGAATTATAAAAAAAACCTAAATCATATAATAACCAGCATCCATATTTTAAAAGGCCGCGACGCATGTTTAATGTAGTGCTTGCCCCTAGGTCGCATTTTTGCTATCATTGTTGAACTCTTTTAGGAAAGTTTAATGATGATGATGATAGTTAGCAACATTGTTTTGAGACTGTCAGATATTGTACTATGGATTCAGTTGATATGTGATAAGAACACTTAGACTTTACATTTCATGTATATATTATGATTTCAGTTATTGATGATGATTAGTTAGATGGTTTATTATATGATACTTTCATGTGTATGGTGTGCGTGTTTGTTCTTATGTATGGCATGTCTGATGTGGTTAAGGAAGGGAGTCGTAGTCACCTGCTAGTCAGGATCTACACGATGCACCACTTCCTACCATTGCCTGTTTAGCTTAGCATATATAAATATATTGTATGTACATGCATGGTTTTTATGCAGGTTGTAGTGCCTGCCCTTAGGTCGCATTTTTGTTATCATTTTCGAGCTCTTTTAGGGCTAGTTCTATGTTGATGGTTAGTAGCATTGTTTTGAGACTATTAGAAATGTGCTATGGATGCAGTTGATATGTGATGAGATTACTTGGTACTTTACATTTCATGTATGCATGATGATTATTATAGTGTTTGCAATTATTGATGATGATTAGTTAGATGATTTATTATCATATGTGTTTTCTTATGGATACTTACCCCATACTTGCATGTGTATGGTGTGCGTGTTTGTTCTTTTGTATGGCATTTCTGATGTGGTTAAGGAAGGGAGTCGTAGTCACCTGCTAGTCGGGATCTACACGATGCACCACTTTCTGTCATTGCCTATTTATTTAGTATATATTGTGCTTGTACATGCGTGGTTTTTATGTAGGTTGTAGGTACTGGGTATCGACTTCCCTGAATTGCTAGGATGAGCGTACCCTATCACATCATCTCAATGATAAGAGAGGGGAGATAAATTCTCAAGTCCAAATCCCAACCCTTTAAGCCATTTGTCCTAATTGAAAATTAAGACAAGTATCTGAGTTGAGTACCCTTCGAATATGTTGGATAACGTAATTCGTGATATAAACCTTTGGTTTGATTTTGTATGTATTTTGGCTATGATGGGTTTTCATATTCTTACCTTGTAAGTCTTTGGAGTATTTTCTATTAATTAAGTCTAATTAAAAGATTTAATTAATGGTTTAATTTAATGGAAAATTAATATGATATTTTAATATTTATTTTATTTAATTAATTAAAAATTAATTATATAAAATAATTAAATTTGAAAATAAAAGTTATAAGTTTAAATTTGGAATGTGACAATATTTATTTTAATAATATATTTGGAGTTCATTTTTATAAATAAATGACTAAATAATATTATTATTAAAGCTAATAAATATTTTAGCAATTAAGTTTTGAAAATAAAATTTAAAAGTGGAAAATATATTAAAATTATTAAAAGATTAAAGGTTGCATGATGTGTGCACATGATTAAAATATGAATATATTAAGATTGAAAAGTGGAATTATTATAGTTAGTGCATGAGATTTAATAAATTAATAAATTAAATTGAAAAGGGTAAATTAAATATTATATTAATTAATGTGCATTATTTGCTCACATAGGAGTTTGCAAATTCTCGAGAGTTGTCATGTAGACAACACAGGAGTTTGCACTCTAAGTATGCACAAGTTGTCTACACTTAGGAGTTAGCATTTTATTTGAGCACATGGTGTCTAAAACCTTATGACTCATCTAGAAGGTTGGAGAAGACTTATGCTAAGTTGTCATGCTTATCTTCTAGTTGTTTCTAGAGACATTCTAGATGCATCTTAGAGGCCTTTAAATAGAGGCTCTCCTAGTGTGTTTGGACAAGCTAAAATGGAAGCTTCAAAGCTTACATGCATTTGAGAAGCTTATATGCTTCTACATGTTCATATGCTTCTATAAACACTTCTAGTCACTTAGAGGATTCGGTTGGCTTGGATCTTGGAGGAATTGCGAATGATGGAGAAGGAAGGGATTTTCTATGGACTTTTGAGGCATGGCAAATTAGCATCAATGTCCAAGTGCACTCATGATATCCACATATTCCCTTTGCACTCTTTCTCTTCTTGTCTTCATTGTGTCTGTTATATGTGTCTGAATACTCTTTGTGATTGAATCTACAATTTGAATTGGAATCTAGACGTTTTATTTGGTTGAGAAGAAAACATTAGAAAACCCTAGATCCCATTAAGGAGAAATTAGATTTGAATCGGGTTTGGGTTCAAATTAGAATCAAATTGAGAAATGATGATTTCAAAATTTATAGTTAAATCTATTGGATGGATTAATGGATACGTTTAGGAAAACAATTATTTAAAAGAGAAAATTCTTAATTCAAAGAATTTGAAAACACTTCTTATTTTTAAGTTATATATATGTTCTCTTTCTAAATATATATAAAATTTGCATACGTTTATATATATATAATGCTATAAAACTATTTGACAATGTACGTATATATATATATATATATATATATATATATATATATATATATGTTCGTACATACATATATATATATATATATATATGTACGTACATATATATATATATATATATATATATATGTACGTACATATATATATATATACGTACATATATATATATACGTACATATATATATATACGTACATATATATATATATGTACTTACATACATATATATATGTACGTACATATATATATATATATATATACGTACATATATATATATATATACGTACATATATATATATATATATATATATATATATATATATATATATACATTTAGTGAAATGTTACTTGTAAATCGCAGTTAAAATATTATAACGCGATATGGGAAAAATGTTTTCAGAAAACGTTAATAAAAGAAATTTAAAATTTGCAACCCTTTTTGGAGGGGTCCCCACGTATTTTTCCCCCATTGGCCGATGGTATACCTGCACAGGTCGTAGAGTACCTACGAGTACGCAGGGTACCTGTGACCCACGGGCCGCACGGCTCGCATGTTTGATGCAGCAATTAAATCGCTTAGCCTCTGATTTTTATTTTTTTTCCCCTTTTAATATGATTCAATTATGTTTTGAAAGATGGCTTTGTTAAAATATTTTATAATTATGGATTTATATATATTATTAAAAATGATTTGGTTATAATGATATTTCAAATTTGAAATAATCATTACGATGAAACGTTTTTATATTGTAAGTTTATTAATATACATATATATAAGTATATATATATATAGGGGTGTGTGTGTGTGTGTGTGTGTGTGTGTGTGTGAGAGAGAGAGAGAGAGAGTGTGCGTTAAATTTATTGAATATATGATTTAATTATATATATATATATATATATATATATACATATACATATATATATATATACATATACATATATATATATATATATACATATACATATATATACATATACATATATATATATATACATATATATATATATATACATATATATATATATACATATATATATATATATATAGATATATATATATATATATGTATATGTATATATATATATGTATATATATATATATGTATATATATATATATGTATATATATATATATGTATATGTATATATATATATATATATATATATATATCTTCAATGTTAAAGTCTAACATTGTTATTTTATAAGTGTATATGTTGATGTTGATTTAATTAACTTGTTAATCAGCAAGAGATATTGAACTATTAATTTGAATATTCAGGGGTTAGAAAATGGTTGACTTTTAATATTATTTAATGTATATTAATACTACTTAATATATATTAAATACTTAAGAAAGGATAATTTATATTATGTTAAGAGGCTTTAATGATATTGGATTAGGGTGTACTTGACAAGGAGTCATTATTACATTATAACACTATTATAACATTGTTATGTTATTGTTGATACGTTTGAATTATTAGATAACTTATTGTTATACCTTAATCATACTAAGAGTTAGTTAAATATTAGCTAATGAAGCTTATGTAAAGTTTGTCTAGATCAATTATCTATAGATGAGTTATTATTTATTAATGTTTGTTAGGTCTAACAAACTATTAATAAATAATGATATTAATGGTTTAAATAGTTATTAATTAATTGAATTATAAATCAACGTACATAGGAGAAATTTATTTGAGATAATAATATTTCGTATTGAGGATTTATTATAATTTGTTAATCTGATCATTATAGATTTATTAATAAGATTCCCAATATAGCTTGTTATTAAATATTAACAAGTTATTATTATTGAACTATTAATATGAATATTTGTATATTGGATTATGGTTGGTTTTTAACGTACAAATTATAGTTAGTTATTAATCAACTAATATTCATTGGGTTGATGGTATGGTTATGTAATTATTAATTAAATTGATTAACTAGAGTTAATTGGATTTAATTAATAATTAGAGATTTATTTGATATAATTCTTTTAACGAAATTGTAAAAACATTGATATTGAAGTTGATAAGTCTTATTTTAATGACTTGAATAATGACCTTAGATATTTTAATGGTTGTTAGTGATGATTTAATCAAGAGACTTAAGTTTTAGTGATATTTAACTAAGGACTATTAGAATGTTAAAAGGTCATGGATTGTGTACCTATGTTAATTGATTGATTAAATTGATCATTTTAATAGAGTTATAATCTTCTTAACCAAAGATTGATAACTGGCTCTCTTATAATATAACGAATAATGATCTTTGATTTATGTTAAAAGTTGAAGTGACATTAAGAAGAGTCATTCAATTTGTAACATTGATCTTAGCAAAATAAAGTGAATGATTTTATTAAGTGTCAAAAGATTTAATATTTATCCTTCAGCTATTCTTAGAATATTATTTTAATAATGGAAGGATAATGCTATCGGGAAAACAAATGGGTTGACGTGTAGGTCAATGAGAAAAACTATACACTTGAAGTATATTGGTAAGCAGAAACTAAAACTCCACACATTATTCAACTATGTGATATTAGTAAACCAAAACATGCATTTGCATTGTGTATTCTCTATGCTTCTTGTTTTGGGTTTTTGGGTTGACTAGTGTTTACCAGTCCTAGTTTGTGACCAGAGGCTCGGGGGTTATTAGATGTGTTGGCATGTTGATCTTATTTGGTCTCAATCTTTATAAACCCAACCATGGTAATGTGGTCGTATGCTCTATGAAATGTTTGTATTTACTAATTGTTATTGTTCATCAGTCTTCATCTGTGAAGCTGAGATGTATATGTATTTGAGACACTTGACTTAACCATATTTTTGAGTCATCAATCAGTTATCCTTGGTTATTTTCTAGTCACCATAATGGGACTGAAATGTGGATTTATTCTTGATGATGTCTTGTTGTGACATGTTTTGACTCAACCATTTTGGAGTCTTCGATCAGTATGATTTTGAGATATTCTTGGTTGCTTGTTGAGAACCAATGGATATGCTGATTTATTTTGAGATATATTTTAGTTATTGAGAACCAATGGGTACTTATGATTATCAGTGACGCCTTCAGTTGCCAATAGAGAACTGTTGTGGTCATGATTTTCTATGGATGCTTTTCAAATGCTCATGGAGATTTGATGATTCTTATCATGGAGATTTGATGATTCTTATTGTGGATATTTGATGCTTTTATCATGGTTATTTGATGATTCTTTTTATGGATTATCTTTTGGTATTTCTTTCTAGTCACTCATATAGGACGGGGATGATTTTATGATTCCATGAGCTTAGGGTAGGTAATCTACTTGTAGTGTCGAGAAGTGGCTTGCAATGGGGGTTGGGGCCCTAAGTGGCTGCTAGGGTAACTCATTGTAAGTTTGGTTAATAAGTGATAACATTTACACACTAAATGGGGATTAAATGAACCTAAAAAAATAATTGTTTTGATGTTCTTTCCCATGCCTTGAGTGCTTGTACAGACTAGGATGGGAGTAGAGAGAACGCATGGTTACGACCTTGCATTCTGTAGTATGCCTCATCAGTATGAGAGGATACTAGTGGTCGCATGAGATCAGTATGGACCCGTGGAGTTTAGCTAACTACCAGGGTAACTTGTATGTGATAAATGTGATGACACTTTTCTGCTTGCATAGTAGGTTTCCTACATGTCTTTGTGTGCCTCTAGGAATTAGATGTCGATTTTGTGTTTGGAACCTTTGAGTTAGTATACTTTTAGGATTCTTAGATTTATAGAGATTTATGCTATGTGATTTTGATAGCCTGTTTGGGACTTGAGATTATCTCCTCAGCACGGTGGGAGTGGACCACTTAGGTTCCATGCGGTCGGGTGGTAGTGTTTTTCCACTCTTATCATTCGAGATCCGTTTGAGACACCGTCGCTGATGCATTCTTGGTTGGTATTTATCTTCATTATTATGATAGATGATATACCTTATGATGGATGTATTTACTGGTATGTTTCTCACATTGATGATTGCATATGTTAGATGATGTTATCTTATGTTTCTTTTCTGCATAGGATGTAGGATGTTTTAGGAGTGACATTCCTTCTATGCTAATACTGATGATCTCTTCGGTGCTTTAGTATGTTACGCACGGAGGGATGGCTAGGGCCCACGATGGTCTAATGATGCTATTATGGTTGGCAGGAATCGTGCACTTAGTTAATTATGTTTGATGATTTATGGTTATGATGATGTATCATGTATTGTTTATGGTTTCATTTACTTTAATTGCATCATGGATTAATATTGGATGATGATGTACTTTATTTATACGGATGTTTATTCTTTCAAGCCTTTCATACCTTGTAAACATGTATAGTGGATGATTGAGCAATCTGAAATGTAATTCAAAAGGACACTTGTATATTGTTTAAGAACATAGGACGTATTATTGCTAAGGATGTGATGTTAGATGAATAAATTATGTTTAGATGTGATTCAACGTTAAGGGATCTTTAAAAAATGTAACCTAATATGCATGTTATGTTTACTTTCATTTGAATTGTTGCTATTGCTTCAGTTACTATGTATAAGATGTGAATGGTTTATCTTTCATGTTTTTTTTTTTTTTTTTAAATTGTTTGGAAAATTTAGTGATAATTCTTTGGATCCCTTGGCAGGGCATTACACAGGTTGCAAGTACCAGGTATTGACTTCCTTGAATTGTCAAGATGAGCATACCCTATCACATTATCTCAATGATAAGAGAGGGGAGATAAATTCTCAAGTCCAAATCCCAACCCTTTAAGCCATTTGTCCTAATTGGAAATTAGGACAAGTATCTAAGTTGAGAACCCTCTGAATGCATCAGATGACATAATTCATGATATTAACCCTTTTGGTTTGATTTTGTATGTGTTTCGCTATAGTGAGTTTCGTGTATTTTACCTTGTGAGTCTTTGGAGTATTTTCTATTAATTAAGCCTAATTAAAAGATTTAATTAATGGTTTAATTTAATGAAAAATTAATATGATATTTTAATATTTATTTTATTTAATTAATTGAAAAATTAATTAAATAAAATAATTAAATTTGAAGATAAAAGTTATAATTTTAAAGTTGGAATGTGATAATATTTATTTAAGTTAATAAATATTTATCAATTAAGTTTCGAAAATAAATGTAAAAGTGAAAAATATATTAAAATTATTAAAAGATTATAAGTTGCATGATGTCTGCATGTGATTTAAAATATAAATATATTAAGATAAAATAAGTGGAATTATTAAAGTTAGTGCATTTAGATTAGATGTGTTTTATGATCATGGCTATCTTTTATGATGGATGTTTATATCTTTATGATGATGATGAATCATGTAATGTTTATGGTTTCATTTATGTTATTGTATCATGGATTAGAGTTAGTATGATGATGTAGTTTATTTATACAGATGTATATTCTTTTAAGCCTTTCATACCTTGTAACATATATAGTGGATGATTAAGCTAAACTAAAATGTAATTACAAAAAGGACACTTGTATATTGTTTAAAGAACATTAGATGTATCATTGTTAAGGATGTGATGTTAGATGAATAGTTAATTTAGATGTGATACAATGTTAAGGGATTCATGAAGAATGTAATCTGTTATGTATGTATGTTATGTTTACTTTCAGTTGGATTTTACTATAGCTTCCGTGAATGTTATGAATGGTTTTACTTTCAGGTTTTAAAAAAAAAATGCAACCAAAGTTAGGTTAATTCTTTGGATCTCTTGGCGAGGCATTACATTTGGTATCAGAGCTCGAGTTTCAACATTGGGAGCTTTGCATATATTTGAATGCCACTAGTTGTTAACTAGTTGAACAAAATGAAAATTTTGAACTATCATGTGTATCTCTTTCAAACTGAAAATTTAAAAACTAGGTGAACTGAAACATAACTTAAAATTGTTACTTGCATATTTTTCATACTTCAACACTTAGCTTTGAAAACTGAAAATTCTACTTAAACCTAAACATGGGTAAAACTGAAAATTGAAACTCATTCTAGTTGCAAAAACATGTATCTTTTATCTATGTTGTAAGGTGGTGTGCCTTTGTTTATCTTTGCGAGCATTAAGTTGCTCTTGTTTAGGGGATCTATTTCAGTAGTTGTTAAAAGAATGAATGTTGGAATAATGTGGTTATCGGTTTACCATTAAACCAGAATCATATTGCTCTAAGTGTGTGCAGTGTCACCAGTGGAATCATATTTCCCTACAGGGGGAAAAGGGTTCAATGGGACCTGCATAGTGAGTATCTTAGTTTTTCATTCTTGCAGGCTTCCAGGAGTAAGTCTAATTCTAGGGGGGTGGATGTAGTGCCTGCCCCTAGGTCACATTTTTGCTATCATTGTCGAACTCTTTTAAGACAGTTTAATGATGATAATGATGGTTAGCAACATTGTTTTAAGACTGTCAGATATTGTGCTATGGATTTAGTTGATATGTGATAAGAACACTTAGACTTTACATTTCATGTATATATTATGATTTCAGTTATTGATGATGATTAGTTAGATGGTTTATTATATGATACTTGCATGTGTATGGTGTGCATATTTGTTCTTATGTATGGCATGTCTGATGTGGTTAAGGAAGGGAGTCGTAGTCACCTGCTAGTCTGGATCTACATAATGCACCACTTCCTACCATTGCCTATTTAGCTTAGCATATATAAACATATTGTATGTACATGCATGGTTTTTATGCAGGTTGCAAGTATCGGGTATCAACTTCCCTGAATTGCCAGGATGAGCGTACCCTATCACATTATCTCAATGATAAGAGAGGGGAGATAAATTCTCAAGTCCAAATCCCAACCCTTTAAGCCATTTGTCCTAATTGAAAATTAGGACAAGTATCTGAGTTGAGAACTCTTCAAATGCGTCAGATGACGTAATTCATGATATTAACCCTTTTGGTTTGATTTTGTGTTTTACTATAGTGGGTTTTTCGTATTTTACCTTGTGAGTATTTGGAGTATTTTCATTAATTAAGCCTAATTAAAAGATTTAATTAATGGTTTAATTTAATGAAAAATTAATATGATATTTTAATATTTATTTTATTTAATTAATTGGAAAATTAATTAAATAAAATAATTAAATTTGAAGATAAAAGTTATAATTTTAAAGTTGGAATGTGATAATATTTATTTAAGTTAATAAATATTTATCAATTAAGTTTTGAAAATAAATGTAAAAGTGGAAAATATATTAAAATTATTAAAAGATTATAAGTTGCATGATGTGTGCATGTGATTTAAAATATAAATATATTAAGATAGAATAAGTGGAATTATTAAAGTTAGTGCATTTAGATTAGATGTGTTTTATGATCATGGCTATCTTTTATGATGGATGTTTATATCTTTATGATTTCATTTATGTTATTGTATCATGGATTAGAGTTAGTATGATGATGTAGTTTATTTATACAGATGTATATTCTTTTAAGCCTTTCATACCTTGTAACATGTACAGTGGATGATTGAGCTAAACTAAAATGTAATGACAAAAAGGACACTTGTATATTGTTAAAAGAACATTAGATGTATCATTGCTAAGGATGTGATGTTAGATGAATAGTTAATTTAGATGTGATACAACGTTAAGGGATTCATGAAGAATGTAATCTGTTATGTATGTATGTTAATGCCCCGCCAAGAGATCCAAAGAATTAACCTAAAGTTTCACTAAGTTTCGTAGCATTTTTATTGTTTTTAAAACATGAAAGATAAACCATTCACAACTTATACATAGTAATGGAAGCAATAGCAACAATTCGAATAAAAGTAAACATAACATACATTCATAATGGTTACATTCTTTAAAGATCCCTTAACGTTGAATCACATCTAATTTATCTACTCATCTAACATCACATCCTTATGAAATAATAATGATAAGTCCAATATTCATAAATTACATTTTCGATTGCTCAATCATCCACTGTACATGTCACAGGGTATGAAAAGGCTTAAAAAAAAAACATCAATGTAAATAAACTACATCATCATACTAACTCTAATCCATGATGCAATAACATAAATGAAACCATACACCATACATGATACATCATCATAAAAGATAACCATAAACCATCATAACATAATTTAAAAAGTACACGATTCCTCCCAACTGTTAATAGCATCATTAGACCATCGTGGATCCTAGCCATCCCTTCGTGCATAACATCCCAAAGCACCAAAGAGATCATCAATATTAACATAGTAGGAATGTCACTCCTAACATATACTATATCATATGTAGAAAGTAATCCAGCATGCAAATATAAGCGTAAGATAACATCATGCAAATCATCAATGTAAGAAACATACCAGTAAATACATCCATCATAGGGTATATCATCTATCATAATGCTCCAAGAACATAATGAAGATAAATACTAACCAAGAATGTTCCAGCCACAGTGTCTCGAACGGATCTCAAATGATAAGAGTGGAAATACACTACCACCCGACTACATAGAACCTAAGTGGTCCACTCCCACCATGCTGAGGAGATAATCTCAAGTCCCAAACAAGCTATCAAAACCACAAAGCATAAATCTCTATAAGTCCAGGAATCCTAAAAGTATACTAACTCAAAGATTCCAATCACAAACTGACATCTAATCCTAGAGGCACAACAATGACATGTAGGAACCTACTATGCAAGTGGGAAAGTGTCATTGCATATATCATGTAGAAGTTACCCTAGTAGTTGGCTAAACTCCATGGGTCCCTACTGATCCTCATGCAGCCACTAGTATCCTCTCATACTGACAAGGCATACTACGGAATGCAAGGTCGCAACCATGCATTCTCTCTACTCCCATCCTAGTCTATACAAGCACTCGAGGCATGGGTGAGAACCAAAACAATTATCTTTTTTAGGTTCATTAATCCCCATTTAGTGTGTAAATGTTATCACTTATTAACAAAACTTACAATGAGTTACCCTGGCAGCCACTTAGGGCCTCGACCCCCATTGCAAGCCACTTCCTAACACTACAAGTAGATAACCTACCCTAAGCTCATGGAATCATAAATCACCCCAGTCTTATACAAGTGATTGGAAAGAAATACCAAAAGATAATCCATAAAAAAGAATCATCAAATATCCACAATAAAAGCATCAAATCTCCATGAGCATCTTAGAAGCATCCATAGAAAATCATGACCACAACAGTTCTCTATTGGCAACTGAAGGCATCACTGATAATAAAAAATATCCACTAGTTCTCAATAACCAAAAAATCATACTGATCGAAGCCTCCAAAATGGTTGAGTCAAAACATGTCACAACATGACATCATCAAGAAATAAACCAATATTTCAGTCCCATCATGGCGACTGGAAAGTAATCCAAGGATAACTAATTGATGACTCAAAAATGGTTAAGTCAAGTGTCTCAGATACATAAGAATCTCAACTATAACAATCAGTAAATACAAACATCTCATAGAGCATTCCATCACATAACCATGGTTGGGTTTATAAAGATCGAGACCAAATAAGATCAACATGCCATCACATCTCATAACCCTCGAGCCTCTGGTAACAACCTAAGATTGGTCAACACTAGTCAACCCAAAAACCCAAAACAAGAAGCATAGAAAATACATGATGCAAACACATATTTTGGTTTATTAAAATCACATAGTTGAATTAAGTGTAGAGGTTTCCTATTTCTATACTTCAAGTATATAAGTTAATCATTTGACAAGTCAATCCGTTTATTCTCTCGATAACATTATCCTTCCATTATTAAAATAATATTCTAAGAATAGCTTAAGCGTAAATACTTTGCTCATTAAACTGATCATCATTGACCCTTAATTAACTTGTTCTCTTTATTTAACTATGATCCATATTCTAATTGATTAACTCTTCAACTTTTCAAGGATCATTATTCGTTATATTATAAGAGAGCCAATTATCGATCTTCGAATAAGAAGATTATAACTTTATTAAAATGATCAATTAGATCAATCAATTAACATAGGTACATAATCCATGACCTTTTAACATTCTAATAGTTCTCAATTAAATATTACTAAGTCTCACCATTAAAATATCTAAGGTTATTATTCAAGTGATGAGAGTACGACTTGTCAACTTCGATGTAAATACTTAACAACTTCACTAAAAGAATCGATATTAGCATATCAATTAAAACTTTATTACATATCTTAATTATTAATTAAATCTAATTAACTCTAATTAATTAATTTAATTAATAATTACATAACCATACCAACATCCCAATGAAAATTAGTAGACTAATAACTAACAATAGTTTGTAAGTAAAAAGTCAACTACAACCCAATACACAAATAACTATATTAATAGTTCAATAATAATAACTTGTTAATATTTAATAACAAGCTATATTCGAAAATAACTTTATAATGACCACCTTCGTCATTCTTTTATGAATACTAATGTTTCCTTAACAAACCTGTATTACTGATAATTATTTCAATTAAGACTATATCGCACAACTTCATTATTAATAACATAGTTATATTATCAACTCAATGAATATCAATTAAAAATCAACTATACTCCAAATCCAAAAATTAATATCTTTTACAAAACTTCAATCATTAAATAATCTCTACTAGATTAACTCTAATCGGATTTATTGATAACTATTTAAACCATTTATACTATTATTTATTAATAGTTTGTTAGACCCAACAAACATTAATAAATAATAAACTCATCAAAACTATTATTAATTGATCTAGAGAACCTTCCATAAACCTCATTAGTTAAATATTTAACTAACCTTTAAGGTATATCAATAATTTATAACGTAACAATCAATATAATATTAATTCAAATCGTAGCTATGTTATAATGTAACAATGACTTCTTGTCAATTTAATAATACTTAATTAAATCTTAATCCAACATCATTAAAGTCCCTTAATTTAAAATCATCCTCATTAAACAACTATTATTAACGTAATATAAAATTACCACCTCTTAATTATTTAATATTAAAAGTCAACCATAATCCAATTCTCTAATATTTTAATAAAATCAAAGAATATTTTCTTAATATCTAATTTAAATTCTCCAAAAATAGTCAGGGATAAGTAACCATCTAACATTTAAATCATTAAAATAATGCTCTAGAATTTTAACAAATTCATCTTGACTCTATTAAATCAATTTTACATTAATCTCAACACTTCAATTAAACAATTCTTCCATTAACTAATCTTAATTAAATCATATTAATTAAGTTGGTTAATAACGTACATAGTTTTGCAATCCATGCCCCCCTTATCATTACATTATTTCTTAATTAAATATTTTTAAATCATTATAATAATTATTTATTATGAATAACATATATATATATATATATATATATATATAAACATTTTAATAATAATAATAACATTACAAATCGAATGCAAAAATCTTTTTTTTTGCAACGCACATATCATATTATACACATTACCCTGCGGTACGCAGGAACCTTGTGGTCGCAAGGCCTGTGACATATATATATATATATATATATATATATATATATATATATATATATATATATATATATATATATATATATATATATATATATATATATATATATATATATATATATATATATATTTATAAACATTTTAATAATAATAATAACATTACAAATCGAATGCAAAAATCATTTTTTTTGCAACGCACATATCATATTATACATATTACCCTGCGGTACGCAGGAACCTTGTGGTCGCAAGGCCTGTGACATCAGTGGGTACCAAGTATCCCAACCGTCGCAGTACCTACGATGGCAGGTACACTGCTATGACAGTGGTATGGGGGCGCAGGTTTCGTCCCCCCCCCCCCCCGCTTTTATATATACTTTTTTTTTTCTAAAATGTTTTTAACAAACGTTCGGCCATTATGTGATTTGCAATTTTTAATAACATTTTCAAATAACGTTTTTTTATAAAATGTTTCTATCATATGCAATTTTGGGTTTTTGAATATATAAATCCGAATATTATAAGCAGTGTTTGATCAATATACATGTGTGTGTGTGTGTGTGTGTGTGTGTGTGTGTGTGTGTGTGTGTGTGTGTGTGTGTGTGTGTGCAAAATTTATAAACATATATGCTTTAAAGGAAAACATTTACTAATAATTCCTTCTAGCATAAACATAATTTTAAAATAAATAGGGCTTTTAATTTTATAATTTAGGATTTCTCTCTATAATGATCATTCTTCAGATTTGCCTAATTGATCCTTCTAATAGATTTGTCCATAGGCATCTGAAAATATAATTTGATAAAAAGATTACATCTAACCATTCAAATTTCAACTTAGAATTTTCATTCTAATTTCAAATCTTGTCTATCAAATTTCACAATATAAATTCGAATTCAAACCCGATACAGATCTAATTTCTTTTTCATGAATGGAAGCTAGGGTTTTCTAATGTTTTCTTCTCAACCAAATAAAATATCTAGATACCAATTTCAAATTACAAATTCAATCATAGAGAATGTTCAGACACATATAACAGTCACGAAGAAGACAGGAAGAGAAAGAGTGCAAATAGAATATGTGAAAATCACAAGTGCACCTAGAGACTGATGCTAATTTGCCATGCTTTAGAAGTCCATAGAAAATCCCTTCCTTCTCCAACATTCGCAATTCCTCCAAGATCCAAGCCAACCGAAACCTCCAAGTGATGAGAAGTGCTTGAAAAAGCATAAGAGCATGTAGAAGCATATGAGCTTCTCAAATGTATGTAAGCTTTTAAGCTTGTCCAAACACACTAGGAGAGCCTCTATTTAAAGGCCTCTAAGATGCATCTAGAATGTCTCTAGAAACAACTAGAAGATAAGCATGACAACTTAGCATCAGTCTTCTCCAACCTTCTAGATGAGTCATAAGGTTTTAGACACCATGTGCTCAAATAAAATGCTAACTCCTAAGTGTAGACAACTTGTGCATACTTAGAGTGCAAACTCCTGTGTTGTCTACATGACAACTCTCGAGAATTCGCAAACTCCTATGTGAGCAAAAATTAAAATAATGCACATTAATTAATATAATATTTACTTTACTCTTTCCAATTTTATTTATTTATTTATTAAATCTCATGCACTAACTTTAATAATTCCACTTATTTTATCTTAATATATTTATATTTTAAATCACATGCACATATCATGCAACCTTTAATCTTTTAATAATTTTAATATATTTTCCATTTTTACATTTATTTTCGAAACTTAATTGATAAATATTTATTAACTTAAATAAATATTATCACATTCCAACTTTGAAATTATAACTTTTATCTTCAAATTTAATTATTTTATTCAATGTAATGCGGACTGCGGTACCACTTAGGTTCCACGTGGTAGGGTGGTAGTGTATTTCCACTCTTATCATTTGAAGATCCATCCGAGACACCGTGGCTGGAACATTCTTGGTTAGTATTTATCATCATTCTATTCTTGGAGCATTATGATAGATGATATACCCTATGATGGATGTATTTACTGGTATGTTTCTTACATTGATGATTTGCATGATGTTATCTTATGCTTATATTTGCATGTTGGATTACTTTCTGCATATGATATAGTATATGTTAGGAGTGGCATTCCTACTATGTTAATACCGGTGATCTCTTCGATGCTTTGGGATGTTATGCACGGAGGGATGGCTAGGTTCCATGATGGTCTGATGATGTTTTTAACAGTTGGGAGGAATCGTGCACTTAGTTAATTATGTTATGATGGTTTATGGTTATCTCTTATGATGATGTATCATGTAATGTTTATGGTTTCATTTATGTTATTGTATCATGGATTAGAGTTAGTATGATGATGTAGTTTATTTATACATATGTTTATAAGTTTTTCATACCCTGTGACATGTACAGTGGATGATTGAGCAATCGAAAATGTAATTTATGAACATTGGACTTATCATTATTATTTCATAAGGATGTGATGTTAGATGAATAGATAAATTAGATGTGATTCAACGTTAAGGGATCTTTGAAGAATGTAACCTGTTATGAATGTATGTTATGTTTACTTTTATTCGAATTGTTGCTATTTCTTCCGTTACTATGTATAAGTTGTGAATGGTTTATCTTTCATGTTTTAAAAAAAAAATGCTACCAAACTTAGTGAAAATTTAGGTTAATTATTTGGATCTCTTAGCGGGGCATTACACCATTAAGGCCATGAATCTTGTTGTTTTGGGAGGTACAAGGAGGTTTTGGTGAATGAGGAGGAGATGATTTTTTTTGAAGGCCTTGAGAGGCAAATGCAATGGTAATATGTTATTTATGTTATGGTGCCCTTGAGAGGCAAAATGCATTGGCAATATGTTATTTATGCTGTTATAAATTTCTCCTCTTTGAAGAGCCCACCTTCACCCAACATTTTATGATTCCAATGGAGAATCATTGTGCAATCCATGGGTGGTTGTTGATTGTGTTGTATGTTGTGTTTGCATGCAAGGTTTTGTGAAGTATGTGTGCAACCTGTTTGGACCTGGTTTCCCCTGCTCAGTGGGTGGCTTCATAGAAGCCTAGGTTGGGAGGTGAGCCTCCACAGTTCCTATTTGTGTGTGTTATGTGTAGGATTGTGAAGTTACATGCCATGAAGAATTGAGACTCCACCCTTGTTAGTGGAGAGGATCCAAATGTGAAAGATAGCTCAATATTTATGTTATCTCAATGTACATGATTTTGAGAGTCTCTTGTGTTGCTTCTATGTGATGTAAAGTTGTGTGTTTAGTTACTATGTGTGTAGGTAGAAGGATGTATTGTGAATGTTGTACATATATGTTTCATGGTAAAGTAATGATCAATTGGAGATTTATGTGTTATGAAAGCCTTGATATGAGTTGCAGATTTACATTGGTACCATTGTTATCATTTGGAAAATGTGTAAGAAAAGCTAAGGATGGTATACACCTTGCTAATAAGACAATATCCATTGTGAAAATTTTGATGAAATTTGCATTAATATCCATTCATTTGTCTTGTTTGAATATCATTTAGTGGGATGTTACGTTAAGGTTGGAAGTGGTAAATAAGAGATGATCTAATCTAGACAAATAAAGTTGCTTATATGAATGTTATTTACAAGAAATCTTCCATGTTCAATTTGACATATTATGAAGGAAATTTTTGCAAGAAAGCTTTCTCCTTGTGGTATTTGTAGATGACTAAATTGATAGTAATATTTCATAGATGTTATGTGATACCATTGATTTTAATTGTATAAATTTAAGCTTAGTTAATTGCTTACAATCCTTTTTGTGCACCCAATAATTTGGAAGAAAAGTTTTATGTTGGGAGCTCATGTCACATGCATGGATAACATTGAATTTAGTTTCCAAGCTTAATGCAATTCTAAGTAGGTAGACCATCAATTCAATTCCATGATAGGATAGAATGAAGTTTGTTGTAGAGGAGACATAATACAATCTATGAGATATACTATTGTAGGCATGCATTTTCCTCTCTGGAAAATGTATGGGAAAGGAAAACAAATCCCTTCCCTAATACAAAGC